>CM062820.1:633442841-634642841 GCA_031772625.1 Pinus tabuliformis | reverse complement strand
CCAACTCATGAATTCACTAGCATAAGAAGTGACAATTTTACGTTGGATGTTTTGGGCAAACGAAAGTGAATCTGGAAAATCTGAGACATGTGTTATGTTCAGACCAGAGTAAATCAGTTTCCCAATGACTAGTTTTTAGAAATTCGGTTTGTATTGGGAGAAAATCAAGTTTCTTTGAAGGACATATTTGCAGATTTTCTATTGTGGCCATTTTCCAGAATTGCCTAATTGTGATAACCAAATTCTACTTGTTCTAGCTGAATCATGATGGACAGATCTCTCAGATCTCATCTAGAATATTGAGAATAGTTTGTTGCAACTTTCGTTTGGATATTTGTATATTTAAAAGACACAATTCATAGAAAGAGGGGAGCTAGCTGGTGTAAAAATTAATCCTTGTAACAATGGAACTCTTGTTAATGAAATTTCTAGCCTTTTGATATTTTTCTCAATATGTGAGTTAAGCATAGCCCTGACCAGGGAGTTGGGCCCACTCTTCTGATCAGGTGTTGTGCGTGTCTCCTTTTTATGTATATTGTTTTACTTGTTGTATTTTATTTATTGCTGTTACATATTTCCATAGATTGTTGTGAATGCTTTTCTTTTTGCAATTTAATTTCCATTACTGTTATAATGATGCTTTAATTTCTTAGTCATGAACCCTTCATCAATGTAAGATTGTAACCTTGCTCTTGCATATACCTTGCGTGTTACCTTGAAAAGTGTACGCACTCGGATTGATGAATTAACGTAGGAAACAGGATTGAATAATTTGTTCATACTCGGACACCAACACCAGGGCATTCATATATTGGTTCAGCGTTGGGCCATCATGAGAGTATAGTAGTGGACTGGAAAGAATAAATTTTACGACTGACATTTTTTAAATTTAACCCTTTTCCTGAGCTATTAAGTAGTATATGCGTTGGTGCGCCTTGTTTACTTAGTGCACCACTCTTTTTTTCTATACAAAATAACTTTTCTATGGTGCACCATATGCTATCAAGCACCAAAGCGTTTATTTATAGTAATGCATCAGTCCATTAACGCATTATAGATGCACCATTAAAAAACATCCACCCACCCAGCTCCGCTATTGACTTCTGCTACAAATGGATTTTTGGGCTATTTTTATAGAGGCTTGCACAAAAACCTCTGATAAATGGTCTTTTCCTTGTTGTGAATCGTCGATGCTTTCTCTTCAAAATCCATAAAACCCTAATTGAATGACATGTTGTCATTTGCATTAAAATATTTGACATCTTTGGTGAATTCAATCATTACATTAATACTAGTTTAGATTCATTTTAACTTCAGAATTACCGAGCTTTGAAAGAGGTCAAATATATTTTCTCTCTAAAAGAGGTTTGCATATCAAGATATTTGATTCTTCTCTTGGTAGATCCAGAGTTAAGATGGATTTAAGCTGATTTAATTATAATTATAATTATTAAATTTATTTTTATTTAATTTTTTGTATGCAGTTTGACCAAGTCAAACTGTTAGGACATTACATTCCAACATATCTACCATACTAAGCTGAAAATTACCTTGAGAACAATCATTATATTTTTGTTTAGTAAAATCAAAAAATTCATTCAAGGATTCATTGAATCCATTGCAAGTAATCTTCCTAGCCATTAGGTTAATGAATTCAAAATAAATCTAAGGCTGAGATTCTGCAACAATTAATATATTTAATACGACCTGTGAATCTCCTCATTTCCATCCTAAAGTTAAAACTTGTAGTATTGGGCCAAATAATACACTATTGTATGGTGCAAGAGAGAATACACTATTTAACCAATAATTGTCCTTGTTTTCTTTCCTATCTTTCTAGAAATTGGTTAAGTGATTTCTTGGTATATTCAAGTTGTTCCAAGGTTTCAATTCTATCAAGATCAAAACTAATACAACTAAAACTATCCTAGGAAAATTACTCTTGGGTATATATATTTAATAAATCATTGAGTCACATTGTCCGTGCTTTAAGACATTCCAAAATATGAACTACTTCATATGAAACAAGGTGGGTTGTAGAGAAACAAGTCCCTGACCTAAATGCATGAGTGAATGTTGGTGTTGTGAGAGGCCATTGTTATTCAATGAAAGTAATGAAATTTTGTAGATAATCGGATAACAGCTACTCAATTTTCTTTTATGTGCGAGATATGACAAAAATATATGGAAATTACCATCTTTCAAAATCTAATCCATTGATAGTAGTTCACAATGTTTGTGTGTCTGGAAAAATTAAGCCATTAACACCAAAGATTGCTAACTATTGAATTTAGAATATTCGATAGTAAATTTAATAAGAAGTGCGCCATTCGACCTCTTTATCCCTAGAATTAGCAGGCCTTCAATTGGTATTTCACTAATTTAGGCATGGCTTAGTTACCTTTGTTCCTTTAAAGTAGTGTACCATCATTATAAGACGGGAATCCCTTGTGGCTGTAGCCAAGCATGACTCACTAAGGTAGGAATCTTGATCTCAAAACCATGTTAAGTTATACAAATGAGAAAATAATTTTATAAAATATTTATCTTTGGAGAAATTAATGATATATTTATAAAAACACCCTGAAATGAATGTGATTTCTATATCTGGTTTTGTAAAGTTGTGCATTTCCCTCCCGATATAGGATTGTCTTCCGAGTAATGAAAATGAAAGAAAATATTCTCTGGTGATCAAGAGATTACAAGTGACTTTAGAAATATGAATCACTCTCCTAAGGAGACATTATGATGAATATGGGAGAAAAATTGAACAGTTGGACTTACATATGCTTGTCCCTAGAGGGAGTCTAATACCCTTTGAAACTATATTACAAACCATTATGTGTTCTAAACCCTAGAAGCCCAACCTAGGGTGATAAAAATGTCTCCCCGAGAATATTAGAGAAAAATTGAACAATTGCACTTTCATATTCTTATCCCTAGAGATATTATAGTGCTCTTTGAAACTATATTACAAACCATTATGTGTTCTCAGTTGTAGAAGCCCAAGCTAGAATGATAAAAGTGTTAGATAAACTTAAAAAGTATTTGTGTCTTGGAATTGACAGATGGAGAAGAAGTGACAAGTTGTATCATGGAATCCAACTTGCTCCTTCGAAGGGAAGGAATGACTTGGCATTAGAAAATTATAAGCATTCAATAAAACACCAAGTGGAAAAGAGACATAGCATCAATTCACTAAAAAACTACCCTTATGGGCAGACAAACTATAGATGTAGAAAAACAAATATGCTAAAGGAATTAGATGGAAAATATTATCCAGACTGGAGGTGTTGGTCCCCTGTTTTGTCCCCACTGCCACTATTTTCCACCTCTATTCTTGTCCTTTTTGCATTCCTATACCTATTCTACTGCCATTTTATTGCTCCAAAACTGTTAAACTCCAATTAAGAGGTAAAAGCATTTTAGTGTGACATTTTGTTGTTTATTAGTTGGATTTAAGTGAATTTGAGTTGCTCTTAATGAAATAACTAATCAATATGGTCGAGTATGGATATGGAAGCAACTGAGTAGGATCAGAATAGGTGAGTGCTAGCCCATGAACCATGTTCCACCACTTTTGTACTCAACAACCATTTTGGGATTAGTACCTAATGATGCAAAGGATGATGTAAAGACCACATCCATACTTCACAACAAAATACAACCAGAAGAGAAGCACATTGGAAATTCAGATTTATTCAGCACTATCTAACACATTCTTGAAATTCATTTCAGGAAACATATCATAACATTTACATACATTTAACTAAGATCAAAATAGTATTACAACACATATGTATCATTCACCCGAAGATGAGACTCCGCTTGGTTTGTTGTTGTTGGTATTCCCTTGTTGCCAGTCACCTCCGCGAATGAATGACGACGTACTTGATTCGAATGAGATGACCCGCCGGTTAACCTCCCAGCCTACTCCTTGGGTACTCTTCTTCCCCTCAGACCCCCGAGCTGCAATGGGGTTGTACAATGGAGAACCATAATAGCTGGTAGAGGAGAGCACTCCTTGACTCAAGAGTCCTCTCTCTAAAATCCTCTACCTCACCAAACTCACTATAGGATTGTAATCACCGCTCTGACATCGTCTCATCCATCCAACAATAGGGTTCCCAAAAAGTCCCCTCTCCCATGCCTTGCCCCTTATTTTATAGGATTCCTCATAGATGACACTTGGCATGTCATGCATAATAAATTATTTTTTATAATTAAATAGCTTGATTATTCACCCACCCATGTGTCACTCTCTCATCAAGGGTTTCCCAAAATTATTTACTTAATTTTTTATTTAAAACTAATATTTTCCTCACCTAAACAAGATTCCTATTTCTTCTCCTAGTTACCTCTTTATCCCCCCTTTTTATTTCTTAATTTGTGTTCATTACTTAAATTCAATTGATGAGTCAAGATTTGATCCCCTATCTACTCCCTAATTTAACTGAGGTTATCTCTTAGATGGATATTCTTATGTTGGTTGTTGCCACATGGAGGTTCTCTACATTCCTCTAAATTTAATTTATTATTCTTATTTTAATTCACCTTCCTCTTTTCAAAATTAGGTTTAATTAATTTAGGATTAATCTTTATCGTTACAATTATGTCCCTCTTTCCCCTTTTACCTAATTAAACCACCTAATCTACCTAGTATTTTCCAACATGGGAAGGGTAGAGTTTTTGAGGTACTCTATTTTATTTTTTCCTATGATCCTCTTAACCCAAGTTTTAATTACCTTGGTTTCTAACATCATTTACCCTTGATGTAAATTTACCTAGTTTTCATTCCTAGATTATATTTATTATTTAATTTTTTTTTAACGATTCCAAGGGTGCCAATTTTGGTCATGCCTTTCAAGAACTTCCCTTGAAGTTCCAAAGGTGCCACGCCTAATAGTTTATTTTTGATGCCAAGGGTGCCAAGTTGGTCGTGCCCTTCAAGAAATTCCCTTAAAGTTCCAAGGGTGCCACACCACTTTCCCTTCAAGCATTCAGTGACTACGAGGGGAAAGTATAGGTGCAACGTCATAGACCACTATCATCTCTTATGTTGCCTACTATAGTGATACTAATGGTGTCAGGGATCAAGGAATCTACCTTGATGCGCACTCCCTTGTAAAATTCTCATGAGCGACCCAAATTTGGGACCAGCCCTCATGGCATCGTGATCTTCAAGGCGAAGATGTTTCAACCCTTCCAGCCCAAGTAACGGCGGGAGTGCTAGTGGGTGAGATCAGGGACACTGTCCCACCCCTCCCATGTAGTTCCATCCACCTATACAACCCCATCGCCCATATGTGAGTCATTCGGTCAAGAAACTAATCTCTTCCTGCAACCATTAACATATCATCAGAATATAGATAAATATATATGGTAGGTTTCAAAATCAACTTAGAATTTCAAAGATAAAATAATATGAATTTTCATCAAACCAGGTGTCATAAACTCGACATATGCAAGTGCCTCTAATGGTTTCCTGCCATACTCAATAATCATCAGTAACAAGGCTTCTCAATGTTAGTCATTGTCATAGTAGCATCATTAACAACTCCTAGTCATTAACATAGGGAACACATCCATCATGGCTATCATCATTAAACGTCAATGGAAACATTATTCATTAAGCTATCAACATCATAACATCAATAGAAATATACCTATCCATAAAATTTATCATCATCATGCTTTTAATAGAGATCATACGTATCCTTAATTGCCCTCATCATCATAAATCCAAATAGAGACCAAACTTAACTATTTAATGTTACAATCATCATAATACCGATAGATAAGATACATAATCATTCATGCTATCATAATATCAATGGAAAGCATATATAAACATCACAACCATGAATATATCAATCGCTAATAATAGTGTCATGTGCCCGGATCCTCAACTTGAGGTCCTCAAAGAATAATGTGTGGGCCTTATGGCTAAATAAATGTTAGTGTCATATCACTGTCAGTCAACTATAGCAGGCACTACATACACCCCCTCTTTGTCTCGAAGTCCCTGGAATAGGTAAGGAAAATAGTGATGCATCTCCTCGACATCCTCCAAAGTGGCTGAACTGGGACTATAATTGTCCTACTGGACCTTGACCTGGTCCACTAACCATCATCTAAGCTGCAAAGTTCGTTGGTCAAGTATGTAAACTAGTTTGGTCATCACTGTTCCCTCATCCGAAACTTGCAAATGACCAAAGTCAATAACATGTGAAGGATCTGAATATAATGACATAAAACAAAAACATGAAACACATCATGCATACGTGCTAAAGATGGAGGTAAGGCAAGCCTATATGCCACTGGCCCTTTCCTTTCTAAGATCTCAAAAGGTCCCACAAACTGTGGAGACAATTTTTCTCCGTTTCCAAATTTTATAGAGCTTTTTTGGGGACTTACTCTCAGGAACACCCTATCCCCCACTTTATTACTTCGGTCCACCCAATGAGCATAAACATAGCTCTTTTTTTGATCTTGTACTTCTTTTAGCCTCCTCCTAATCATGGTCATTTGTTCTTCCATCTCTTGCGCCACTTCAGGTCCTATTAATACTTGGTCCTCTAGTCGGTCCCAACTAAGAGGTGTTCTGCAGGTCTTCCATATAAGAACTGAAATGGCACCATCTTGATGGAACTCTGATAAATATTATTGTAAGAAAATTCCACAAGTGGTAAAAACTCCTCCCATCTCTTTTGTTGGTCCATCACATACATCTGGAGCATGTCCTCAAGGATTTGATTTGTCCTCTCTATCTGCCCATGTGTCTTCAGGTGATAAGCAGTGCTGAAGTTCAACTGGGTTCCCAAAGCTTCCTGGAAACTAGTCCAAAATCTTCCTGTAAACACTCCTTCTCTATCAGATATGATCTTCCTAGGCACTCCATGTAATCTCATAATCTCATTAATAAAAACCCTGGCAATTTCTGGTGCCTTATATGTAGTCTTAACTGGTATGAAATGGGCGCTTTTGGTCAACGTGTCCACTACCACAAATATGGAATCATGTATTCTTGAGGTCATTGGTAGTCCCACAATGAAGGCCATTGATATAACTTCCCATTTAGATTTTGGTATCTCATGGGGCTGCAATAAACCTGTTGGATGCCTATGTTCAGCTTTTACTCGCTGACACTCTAAGCATCTTGCGACCAAGTTCACGATGTCCTTCTTCATCCCTTTCCAAAAGAAGAGTGGTTTCAGGTCTGCACTCATCTTCTTAACACCAGGGTGTGCCATGTATACTGTGCGACGTGCTTCATTTAAGATTAATTGGCGTATATCTTCATTCGGTGGTAGATATATCCTTCCCCGAAATTGTAGTAGCCCATCATTATCAAGGGATTATTCTTCATATTTTGGGACCCTCATTTCATCCTCCCTCAAACTTTTGCTAAACTCATGATACTAGGTGTCTTTAATTTGTAACTCAAGTAGTTTCTCCTTCAAATTTGTCTTTGAGGGAATCACTGAAAATATCTGTGGCCTCCTACTTAAAGAATTAGCCACCCTATTTACCATTCCTTTGATGTAAGTGATATCAAAATCATATTTACTAATTAGCTCAGACCATCATCTTTGCCTTGCATTTAACTGATCTTGAGTGAATATGTGTTGTAGCCCACAATGGTTAGTCCTAATATCAAACTTCCTTGCTAGAAGGTAGTGTCTCCAAATCTTTAGTGCATAAACAATTGCTGCCATTTCCAGATCACGGGTTGTGTATTTTTCTTTGTGGGTTCTGAGTTTCCTTGATGCATAGGCTATTACTCTTCCTTCTTGCATCAACATACAACCCAACCCTTCGTTGGATGCATCAATGCAAACCAAAAATTCTTGTTCCATATTCGGCACCTTCAAAATTGGTGCTATCGTTAATAACACCTTTAACCTTTGGAATGCCTCTTCACATTTTTCAGTCAAGATGAATT
Source organism: Pinus tabuliformis (assembly GCA_031772625.1). Lineage (NCBI taxonomy): Eukaryota > Viridiplantae > Streptophyta > Pinopsida > Pinales > Pinaceae > Pinus > Pinus tabuliformis. Next base: position 634,634,896 of record CM062820.1, on the reverse strand, counting down.
TATTGTTCTTTCTTTGGAGCTCGGTAATGGGGTTTACTATTTTTGAAAACCCTTCGACAAATCTGTGATAGTACCCTGCCATGCCCATGAAAATTCGTATTTCATGAACATTGGTAGGTGTTGGCCATTCTATGATGGCCTCGATCTTTACTAGGTCTACTGCGATACCCGCCCCAGAGATAATGTGTCCAAGGTAATGAATCTTGGTTTGGTAAAAGGAACACTTTGACAACTTCCCGTACAATTGGTTTTCTCTAAGACATTGTAGAACTATCCTCAAGTGTTTGTCATGCTCTTCTGGGGTCTTTGAGTAGATCAAAATGTCATCAATAAAGGCTTGTACAAACTTGTCTAAGTAATCCCAAAATATTTTGTTCATCAAACTCATGAAAACACCCGGGGCATTTGTCAGTCCAAAGGGTAAAACTACAAATTCATAATGCCCAAATATTGTTTTAAAGGCTGTCTTTGTAATATCTTCTTCTTTTATTCTCAACTGATGATATCCCAACCTAAAATATATCTTTGAAAACACAGTCGCCCCCCTCATTTAATCAAATAAGTCATTATCCTTGGCAAAGGGTATTGATTCTTTATCGTCACTTTATTCATCTGGCGATAATCAATGCACAGTCACCAAGACCCATCCCTTTTCTTAACAAAAATCACAGGGGCTCCCCATGGAGATGTGCTAGGTCGTATGAACCCTAAGTCCAATAATCCCTTTAATTGGATCTGCAATTCCTTTAGCTCTGGAGCCGACATACGATAGGGTGCCTTTGCAATAGGCTCTGTTCCTAGTTTAAGGTCGATGGTGAAATCAATTTCCCTTTTTGGGGGTAGCCCAGGTAGTTCTTCGGGAAATACATCGTTAAATTCAACAAGGAATGGGTGTTTATCAAGGTGTTCAAAGTCACCCTTATCATTTAGAGCTACCACTGAGAACATTTGACATCCCTTTCACCTAAATTTCATTAGTTGCATGGAGGAGATGAACCTCAGGGACACCCCTCGGTTCTTTCCCCTTGATGATTTTCTTTGGCCGTCATTGTCGTTGAAATGTAGAATTTTGTCCTTGCAGTCTAGGAGTGCCACATGTCGCTCCAACCAATCCATTCCTATAACTACATCATAAACTCATAGAATTTTAGAGTACAAGGATACCTTGGTCTTACATACACCTAGGTCCACCTCACAATCCTTTACCATGCTTCCTACATTTCTTTTCATACCACATGCCATTTATACATGTCTAAATTCATATTGTTCAGTTGCTTTATGTTTAATCTATAAATATTCATTTAGAGAAATAAATGAATCAGTAGCCCTTAGATCTATTAAAAATGACAAAACTCATACCATCAATATTACCCGAGGTTTCCAACACAATGGACTGGTGTTTGACCTGGCGATTGTTCACCGTCGCATGGATGCGATGAGCCTTCCCCAGATCCCCCACTATAGTTTCATTATTAGTTGAGTTGGTATTACTTGTATTTTCAGGGAAATCCCTCTCGTAGTGAGGACCTCCACAAGTCCAACACCCCCTCTTAGGGGCTTGGCTCCTACTACCAACTGAACTGGGAGTTGGTCTGGAACTCTGTTGGAAAGAAGATCGGTGTTGAGGTGGTGTAACTTGGTGCTGTTGCATAGGCCGATGCAGTTGTGGTTGACGAGTTTGTTGTGGTACCCTGTGCGGATGCTCAGATGGATTCCTATATGGTGTTCTTTGATTTCTTCCTGGCCACCTTTGATGATTAAGCGCAGGACCCCCTTGCAAATTTCTACATTCCGTATTGTTTTTACCTGGTGCTCCTGATCCTGTGGGCCTTGTTGACTTACTATGTTCACTGATTAGGATTTCCTCCTCTGCAATAATTTCCCGCTGAACTGCCTCGTGCAAGGTGCAAGGCATTAAGATTTTGACCTTGGTCTGAATGTTAACATTTAATCCATACACAAATTTTCTCACCTTGAGCTTTTCTGTGTTTAAGTGAGGGGCATAACGGAGTAATTCCATGAAACGTGCCTCATACTCTGGTAGTGAGCGACTCCCTTGCTTTAATGCATTAAATTCATTTAGCTGTCTCTAAGGAACTCCTCTGACATGTAACGTTCTCTAAATTTTTCTTCAAATAGTTCCCACGTTACTTCTGATATATCCATCCCCAATTGGATTAATAATGTCTTCCACCAAAGTAGTGTGTTTCCCTTTAGCTGGAATATACCCATCTTGGCCTTCATATTTGAGGTGTAATCTCTTATGGTAAAACACATGGCCATGCTTTCCAACCATGCCTCTACAGATTGACCATCTATGGACCCCCAAAACTCTGGAAATTTTACCTTTTCAAAATCTCAATGTACATCATTTCTTGTGGTGTTTTGGGGTGCTTCATTTTGTACGAAAAGTCCTCCATGCTCCCATTCTAAACGATTTATTAATGCTTTAGACATGTGTTGGAATGATCTCATTAAGTTCAACACTTCTCCCGCTGGTATCTGTTCTTGTGTTGAGATGTTTTCCCCCTCATTAGGTGGGGTGGTAGGATTTGGCTATTGTGGTGGTGCCATGTTGTGCTCTTTAGTTACCCCACTCCTTCTTGTAACTCTTCTATCCATGGTTCACTTGCCACAATTTAATACAATTTTTCCTTATAAGACAAAAACCAATCAAATAAAAATCATAACCAATGTGAGTGGTTCTATAATTTATTTTTATTATTACATACTTCCAAGGGGACAATTTATGCATTTATAAGTTTTTGACATTCCTATAAATTTTACTAAAACCTACTTAAGAATGCATTTCTAGACTTCTTTGACTTAAATGAACGTGTAATATTCAGTTTCGTTTTTTTTTTTGGAAAGAGTAATGCATCCATTTTCCCATAATCCAGCCATCTTCAGGTGAACCACATTACCATTTAGGATATACACTAGCTTTGTGCAGAGGGTATTAAATGAATAAAATGACAACAATGACGAGTTTCAGATTTGGAAAGGTTATGCAGAAATTAGTAAAGCCAAAAAGTAAGAGTACCACTTGGATTAAGACTATCTCAGAGGAGGAGATAGGGATGGTGCATGTCCCATGGGTTAATGCCATACCTTGGTTATTATTATTATATAATTAAATCGAGTCAAAATATTTATATAATATAACATTACATAACATAACCTTATATCTCTTCTATATTTCTTAACATAATTAAAATTTTAAAATTTATATTCCAAAATAAATATATCTAAATTTAATTTAGGTTACCTAAATCAACCAAAAAAAACAAAGAAAATAATATAATTTCAAAACCCAATATAGGAAAGAAATACTATTTCATAGATATGATATGATGTGAGTAAAATAATAGTTTATGTAAAATAAATCATTAGATGGGAACATAGTAATCGAGATGAACATTAAAATAAAAAAAAAAGGAGTAGGAAAGTTAATAAAAGTGCATAAATCACTATTAGACATAACGTAATCACAAAAACATACTATCATACTATCACATAGATATGTGGGTAAAATAGCACAGTTAATCGAGATAAAACACTAAAATGGAAAGTAGCAATTGATATGAACATTCAGATGAAAACAGGGGCTGTAAAGTTAACACTCAGACGTAACACAATATATATATATATATATATATATTTTTAATAATTGGGATTTGAATTTTGAATTTGCTGTTTTTACATGACACTTCAGATGTTTTTACGTGACACTTAAAAAATTGTCGATTGAATTATCCCAATATGAGGTTCCAAAAATAGCTGCATATGGCCATTTGGGTTGGGGTGATCTTGCAACTATGGAGTAAGAATCAGGTAACCTTGAAACCATTCATGATTTAATGTGTTCATTAGTCTCTGATTTAAATGTGCTCAACTTGATGGAATCTGAACACTAATTCATAGAATTAGTTGGAAGGAAAAAAATTACTCATCGTTGTACTGATGTGACCAACAACATTTTCAATTTCCAGGTTGAGGTCCTAAGCAACAAGAAAATTAGAGTTTCATAAACATTCAATCTTCCATTAAAATCAACTAGAGAAGTACACGTTGTTATTCTACTAGTTCGTAGTTTCCCTGGGAACGTTGCTTTGTTAATTAGAAAATATTGTGGAGGATTCCATGTATCTATGGTTGTTTCCAATTGTAAGATATCAAATTCAGTGTAAGATGTATACGTTTCATTATAGACACTCACTACCATTATTTGTTGTAATTATGCCATTTGGTGTTATCCTCCAGTGTGCAAGTTCTGAAATCTGGAGCTGAAGACTTCCACTATTTATTAGTATTTTTACTTATCGAAACGTGGCAATGGATCTATGCTATAATCACAGAGGATCAACTATCAAATCAGTTAAGTCAACTTCAACTAGTTCCAAATCATGATTGGCATATTGTGCACCCATCCTTGCAAGCCATGCTTTCACTCACAATTTGATGCAAGATTTGTTTTTAATTATGTCTTCAACATTGTGGGATTCGAACCAGGAACCTCTACGGAAAATGCCTCTTGGGTACTCTACCAGTGTGAGGGCTTCATCCCGTCATCGTATGAAACATTGGGAAAGTTGGAATCGATTATCTTTATGTTATTGATTCTTCATAACCCTTCAACCAGGAAAAACCCTTTATAACCCTAGAAAAATGTCTTCCAACTCAATAAATACTTGAAAAAATATCTATGAAATAACAAAGGGCTAAATAGACATTTGAAAAAATATCTATTAATTATCAGAGGGTTAAATAAATGATTGACAAAGCGCTGCATTTTATCTTTTCCAGTGCATCAAATTTGAGCTTTTGGGGTTTTTGAAGTTTCTCCACTGCTAATTTCTCAAGTTAAGGGTGGCTCTACGTGGAAGTGTCTGTTAGAAGCAATAGGAGTGGATCTAAGCAATCTAACTTCATCATATCAATTATCAGAATGTCAGTGCAAGGCAATTTAGAAGCAAGAGGATTGATGTATAAGAACCTAGCTAGTGTGCCATATTATGAATCTAGTAATTTGACAAGGGATGAACATTCTCATGCCCATAGTGATTTTAAAAAGGAAATCTTGTTTGGTGATTGGAAGCAAAATGATAAATTAGCTTTGAAGGATGCTTACAGTGACGATGCGGAAAAGGACACAATTCATTCTATCAATATGGATTTCATGGTAGAAAACAAAAGGGATCCTAAGGCTTCATTCTCTGACACAGATGATTCACCGACAGAGGATTTGAGAAATGTGCTTGAAGCCAACCTGAATATAGTCAATGCTAGTACACAAGACTTCAACATAAATCTTTCTGAAATAGGAGATGATTTCTCATGCAAAGACAAGAAGAAAAGGAAGAAGAAGCGCAGCAAGGGATCTCCATGAAAGCCTAACCAAATTTTTGCTTTTAATCAAGAAGAACAGAAAAAAAAAATAGAGCAGAATAGGTTTCCCTTAGACATGAGGAAGTCTTCGATAACCAAAACTTTGTGTAGGAGTGCAACATTTTCAGGCTCTGCTGGGGGTACTCAATCTTCGAAGAATACACCAAATAATAAGAGTGCAGGTGGGGCTTGGATATTTACACGAGAATACCCCAGTTTGCCCACAGAATAATTTGGTGTATATATATACCCTCGTAGATTTATGAGCTAAGTCTACCAAGAAGATATTGCAGTAGAAGCTATTTATTGATTAATCTTAAGAATTGCTATGATTAAAATTTTACCTTAGGATTGAATTTCAATGCACAGAAAATAAAAAACGCAATGTCTGGTTGGAAACCCTAAATGGTATTGGGGAATATGGGGAATATGAGGTTTCTGATGAGCAAATCCATTACAGCTTTTGTTTAGAGAGCAAACAGAGAAAATGATAAATGCATTCATAGGATTCAAAGTGAATACGTGAGGTAGAGAGGCAACAAAATCTTCATATGATGAGGCAAATGAGCCACGGCCTCTGATTTCTCCCTGGGCATTCTTAAAATTTTCACGCAAGTGAGCTAACATCTCGGGCATGCCCACCTCATAGTATTATTGTCAGATCATGGTTGAGTGTTCAATATGCCTAGCATATTCTTCTAAGTAAAATGCTAGAAGGTAGATTTTGGGATCACCATCGCAAAATACACCTGTATATGCAATAGGTAATGTAGACACAATTAGTTTTAGAGGTAATCAAGCACCATAGATTTTTTTTTTATAAAAGTCCAAAGAAAGGGATTTTGACCTTAAAATAATTAGAATATGCGAGAGGAGGGAAATTAAAGAAACAATTTGAGAAGGAAGCCGAAAAAAAAGGGTCCATAGGTCCTAGAGGTTGAACCCGCGCTGATACTAAGTATAAAGACCACATCCATACTTCACAACAAAATAAAACCAGAAGAGAAACACATTGGAAATTCAGATTTATTCAGCACTATCTAACACATTCTTGAACTTCATTTCAGGAAACATATCATAACATTTACATACATCTAACTAAGATCAAAATAGCATTGCAACACATATGTACTGTTCACCCGAAGACGAGACTCCGCTTGCTTTGTTGTTGCTAGCATAGAAAATTTTAGGGGCGAATGTTCGCCCTTTGGTGAAATTAAGGGGTTTTAAATTTTTAGTGGGCGAATATTTTGTATCATAGTACATTTTTACAAATCACCTCAAATAGCGCACCTTATTTTAAGGGAGAGGGTAAAAAAGGTAAATTTAGCCCTTGAAATTAGGAGTTACAACCTTCCATTCACCCATTTTCAAGAATAGGTTTGATTTAAGTGAATCCTATGGGCCAAAGCCTAAATACTATATTTATAAAAGATGTATGGTAAATTAATAAAAATATAAATAAATGAGAGGTATGGTAAATAAATAAAACATTTTTTATATTTACTCCATAAGTCACCTTATATACATGCAAGGGTGTAAACAAATAAAAATATAAGTAAAGTGGAGGTATGGTAAATAAATAAAATGTCTTTTTATACTTACTCAAAAGGTATGGTAAATAAATAAAAATATAAATAAACTAGAGGCATGGTAAATAAATAAAACCTCTTTTTATATTTAGTCCATAACCCTTGCTATATTTATGAAAGCTTAAGAAAGAGGTTTTATTTAAGTGAATCCTATGGACCAAATACCATATTTGTAAAAGAGGTATGGTATTAATAAAAATATAAATAAACGAGAGGTATGGTAAACAAATAAAACATTTTTTTATATTTACTCGATAAGTCACCTTATATTTACGAACACTCAAAAAATGCATTTTATTTAGGTGAAACCTATGGGAAAAATACTATGGACAAATACCATGGACTAGATTGTTATTAATACCATGCAAAAAAACATTATTAACCCTAATATTAGTATTAATAAAAATAAAAATGGCACATGGTATTGACCTATGGCATTCACCAAAATGGCACATTGTATTGACCCATGGTATTCACCTGGAATGTAGCCTATTTAAATGGGGGATTAAACCAGCATAGATCCATCTTTACTCTGGATCTACTAACCCCTGAGAGGTATCAAATATTGTGATATGCAAACTAGCATAGAGTGAAAAAATATTTGATCCGAGCAAGAGTAAAAATGGATGTTGTAATTTAATGTATGTTAAACATTTTAACTTGGTTAAAATAAAAAATAAAATAAAAATAAACTATTAATTTTATTAATTTTTATAAATTACTAATAATAATTTTTAAGCTCCTAGTTTATGACAACCCATGGTATTGACCCATGGTAATACCATGGTATTCATGTTAGCATAGAATATTTAAAGGGGAAATTCTATCATCTTAGATCCATCTTAATTCTGGGTCTACCAAGTGCTCAGAGGGATAAATAGATTTCATCCCCCTAAAAGTGGTAGATGTGGAGTTAAGATGGATATAGGTTGGTTTTTATGATAATGAAGATATTAAATAGACTTAGGAAATTATATTGTAAAAACATCTTAAGGTGAATGGTTAAAGCATAGACATTGGACAAGTATATTTGTATACTTCTGTTTTAAACTGAAACAAATCCAAGGCTAAAAGGAATGGATTGATTGCACTAGTCATCCTTCTATAACTTTCCAACATATGCTGGAGTAAACAGATTGTAATTTGGGTAATTTTTATAATTGCAAACAGGAACATACTTGTGTATTGGCAGGGTGGTTACGAGGTCCCTAGAAGTGATGAATTTGAATTTTTCTTGGTTTTATATATAGTATTAGGTTTCTTCTCATTTTTTCTGTGAATGGCACGGGTGAATTTTATCCTACACCCACTAGGTTATCGATATGTAATTTCGGTAATTTTGACTTCAAAAGATATTTTAAAGAAATGCAATGATTTCATTTGTGTATTCAATAAACATAAGATTTTATAATTGAGTAAAATATTCTCCATGCCTGGTGAGAGATTCACCAAAAAATTATATATACATATCATATTATTGATAAAATCACCTTCCATTTTTCCTATATACCATGGAGATTCGCCCATTTATTATACATGTAAATTTAGGGGGGTTCTTCAAATTCTCCCTGGAACTTGCTGGTATTCCCTTGTTTCTGGTCACCTCCGTGAATGAATGACGACGTACTTGATAATGTAAAGACTACATCCATTCTTCACAACAAAATACAACTAGAAGAGAAACACATTGGAAATTCAGATTTATTCGACACTATCTAACACATACTTGAACTTCATTTCAGGGCACATATTATAACATTTACATACATTTAACTAAGACCAAAATAGTATTGCAACACATATGTACCGTTCACTCGAAGACGAGACTCCGCTTGCTTTGTTGTTGCTGGTATTCTCTTGGTGCAGGTCACCTCCGCGAATGAATGACGATGTACTTGAGTCAAATTCGATGACCCACCGGTTAACCTCCCAACCTACTCTTTGGGTACTCTTCTTCCCCTCGGATCCCGGAGCTGCAATGGGGTTGTACAATGGAGGACCGCAATAGCCAGTAGAGGAGAGCACTCCTTGGCTCAAGAGTCCCCTCTTTAAATTCCTCTACCTCACCAAACTCACTATAGGATCATAATCACTGCTCTAACATTGTCTCATCCATCCAAAAATAGGGTTCCCAAAAAGTCCCCTCTCCCATGGCTTGCCCCTTCTTTTATAGGAGTCCTCATAAGTGACACTCGGCATGTCATGCATAATTAATTATTTTTTATAATTCAATAGCTTGATTATTCACCCACCCATGTGTCACTCTCTCATCAAGGGTCTCCCAAAATTATTTACTTAATTTTTTATTTAAAACTAATATTTCCCTCACCTCAACAAGATTCCTATTTCTCCTCCTAGTTGCCTCTTTATGCCCCCTTTTTATTCCTTAATTTGTGTTCATTACTTAAAGTCAATTACTGAGTCAAGATTTGATCCTCTATCTACTCCACATGGAGGTTCTCTACATTTCTCTAAATTTAATTTATTATTCTTGTATTAATTCACCCTCCTCTTTTCTTAATTAGGTTTAATTAATTTAGGATTAATCTTTATCCTTACAATTATGTCCCTCTTTCCCCTTTTACCTAATTAAACCACCTAATCTACCTAGTATTTTCCAACATGGGAAGGGTAAAGTTTTTAAAGTACTCTATTTTATTTCTTCCTATGATCCTTTTAACCCAAGTTTTAATTACCTTGGTTTCTAACATCATTTACCCTTGATGTAAATTTACCTAGTTTTCATTCCTTGATTATATTTATTATTTAATTTATTTTTAATGATTCCAAGGGTGCCAAGTTTGTTCGTGCCCTTCAAGAACTTCCCTTGAAGTTCCAAGGGTGCCACACCCAATAGTTTATTTGTGATGCCAAGGGTGCCAAGTTGGTTGTGCCCTTCAAGAAATTCCCTTGAAGTTCCAAGGGTGTCACACAACTTGCCCGTCAAGCATTCAGTGACTACGAGGGGAAAGTATAGGTGCAACATCATAGACCACTATCATCTCTTATGTTGCCTTCTATAGTGAGACTAATGGTGTCGATGATCAAGGAATCCGCCTTGATGCGCGCCACCCGGTAAAATCCTCATGAGCGACCCAACTTTAGCACCTGCCCTCATGGCATCGTGATCTTCAAGGCGAAGGTGTTTCAACCCTTCCAGCCCAAGTCACGATGGGAGTGCTAGTGGGTGAGATCAGGGACACTATCCCAACCCTCCCATGTAGTTCCATCCACCTGTACAACCCCATCACCCATATGTGAGTCATTCAGTCAAGCAACTAGTCTCTGCTTGCAACCATTAACATATCATAAGAATATAGATAAACATATATGGCAGGTTTCAAAATCGACTTAGAATTTCAAAGATAAAATAATATGAATTTTCATCAAACCAGGTGTCATCAATTCGTCATATGCGAGTGCCTCTGATGGTTTCCTACCATATTCAATAATCATCAGTAACAAGGTTTCTCAATGTTAGTCATTGTCATAATAACATCATTAACAACTCCTAGTCATTCACATCATTGTCCATTGTAAGCCTGAACTAATGAAAGTAGGTAACATAGTGGACACATCCATCATGGCTATCATCATTAAACATCAATGGAAACATACATATTCATTAAGCTATCAACATCATAACATCAAATGAAATATACCTATCCATCAAATTTATCATCATCATGCTTTTAATAGAGAGCACACATATCCTTTACTGCCCTCATCATCATAAAATCAAATAGAGACCAAACTTAACTATTTAATGTTACAATCATCATAATACCGATAGATAAGATACATAACCATTCATGCTATCATAATATCAATGGAAAACATACATAAACATCACAACCATGAATATCTCAATCACTAATAATAGTGTCATGTGCCCAGATCCTCAACACGAGGTCCTCAAAGAATAATGTGTGGGCCTTATGGCTAAATATGTGTTAGTGTCATATCACTGCCAGTCAACTAGAGTGGGCACTACAGATGAGAGGCTGCATACTTCTAGATGAGCGAGGCACCTCTAGCTATGTCTGAACGAGTTCAATTTCTGCCATGACAAATGTCTCTATTATTCTCACTGAATTTAGTTGGTACCAATCCTGGGGTTAGTTGAGGGTTGTTATGCTTAAATCGAATAGGTTGTTCCAGTGATCTAATATGGAAGTTCAATTTAGGTGTGCTATTAGAATTTTCTATGTATGGTTCAGTTTTTTTTTATCCAAGTCGATGCCTATAAAGGTTGCTATGTAATAGTTAGGAAGGGAGCGAACAAAATATATATTGTCATTTTTTATCTTTCATCTCCAGACTTATTAATAGAAATACTTTTACAATGGATATGTATTAAGTTCAAATCAATTTTTTCGATGGTTCACTATGGATTAATGAGTTAAGCTGTGATTGAAGCTTTTTGTTCCTTGTAAGTAAATAAGCTCCCTAGGTGTGGCCGGGCACACCCATCTGGGATCAGCTCTGTATCATTTTGTAGGAACATATTTGTGTGATACACATAATTTCTTCTCATTTATCTTTGATTCATCAATTGTTTATATGTTTTGTGGAGATTTCTATTGAATTCAAATGATTTTAGTGTGCTGATTTTGTTATGCATTTTCAGATCCTCTACTTCAACAATTTGAATGGATGGTTCTCGTGTGATTGGCGCTCTTACTTCTAAGGCATAGTTATACTCTGTTCTATAAAACCACAAATCGTATTACCGTGACTGTATTGTCATAGATACATATAAAACTTGTTCTAATCACATTTCCAATTGAATGCCTATCACGAGTTGGTCTATCTGTTGAGAACGCAGACAAACCCTCTAATGCCAAAGTCAAGACAAAATATATTGAGTAATCAGAATTGATAGGGTGTGAATTTAATTATACATTGGATTGTGTATAAATCAATTTCGAATAAATCACATTTGTTGTTTCTTCTAGTGATCGAATTGATTGACTTCTTTTCGTGTTGTTTTCATAGATGCATGTGTCACAGGAAGTATTCGTTCTAGTCTGATTGATCATAATGGATTGATTTATTATCAGTTGATTTAGTCTAAATTGATTAGTTGTTCACTAATTTATTTGTATAAGGGTGTAGGCTAGAAGCATTGCTTTCCAGATTCATTAATTCAAATGGCTTATCGTAGTTGAGTTAGTTTTGTTTATCAAATGAATTCGCATTTGTTAGATAGAATTTGCAGATTGATTGTAGAGTTCAAGTGAGTGATTTGACTTATTTTTCAGTACGATTTCCCTTGTTTCATTTGGAGTGCTTGAGTGCAGTTCCATAGCTGAGAGTTTGATATTGTTTCTAGCCTAAAGTAATGTGTGCCTGATTGGATTTCAAAGATATAGTGTTGGTTTGATGAGATTTTGAATGAGTTTTCTTGAGTTTAATTTGAGATTTATGCAACTGTAGGTTAGTTTCCTGAGTATAGTTTTGGTGTGCCTGATAATAATTTATAGTTGTTTTATTCATTGTCATTATTAAGAATAGAGTTAAGGCTTGAAGTTTGTTCATAAGGTTATTATAGGTTAGGAATATGTATAAAGTTGCCTAGTTAAGAGTATGAAACCAAGTATAGGTTTAAGTTTATTAGTCGCAGACAAGCTTTGATTGGTTTGACAAGGAGAGTTGGTATTTCATTGAGTTAGGTTTTTCTTTCATGATGATTGAATGCTAGAAGAGTGTATTTCTTTAAGTAAGAGTTTGATAGCAGATTTGAAGTCATTATAATTTTAGGTACAGGATTTAGATTCGTACTTAGTTAAACAAGCAAGAGGATTGAATAGGTTTTTAGTCAGAGTTGTGTCCAAGAGTACCTATCATAGATTTGAAGTGACCTTTGGAAAGTCTAGTTTCAAGTTTTCGTACCTTTCGATCATGCTTGAAGTAGATTAGAATCTACAACTTTTCATTCAAGAGTATCATAGGTAACAAAATTAAGGTATCTTAGGGTTTTCATGAGAGCTGAGATATTTGAGAAAGTGTTTCAATTGGAAGTTTTTTCTTAGCATATATTTTGTGATTCAGAATGGGGATTTAATTTGAGTATAGATTTATTAAAGGTTTCAGGTTAGAATTTGATTATTAATTATGCTAGCTAGGGTTTGATGAATTGTGTGCTAGATTTAGCTAACTCATTTCATAAAGGAAAACATTAGAACTCTATCCAAAAACTGAATTGAGAAAGCGCAGTACAACTCATGTTTACGAGCCCGGATTGACATGTCGATGCAGGAGAATTAATACACCCATTAAATCTCTCAACACAAGGACCTTCTAAATAAATATTTTATTTGGAACAACATTAGAATTATTTTGAGAGCATTTCTTCTCTAAATTAAAAGATGGGAATTGAACCCTAGACTTTTGGGAAGATGGCTGATTATATATCATGGATATGTAATCATTTCAGCCTCAAGGTAAACCTCCCCACAATAATGGTTGCAAGGATTGAGATGTCATTTATCCAACTATAAAGGGTCACTTTTTGAACAGATCAATACTTTTGCAACAATATAGGGGGTTGCATCCCTTTATTCATCACATCAAAACTTCATTTTGGGGCCACATGATATCTCTCAGCCATTTTTTTTTCAAGGAGATTGTTGAGAAACATACTTTGGGACTATTAAGGTCGCACTCAAGTCCAAACTATTGGTCGATACACCATTGGAGAAATACCCGACGATCTTGGTTGATTAATAAACTAGCCTTTTTCCAGACTCATACCCATGTTTGTCACGTGAGATCAGGGTCCCTCGGGAGGGTATAATGGGTTGTGCAAGAAATGTGCCACAATTTTTTTTTCCATCCAAGCTATATGGTTACCAAATAAATCATGTTATTGAAGAGAAGTCACTTCATTCAAAATGTGAGTATCATTAACAAAATAGATGGTTTCAAGGGAAGAAGGAACTTCCCAAATCCCTTAATTGAGAATTTCAAACACTTGAAAAAGGCTTTCCTAACCCTCACTTTACCATAAATTTGAGCGTTGTGACTAGTCCATTCCCAAGTAAAAGGAAATTCTCATAAACATGACCCATTGTTGTTGACACTATGGATGAGGGCGCAATCATATACACTATGGCGTTGAACTGTTCTTTCTCATTTCCATTCCCCATGATTACGAGGTTGGCATATATCCATATCCATATGAAGGTTAAGTCCTAATAGTTGGAAAAGTTATTGACCTTTGGCTAGAATTATTTTTTGATATCTTGGTTATACTACATGTTATCTAGTTCCCACATGATTGGTAATATGTTTCTATTTTCAAAGAAATAATGCAGAACAATTATGAATTATTCAGATTGTTGGCTTTCCTCAACCTTAATTTTCTCCCCATCAACATTCTCTCCCTCATACTTGTATGTTTATTTTTGCAAATTTCAATGTTGTTGATTGTCTTCTAGAACTGAGCAAACTTATGACAACCACCATACCTTATTGGAACACTTTCTGTTTCAGTGGTGAGAAAAAAAGAAAAAGTATAATATTAGTCTATTTGTTATTGTTTCCATAATCATACAATATGATATTTTTATTTTTCTGATGTTTTAATTTTTTAATATGGTGGTATGATTTCACATTTTTCTACCCAATTCAAAACCTAGATTATCTCCATGAATTCTATTGAGGAATAACTTTGCTTGCATGTTAAAAACATCTCCATTGCCAAAAATCTTCCATAATTTATTCTTTATTAGTTTTCCTTGGGAGGATACTGTGTTCCAATAATATCTTTCATGCACATTAAAATTATATGAATTAGATAAGAGAAATATTATTTCACACACTAAGATGATGAGGAGGTCAAACTTAAGCCTTTATGTTTTTCAACGTTAGCAGCAATAACTTTTGGAAAAGGTAATATATCAAAAAGAAGAGTTAGGGTCCTAACCCTTGATAATGGCCTTCCTTAACTAAAGGAAAAAAGGGAAAAATAAATTTCATGGTTGGACGACTTGTTGCATACTAGGGCACCTAAAAAGGTACCTAGCACTTGGCTTGCTTCACTCAATAAGAGAAAAAGAGAAGCATTCCAACCAATTTACTCATGGTCTGATGTGACCTCAGTCAAAAGAAAGGAACATTAATATTTCTATTTTTGTGAGAACCACTCGTAATATTGTACCCAAAGAAGATATTATCGTAGAAGTGAAGGTGTTAATTTCATTATATATTCATGCTTAGGGGGGCTTTTCCATATGTTATTTTCATATAGTGTAGAAGCAAGTTGGTGCCTACACAAATCTAAGGTTGGTGCCTCTAGTAGGGTTGGAGACCTTAGGGGGTTATGTCCTCTTGTGAGTGGGTGCTCACAAAAGAATTTATGTAATCAAAGTTGGTGCTTTGAATTTACATCATAATAAAAATAAGCTTCAGTGGTTTTTCTCCCAGAAAGGTTTCCACATTAAATCATTGTTTATATGTGTGAATTCATTATATTGTCTATAGATTGTAGTTATTGTAGTTTATAGATTGAATGATTAATTAAATGAAAAATCTATAATTAGTTATTCATCCCTGCTCTTAGTAAATCCCAATTCCAAAAAAACGTATATACTATGAAATAAACCTTAGCAAAGTTTCTCATAGCAATAAAGCAGGAAATTCCTTCATTAGAGTGCAAGAAAGACTGAGTGGCTTGAGGATGAGCCACATGTGGGTGTTTGGGGATTATTGGGGAAGTGTTTTTGATAACAAGTTTTGGGAAATGTGAAAAATACAATCAAATTGGGTGGATATATTGTAGGAAGGCCAGCCGAGGGATTGCATGCGGAAGATCCAAAGAGAACGAACTATGTGAAAGTGTGACTAATAAGGAAATATGTTGGGATAATTTCCTAGTTTACTAGCCCATAGCAATATTTACTAGCCTTCATTAATAATTTACTACTAAGTGGTTTTTGGTCTGTGGGGGTCCAATGTAAATCTATAAATATATTAAGGTTGAGGAGTAAGAGACGTATATAAACACGGATAGAGAAACATAGAAAGAGATATAAATCGATATATGCATATCGGAGATATGATGAAGTATGATTTCATGTTGTAACAATGAAATATTTTCCAATATTTTTGAACTGAGATGGGTATGATTATAATGAAATATCCACAATGTTAATAAAAAGATCCATTTTATGGCCTGTTATGTTTTTTTGTGTAATTTTCATGCCTTATCTATTTTTCATGGTTGCTATTTCTTTGAAATGTATTCATATGAGATTAATACATAGTTTTTTAAGAATTAGGGCACACTTCATTTCTTTTTTGAATAGTAATAATAATACATTGAATATATGAAAACTAGGTAACTCTAGCTTAAGGTTACCCTCTCCTTCATCACTACATAACTATTCAGGTCCTTGTAGTTCCCCCTAGATACCTTGTGTGAGACTTTGCCTACTTATAGGTGTTTCAGAAAGGGCCATTGTTTGTAGTGGTTTTGCTAGAAAAATCGCTTGACCCTAGAGTCAATCCCCTAATATTGGTATGCATGGGGCTGACCCAGGATTCAAGAGAATTTTCCAACAAAACCGCTATAGACACTGACCCTTTTGGAAACACCAAATTGGTGAAGTCTCACTTAACGCATCTAGGGTGACCAGTAGGAAGTTGAATAATCCTATAGTGATGAATCATAAGGGGACCTTAAGCTAAAGTTACCCGATTTTCCCATATTTAATGTACCATTATTACTATTTAGAAAAGTATATGAAGTATACCCCAATTCTTCAGAAACTATGCATTAATAGCATCATGTGTACATTTCAAAATAACAACAACCATGAAAACTAGAAAATTCATTAACCATTACACAAACAAATAGAATAATCCATCAAATGGATCTTTTAGTTAACGTTATGGATATTCGATTACAATATACCCATCTTGGCTCACTAGCCTTAGTAGATAATTCAGCATTACAATGCCTCTCTATGTGTCTCTTACTCCTCGACCTTAATCTATTTATAGGTTTACATTTGGGCCACAGCTAACCAAAAAACTCTTTGTAGTAAATTATTACTATGGGCTAGTAAATATTACTATGGGATAGTAAAATACGAAATTACCCCAATAAGTTTCCTTATTCATTGTACTTTTGCGTAGTTCCTTATTTTATCTTCTACACACTATCCCTCAGCTAGACTTGCTACACATTATCCTATTTTCATGATTTTTTTCTACACAGTTCCCAAAACTTGTTATTCAAAAACATTTTTCCAACATATACCTTCGACATTGGTAAAGTATTTTGATGGATTTCGTGGGTGGTTTACCAAGAAATCATAAGGGACATAATTATTTATTTTTGGTAGTTGATAGGCTTTGTAAGATGTTTATTCTTAGTCCTTGTGGAAAAACCATCAAAGGTCAAGAAGTAGTGAATATGGTCTTTGAATAAGACTAGGTGCACTTTGGGATACCAAGGAGTACCATATTGAATAGGGACACCAAATGTCTCAGTGACTTTTTAACTACATTTTAGGAGAAGAAGGACACTAAGTTGAAGAGGTATATAAAATTCTAGCCAAAGATAGATGGGTAAATAAAAGTAGTCAATAGGACATTGGTTTATATTTTAAGGGGTTACAATTAGAAGCATCTAAAGATATAGGATGAAAATACAATCTATAATCAACATTATTATAAAAGGGCGACCACAATTCTACTAGTAAGTCACCCCTTGAAAGTTGTTTTGGGAATTTACCACCTTCACCCTTGATTGTTGTATATGATAAGAAATTAAAAGTGATAGAAGACATCAGAGAAGAAGTTTTGAGAGTAAAGAAGATCTTTGAAAAGATTAGGTAGATCCATTTGCAAGTGCATGAGAAATTAAATATGTCATGGTCAAAGTATAAACCTAGACATGATCAACAAAGAAACAAGAAGCCATTAAAAGAGGAAGATATTATTTAGTTATAGCTAAATAAGAAATACTATAGAGTCCTAGTAAGAAGGTCAAGGCTCTATGGTACGACCCTTTTGAGGCATTGGAAAAGGTGGGAGATATTGTATAGAAATTTAGTATACAAAATACATGTGCATTTACTCAGTAGTAAATTTGGATAATTTGAAACTATATGAGCCTTCCATGTTGGATCAAGAGAAGGATAAGTGCCTACCTACCATAGGTAACTTCACACTAGATCCCCAAGTAGAGTTGTAAAATGACATAGTTTTCCAGAAGAAGTCTAGAACTATAAGAAGGGATAGTATGACCTTTAGTGGATTGGGTTGAAAGGATAACTTATAGGAAAATAAAAATGATACTCAAGGAAGAAGGTAGAGTAAAATTTTCCTCACCTCATTATATAAACCTTTTTGGGACCAAAATACTCTCTAAATGGAAGCATGTGATCTTGAATGAATCATCATATAATTTTCATTTATATTAGTATTTCTAAATGGAAATTTCGGAGGAACTAGCACGTAGGACCCATTTTATTTGTAGGTCCTAGTTTTGAAAGTTAGGTTACGGAACCTTATATTGAGTAATAAAATGGATCTTTTTGGCTTTTAGTGTTACAAATTGTGGTGCACACCCTATCTAAACACCAATACCTTTCCAACGGTGCAAAAATCACCTCAATCAAAGCTCATATGTAAATGTTATGCCTCACAAGAGTTGACCTACCTTATTGATCACCATGGTATGAGTGGATGCCATGTCACACATGTGAGGTTAGTCATGTGTGGATATTTTTTAATATCATACATGGAAGGTATAAAACCTTATCACAATAGATGGTTGAGGAAGTCAAAACCCTATCTGCATTTGGCTATCAAGCTGTGTTAAATAGCAAGCCACTAGGAGGAGAAGGGGTTCCATTCTTTAGCATTGTATCTTTTATCATAACTATGAAAAAAAATAAGACAACGACAATTTGCAAGAATAATAAAGGACAATGAGGATCCTATAACAAATTTTTAGGCTATAGTGTCAAAAAATAACTCCATAGTGAATTCCCATTCGTTTTTATGTGTATTTTAAAAGTAAAGTGAAGAAGGGGGAGAATAGGCCTCATCTTATATCTAGGTTTTCTCTTATATAAAGTTTTCTAGTATAAATCCTATGTTCATTTGTTTGTATTGCTTATGCTCATACTTATTCTTTCATTTTCATATTTCATTTATTTCACAAAATCAAGAAAAGCTAGTAATTAATTAACCTAAGAGATGAGGAAAAAAAAATCATAGCCTAATACTTTAGAATATTATAAGATATGTTGTGATAAACTAATCTAATAGAATATCCATGATAGTTTACAAATAATAATTCATCAATTATGTTGAAACGATCCCCATGTTGATAAGATTAAATGAATTTGATCAATTCTTTTGTTTGCTACTCATATTTGATGGGAGGAACATTAGATGGATGTTAAAACTATTTTTCTTCATGGAGATTTGACTAGTGAAAATCATATGGAGAAACCCATAGGATTTGGAAATGATACATGTCTAATATGTCAGCTCAAGAAGATCATATAGGTTTGAAACATACCCCTAGTGCTTGGTATGAAAAGATTGATCATTTCCTTTTCGATCTAGTTTTAAACACTATGACCTTGATAATAGTATTTATTTATTACATTTGAAATATTACATTGTATGTGGATTATCTAGTCATTGTAGGAATTTTTTCCATGATACATATTATATTCATTTTTGTTCTAATTTGATTGTTCTTTTATTTTTGTATTTCAATTATTTTCATAAACTTAAACAATAAGGTAGTAGTAAATCATTTGGGATTTAAGATTTCATAATATTATAACATATCGTGATAAATTATTCCAATGGAATATCCATGATACTTTATACATCAACTTGTTATATTTTATGATAATTAGAGTGCAATATAGGTTGTAGAATACCTTGTTTATCATAGTAATATGATACATGTGGAAACTTCATGTAATGCCTAGTCTTCAAGAAACTACAATTATTTGTGGGGGGCTGGTGGGTTCTAGAAGTAATTTAATCTCCTAAAACTCCAGAGCACTTTGCTAATGGGAAGTGTAGGAATAGTAGGATATGTAATTTTATCACAACTATAGGTTGTAACATCCCTCGTGAAAATTCCATGTAAAAAATATATATATGGCCATGGTGATGGGACATGTATTCCAAGCTAAATGGTGGGAGAAACATCCTAGTGGGTGTTGATTCGGTTTATTATTGCTAAGGAAATTGGAAAAGGCAATCGCCAAGGTTTTGGAAAGGCATGAGGCATTAATTGGCATTTTTATTTATGAAAATCATGGAAATTAGGAGAAAAGGAAAGTGAAAGGTCACATGTTACATGTGACAAGGAAAATAAAGGAAAATAATGGAAAATGAAGAAAATAGAGGCCTCATTCATAAAAAGGCTTCTGAGGATCAGTTGGTAAGCTTTTGACAGGTTTTCATTGAGACCTCTTCTATTCTATTTTATTCTCTCTCATGCTCGTGGATACTTAGAGTTTTCTTGGAGCGCTCTTGAAAAGTGTGGCATACTTGGAGTTTTGGAGCAAGAATGCAAAGGAAGAGAAGGAAAGCACAAGAGGACATCAGGATCAACAACTACAATGGGTTTTTCTTGTAGGTACCGAGTTGTGTGTATGTTTCCTCACTAGTTTTGGCATGCATGGCACATGCATGTGATTTATTGGTCATGATCTGTCAGTGGCATGGATGATTGCTTGGATTGACAGTGGATTTTGCTAGCCTTTCCATTTGCCGAATATCCATTATGTTGTGGGTTTATTTTTATTTTTTTTCTGTTTGGTTCTCATTTTTCCTTGGCTTGGGTTGAGTTATTAGTTCCTAGATCCTTGGTTGGACAAACGCTCTGGAGCCCTGTAATGGATTGGGTTGAATTAATAGTCTTGGAGCCTTGGTTGGAAAAACGCTCTAGAGCCCTGGAACAACTTGGGTTGAGTTACTAGTCTTAGAACCTTGGTTGGACAAAGGCTCAGAGCCCTTGGTGGGTTGAGTTACTAGTCCTGGAGCCTTGGTTGGAGAAATGCTTTGGAGCCCAGTAAAAGATGTGAGTTGATCTATTATTTCCTGGAACCTTGGTTGGACAAATTCTCTGGAGCCCAGTGTAAGTTGTGGGTTGAGTTACTAGTCCTAAAAGCCAAGTTGGAACAAACGTTCAGGAGCCCTGGAAAGCTTGGGATAGAGATTGATCCGATGACGGTTTTGTGATGTCTGAATGTGAGGTGGAATCATTGTTTGATGGGTTGAGGTGGATGGCCACTAGAAGTGTTGGATGGTTTTGATTGACGTGTTCTATGAGATCCCACATTCATGCTTGGAATATGGCATGAGGGTAAATGGCTGAAGAGGGATTTGGCTCAGCCATTCTACATTTAGGTGGAACATGGAAGTCTCATCCCAGGTTTGAATTTTGTATCATTAATGAAAGGTTCTTTCTCCTTGTATCTCTATGATGATTATGATGGATTATATGTGGTTTATATGGTTTTGATTTCATTGGTATTTATTTCCCTATTATGCTGGTTATGTATATGTTTTATGACGACAGCTATGTATGGGTCTCATCATGTTTTTACTTGTAAATGAATGAACAATGTATCTATGAACTAATGGATGAAATGTTAGCTAATGTTGTAAGGAGACAATGCTTCATAGCGAATCTCATATGAGTATGAGACCCCTATGATTAGATCTATTATTTACACCTGCAGGTTGCATATTTACTAAGTGTTTGACAAAATGCATGTCATGGCTAGTAGGGGTCCAGTCAAGGTCTTGAACAAGTATTTGCTTTAGTAATTCCATTTCCATGTTATTTTAATGATTTGAAGAGATGGTTAAATTACGGCTAGTGGCTTGGGCTCTATGCCTGAAAAAGTTGCTCAAATCCCGAATTTGCTAGGATAGCACTAACAATTTTGGTCTCTGGTCATTGGCAGGAAAGCCTGTGAGAGAGACTATAAGGTTACAGTCGCATGCATGTGTTGTCATGGGAGAGAATTTGGGTTTAATTATTCTAAATGTTAGGTTAAATCAGGGGTTGGGCATCTGGAGTGGTGGATTAGCTCCTGGGGGTCTCGAAGCACCCGAGGGAGGTTTGTGGGATGTGTTTCCATCAATTCCATTTCCTTGAGGTTACCTGGGAGGTTAAATCATATCATAGTAGCCTGTCATCACATGTTTACCCTGGCTTGCCGGTTGCTTGGGTAGATGGAGGAGGGGGTTACAGAGTGGTATCAGAGCATGGTTGCACTCTCCTTAGGTTGTGTGTTAGTCATGCATTCGTTTTGGTTGCATGTGTGTCTCTTGTGTTGTAGGACCATGTTCTTGTTTCATTTGCATAGTGTCGTTCATGGCTATAGTGATGTCGCCATGTGAAGATTGAAGGTGTTGTCATGGAGTATGTCTTCTTGTGTTAATGGCTGATTATGCAGTTGTTATGCATGTGTGGTCTTGGTTATAGTTATGCATGAATAGTAGGTCAAACATGCTTTGTGAATTCATGGTATGAAATTTACGTCATCATGATGTTATTTGTTGTTATGATGCTAATGTGTTGGATGAGATCGAGCAAGAGATGCAGATCACCATAATGAGGTTTCAACATTAGACTTTGAGATAAGAGCATATCGCCATACAGGTATTAGATGTTTGGAATGTAGGTATGTAAGTTAAGGATTATCATATCAATTAGGTTATATACATTAGGTTTATGTAGATGCATTTTGATGTTATGGTTACATTCATGATAGATGTTAGTTGATTAGTGTAGTTATATGCACATGTGTCAAATAGTCAAGAATGATAGTAACCTCTAGTTGTATGCATTGCTATTGTTGTTTTATATTAGATAACCTGATGATTATGTTATATGTTGTTGATAAGTACGTTATAGGTTAATTTGTTGTTGTTATATGACAGTTAGCTTGATGATTAGGTTATATGTTGTCGATGAGCATGATATATAGCTTACAGTTTTTATATGCTAGTAACTTGATGATTAGGGTTATTTCATTAAATATCTTGATGTCATATGTATCATGCTAAATTGGATTAGCCTATGTAGATGGTTATGGTTACGACATTCAGGTATGGTTTGACTTATTGTGTTTCATAGTGTGTTATTAATCTAGATTGATTGTACGTATGTGATTTCTATGCATAAATGATAAAGGCTTATAAGTTTATTATGTGAACATGTTAGTTGGTTACTATTACAAATATCATTATCATATTCATTCTTGAGATGATGTGTTGTAAAGTTATATCGTGCTAACTAGTTTGATTGTGCAGAAAAGATAGCCTCCCCTAAGATACATTAAGGTATGAGTTTTCTTATGTTGTCTATTTTATGTTTGAGTATTTGATTACGTCATCTAGTTGCTTTATTTAATATGGTATGTTTGCAAGTTGGTTGAATGTTTGATGAATTGCATAATACGAGTATGTGTTCAAATGATCTTGTTTTAAGGTGATTGTTCTAATACATATGTGTTGAGAGAGTTGATTTGTACTTGAGTGTAGTAGGTGATTGATTTGGATTTTAACAGGAACACAACAAATTACAAAGATAACCATAAACAAAAAGATGCAACAAAAATAGTACCTCATTTCATTAATGTAAAATACTAAGATATGCTTACAAATAGAAAATGGAAATAAACAGCTAGGGCGATGGTAGCTTATCTCTGAGAAGAGATGTAGTGGCTACATGCCTCTGAACTGTGTTACAATGAGGTTCGAAGGCCTATTTATTGTTGAGAAACAATGCAAAACCCTTCACATTCCAAAACCTAACCATAGAAGATGAAACGCCAAATTGTGGGCCCTGTTTTGGGTAAGTTGGTACATCAACTTCCCAGGGTCGTAACTTAGGCACCCAATCTTCATTTGACAGGTACAATAGCTCGTTAGAAAGATATATCTGAGCACTACAACTTTGGGAAGAGAAACATGGGTCCATGTTGCTCCCATATGTCCCAAAAAACATTGTTTAGGGCCTCAAAACGGATCCGGAAGTTTAGGACCCTAAAAACTGCTAAAAATAGTAAATTGTGCTACAAATATGGAAACTAAAAAACTTAAAGAGACAATTGTGGGGGTCCAAGTGGGATAGGTGGGTGGCCACCAACATCCACCTAGATCATTCCTCCCCCCTTAGGAAGCAATGGTCCCCATTGCATTGAGTTCCTCCATCTGCTGAACTTGGTCCCTGGTGAGCTGTTCTGCAATCTCGTATGTGTCCAGTAATTGTGGGAAGCATGGTAGATGATGGTCCACATTGAACACTTGGTGCAAGCGAAGGAATGGAGGAATTCTTTGCTCCAAAGCATTATTCCCCACAGCCTTGGTAATGGTGTAAGGACCATGTCAGTGTGGTCAGAGCTTCTAATGGGTGCTTGTAAGGTGTTATTTCTACAGATGCAACCAAAATTTGTTGCCCACCTGAAGCTTGTGTGGTCCCCCTCTGGGTGAGGAGAAGTTGTTCCTGTGTTCTGTCATGACCATATCCCTTTGTTGCTACTGTTGCATGGAGGAACCCTTCGCGGGGGTCATGGATGTAGCAATGATCTTCCCCTTACTTTGGGAGAAAACCAGACTGAAAATGAATTTCCTAGTCTAGGAGATGAGCTTGCTGCCTTTCTTGGCAATGATCAAATAGGTGGTGGTAGGTGGGGCTGCCTTCGGTATCCTGTATAATGAATTATCCAAAGAAATAATGATAACACAAGGCCTTGACTCATACACAACATGTCGCCTCCATAAACATGGCTGGCCTAATAATACATCACAAACATCCAGAGGTGTAACATCACACAATACCTTGTCTGGGAAGGGCTTGATGTTGTAGGGAAGGCGGCTTTGCTGGCGAACTTTAAGATCTCGTCCTTCATGAAGCCACTCGATACTATACGAATATGGGTGTGCTGTAGTCGGTAGGCCCAACCGCTTCACGACCTCTACTGAAATGAGGTTCTTTTGGCTACCACTATTGACAATGAATTGTAGTGAGGAACCCTTCACCGACTTCTATGAGTGGAAAAGACGTTCCCCCTCCTCTGGATCTTTGGGCTCATTATTCTCGATCTTGGTAGTGGCAACAGTGACGTTGGGTTCTGCATCAATGATCTGCTTCCCCTTGCCATTCCCCTTGTCAGGTTCTGACTCAGGGTCAAAACATGCATCTGATTCTGCAGCCTTCAACTCAGCCACCAACGACTGCCTGGTCTGACACTCACTTGTGTTATGAGTGGGCTCTTATGGAACTCGCACCACTTTCCTGTGTCCTTCTTTGACTTCGTGGTGTTCTTCTTTTCTTGCGGCTTCGATGAGTTGTCTTGGGTCACCCTACCTTGGCTTTGTCCTTTGGTCTTTGGATTTGCAGATCCAAAGTCTCGCTTCTTCTGTTTGAACTTTTGCTCGATTTTGATAGTGTATCGGTACGTCGTGCCGAGTGAGGAGATGTTCAGGAACTCCATCTCTTCCTGTATGTATCTGTGTAGGAAACCATGGTATTTGAGTACCAAATGTAGCTTAGAGTCCTTGATACACAACTGTGTGTGAAGGGTATGAAAAATGTTTGTGAACTCTGGCACATCTTGGTCCCTTCCCTGCCGCAATGTGGTCCATTTGATGTATTTGTCCTCATAGCTTTTGACAGGGTAGTACTGCTCCTTGACAGCATCCCAGAATGAATCGCAAGTGGGTGCGACTGAAAATAGTGAGCCCGTACTTTCATTCTTATGCTCGAAGTAGGTTTCCACCAGTCCTTGACACGGGGGGTTGCTTTGAGAAGAGTGAAAACAATCTTTTCCTAACTCGAAAATTCATGAACAGAAAAATACCCATCTAGCAGATTTAACCATTTATCTACAAAATCTACATCTATTTGACCCTCGAAGATGGAGATTTCAAAATTAACTTGTACCTTAAAGGGTGTGGCATTTCCAGAGTAGCTGTTAGAAGCTGATGCGTCACCTCTGGGTAGCCGCTGAAGGATCTAGGCAAAGTTGTCCATCATCGTGTTCCTTTTTTGCTTGAGGGTTTCTTCGAGCAAGATTTTGATAGGATCTCCTACCCCCTCATCTTTCTTCTCATCTGCCATGGGAGGCCATCGGGATTTACGAGGCTGGTCTTGCAAAGGTTCGACCAGTTCAAGCCCTAACTCCTTATATCTTGACCTCGTCGGGGACATGCAAAGAAAAACAGAGAAAGCGAAGACCACTCTGATATCACTGATCCAGATTTAAATAGGAATGCAACAAATTACAGAGATAACCATAAACACAAAGATGCAGTGGAAATAATACTTCATTTCATTAATGTAAAATACTGCGATATGCTTACAAACAGAAAATGGAAATAAACAGCTAGGGCGATGGTATCTTATCTCTGAGAAGAGATGTGGTGGCTACATGCCTCTGAACTGTGTTACAATGAGGCTCGAAGGCCTATTTATTGTTGAGAAACAATGGAAAACCCTTCACATTCCAAACCTAACCCTAGAAGATGAAACGCCAAATTGTGGGCCCCGTTTTGGGTAAGTTGGTACATCAATTTCCCGGGGTCGTAACTTTGGCACTCGATCTTCGTTTGATGTCTACAATAGCTCGTTAGAAAGATCTATCCGAGCACTACAACTTTGGGAAGAGAAGCATCAGTCCATGAACCCATGTTGCTCCCAGATTTCCCAAAAAGCGTCATTTAGGGCCTCAAAACAGCTTCGGAAGTTCAGGACCCGAAAAACTGCTAAAAATAGTCAATTGTGCTACAAATATGGAAACTGAAAAACTGAAAGAGACAGTTGTGGGGGTCCAAGTGGGTTAGGTGGGTGGCCACCAACATCCACCTGGATCAGTGATAGTTGTAGAATTATGTCTAATGACTATGATTTAACTATGTATTATGACATTATTATTAGTAAATGTTAATCGATAGATATGATTTTCTTGATATTTGGAACATGTGGTTCACATCTGTGAACAGTTGCAGGGTAACATGATTGGTATTAGCGTGATGAGGTAACAATTGATTTTTTTATATAACTAATAGTTGGATGATGTGATAGTGCATAATAAGACTCAGTTGTAGCAAGGTAAAGGTAAAAGAGAAGGAATTGAGCAAGATTTCCTTGTTTGGAAACCCTAATTCCAAATGAATGAAGTGCTTTGATTTCATCTAACATTATGTGGGTATGTGTTATGTTCATGGGCCTATACTTGACATGTATATTAGCTAGTCCCTAGTTATATGTGGTTTTTCAAGGGAATTGGAGTCCCTTGAGAGATGGCATGGATGTGTTTAGTTGAAAGAAACATGCTTGGCACAACAAGGAAAGGTAACTAGTGTATTGTTATGTTTATTTATGCACTGAAAGTTATGTGTTGATGCTAGTATGATGTAGGGAGTTACATAGAAGGAGAGGTTTCCATGAAATCTTGAAGAAGGTTCTGGTTGAGTTTCCTTGTGAACCATGGGGATTGAGTCATGGTGTTTGTTTCTAGTCTTGTGCTTTTGGTCTTTTGTGATTTGTTGAGATTGATTTGTGGTTTGTTTATGTCTGGTGCAAGGCCTTGCCACTTTTTTGTGGTGTCATATTGTTATTGACTTTCATTGTTTTCTTCTTAGTTGTTTCTTGACTTGCCTTTTATGTTTTGATTCTTTGGAATTTTTTGGGAAAGAGGAAATTTGATGGACCTCGGGAGATATATGTGGTACCTGAAAGGTAATGTAAGATTCAGATGAAGCTCTATGCATGAGTAAGTACAATGGAAGGTAAGACTATGATAGTTGGTTGGACTAGTTGGGTCCATTGGTGTAAATGGACGATGGCAGTGAAAACATGAGAAGGGTAACCAGAAAAGGTAATGTAAATGGACCTGAGGCGTCAAATGGTTTGACCAAGTTCAGAATGGTGGTTTTCAATGTTGTGCATGTTGTGCACAAATAAGGAAGTTCTCTTAACCTAGACCTTATGTTATCTCGTAATTATGTAATGGTCATGATTATGTTGATGTTGAAATAGGTATGCATGTATGTATCTATCTCGTTGTTTGATAGGATTATGATTGTTTTATGCTAATGATTATGTATGTACGTATGTATGTATCTATGTCGTTGTCTGATCGGGTCATCAAGAATCATCCTTGTGGAGGAATGATTTCTTACGCAGTTGAATGATGTGAAGAGGTTCCTAGTTTATGACGAATCAAGTGGGAAGAGTAGTCATGACAAAAATATGAGGTCAGTATCAAGTGTTTATGATTTTATATTATGTAATTATATTATTTCTATGTTATGGACAGGTTATACCAAGAGATAGATCAACAAAATGGAAGCAATGTGGTATGAGGCATGCTAGGACAAGCATGGATAAGGCGTTGGAAGCAAGGTTGCTTGGTAGAGGTAGTGTGGTATTATTGTTGTGAATATTTCATACATGTTGTACATGTTGTATCTGTGATGATTGTGCACATGTAGTATTGTGCATATGTAGTTTGTGTACATGTTGTTTATGCAATATTATGTACAGGGAGTTAGTACAGATAGTGTTGTATGAATGTTTCATATTCAACGCTGGGTATAGATGGTGCTATGTACATGTTGGATATATGGTGTTGTGTACATCTTGTAATGTGTGCATGATGGATATGTGGTGTTGTATGCATATGGTGCTCTACGCATATTGGATATTCGGTGTTGTGTACAGATGATGCTATGTACATGTTAGATATGTAGTGCTATGTACATGTGATGTTGTGTGCATGATTGTACAAATGGTGTTGTGTGCATGTGGTGTTGTGTACATGTTGTACAAGTGGCGTGTCATGCAGGTGGTTTTGTGTACATGTCATGCATCTGGCATTGTGTACATGTTGTACAAGTGGCATTGTGTGAGGGTCGTGTTGTGTACATGTGGTGTTGCGTACATGTCATGCATGTGGTACTATGTACATGTGGTATTGTGTATATGTTGTACAAGTGGTGTAGTGTACATGTGGCATTGTGTACACGTTGTGCAAGTGGCGCCATGTACATGTGATGTTTTGCACACAATGTGCAGGTGGTGCAGTGTACAAAGTGGTACTGTGTACATGTTGTACATATGGTACTTGCACACGTGTGGTATTGTGTGCATTTCATACATTCTGTGTTGAGGGCGTGTGGTACTAGGTATGTGCATTGTGTAGGTGCATGTATTGTGTAGTGTTGTACATTGGGTATAGATGTATTGTGTTGTATTGTATGCTAGGTGTAGGTGTATATATTGTGTTATGCACTGGATGTAGGCGTATATATTATATTGTGTACACTAGGTGTGTGTGTATGTGTTGTATGCCAAGTGTAGGTGCATGTATTGCATGGAGTTGTATGTCATGTGTGGTCATATGTGTGTGATGCACACTATGCATATGTGCACTTGGTTGAGGAGAAGACATTGGTTGTTTGATAGGTGTGGCAACAAATCGGGTGTACATATGAAATAACAAAAAAGGAAGAATTAAGTATCAATTAAAGGATAAGTATCGATATATTATTTATCTTTTATTATGCATGTGATTTATGATTCTAGTCTATGATGATTACATGTGATCTATGATTCTGGTGTATGATGGTTGCAAGGCAATTTATAATTTTGATCTATGATGGTTGTGTTTTGAGCTAACCAGATGTGATATGTTTATACATGACGTTTTGATCAAATGGTTAGTTTAACTTGTTGTGACAAGAAGCGAATAAAATTTCAAGTGTACCTTATTGACAAGCTACCAATGAGGTATGATGTGAATTTATTTCAATTTATTTTAAATCTAATGGAAGTTATGTGCTTGATACAGGAATGCATGAAATTCTGAGTTGGGTAATTGAAACTGACTACAAGAATTTGCAACAACAAAAGGAATTGGAAAATGTAGCAGTATGCTAGTAAAGAATTCAGGAACAGTGCCATTGTGAGACACTAGTACCGAATAGTTTCCATTGATTTCCATAAGCATGTTATAGCCGGTATGATGGTTTTGAGGCAGGAATATGCCTTGATTTTTTTATCTTTCGATGTGAGTAATCCTTGCCAAGGGATGGACTGCCCAATATGGGGGTGCCAACAGAACTTGGAAGGTGAGTGACTGCACAAAAGGGGTTGACCATATTTCCTGAGGGGTTCTGTAGCAGAGAAGGGAAGATTGGGGATAGATTTTTTTTGTCATTAACATTGCTAGATGGAATCAAATGCACATTGGGAATGCGCCCTAGAACAATGAGCCAGTAACTGTTCGTTGAGAGGATAAGTGGCGTAGGATTATAGCATTGGACATTGGATGAAGATTTGACTTTGCAGTGGATTTTGGAATTCCTAGGAAGGAGGTGAATCCTGATATTACTTTGAGGGTGGAGGTGTGAGCCTATGAATTCCCTGGTTGTGTATGTAGGAATCGTATCCTTTTATTAGTTGGTTGAGAAAATGTGCATATCCATATATGTGTGTATGATTGTAAATACTGTATCGAGATAGATTTATAAATCTCCATAGATAGTACGGTTATTTGTTGGTTGAATCAAATGTGTATGTGCATACGTGGTTATTGTAAATACCATAATGAGTTGTGTTGTAAAGCTCTAGTAAACGGTATGTTTGTCATGTTTTAGCAGATGGTCATTGTAAATTTTACAACAAGTTGTGTTATAAAGCTCCATGGGTAGTATGTTTTCTTTTCAGTAGTGTTATTGGTTATATGTGTCATTGAACACCGCAAACAGTGTTCCTCCAAGGGGGAGGGTTCTGTAACATCCCCGATGAAAATTCCATATATATATATATATATATATATATATATATATATATATATCCCATGGTGATGGGACATGTATTCCAATTTGAATGGTGGGAGAAACAGCCTAGTGGGTGCTGATTCGGTTTATTATGGCCAAAGAAATTGGCAAAGGAAATGGATAAGGTTTTGGAAAGGTATGAGGCATTAATTGGCAATTTTTTTATGAAAATAATGGAAATTAGGAGAAAAGGAAGGTGAAAGGTCATAGGTTGCATGTGAGGAGTAAAATTAAGGAAAATAATGGAAAATGAAGAAAATAGAGGCCTCATTCATAAAAAGGCTTTTCAAGATTAGTTCGTAATATTTTGACAAGTTTTGGTGGAGCTATTTTCCATTCTATTATATTCTCTCTCATGCTCTTGGATACTTAGATTTTTCTTGGAGCACTCTTGGGGAGTGTCGCATACTTAGAGTTTTGGAACAAAAAGGCAAAGGAAGAGCAGGAAAGTGCAAGAGGACATCGGGATCAACAGTTACAGTAGGTTTTTCTTGCAAGTACCAAGTTGCATGTATGTTTCCTCACTAATTTTGGTATGCATGGCACATGCATGTGGTTTATTGTTCATGATCTGTCACTAGCATGGAATATTATCTAGATTGATAATGGATTTGCCTAGCCCTGCCATTTCTCAAATAGCCATGGTGTTCTGGGTTTATTTATTTATTTTTCTAGTTGGTTCTCACATTTCCTTAACTTGGGTTGAGTTATTAGTTCCTAGAGCCCTAGTTGGAAAAATGCTCTAGAGCCTTGTAATGGCTTGGGTTTAGTTACTAGTCCTAGATCCTTGGTTGGACAAACGCTCTGGAGCCCTGGAACAACTTGGGCTGTGTTACTAGTCTTGGATACTTGGTTTGACAAATGCTCTGGAGCCCTTGGTGGGTTGAGATACTAGTCTTGGAGCCTTGGTTGGAAAAATGCTCTAGAGCCTAGTAAAAGATGTGGATTGAGTTATTAGTTCCTAAACCCTTGCTTGGAAAAACGTTTTGGAGCCTAGTGTAAGTTGTGGGTTGAGTTACTAGTCCTAGAAGTTGGGTTGGAACAAACGTTTTGGAGCCCTGGAAGGCTTGGTATAGAGACCAATCCAATGATGGTTTTGTGATGTCTAACCGTGAGGTGGAATCACTATTTGATGGGTTGAGGTGGATGGCCACTAGAAGCACTAGATGGTTTTGATTGATGTGATCTATGAGATCCCACATTCATGCTTGGAATATGTCATGGGGGTGAATGATTGAAGAGATATTTGGCTCAGCCATTCTACATTCGGGTGGAACATGGAAGTCCCATCCTGGGTTTGGATTTTGCATCATTAATGAAAGGTTATTTATCCTTGTATCTCTATGAGGATTATAATGGATTATATGTGGATTATATGGCTGTGATTTCATTGGTATTTCTGTCCCTATTATGTTGGTTATGTATATGTTTTATGACAACAATTATGTATGGATCTCATCATGTTTTTACTTGTAAATGAATGAACAATGTATCAATGACCTAATGGATGAAATAGTTGCTAATGTGATAAGGATACAATTCTTCATAGCAAATATTAGATAAGTATGAGACCCCTATGCTCAGATCGGTTATTTACACCTGTAGGTTGCATATTTAATAAGTGCTTGACAAAATGCATTTCATGGCTAGTAGGGGTCGAGTCAAGGTCTTGAACAAGTATTTATTTTAGTACTATCATTTCCATGTTATTTTAATGATTTGAGGAGGTGGTTCAATTCTGGCCAGTGACTTGGACCTGAAAAAGTGGCTCAAATCCTTGAGTCACTAGAATAGCACTTATAATTTGGGTCTCTGGTCACTAGCAGGAAATCCTATGAGAGAGACTATAGAGTTACAGTCACATGCATGCCTTGCCATGGGAGCGACTTTGGGTTTAATTCATATCAATGATAGGTTAACTCAGGGGTTGGGCACCTGGAGTAGTGGATTAGCTCTTGGGGGTCCTGAAGCACCTGAGAGAGGTCTGTGTGTTGTGTTTCTGTCAATTCCATTTCCTAAAAATTACCTAGGTGGTTGAATCATATCATAGTAGCCTCTCATCGCATGTTTACCCTGACTAGCCAGTTTCTTGGGTAAATGTAGGAGGAGGGTGTTACATGGATATTCTAGAGACAACCAATCAATGGTCAATAGTCATCTTAGAAAGTTGATTAAGTGGTAAACTATGTATTTAATTGGTTGGTTGAGCTAACTTGAATAGATGATTGGTAGATACAACAAGGTAGTTCTCAAGGAATATATTAGGCAACCTTGTCATTGTATGTGGATTGGATCTTTATCATTTCAAAGGAATTGGTTACATCACGGTGTATGAAAGGATGACCCCATGGGCTGATCTAATGTGTGTATGAACAATGTGTTCTAACACATTTTGATATATTCTTCATATGTCAAACTCTGCCAACTTACGTTTAAGTGCTATAATGGTGTCTCTTGACACCACCTCATCTTGGAATCATATGCTCTCTAATCTACCTAATTCTCTAGCTTTTCAACATAATATGAATCATGTTAATAAAGGTTCCACAAATGAAATGGGTGAGATTAGGTGTATTTAGAGGGGGAAATATAATAATTATGGGCATAAGAACATACACTCTTGATACATGAATGTAATGGAATATTTGGAGGAGGTTCTCTAATCATTTAAGGATTTATTATGTAACTTGTCTCTACTATTTATTTTGAATTTTTCCTCCACATTCACATCTTGTGTATATGGTTTATACTCTACTTTAATATGACATCATAAGAAATAATGAATATATTAACCTCTCTCTCTCTCTCTCTCTCTCTCTCTCTCTCTCTCTCTCTCTCTCTCTCTCTCTCTCTCTCTCTCATATTGCACACGCCTTTTCCTCGTGACATATAAGTTTAACCACATATATTTCCCACCTAGAGTTATATCATTGCTATTGATAGAAAATCAATAGAAGAAAGGTATGATGGAAATGAAAGAATCCTTATAAATTATAATATGGATAGAAGCAACAACTAGAGAAACATGTGGAAACATATAAAAAAGAGTCTTATGAACCCAAAGGACTATTTGAATATGAGGTTCAATTGCTACCAAAATATCTATTTCTTAACATTGGATTGTATCATAATTTGTTGCTGGAAGGAGAGGAACTAAATCAACAATTGTTGGAGTTATAAAGATTCATTAGGCCAAGTAATTCACCTTATTGGTCAACATCATGATTGTGCCCAAAAAAATGATTTTTTTCAGATTGTGCATTGATTTCCATCCATTGAACAAGATCACCATAAAGAACCATTACCCATTGCCATGGATTGATGACTCATCATATCAACTACAATAGGGAAATCAATCTACCAAACTGGACCTAAAGCATGGATGGCACCAATTGTGGAAGATATAATAAGACAATTGAAAAATGTATTTCAAACATGACAAATTCTCAGCAAATGTCTTTGGGTTATGTAATGCAACAAATAATTTTATGTGTATGATGAACGATATATTTCATCTATTTATTAAATATTTTTTAATTTCACATCCCAATGACATGTTTGTTTTTAAACCACATGAGAAGTGTATGTTTCTTAATTTAAAGTAGGTATTAGAGGAACCAAAGGAACACCAATGTTGCATGCTGAAAAACATCAAGAAATACATGTTTGCTAAAACATCCTTGGTTTACCTTGGAAATATGATTAGTGGTGGTAAATTAAAGATTGATCGAATTAAAATTGATTACATTAATTAATGGACTACGTATATGAGTGTGATAGAGATGGGAATCTTCATAATAGTGGCTTAACACTAAATGAAATCAATTGCATCATTTTCCACTATCAATACTCCATTTAACACAACTACCACATGTTAAAATAAAGGAAGACAAAACTTATAATCTAAAATCTGTAGCTCTCAGGTGAGCAAGTTTCACTTGGAGACTACACAAAGCGGAGAAAACTCTACCAATTCATTATTCAAATTAGAATATATAATTTTACATTATAATAGGGAGATTTGAACTAACACCTAGAAAATAGGAACTAATCCTAACATAGGACACACATTCAACAATAAAACAAACTTTCTCCAATAATACCTATTCTCCATTAATTTCAACACCCCCCCTTAATGGAGAAAGGGTTAGCCTGTACTCCTAAAATCTCCTTAAACATTTCAAATTTAGCCCTCCCAAGAGGCTTAATGAAAATATCTATTGCATTATCACAAGTATTACAACATTCAATAAGAATTTCTTTAGAATGAACCTTATCTCTAAGAAAATGAAACTGAGTATCAATATGTTTTCTGTTTTTGTGAAACATAAGGTTATTCGCTCACTTGATTAAGCTTTGGTTGACTCATCTGATTATTGTTGCATCTTTTTGTTCTTCTGAGGAATCATGGAGAAGTCTCCTCAACCAAATAGCCTCACACGTGGTTGCGCAAATTGCCTGATACTCCACTTCTGTAGAACATAAGGAAACAATACTTTGCTTCTTGTTGCTCCAAGAAATTACCCCAGATCCAATGTTGAAAGCATAACCTGTTATGGATCTTCTATCATCTAGGTTTCCTACCTAGTCTGAATCTAAAAAACCTTGCAAATTAACATTAGAAGAATCAATGTACCTAATACCAAAATTGATGGTTCCTTGAAGCTATCTCAAGTCACCTTTTGTTGCTACCCAATGGTTCTTAAGAGGTTTTGACATGAATTGACTTAACACACTGGCTGAGAATGCTAATTCTAGTCTAGTATTAGTCAAATAAATCAGAATCCCAACTAGATGTCTATACAATGTGGCATCCACCTCTTTGGAATCATCCTCCATATGAAGTTTAAGATTTTGCTGTAAAGGCACTCAGGCATATTTTCACTACTCCATTCTGAACTTTTTCAATAAACCTCTCACATACTTCCCTTGAGTCAGAAACGTTTGCCTAGAGTCCCTCCAAACAATAGTGTAATTCTCTAAGGTCTTTCATTTCAAACACTTGCTAAATCTACACTTTGATTTCTTTAATCAATTCATCAACATTTTCATTGGTAATTAAATCATCTGCATATAAATAAATTAAAATAATTTTCCCCTTTTCATCAAACACAATATACAGATTTTTGTTGTTTTTTCTCTTCTTAAAACTATGCTGCAAGAAAAATGAGTCTATTTTTTCATATCATGACCTTGGTTCCTGCTTAAAACCATATAATGCCTTTTTTAATTTGCAGACTAAATTCTCTTGCCCCTATTTGATAAACCCTTAAACCTGTTTTAAATAAACCTCTTCTTTCAATTCTCCATTTAAAAATGTAGACTTGACAACTAGTTGGTGTAGGCTCCAATGATGCTTTGTAGCTAAAGCTATCAAAATTCTAATAGTGTTCAACTTAGCTACCGGAGCAAAGGTTTCCTCATAATCAATTCCTTCTCTTTATGAGTAACCTTTAACTACCAACCTAGCTTTGTATTTGTCTACACTACCGTTAGATTTAAATTTAGGTTTGTATAACCACTTGCAACCTATAGGTTCTTTCCCTTCTGGCAATTCAACTAAATCCCAGGTTGTGTTCATAAGTATTGACTCATATTCCTCTTCCATGGCTTCCCTCCATTCATCATATTGACTTTCTTCTTTATAATTTGAGGGTTCAACAACATTTAACATACTAGTTATAAGAGCATGATCCCTATATCTTGCTAGTAATTGAGTCTACCTACCTGATCTCCTTAGTGGTGGACTTGCCTCAAATCTGTCTTGCTCATTCCTTGGTGGACTTGGCTTACTGACTATAGCTACATCACTTGATTCTTCTTTTTGTTGTTATTGCTACTACACATGGTTGTCTTTAATTTCCTCACTTGTGTCCTCCATCAACAAAGGAATGTGCCACTCCTCATTTCCTTTGTTTCTGTTTCCTTCATCAACATGATCATGAAATATAACATCTCTGCTCGCAAACACCTTGTGAGTAGATGGATCAAACAGTTTGTATGCTTTAAACTCAATACAATACCCTACAAATATGCATTTGATGGCCTTAGAATCCAATTTCTCCCTATCTTACTTTGGAACACGAGCAAAGTCTTTCGAACCAAATACTCTTAGATGACTCACCGTAGGCTTAAAACCATATAATGCCTCGAATGGAGTTTTAAGATCAAGAATATTCATTGGACTCCTATTGTTTAAATAAATTGTAGTATTTATAGCCTTTGCCCAAAAGGCATTATATGGATTCTTACCTTTGAACATGTTGCGTGCACACTCCACTAAAGTTTTTTTCTTCCTCTCAGCCACCCTATTCTGTTGTGGAGTGTTGGGTACAATAAACTACTGAATTATTCCAGGTTCTGGAAATATTTGACAAATTTTCCCAGCTTTTATTCCCCCCCTTGATCCGAGCAGAGAATTTTGATGACTTTTCCTGTTTGTTTTTCAATCATGATTTGAAGCTTTTTAAAATATTCAAATTTATGACTTTTCTTTCTCAAAAAATATACCCAAGTATATCTTGTGCAGTCATCAACAAATAATAAAATTAATATTCTCCTCCTAATGATATTGTCTACATTGGTCCACATATGTCAGTGTTCATAAGTTTGAGGATATCTCTTTTTCTTCTATTTAAACTTGAGGGAAATTCATCCATGTGCATCTTTCCAAGTGCACATCCTTCACAGTCAATATGTGCATTTTTTAAAACAGGGAGTCCATTGACCATACCTTGTTTTTGTAGCAGCAATAAGTCAGGAAGATTGATGTGTCTGAATATTTGATTCCACAGGTTCACTGTTGTCACATATGTTGAATTTAACGCTTGATGTGGTGTGATTGTAACATTCAGCTTGTACAAACCTCCAACTCATATTCCTTTCGCAATTGGCTTCAAATGATCCAACAAATCTTTAGTAACATAGTAAGATTTAAGGAACTCTACCTTAAGATTCTAGTCTGTAATCATAGAAACAAAGATTAGATTCTTTTTAATTCTGGGTACATACTTCACATTCTGAATATGCCCGATATTAAGCCATCAAGCAATATTACAGGAATATTTCCATATCCTTTGATCTGGTATCCTCTATCATCACCAAGGTAGATATTAGCACCATTGTTGATCTCCTTAAAATATTCAAACCAATGTCTATTACCTATCATGTGAGTGGAAGCTCTTGAATTCACAAACCAAGTTTCTACTTCATCATTCTTAGTAGAGAAAGAAGAATTAGATACAAATAGTTTGAGGTTATGATTCTGATATTCATCAACAAAGTTCCCTACATCATTCTTATGTCTATGTCAAGTTCCATCAAGCTTCTTCTTATGGAAATTCCTACCAATGTGACCAGATTTACCAGAGTAAAAACACTTGATCCCTAAATCATTTATGGTCGAAGACATATCTTGAGGTGGCTTTCTCTGTGGTGTACCTCTACCTTTCTATCCTATGCCTAATTTCCCTCTAAAAGGCTTTTTCCTTTCCATTAATGTGATATCTAAATTCTAGGGTTTCAAAGTCATTGCCTCTCTTCTTCTTGCATCAAGATCCCTATAAATTCTTTGAAATTGGGGGCTTTCTCCCTCGCATTCAGGCCTGTAATTAGTGTTTGAAAATGTCTCCCCTATATCATCTGCTATAGGGATTAATGCACGGGTGTTTGGTGATGTAGAAACCCTTAAGAATCTTCCTGGGATCCTTGGAAAAAGGTCAGATTAGTTGTAGTTGTCACAAAGATACATGCATATCTATGTTTAGCAAATGAATATCAAAGCGAGAAAGAATTATTACCTCGATTCTTAGTGTGGTGTTGTTGGAGAGTGGAATTCATCTAGGCAGAAGACCCCTGAGCCAGCTCTAGATCAAAACATAGACATAGCAAAGACAAGCATAATATCACAGCATAAAACCTTGATAAACAATGCATGAACATATAAAGATATATAGTTTCATATAACTAAGCCACTCATGCTAATGATATTGAATAAACATACAAACAAGTCATACTATCAACATCTTAGAGTGGACAAAACAACTGCAGTTCTATATTGATGTAGAAAAAGTGATTACAACCATCAGTTGCATCATCCTTCCCTTACCCCTCCAACTCTTCTCTCTCTCTCTCTCCCTTCTTAACCTCTTACGATGCCTTAGTCTAAGACTTTACTCGACAATCAAATAGGGAATCCTTTCAAATGGTTCGACCCCTCTCAAATGGCCCTAGCCTTGCATATATAACATGTGAGGTTAGTGTTTCCAAGTCTTTCATGAGTTCGATTAGGCAAAAAGAAGTGATGTTTCCATGCATTTGTGCTCTTTCTCATTTGCATACTCCATTAGGAATTAGTAATTCCCCCAAATAGATCAAGTTATGATGTTTCCCTACTTTTATGAGCTGACATAGGAGAGAATATATGGATATTTTTCTCATTCAATTCACTCCTCTGACCCATAGAACTTGATGTAGGGTCACTAATGCTCTTCCCAAGGTATGAAGTAGAGTTACCCTATTCACTAATGCACCCATAGGCTTGCTGAGAAGCATTATAGAGTAGGTTGATAGTGTCTAGACAGCGTTAGCTTGACAACTGGCCTGGTGAACTTGGTCAGTCCTTT
The DNA here is from genome assembly GCA_031772625.1 of Pinus tabuliformis. Taxonomy (NCBI): domain Eukaryota; kingdom Viridiplantae; phylum Streptophyta; class Pinopsida; order Pinales; family Pinaceae; genus Pinus; species Pinus tabuliformis. Next base: position 634,595,439 of record CM062820.1, on the reverse strand, counting down.
AGTCATCATATCTTTATCCTCTGAGCTGATGAGGAGCTCATTTTCCTGTATAACAGATGCCCCCTAAAGTGTGATATTAGAGGCTGTGACGATGGCCGAAATACTTTATATTTAACTGTCGTTTTATTTGGAAAAGAGAGAGAGAGGATTGGAGCTTCGAGTGGTACGATAAACCTAATACAACACATATATATAACAACTAAAATCATGTCATAAGTCGGGCATTCCCACACTTAGTAGCTATTTCAGAGTGATTTTCTCACAAAAGAGATATAACAATGATGGCTGCCGATAAGCACAATGCGAAACTTGTGTCATAAAAGGATCATTCTGATGAGATGTCTCCAAAAAAAATAAACACAACTTAGGAGAGGAAACAAGTTTGATTGATGCAAGCCTCTACTCAAGGTCTTGATTTTCGCTTCACCACAATAGCATAGATCAATACATGTGAATATAGGCGTTGATGTTGAACATGCACAAAATCATCTGATTACCAGTCAATAATGGAGACCGTTAGCAGATGCGAGGATGGTCACCAATAATGATGATGATCTCCAAGATGCATAGTACAATCTAACGAGTGTGAAATTTATTTTTTTCATCGAACAATCATAGAATCATCTAACCAGGAGCAAATAATGAAAACCCCTAATCAAACACAAGGTGACCTATCACTGATGTCTGCAAGTACCAAGGCACTGAGGTTTTTCTGGGTCTTCTTCCTAGATAGAATGTTGAAGTCGATAGGAAGAGACTTGTCGAAAGTTAGGCAATAAGGTGTCCTACATCAATTGACACGAAACATGACAAAAATGATTGTTTTTTGGGGAATATTTTGAGCATTGGGTCAAAGCGACAGAGGGCATGATGGTAGGAAATGCTTGATGTTTTGATGGAGGAAACAAAAGATAAAGGTTTTCCCTTGAACAATAGAAGGCAAAACAATGGTTTTAACCATGCAGCACTAGACTCATAAACACCAAAGATTGTTAGGATACAGAGATGCAAGAACATTGGGGTATATAGGCTAAATGAATAAGATGGTAAGATTCATATTGAGAGGTTGTCACAAGGAAGGTTTATCTAAGGGAGTGACATGTTCAAGGGAGCGACTGCTACCAAAAAACTCTTTTGAAATACGGAACATAATGTAGTTGTATTGTCCACTTTCCCCATATGATTAGTTTAGTGAGTCCAGACAGGTAAACTCATCGATCTTTTAATGTTTTAAGAGTCTGAAAAGGACCGTAAAAATAGTGACTCTATTCCCTATCTGATTATTTTAATGAGTCCAGATAGGCAAAATCATTGATCTTTTCATGTTTTAAGAATCTGGAAAGGATCGTAAAAAGAGTGACTCTATTCCTCATCTATGTAATTTAATGGGTCCAGACAAGACAACTCGTTGGTATTTTCATATTTCAAGAGTCTGGAAAGATTGTAAAGAACAACTCCAAGGTGGTCCCTTCGTCATATTTTTTAACCGGGTATGACAAAGGTTTGATAGTATACCTGGAACGATTCCTTTTCCATGAGTTAATCTACTAAGTCAAGATAAAGAGAAACCTATTCTCAATAGATGTTTGCCTCATTTTGTTACGAGTGTGAGGAGACGGAGTAAACTCTATATTCGTCGTAAAATTTTAATGAGTCACGCGATGACAAACTCAATGCCTTTATCAAATTTTAATGAGTCAAATGAAGAAACTAAAGGTATATTTTTCAGTTTACTGAGTGAGGAAAAAGAGGTAAAAGAACTGCTCATTCCTTCATAGGTTTAACGAGCCCGAAGAAGGGGAAAAACTCGGGGAATAGTCCCAAAAAAGAAAGCACTCATATCGTCGTCGTAAATGTTTAATGAGCCCAATGACGAAAACTCGGGGTTTCTTCGATTTAACGAGTGAGAAAAGCTCCTAAAAAGAATGCTTGGAGCTTCTTCGTAAGTGTTTAACGAGCCTGAAGAAGGAACTCAGGGTTTTTTCGATGTTATGAGCGAGAAAAAAGTCCCCATAAAAATGCTCAATTGATCTTTTTCAGTTTAGTGAGCTAGAAAAAGAGGGAAAAATAGTTTCTCAGACCATCATCGTAAGTGTTTAATGAGACCAACGATGAAAAAATTTGGAATTTTTTAGTTTTAGAGAAAGAAAACATCCCATAAAAGAAAGCTCTAATAGAGAATCGCAATGGTCATTTCTGTCGTTCAATCCTGAAAATTATTTCATCAAAATATGAGCAATTTTTGCCAATATGGGGTCATGGTGCATGATAATTATCATTATAAATGGACTACTTCTACTTTAATGACTTCAATTAAGATAAGTCATGTCTCCAAAGTGATTATAAGGGAGTTCTTGAGCCTCCACTTTCACCATTTGCATCATTTGAGCATTGTGAAAGTGTTTCGGAGCTAAAGAGGAGCAAATTTTCCACGGACGATTGCGGGAGATCTGGCCAACCATTCGACGTGTCGTCAATCCCAAGTAGATGACGAAATCTTGATCTTGTATTATTCAACTTTTTTTATCAACTTTTGAGGTGATTGTTTAGACAACTGGGGAGCCCTAGTTCATTAATTGTGCCTAACACCCCCTACCAGGCCTGTAAGGAGTGTTAAACACCCTTTACAACCTGGTGGAGGATGTTAATCCTCCCTGTATGTCACTAGGGGGGGCATTAGTGCATGAGGGAACATCCCAAAATCCCATGAAGTGATTTAATAAGCATTTTTGCCCCATTTGCAGTGATTTTTGTGTTGATTTGTGAGGGTTTTGAGCCATTATGACTAGTCTATGGACAGAATGGGCCCATGATTGACAAGAATTGCTAATGTGAAATGATCTTGCTTGCATACTTACATTGCGTCATTCTGGGTTGATAAAGTATGCTCAGTTGGACTTGATGAAAGGTCAGGAGGACCTTTTGAGCTAGATTATCCAGTGCTGGGATGAACACGAGTAGGTGTTCAGGATTGGGGATCATGAGTTGGCCATTGACTAAGATGATATATATTTCTTGACTGATTTTTCATGCAGAGGAGCATAGGAAAACATGACCGGGGGCAGGCCTGATCCTCAATCCACCCTAGAGCTGGTTCGAGCTTACTGCATCCCTAAGAGTGAACTCGTCAGCAACAGAGTCCCCATAGAGAGAAGTAGATCCAGATCTATGAGGGCCATTTTATGGATAATTGTGCATTTGGCAGGGTCGAAGAGTCCCCAAGTTGTAGCAAAGGCCCAACTATTGCTTGCATTTGACTATGCTTAGCCGCAAATATTCAACAAGTGCGAGGTAGTTCTTTGTCAATTGAAGGCGGAATTGACCACATGAAAGACTCAAACCCAACAGAGTTTTGGGTATGGCACTCTCATTGTCCCATTCATACTTGAGAGGGTACTCGTTATGTGCCTGTGGATGAGCTTAGATACCCTCAATCTAAGTGAGCCTAGACAAGGGCAATGGGAATCACTATATCCTCGCACAGGAGGAGGACCTATCCGACATTTTTTTGAAGAATATTTCTTCGAATGGCTTAGTGGCCAGATTTTGATGATTGACGATTATGCCTACGAGGGCATGGACTGCGCCAGCGACCCTGACTTGATTCTACCACCTGGAACAAACTGGGGGCCTGAAGGTAAGAATGATTTTGAGAGTACTTAAAATATTTTTAAGATTTTGAATTTTTATGTTATGTTTTTGTTGATTTTATGGGTGAACAAGTACTAACATGAAGCTTTTTGTTGGACAAAGATGTGGCACTGATACGACCTGCAGGCAAACCTCGCCAAGTGAGGCGAGGAGGCCAACTACCTGATGGGGGGGTGATGCTGAAAGTCTTCATGAGGTTCTAAGGAACTTTGAGGGCTTGGGCATGGGTGTGCCCCCCCTTCCTATGAGGAAGATCCCCGCTCATATGTAGCAGCACACGGTCGGTGTGCCTGAGTGGTTTTTGGTTCCTCTTCGAAGGATAGCTAGAGCAATGTTATCATTTCATGAGCAGTAGACTCTATTAGTAGGTATTTTGGTATAGCCAACATGTGTTTATAGCTAGGCTTAGTAGCCATTTCATACTTAAAACACCCAAGTTTTGGGAATATTTAAATGTAAAAGACTGTACTCAATATATATATATATATATATATATATATATATATATATATATATATATATATATATATATATATATATGATATATATATATGGTATTTTTATGATGTAAATGTTTTTTTAGTGTTTTTGTAAATTTTTAACTGTGTAAATATTTAATTTCACACATGTATCTATAGCAAATGAGACAAATGTCAATCTAACACATAGTTTTCCAATGAGTCAGCAACTGTATTAAATTCTCTAGGAATGTGTTCATATGTGATAACCTCAAATTGACGTTCCAAGAGTCGTACCCTTAAATAATGACGTAACAAGATTGGATTACGAATGTGATAATGATTTGTCAATTGCATAACAACAAGCTGAGATTCTAACTTGACAACCATATTGGAGACGTCCCTTGATGACGCTTCAGTGAGAAGTGAAATCACGGACATATACTCAGGAATATTGTTGGTGGCAGTACCAAGAAATACTCTCCCAGAACAAAACAGTTTTGACTCGGGTGTGTAAATGACCCAAGTAGCTGATCCAATGTGTCGTGTGACGACTGGCACCATCTATGTATCCTACATGTGCTAAGGGTAATGAAGACATCTGCATTACAAGAAATATGTATGAGACAAGTACTTCAACAAAGACCAAAAAATTGAGTCACATTAAAAAGAGAAGAAAAACTTATAAATACATAAAATTACAAAGTACATGCCTAGTGCAGTACTATGCATAATACTTTCTCAAATAGAGCCCATTTTGAGACTCAGCGAGCGGGACTCCTTCCCAGTCCTAAAGTTTATATGCCCCTTTTGAGAGGGCTTTCTTGATGACATATGGACCGAGCCATAAGTGTTGAAGTGTTCCTCCCCCAAGAGGTCATGTTTTTTTATCATAGAGTAAAACAAGATCTCCCTCTTGGTAAGAATGAGGTTTGACCTTTTTGTCGTATTGGGCTTTGACCCGACGCTTGTGGGCTTCGAGTGCCAACTCGACATCTCAACAGGTTTCATCCAGTTGATTTAGGTATAGAAAGTGCTCTTCTTCGGCAGTAGTGTCGAGCAAGAGTTCAAGGATGATTTGTAAGGAAGAAATTTGACACTTGATTGGTAAAACTGCTTCTAGGCCATAAGCTAGTTGAAAAGGTGTGAAGCCTATAGCAGTTTTAATTGAAGTTCGGTATGCCCATAGCACAGGATATAACACTCGATGCTAGTGGATTTTATGATTCCTTACTAACCTTTGGATCATGGTTTTTAAGACGCCATTGAGGGCCTCTACTTGACCATTAGCTTGGAGGTAGTAGGAGGATGATTGATCCTGGCGAAAACCGAGCAGTGATGTTAAGTCAGACATCATGTGATTTTCAAAATGAGACCCATGGTCTGTAATGATTGTGTGGGGCACACCAAAGTGATAGATGACCTGATTAAATAGGAAAGTGTCGTGGTTTCTCCATTAGCTTGGAAGGTGGGAAAGGCTTTGACCCATTTCGTGAAATAGTGCACATCTATAATAATATAGTTGTGTCCGACAGAGGAAATGGGGTTGCAAGTTACGACGTCTATCCCCCGTTTGGAAAAGGGGCCAACGAAGATAACTGGGTGTAGTAGGGTTGGAGGAGCGTGCATTTTCTTTGTAAACACTTGACAAGGATGGAACTATCAGATAGCCTTGATACAATCTTTGAACAAGGTTGGCCAGTAGTAGCCTGTGCGCAAAATTTTCTGAGCAACAAATATGCCAAAAATATAACCACCACATGCGTTATCATGGCAGTAATTTAAAACGTGTTTCGCCTCCTCATGAGTGAGGCAATGTTGAAGAACTGTATCAGCACCATGGCAATTTAACGTATCGTTAAGCACTAAATAGTGCCGCGCTTGGTGGTGGATGCGACAATGGTCACTTGACGATAACTCAAGGAAAAAATGTTGCACTTGGAGGTAGAAAAGGTTGTCACCATACCAAGGGTTAGTAGTGTTGATAAGATAGACAGCCTCATCCAAAAGAGGATCATGGGCTGTCTCGTTAGGATCAACAATGGGAAGATCCGACAAAAGTTCGATGAAGACTAAGGAATTTTTCACCTTCGTAGCAGTGAAAACCAAATCAAATTGTTTGAGGATCATGATCCATTTGGAATATTTCCCACCAATGACTTGATGAGACAAAATGTGTCTCATGGGATTCTCTGAGGCAATGACAGTGCTCTGTCGCAGCAGCATGTAATGGTGGAAGCAGTTGACAACAAAGACAACTACCAAGGATATCTTTTCCGCATGTGAATATCTGAGTTCGGGCCTAGCCAGGCCTTTCGATAGATAATATATCACATGCTCACTCCGGTCATCGTGAATTTGAATGAAGACCATTCCTAGAGAGGATGGCGAGGCTGCCAGGTATAGAAGAAAGTTGCACCCATAGTTGGGAGTGCTAAGGAGTAGGGCTGATATAAGTGCCTTTTTCATGGCATCAAATGATCATTGAGCTTGATCATCCCATAGATACAACACTCCCTTCTTAAGTAGGCGCATAAAGCCTTTTGTCAACTCAGCATAGTTTACGATGAACCATCGTAAGAAATTTGCTTTCCCTTGTAAAAATTAGAGCTGCAGAATGGATTGTGGTTCGGGAAATTGAGTAATTGCCTTTATGTTATCGGGATCAACTCTAATCCCGTACTTGGAGATAATGAATCCAAGTAAGCGTCCACACTCGAAAAAGAAAACATATTTATGCGGATTCAGACATATGTTATAAAACAGACACCTAAGAAAGATATCTCTTAAATGATCTAGGTACTGTGCTCGCTTCTTGGAATGGGATGGAAGGTCATCCAAGTAAGCTTGAATGATATGTCCGATATCGTGAAATGCATAGTCCATGGCCCTTTGAAATTTTGCTCTAGCATTCTTTAAACCGAATGGGATTTTTAATATGAAAAGATTCCCCATGGGCAAACAAAGGTGGTTTTGTGATGGTCTTTTGGTTTTATAGCAATTTGGTTGTAACCTGAGAAACCATCCATGAATGAGAATGATTCATAACCAACGCATTCGTCCATGATTTGGTCGATGAACGGTGTCAGATAATTATCCTTTGGACACGCGGTGTTCAAGTCTCGATAGTCGACACATACACGGATGGTTCCTTGTTTCTTATTGATGGGAACTAGATTGGAAACCCATTTCGTTAAGGGAATGGAATAGAGGAAACTAGCACATAAAAAATTTTCCACCTCACTCTTGATGGCTAGCATTTTACGGGGGTGGACTGGTCGGGGCCTTTGGTGGATAGTTTTAACATTGTCGTATATCTTGATCTCATGCTCGACGATAGAAGGATCTATGCTGGGAATTTCCTTGTAAGACCAAGCAAATACATCGTAGAATTCCTTAAAAAGGTAGGTGAGGCTTGCAATTTACTCAGGATTGCAATCTGCTCCAACCTGGATGTTTTCTACAATGCCTGTCATGACAGAAATATTGATGAGAAATGTCTTTGAAATATTTCCCATGTTTCCTTCCGAGTCCGAAGCTTGGATAGTCATATAAGGTGAGGAACAATTTCAAGTGCATCAAATGACAATATTTGAAGAGGCATCATGTCCGAATCAGATATTGAAACATGATGCTGCGAGTCCTCCCAAGGTCACTCTTCTAAACTCATGATCTCTCTAATAGCTTCGTCTGTAGGTAGGACTTGATTGAGGAGATCAAAAGAAGGAGTAGTTATTGGAGGGGCGGTGGTACCATTGGTCGTGACCAAAGTGACCGAAGATTTAGATGTAGATTGAATTTCCTGGTAGGCCAATTCAGCTGGTGACAGCGCATTTTTTCTCTGTAAGTGTCAACATCTGAAGGGGTTGGTAGGATCCAAGGATCGATTGTTTCGTGAGGAATGGATGAAACCATATTAACCATCTGTGGGACCACTGGCGACAGAAGAGGGAAACAACCCATCAGGGAAGAGCCCTTCAATAGACCAGTACCAATACTGATGTAAGAGTCAGGTACACCACCCACTAAGGGTACAGGGCCACTGGGTAACAGGGAATAATCAGGGGTGCAAAAGGACAACTGGTCCAATATGACTATCTTTTCATCTAGTGGAAATAGGATGATGCAAAAGATAGTAGACACAATGGCAGTTATGGCGTAAGTCCAACTACGACCTAACAATAGATTATAGTTGAGATTTCTATATACAACTTCGATGTCCACCATTATCATTTTCCCATTCACGGTGATGGGGTAGCTAGCTAGGTAAACTTTAGGGATGAAAGTGTGGCCGTTGAAAGCTTTAAGGGAATTTGATGGTGGGGATATGGTTGGAGAACCCAAAATGAGGCAACATGAAGCTGAAATTATGCAGGTTGAAGCACCTTCGTCAATGACAGTTCTATGCATTCCTTTTCCTTTTGAAAATATTTGCACCTGAAATGAAATCTGGTGTGAAAGGGGAGGTTTGCATTTTTCCATGTCAAAAATTGCAAGCATGGAATCCTCACGGTCGATACCACCAATTACTGAAAGTAGAGATTTCCTTTCTGCTAGACAGGTTTGTAATACTTCAAGAGCCGACATAGCCAATGGCACTTGCGCCAAATCTTCTACAATACTGTAGTTTTGGGCAGCACGTGCAGGTGTACTGTGCATTGTGTGACGAAGTGCCCCTTTAGGGGGGTGAATCACAAGATCAGCAACCAGCCTTTTGATATGAAGATCATTAGGCAGCGGTGGGTTTTGACTTGAGGAGGTTTCCTCTACATGAGCAACTAGAGCTCCATAAGATTTGGCTCTAGTTTGTAGATCTACTATTTCAAAGGTGTAAATGGTAGATGGTCCTTCACCAGGTGAAGAATGTTGTGAACCTTCATTGCCCCCTATTCGGGCAAAGTGATTGCCTATCATTTAATTGTCAACCTGGGGGTTTCGTAAAACTTGCGAAGCGTGCATGCACTATATATGCTAGAAATTAAATTCCAATTTAGATCAATCTAACTACTAAATCAAATAACGATAAACCAAAATCACTTATTCTAATTCAACAATCAATTCAAAGGAAATTATAGTGCAATGTTTGGAATTGAAATCTTAATCTATCACACTTGCAAGAATTGAAATCTTAATCTACCACACTTGCAGGAATTGAAGTCTTAATCTACCACACTTGCGGGAATTGAAAAGCACACCACTCTTTCAAAAATGAAATTGCATGAAATGAAATATACTCTAAGGGATCATGTGTACATTATCAAATCAAGATCCTATGAAATGAATAAACAAAACCACATGATATGAAATGAAAGCAAAAACAATAATTCTTAACCTCTATATATGAAAGCAAATAAAAACAATCACTCTTAACCTCTCACATGAGAAAAGATATGAAATAAATAAATCTTAATCTATGAAAGAAAATAAAAACAATCACTCTTAACCTCTCACACAGGAAACAATATGAAAGAAATAAATCTTAATCTATGAAAGAAAATAAAAAAAATCACTCTTAACCTCTCACATAGGAAAAGATATGAAATAAATAAATCTTAATATATGAAAAACAATAAATCTCACACATTATAGATGGCCAATCCAAAAGCATGAGGGATGGAAAGTTGAGAGGCTCCAAATACAAGCATGACCAAATCAAAGTGAACATCACTCATGAGCATGGTGTCAAATCCAAATTCTATATTCAAAACATGAGCATTTCCCCAACTTTACACATGCCTTTCAAAGGAGAAGGCTCTCCTATTTATACAAAAACATAAGAAGCTACCCTATTTAATGAGGATCCACTAAAATCTCATATAGTTACAACCAAATAGCTCATAATGAGACACATATCCCCTAGGTGTCTCATAGAGTTCTAATCCAAATAAGAAATGATGAGACACCTCATAGAGTTACAATCCAAATAGGAAACATATCCTTCTTTGATCTTTATCCAAATCTCCTTTGAAGGGAATTCGAATTTGAGCATTGGAGGCCACATAAGGGTGCCTTGGAAGCTTCCAAATAACCTACACATGTCATGAAACTCAAGCCACAAATATAGATACATGAAAGCATGTTTATTTCCTAGTTTTTAATCATAAATTCACTTTAAACACATAAAATAAATAACTTTGGTAAATAAGGATCCTAACCCATATATTTATGAAAATGGTGGCTAATGAAAGGTTATATGGTTATGGAGATGTGACATGTGAGTGAAATGGTGGTAATAAAGGTGAAAGTGGATGCCATTTTGAAGACATTTTGGAGGCCCAACATACCCCCAACTAGAGCAATTGCATGTCCTCATGCAAATATTGCATTAATTCCTTTTAATTGATTGCAACGTCTTTGCTTTTGAATGAGCTTGGATTATATAATATGTCCTTAAACTTTGCATTTGACAATTTTATTTATTTTTGTAAAGTATTCCTTGTCATACATTGAATTGCAAAATGTTTGGTTGGTTCTTGTGTTTCAACCAAATTCTAATTGGTATTGGTTCTTGTGTTTCAATACCTTGTTTTTTTTGTTGCAGCGAGATTCATTGAACATATTTAAGAATGCATCATTAAAATCAGCCATATAGTGTGCTCTTAATTTCGACATTATTTACAAATCATATAACTTTTTGAACCATAATGCAATCATAATTGATTAGGACAAGTATGTTAGGATGAAATGAAAATGTGTGATGGTGTATGATATATGAATATGAAATGATGTCCCTTCGCCCCAACTAAAGATATGACAATGTGAAAGAGGAAGTGAGGAATTTCCCAACGTTACAGTATTAGTATTTTCAGGAATTGCATGACTAAAAATTCAAAAACCACATACCTTCACTTACCTTCAATGTGCATGAGTTTGAAGAGTGTGGTGGCTTCTAGATCATGGAATGAAATGTAGAATTCATCTGCTTCTTGGTTGCATAAATGGTGGATGAGGTTGTGAAGTGGATTCTTTATTTCTGTTGCTAAATCTATTGTATCTGCTACAAAATGTTGAAATGATATAGTCTTCAATCGCTATAAAACCGATGGTACAACTGTAGTCATGTGAATAAATTTGTTGGTGTCGAGCATGAATAAAGGTCATTGGATTACCGACCATTGATGAATGTCGTTAACCAATGCGAGGCAAACTCGCCATTAATGTCAACGAGTGCCAAGGTACCTAAGTACATCTTGCGAAGGGAAAATAAATGAGCCGATGTCGAGCCACTTGCAATATCCAACGATCAAGGGACATTGATGTATTCCCATGATTGTTGGGGAGAGAGTCTATCATTAAGTGATACAAGCCTCAAGGTACTAATGAGGACTCTAGCCTGGGACCTAGATAATGTGTCGATGTCGATAGGCCAAGGCTTGTTAGAAGGAAGGCCTTAAGGAATCCTCCATCATCTAACGTGAGCATGAAACAATGATTTTGAAGGACTATGAATGGAAAATTTTGCAGTGGATCAAGGTTTATTTAAAGGAAAAGAAAATGACAAGTGAATGGAATGTAAAAGGACAAATCAGCATGTAAGTGAGCTGAATGTCTTTATGAAAACGGGTTATGAGGTAGTGAAAGCAAGGAAGGAAAATATGAGATGAGAATTTTATTGACTGACTAAGTGAAATGTAATGCGACTAGAGAGGAAATGAGATGAAGGTATTATTGACTGGAGGAGTATGGATGCAATGGAAATACTAAAATCTGAAAGGCATGCTACTGTTGGATCTTATATGCATTAGCATGTGCTCATGCAATGATGTTTCAACTCTATTTCTGCTCTGATCATTTTCTTGTGAAATAAATGTGGTCTTTGAGAGACACTATTTGCTTATGGTCATCTGTTCTTCCTCCTGGAATCTGCAAAAAAAACTAGTACTTATTCTCCAATGGATTGTAAGGTTATCAAAATAGAGAGGTGATCAATCTCTCTGTTAATGACATCTACATAAAAAATAAGAATCGGTACTATAAAGCAAGTTCATGAAAAAAAAACAAAAGAGTTTATACGTGTGTCGAAAGTAGTGCCTCAAGTTACCTGTTATTTCTTTTCAGCAATTTCTTCATTCTTTACTGTTTCAAAATTTTATAATAGCTTCCTCATTTTGTAGATATCGTCGAGATCTTTCCAACGATGCTTGAATCATCAAATTTCGATGTTATATGAGAAAGTTAGATTGTTTTGAAATTTTTATTAAACAGTGAAAATTTTCATGTAAAATATGGCATGGGAACATGATGCTTAGTGAAAGATGATGTAAGAAGATGAAATGGTTAAAATGCATTGTTTGACAAATAAATCATTGAGTTAAATGCATGGTTGCAGAATTGTTTTCTAGCTACATAATTGTCAATTATCTACAGAATCATTGTTCAGCTGCAGAATTGTCGATTAGCTACATAATGGAATCAGCTATAGAATGTGCACAGTTTCTATAGCTAAAATCCTGAACAAATAACCCATGTCAGTAAATAACCAAAAATGAATTCAAAGAAAAAAAAACAATTTTGTGGTTTATTGGAGCCAAAATCCAATGATAATTGCAATGCCTCTTATTAGCAATTTTTTTTTCGCCCTAACTAAACTATATTCTCTTTCACAATAATGTAATTTACATCTAAAACCCTGGCATCACCATACTAAATATAGATAGTGAAGCACTATTGCAAAATACACATTATGAAAAACAAAAGAACATAAGTTTTAACCCCAGTGTCCATTTTGAATTTGTAGCAGTGGAAACAAGAGGTAGAAAATCCTCAATAGTGGTACTAAAAAAATAATGCATCGTCAAAATTTCCAGCGATACAGAGTGCGGTAGGTGAAATCGTACATACAACCAAGAGAAAAACAAGGTCATGCCTAATATTTGTGGTGTATAGTTGCTCAATCTTGCATCATCTAAAATTCTCTATTCTGACAATAAGCTCCTCAAGGCAAACACTCTTCTTCCTGCAATTCAGTGCTTATATTGTTGATCAACACACAAGCACTTTTGGTTCAAGCTATTCCCACAGCATAGCTAAGCTGTAATCTGTATTCCAGTCCATGCATGTGGTGACCCAAAAGAATGCACCTGTACCCCAATAATGTCAAGATACTGTAGAATTACAATCTCAGCCAACAACAAAAGATTCAACAACAAACAAGCACATGACAGTTGGTGAGATAAAAAAAATTTTCATCACTGCATAGCAAACAGTAGCCTAAAGCCACAGCCTTCTCATAGAGTCAGATCAAATCCAAATTATTCCACCAACGTCAAATAGCTTTCTCAGTGCAATCTCAAGGCAAATCCCTACTTTGTCACTCCTTTTTACACGTTTCTCCTCTGTGGCAGTGAATCCGTGGATTTAGTGACAGCAAATCACAATTGTGTTTCCTCAAACCACCATAGCATCGCAAGAATTGGATTTGATGGCCACACTGTTGTCTCTATGTATTAATTTCAAATCCATTTTTCTCACGTAGTCAGTGACATAGTGTCCTAAAGAATTCCAGATTTCTCTCAAACCGTTGTGAAATTGAAGAAACCGTTTCTAAAATATTTAATTCAGCCTATCCTAAGAAAAACCCGTCCCTGTTTTTTGAAATTCGTTTTTATTTGGCCGGAAATTGCATTTTAAAATTGACATTTTTTCATTTTTGTGTTTTCTGGAAATGGTGTATGGATTAGTAGGCGCACTGGTGGATCACGATTACCAGGTGCATGGATCAAATTAGAGTTTTGAAGCGTTCGATTGATTAGAGCATGGAATTGTTGGTTCGCTAGAATCATTAGATCACTTGTTTGTTGGAATCGCTAGATCACTGGTTCCTAATCGTCTTGGGGAATTCTTGCAGAAGTTAGTAAGTAAAAACCAGTTTTTTTCTTACGTAACCTGGAAAATGTAAGGTGAGAAAACAACAAGCACATAGGTTTCAAAATTTCTGTCAAGTTTCTGCTAATTTTCCCACTACTCAACCATTACGCCGACCATTTATGATTTTAGTTATTAAGCGTTTGCGTAGTTAGGTTGTTTTTATTTTTGCAGGAGCTTCAAACAATGGATTTCAAAGATGTATTTTCACCATTGTTGCCCTCGATTTCAACAAGTTGTCATTTTTATACAAATCATTCGTTGCGCCTAAGTTCAGAGCCTTGACGGAAATCCTTTTACAATTTATCTATCAAAAAAAAAATTATTAAGTATGCAAACCACAATTTATGGAAAAAAAACTAGATTTCGCCATTCATATTTGCGTGTTTGTACCTCTCTATCATACCAGTAACTAACCTTTTCTTATTAAATTCATGAATTAATGGTGGAATTTTTGTTTGATTTTGCCTTTGTTTTGTACTCAATGAATTTTTAACAACTATGCTCGATTTTGTATTTTTATTTTTATTTTTTTATATATAAATTTAAAATATATATACATATATAATTAAAAAAAATACTTTTATTGATTCTTATATAGATTTGTGTTTCATTTTAATATATATATATATTAAGGTTTATTGAAAAATCAAATTGAATCAAATCATGAAAACAAAAATTAGTTGCAGAATTTGCATTCTTGTAGCTAAATAATTTTTATGATATACTAACAAAACAATTTCTTTTTCTGATCCTCCACGTCACACGAAGTGCGAAAGGAGAACATACTTGAGAGATTTATTTTCTTAGCATATTTAAGATTTATCAATCGATTCTTCTATAAATTTTACAAAAATAAAATGAAAAGGTTTAATCTCATACCTTAAATTATCGTTTGTGATCTTCACTTGCGCTCCTTGTTCTCAACCATTTGTTTTATTGCAAATTTTTCCTACAAAGGCTTAGTAGATGGGTGGTTCTTACTGAACCAAAAAACATCAAATTTATCTTAAAAACTATAAAAATTTATTTTTATTTTAGTATATTCATGCTTCCAATGAAGCCATTTACGGATTAGAATTTTTGAAATTCTCACATCCCAACTTGAAAAATATACCTATTTGTTTGTAAGGATATGTGAAATCGACTTGACCTTTCGATTTGCCACAAGGATCTCTTGAAGAATTGATGAATATTGTGGTGTAATTGCTTCTTGATACCATTCCTCAATGTAGTCTTTGGGCTGCATTCTAGATCCTTTCTCCATAAATGGTTAGTATCGAAAAAATGATATGCAACTAAATGATTTATGCATCTACATGCTTTAATCATGCATCTAGAAAAAATGAAAAATATGAACTCTAGACTGAAAGCTAGTTCCTATGCACACTTACATGGCAACGACGCCAAAATGTTGGGGCAAAGTGATTGCCTATCATTTAATTGTCAACACGTGGGCTTCATAAAACTTGCGAAGCATGCGTGCACTATATATGCTAGAAATTAACTTCCAATTTAGATCAATCTAACTACTAAACCATATAACAATAAACCAAATTCACCTATTCTAATTCAACAATCAATTCAAAGGAAATTATAGTACAATGTTTGGAATTGAAATCTTAATCTATCACAATTGAAAGAATTGAAATCTTAATCTACCACACTTGTAGGAATTGAAGTCTTAATCTACCACACTTGCGATAATTGAAAAGCACACCGCTCTTTCAAAAATGAAATTGCATGAAATGAAATCTACTCTAATGGGTCATGTGTGCATTATCAAATCAAGATCCTATGAAATGAATAATCAAAACCAAATGATATGAAATGAAAGCAAAAACAATAATTCTTAACCTCTAGATATGAAAGCAAATAAAGACAATCACTCTTAACCTCTCACACAGGAAAAGATATGAAAGAAATAAATCTTAATCTATGAAAGAAAATAAAAACAATCACTCTTAACCTCTCACACAGGAAAAGATATGAAATAAATAAATGTTAATCTATGAAAGCAAATAAAAACAATCACTCTTACCTCTCACATAGGAAAAGATATGAAATAAATAAATCTTAATCTATGAAAAACAATAAATCTCACACATTATAGATGGCCAATCCGAAAGAATGAGGGATGGAAAGTTGAGAGGCTCCAAATACAAGCATAACCAAATCAAAGTGAACATCACTCATGAGCATGGTGCCAAATCCAAATTCTATATTCAAAACATGAGCATTTCCCCAACTTTACACATGCCTTTCAAAAGAGAAGGCTCTCCTATTTATACAAAAACATAAGAAGCTACCCTATTTAATGAGGATCCACTAAAATCTCATATAGTTACAACCAAATAGCTCATAATGAGACACATATCCCCTAGGTGTCTCATAGAGTTCTAATCCAAATAAGAAATGATGAGACACCTCATAGAGTTACAATCCAAGTAGGACACATATCCTTCGTTTACCTTTATCCAAATCTCCTTTGAAGGGAATTCGAATTTGAGCATTGGAGGACACATAAGGGTGCCTTGGAAGCTTCCAAATAACCTACACATGTCATGAAACTCAAGCCACATATATAGATACATGAAACCATGTTAATTTCCTAGTTTTTAATCATAAATTTATTTTAAATGCATAAAACAAATAACTTTGGTAAATAAGGATCCTAACCCATATATTTATGAAAATGGTGGCTAATGAAAGGTTATATGGTTATGGAGATGTGACATGTGAGTGAAATGGTGGCGATAAAGGTGAAAGTGGATGTCATTTTGAAGACATTTTGAAGCCAACACCACCTTGCGGGAGTTGGGGTTGGTTTGCAATAAGGTGTTGCTACTGCTGAGCGGGGAAAGAATTATTCAGGATAGCATGGGTCCTACCAGTGTCCTTTTAGCAACTAAATATGTTCATTCCTGAAGACGCGGACAACGATAGGTCATGTGGTCTTCGGCACAGATTTTTCAAGGGAATCTAGTGGGTTTATCCTTTCCATCGTCAAAAGGCATAGAAACCTTCTACTTTGGGTTGTAATTATTTGTTGACCTCTCTTCAAAAGGAGTGGTCTTTTTCTTATTCTTCTTGTTCTTACCACCAGGTTTTTGTGTAGACTCCACAGGGTTTATCGTGATGGTAGGAAGAGCAAACGATTTGGTAGAGGGGTCAAATGACATATTGGCAATGTGACCACTGAGTTGTTTTACAGAAGCCCTGGAGGTTGTGCTGATAACCCCATTGGTGTGCGCTTCGAGTTGTTGAGTAGTGGGAGCATTGGAGTTGTGAGGGTCATTGGGAATGACGTTGTATAAAGTGCCAAACTATGAATATATCATATCTATGTGTTGGGCATGACGAATGGATTGTTCTTCTGTGACTGCACCACCTAAGGAAACATCTTTAGTGATTTTGGGGAGTAGAGACTTGCAGAACCAATCCGCTACTAGATAGTCTAGGAGGGGATTTTTGACTGATCTCTGCCTACGTCTTCATTCATGTATATGATCAAAGATGTGGGTGGCGGTATCCTGATATAATGAAGTGGGAGTTCCATCTCAATTTCATAGCGGATGGGTAGTTGGAAGTGCTTTAAGAATTTCATCACTAAAGCACCAAAGGTATTGACTAACGCGCGTGGTAACGCGATGTACCACTTGACTGCATTTCTAGTAAGGGTGGGTGGAAAGATATGTAGCCTGATACTATCATCCACCATGGAGTTAAGAACACACCATAGATGATAGGTGGTGATGTGTGTACCTAGATCCTCCCCTTGTTTCTCTTCAAACTTCGGGATGTCTATCGGAATTTTATGCGGGATTGGCAGCCAAAGTAAGTTGTGATAGATGGGGTCATTTGTAAGTTTGTACAAGTTGGGGATATCAAGAATTGCGAAGAAAGGTAAGGTGTTTGATTCCCCTGAATTGAACCAAGGCAATGACATATGACTTGAGGATCCTTGCGGTCCTCCCATCATGTTGTTTCCAATATTATACACAGGTTGCGTGGTATAGTAAGTGCCTTGGGGTATGGTATTGTATTGTGGGTTTCCATAGGGGTTGTTAGGCTGGGGGATAGAAGTGCCCCCAGGATAAGGAGTGCCCCCTTGACTCATTTGAGGTTGTGAGTAGGGGGACCCTATGGATGGATTGGAACCTTGTTGAGGGTTCCCGCTCGCCACATAACTAACCATAGGTCCTTGACTAACATAAGGAGGGTTCATGTCAATCAATGACTAACCATGCAGACCTGAAAATGGAGGGGGAATTGTTACGATCCTGGTCGGTATATGCATATTGGGAATTGTGTCCCCAGATACTTGAATCTGGGGGTTAGAACTATACAATGGATGCCAACCATATTGTTTGTTGAAGGGACCCATAACACTTGTTGAAGTTCTAGGGGTTTACACAAAAGGGGTGGAACTCGGAATGTACTAGGTTCCACTCATGGTGGGTGTCACGATAGGGTTTGAACCTGGGACAGATGGGATAGCAGGGTTCGCCATCAGAGGTGTGGTACTAACTGTCGACTAGGGAGCTGGTGGTGGATCAAAAGTGTCCAGAAAATCCCATGACCCATTAGTCGTCGATGGGATGGGTGGAAAAGTTCCCACGGAAGACAAAGGAGGTACAAATGCAACAGGAACCAAGAGTGGTCCCAACGGATTCATGATCAGAGGATTGTATGGAGGAAGAAATCCTTCAGAAAATAAATCCTCTGATAAGCTTGAATCGTGGGATGTCCAAACTAATTATGTGTTAGATCTCGGAGACTGATTTCCCAAAGATGGGGAATCCGGTTCACTGGAGCATGACAGGTCCTCCAAAGTGAGTGGGGGAAGTCCTAACAACCATCTAGATTGACGACAATAGCCGGATGTAGCCATGGTGGCTGATAATTTTTATCAATAAGTTTTACAGTGATGTTTATTAAAGTCTTGGTGATAACACTCTCACACTTAAAAAATAAAAAATACAGTAAAGAAATCAAACAACAAGCAAAGGGAAATGACCCTGTCTGATAAGAACCGATTGCTAGAGATGAAACCTAGTATCATAATGAATAACAGAGAGAGATGGCCAAATTTACAGTTACGATTACTCTTGAGATTTTCCTGAACTTCAAATTAAGGGGCCAAGTACTCTTGTGAAGATGAGCACCATCCAAAAAACCGAAGACAGAATAGGTTCGTCTGTGTTAGGTACCAGAGTAGTCCACCCCAGTCACCTTGTGTTCGTCCCTAAAAGTATGGCCACTAAGGATACATCAAATCATAGACACTATTGGGGGAGACATAGTCGCAAACACTACGCTGTGTGGGCAAGATACTTGAGTCCCCAACTCAGCTCCGATATCCCCAAAGGGATCCCCGATACACAGAATACCCAAAGGAGATGTAAGTAAAGGTGGGCTACGTTCACTTACAGTCCAATGTTGTCTCGTATTTAGCTCTTCTTTTACTAGAGTGGTCCCAGAAATTATGAGTGCAGAAGGATTTCTCTCTTTAATGACACTAGTTTTTGTGTATGATCTTGGGCAGTTAACTCACACTGCCTATCCCAAGATCCTAACCTAAATTAATGTGTCTTTACTCAAAAAAGAGTTGTTGATTGTAAATTTTCACTTTCGATGAATAAGTTGCTTCTACAAAGGGAGATTCATTCATACATCAATATATATACCATGCATCATATTCAGTAAAACACTACCATAACCGACAAAATGTCAATGCTCACTAACAATTATTGAAACCAAATAATGTAGAACTTAACCAGCTAAGGAGAAAATAGTAAAAAAAATTGTATTTTTTCATTAATGAAAACAAAAAATTTAAGAGTGAAGCTATTTTCTTAAAAAAAAAATGTTTAGGACACAGATCAGTCAAACAAGTGCAGCTGCAGATTCTTCATCAGTCTACAAGCAAATTCCCCAACCCATGAGGTTACAAGGTAAGTTTTTTATCAAGAAATGACTTACTAGTGCTCTGTACTAGAGGCTACAGAGAGTTACTTTCAACACTAACGCTCTATTTGTGAGGGCACAGTGCTTTATAAATCACTATTTTCATTAGCAAACTACGTTAGTGAGGAAAAATACTCAAAATATGGGCTTATCTAGGGTTGACCACTGAGAGAGGGGTGTTATATGGTCTTGAGTGGTCAGAAAGGGGATGAAGAAGTATAGGAAGGCTCGGAAGAAAGAGAGATCTAGGAACTTTCTGGGAAAAATCGGGAACTAAGTGTAGTGCCCAGTGGAGTCACCAATTCTGCTATAGGGATTAATGCACGAGTGTTTGGTGATGTAGAAACCCTCAAGGATCTTCTCAGGATCCTTGGAAAACATTCAGATTAGTTGCATCTATCACAAAGATACATGCATATCTATGCTTAGCAAATGAATATCAAAGTGTGCAGGAATTATTACCTCAAGTCCTAGTGTGGTGTTGCTGGAGAGCACAATGCATCTAGGCGGAAGACCCTCTAGATCAAAACCTGCACATAGCAATGACAAATGTAAGATCACAACATAAAACCTTGATAAACAATGCATGAACATATAAATATATCTAGTTGCATATAACTAAACCACTCATACTAATGATATTGAATAAACATACAAACAAGTCATATTATCAACATCTCGGAGTGGAAAACACAACTGTAGTTCTATATTGATGTAGAAAGAGTGATTACAACCATCAGTTGCATCATCCTTCCCTTAAACCTTTAGCTTCCCTCTCTCTCTTTCCCTTTTTAACCTCTTCTGATGCCTTAGTCTGAGACTCTTCTCGACAGTCAAATAGGCAATCCTTTCAAATGGTTCGACCCCTTTCACAATGGCCATAGCCTTGCATATATAGCATGTGAGGTTAGGGTTTCCAAGTCCTTCATGAGTTCCATTAGGAAAAAACAGTTATGTTTCCATGCCTTTGTGCTATTTCCCATTTGCATACTCCATTAGGAATTAGTAATTCCCCCAAACAGGTTGATTTTGATGTTTCCCTGCTTTATGGGCTCACATAGAAGAGAATCTAGGGATATTTTCTTAGTCAATTCACTCCTTTGACCCATAGAACTTGATGTAGGTTCACTACTGCTCTTCCAAGGTAACAGGTAGAGTTACCCTAGGCACTAACGCACCCCTAGGCTTGCTGAGAAGCTTTATAAAGTATAGCGATAGTTTCTAAACAGCGTTAGCTTGACAACTAGGCCTGTGAACTTGGTCAGTCCTTCACTCATCATGTCTTTATCCTATGAGATGATGAGGAGGTCATTTTCCTATATAACATCGTCCAACTTATTTCTCAGCTCCTTGATCCGAGATATGAATGCAAATATTGATTCATTCTCCTCCATTTTAATGGAGAGAATCTTGCTCTTCAAGAACAATAAGAAATTTGTATTCTTTATCTCATACAAATCCTTGGATTTGTCCAACTCGCAATTCTTGATTTACATTCTTTGATGTGAGGGATAATATAGTCTTTCAATCACAATTTTAATAGCACTTTTACTTTGTTCTCCCTCCTTTCCCAGACTTGAATTGTTGTTGTTGTTCTGCCTCCAGCTATAGTCGGCTTCAATTCATCCCCGTTTGAAATTTCCCATGCACTTTCCCCCTCAAGAAGAGTATGCAATTCAAATTTGTAGTTTGAATGATTCGACCCACTGCGCTTGCTGCTCTCATTCAGGTATGCCTCTACGATATGATTATTCATTTTGACAGGTCGATCTATGGATCTGCCTCGAGATCCTCAACCTCTAGCAATTGATAAAAACCAAATTCAATCACCATATCTTTGACCAATGGATCTATCTCCAGATCCAGAGAAGCAATCTAGAGAGACAAAAAAAATGCTTCAATAAAAAATGTTCCTTTGATAGAGATTTGCGACAATCTTACCACACCAAAAAAAGGAAACCTCACAAAAAAAAATGATCTCAGCTTCAAATGCCCAAGCGAACTTGGCTTCAAGCAATCTCGGCCTCCTAACACAAGATCTCAGTCGAGCTCACTTTTGAACCAATCTACCAACTGTCCAGCACGTTTTGCCAACTCAACGCATCCCGACATCAACACAATGATCCCTCTCTGCCAAATTCTTCCACCACGCCTATGCCACACTTCCTCTTGCGATTAGTCAACAACTCGATGCTTATTTCAGCCACCAAGGATCGTCGATTCTCAAATTCCAGTTATCGGCCAACACGAAGCTAACAACATTCAATAAAATTTCATACTACAAGAATCCATGCTCATTTCATTACCAAAAACAAATTAAAAGAACGGCAATAGAAAACACAAATTTTAAACATGTGTGTGATGGAGGTAGTAGAGATGGAGGTGGGTAGCATTAGCAAGAGTTCAAAGCCCACAATGGTGGTTAATCTACTCCATCGGTTTCACACAGTGAACAAACTAGAACTGTGATTTACTCTAGATGGAAGAGGGGCCGAGGGCTTAAATTACTATTGAGGAGACCTCATGCACCACCCCGATCAAACCACGTGATTTATGGCCTTCTATAACCACGATGCTCACCGCACAAAACTTCTCACTCCATAGCAAATATAGCCAAGCAGTGGGGGCAATACCATGCTCACCGCAACAATACCATGCCTGGCACACCACTAGATACCAACAAGTTGTTAATGAGCATTTGCAACCATCGTTCACCACCAAGGCTGTGCCACTCCACGACACCACTCCACCACATTTCACCGACTGTTAATCCACCCAATCCATTGGCGATCCACTTCAGATGGCAATCTTCCAATCCACTAGCGTGTCAAACCCCAACTCACCACTGCTGCAGCGCGTAGTTCGGAGGTCGGATCCCGGCTGAATGGAATCCATGCGAGTTATGGTCAAACAACATGTAAACAAGCCCTAGACTTGTGTTGACCCCCAACCAAATTTCAGTTGGCCATCATGTATATTAGACCAAAAATCCACATTGCCTGCTTCATGAGAGGGAAAAATACATGTTCTTCTCCAACCACAACAACACCAAGCTACAGTTGTTCCCCAGATACTCATTGTCACCAACATCGTTCACATCAGGTTCACTCGCTTTAATACCATGTTAAAATAAAAGAAGACAAAACTTATAATCTAAAACCTGCATCTCTCAAGTGAGAAATTGCACTTACAGACTGCACAAAGAGGAGAACGCTCTACCAATTCATTATTCAAATCAGAATATATAAGTTTACATCAACGATTCATTATTCAAATCAAAATATATAAGTTTACATCATAATAGGGAGATTCGAACTGACACCTAGAAAATAGGAACTAGCCCTAATTTAAGACGCACGTTCAACTAAAACAAACTTTCTCCAATAATACCTATTCTCCATTAATTTCAACACCATAAACGGTTAGAATTTCCATTAAAGAAAACAAAAGAAAATTTTTTCATATAATCAAAAGATAAAATTTGCAAGGCTTTAATACTTCTAGGATCCAGAACCTTCTAGTTGTTTGTTCCAAGTAAGAAAGTAAGAATACAAAGAAAGAAAATATATAATAAAATAAATCACTAAATTATTCTCTAACCTGCACGATAACCATTAAAACATTAAACACAATATATCAATGATTAAAATAACAAACGAGCAACACAATATTGTTATTACGGGGGAAAAGCAATAAGAAATAAACTATATCACCACAAGAGAGGTTATAGTGAGTTTCAATTTCACCTGTGGAGAGCCCCATTGTCCTCCAACAAATTTCAATCGAATAAACTATATTAACTCAAGAAAGGTTATAGTAAGTGAGTTTCCATTTTACTTTTGGGGGGCTCTTTTCCTCCCTCAAGTTTCAATCTCAATCTTTGACGAAAAATGAGTAACATTTATCCTCGTAAGTGCTCCCTTGGGAAATAAAATGAATAATTTAAAAATAAATAAACTCAAAATAAATGAAAGCAAACAATGTACTTCTCTCTTTTATTTCTATTTCTCTCACATAACCTTACTTTCCATTTTTAACATTTCAATTTATAAATTATATTGAATCTCCTATATAAATTAGTTTCAATGCGAATAAACACCCATGTGCTAGATTTCCTCTGCAAAATAAATCAAAGAAATGCATTTATTACTCTATTTTTATTTCTCTAATATATTTTACTTTTAATTTCTAATATTTCTGTTTATAAATTATATTGAAACCCATCTAAATTAGTTTCAATGTGAATGAACACCCATGTCTTTGTTTATCACGTCTCTCTCTTTATTTCTATTACTTAATATGATCTTATTTTCAATTTCTAACATTTCTATTATAAATTATAGATAGAATATCCTATCTAAATTAATTTTTAGATAATTTCAATGTGAATGAACAACCATGTGCTAATTCCCCTTAAAAAAAACCATTCAATCACTTTACCATTTCAAGGTTTCCTTTCACATCTATGGGCCGTTGTAAATTTCGAATTTTGGATTTGCTAGAGTCACCATATAAGCCTTTCATTCATGGGTTTCAAATAAACTTTTTAGGGCGGGATGAATGATGATTCAATGTTTAATTTGGTTTCTCCATAGATCATATTTTGTTAAATAGAGTTACACGTGTAAACTTTTTCATTTTTGTTAAATAGAGTTATAGTTGTAAACTTTTTCATTTTTAGGTCATATCTTTTTAGCTCATAGAGCATGTGAGCAATATTCTCGACTTTTCACTCGTTCTATAATCATCTTTATCTATAATCATCGAAAATGGTTTATATACCATTATGGTCCAAATAGTATATTATTCGAAAATGGTTTATATACCATTTGGTATATTATTCGTATAATAACATATATCAGGTTTCTTTAAACATCAGTTTGTTTGAAGTGTTATATGGAAAGAGGCGTCATACTCCTGTGAGTTGGAGCAATTTGTAGACAGAGACATGGCTTGTCTGAAATCTCAGAGAAATGGAGGAGCAAGTTCTGAAAAATAGGATAAATATTAAAGCTACTTAAGATCGGAAGAAAATTTATGTGGACAAGCATAGAATTCATAGAGAATTTAAAGTTGAGAGCATGTATTTTTAAAATTTATACTGCGGAAGAGCATATTAAAGCTGGGTAGTTGTTCCAAATTAGCAGCATGTTATCGTGGACCAGTTGACATCCTTGAGAGGATCAGTTAAATTACATATAAACTTACTTTTCCTTCACTACTACCACTCTTCACAAGTGTTATAGACATTTTTGTGCCTTACAACATTGAGCATGAAATGTCCATAATTCAAGGGATCCAAAGTCCCTAAATGAGTTGTTCCTACCCCTAGAGGAACAAGGTCAACCTATGACAGCTTCTCCCAGAAGTTCTCCACCAAAAGCCACTCAGAAACAGCCAATTCAGGATCAATTCAGAGGCTCCACTAGCTGTCTGCGCTGAAATGCAGAGATTACACTGGCTAGGTGCACTGCAACGCAGGTAGAAGCACTACCAGGTTGCGCTGAGCGGGAAATGACAAATGGCAAGTTCATTCAACGAGGTGGAAAGACCCTGGAAGCTTCCAGAATCTTCTCCAATGACACTTGCCTCAATGAATTCGACTAGTGATGAGTAAGAGGTCCTCAACCTCCAAGTGGAAGCAAGAACTGACAGAGAGAAGCCACAAGTCAAAACATAAGCTGACTCATCCTCTCTGCTTACATCTATATATGGATCTCTCACCCAGAGGTTCAGTAGGCTGGAATTTTGTACTTTGCAGAGAATTGCTGTTGGTTTTAGATTGAGATTAGCACATTGGGTGATTTATGCTTTGTTGGAGGAGAGGAAGGGATTCCCTTGCTGGGAGGTAGATGCTGGATCGAAACTCACTTGGTTGTATCTCCTCTCAGACTTTATTATCTTATCAATAAACTATTTGAGTTTCTCCTACATGTTGTATACTAATGATGCTTTGTTATGCTTACATGTTTAGCTTAATCTGATCTTGAGCTTTTTATGAATGTATATCTGTATCTTTGTGTAGTTTCTCTCTCTTGTGATCTTGCAGGAATTCAGTGAAGCTGGGCCGGTGAAGGAGCAAGAAGCTGGGAGCTACTGAAGAGAGGAGTGATTTGGATCGACAAACTAGCGGAAGATACAGGTTAGTTAGATCCTTCTCCCTCACTTGCATTTCATAAAGTAGAATACTCAAATAAGTTTACCTGTTTTTTGCTAAGGCACTATCACCTCTTAGAGTGGGATAGGGGCATTCCGTATTGGATAATTTTCCCAACAACAAATTGGTGACTCCACTGGGGACAATATCTTGTTAGTTTATTTGTGTTTCTATTGTTGTTCTTCTCATAAACTCAGGAGTGCTGAATCGAAATGCACTTGCCATTTTCAAGTGCAAAGTAGAGATCTGCCGCTCTAGTCCACTCACTGGGCCTGTTTTTATGATCTGAACAAACTGATCCACAAGTGCTCTAACAACCCTTTGTGATAGATCTTAGTCCTCCTTTAAATCATCCTCCTAATTGTACCTAATTGATAGCTTTGATCCGGCCAAAAACTGTTGATTTAACTGCAAACCGTAACCCAGAACCCAGAAACAACTCTCGTTTCTGCTTCAGCGCAGACTCTGTGAAGAGGTTCTGCATTTCAACGCAGATCCCGTGAAGGCTACCTGCGCTGAATGTCAAAACCTCTATGCTGAGGGTGCGCTGATCAGTCTTTGCCTTGTGCAGCTGTGGTTCCCTGCTTCCTTTTGCTCAGTTTTATCTCTGTTTTTTGCAGCCTGTTATCAGTCAGTGTACCTATCTGAAACCCCTTTTCTTTGCCTCAATTCCAGCCTCAGTTGTATAAAGAAACTGTATTTGTTCTTTGTGTATTTGTTACATCATTTGCAGTTTCCCATTACAAAAGTAAACTAGTCATACTGTCGCCCTTAGATCTAGACCTGTCGTAAGTGTCGTTTTGATCTTAGGAGTGAGTTTGTTTGCTGTTCACAGTTGATTTAGCTTTTACTTTTGTCATTTGGTTTGAATTTATGCATTTCTAGTGTCGAAACAAGTAAATCATAAGGTGTCGTAATCGTCTTTTTGATTTTGAAAAAGGAACTTGTTTATGTTTTCACTTGAAATCGAATTCAAATTTGTACAACAGCTTTCTTTTTAGGCATCAATATTAAGGAAGTGAAAACAAATACATGCATTTGTGCATTTGCATTTTGATAGTTTGCATGTGTTGATTTAGGAAAAGTGCAGTGTGCTCTATGCTCATTGAGAAAAGTTGTATCTTCCTTTTCCCCTTGTAGCTAGGATTTTCATTGTTGAAAAGATATAAAAGCTTGCTTATCATCTTTAGACTGCATTTAGGAATTGTATCATACATCTCGTGGTGATCCAAAAAGGCAAACTTCTAAGAAAGATCAACCTAAAATAAATTGAATGAACTTAACAACGCTTTGTAACTTAACGCACAACATAGAGGTCTAGGCTAGAGACGTGTTCCGGCGTCGTAAAACCTGGTGACTGTCGATCTCGCTGATGGTTGGGTGATTTCTCCTGAGGGACGATAGCGCCAGTACGGATTGTGCTCCCACGTACCGTCGATTATATATTGGGAGACCCCTATAGGCATAAAACCTTTATCCTTAGGAAGCCGTGTCGGCCGCCCTACTGATCGCAATGCACTGAACACAGCATTCGGGAAGATTGACGGCCCGTACCTTAAAAAGTATTCTGCGGTTTTGCGAAAAGTTTGGCACACCCTCTACCTAGAACTCCAGAGCAGTTCCTTTTGGCCTTTTTCAGACTCTATAACGGAAAAAGTCCATCCGAGCATTTGTCACTTCGGGCTCGTTAAAACATCGAAGGAGACTAAAGTCATCTTTAGCTTTTTCTCGACTCTTTAAAAGTGAAAAAGCAAGTTGTGTCTAAAGCGTCTAAAAATTCATTTAATTCGGAAACATACTTTCCCCTTTTGTATTTTGGTTGATCGAGTAATCTGCAATCGTGGAAGAAAGTCAATTGAAACCCCGTCGTTCGCGGAGGCTTACGAGTCAACCGTCTTTGTCTCCGGAATCGAAAACAGTATGGACAAAGCGAACTCGTTTAACCGGTTCAAAATCTCCTATCAAAGTTAGAACAAGTGCTCCAACAACATCTGAGATTCCAGTTACTCCAAACATTTCTGGAAACCCTGCCTCTATAGAAGAAGTTCAACAACCACAAAGGGATAGTGACACTGATCCTAGTCTGAGAGCAAACACTTGTGTTACTGAACCAGTTCCATCTGTAACCGGTTCAGAGAGTCTTGTTCCTCAAACATCTGTCGTTGTTGATTCAACCCCTTCTTCGGCACCAGAAATATTTTACGGACCTGACGGTCTTCCCCTTCCACCTGGTTTGATTGCGATAGAGGAAATTGTAGAAGATCCGCAAGCAAGTACTCCAACACATTTTGGAGTCGGGGTCACTCTATTTCCTTCGACATCAGAAGTTAGTCTACCACCAGTGGAAGTTCCTGTAGAATCGCTAGGTAATCTTTTGGATAGACTCAAAATGTCTGAACAACCGTCAACATCTAGGACTGTGTCAAATGACACAGCGACAGCAGAACTCCCTGCCGTCACTCTGACAATGTTTGCCGGCATACCATCTGTCCTGACTAGCTCACAACCGCTAGAAGGAGTCCACCCAGGGACTATTTCGACAGTGTGGTCCGTTCCTGTTTTTTCTTCCAGAATAATATTCGGCAACTCTTATGTTGAGACTCACCAAATTGATCCATTTGGAGGTCAATTTGGGCAATCCAGTCCCCAAGGGCAGACAATCCCCTTGAGTTCCGAATTGACACCGTAAGGGGGACAGTATGCCCTTTCATTACCCCCTCCGGGAGGATATCCATACGGGAGTTGACAACAGTATTCAAGTTATACTGGAATTACATCAAGTGGTTGGGTACCTATACTGCCCCAACAACCAAGGGTTGTGTATTCTATGCAACAATGTGTACCTATGTCAAACATCCCTACAACACCAGCTATTGTAACAGTGTCACAAGTTCAAACATTGCCTGTTGTATGTCAACCTCAGATTTCTCAGGTTGTAAGGCAACAGCCCCTTGACCCTGTGACTCAACCACAATCGCCAACTGGTGGGGCGACACAGGTCCAAACGGGTACAATTACCCCACACCTTGGTCCAACGGTTAGTATAGCGCAACAGAACATGGCTTCGCAACCATGGCTGGTGCAATATCAACAACCACAATTCCAACAAGTATACCAAGGTTCTGAGCAGCAGATCTTTGCGAACAGTGGACAACCGTACATTCAAAACGGTTAAAATCAACCACTTTACGGTGGTCATGTCCACCAACCGTATCAGTCATACCAACATCAATTACATTATGCTGGTATGCAAAGGCCAACTACTCAGGCAATCCCATCGTATCCTGGGTATGCTTCACCTAACCTGAATCAACAGTTACCATTCGTGGCAACTTTAGAGTTACCCGATTTACACCGGTTAACAAACGATCCAATTGCTTACGCCCCTTGGTGGCCAACGATTCCCCACAAACTTCCTTCAGACATTCCTAAATTTAATGGAAATCCGGGTGAGGACCCATCGAATCACGTGATGACATTTCATCTGTGGTGTTCATCAAACACCCTAAACGATGATTCGATAAGGCTTCACCTTTTTCAGAGGACGTTAACGGGTCCAGCGGCAAAATGGTATATTGAATTGCCTAGAGCTTCATTCGACAATTTCAGCACCTTAGCCACGACTTTCTTAACACATTTTCAATTACCGAAAAGGTATGAAACGGTAACGGAAATCTTAACCAACTTCAAACAGACAACAGCCACTCACATATCTGATCATATACATGAGTGGCGACGTCGTCGTAGGATGGTAAAAACGTACGTTCCCGATCAGCTATTAGCTGAATGGTTTATCAAGTCGTTACTTCATGTTATAACGGAAGATGTGGCAAAGGGGGGAGTCGTAACGGAAGAGCAAGTTATCGCTCGTGCACAGTATCTAGACATAGTCTATACTCAGTCTGGCACGCTCTATGACAAAATACCTGACGCCCCTAGACCGGAATTCTCAATTCCTCCTCCTCCTAAATCAAACAATGACTCTCATGCCGGTGATGGCGTGATTGGCACGACAAACACGAAGTCGACAAAGGCCAACTCCAAGAAGGCCCGTAAGACTTCAGATCAAAATGCAAAAGATGAAATTCTTGCTTCGGAAGTAAATGTCGTATCAGCAGATAAAGGCAAAGAAACCAAACAACCAGGAAGCAAGAAGAAACAAAACAAAGGTAAGAAGAAGAAACAAGGAGAGTCATCTCCTGAAAAAACTTCTTCAAACCCTCCTAGAGATAGGAAACCCCCCTTCGGGTGTCAGATATGTGATGAGAATCACTGGACAAGAGAATTTCCATACAAAGCTGAGCTTAAAAAATTCTTTAAGAGTTCGCAAACCTCAGCTGTGTTAACTGACCCGTTTCCAAATCCAGGCACAAATCTAGTTGATAGTGGAAATGCTTCCCCGTCGCAAGTGCTTATGTTGTCGATTTCCAAGCAACAAAATGATGCTTTGATTTCGACAAGGAACAAAGATTACGGGAATCCGCAGCTGTTGAACGGCAAGGATAAAGATGAACCAAGCAGTTCGAAAACAACTTCGACAGAAGTTGTACCACCCATCATTCCTGAATTAACAATAAAACCGCCAAAGGGAGTAGTACACAAGTCGACATTTAATCCTCGCGCCAGAGCAGCGTAGCATTATAACATAGTGGAAGATTTGCCCAATCGCCATCCACTATGTCGACTCTTGAAGTGCTACAAAATTGCCCATCCCAAAGGCAGGCTTTGTTATCAGCCATTGGTGGGGTTGATCCTAAGGATTCCAATCTTGTATCCTTTGACCACAAAGGATACGATCCTCAGTTACCAGCTCGACTAGCTTTCCTTATCCAAGTGAAAGCCCTCAACAAAACTGTTCACTGAACAATTATTGATGAGGGGGCATCTACATGTATTATGTTGATGAGTTGCTGGAAAACTTTAGGATCTCCAACTTTGTCGCGATCCTCGACAACATTAAAAGCATTCAACGGTAGGACATATACCCCATATGGTATCCTAAATAACTTGAAGGTTGAATTAAGGGGAAAAATGGTAGAAATAGATGTTGAAGTCATCGATGGGAATCTTGATTACAACATCCTACTAGGAAGACCATGGATCTATGCCATGGCAGCTGTTGTGTCGACCTATTTTAGAAAGATCGCATTCCCTTTTCAAGGGGGGATTATGATCATCGACCAACAAAACTTCCTCCCTAATGGTTCACAAGTTACAGGAAGCATTCCTATGATCCATGGAAGCCCCCATTCGCTTCAGAATATTAGAGTAGGCCTACTAAAAGATCCTATACTAATGGGAACTTTCGCTCTTCCACCTTCGATCGACTTGGCGGAAGTAGCGTCGATAAGTACCTGCAATATGATATCCTCCACGAAGATCTCAGAAGACAATGTCGACATGGATCATGCAATGGTTTTGCCCCCAAGCCCAATAGAAATATTGTAGCAATCAATGTTTCTGGCATGGGAGGCGAACCCAAGTCAACGCTCATCAAGCGTTTGGGTAGATAGGTCTAGAGAATATGGTACCCCTTTAGATCCTTGGTCGCGAGTGCATGGAACCGACGAAGGAATTCTAAAATCAATGTTGATTGAGGGGGCACCATGGAATGATTGCCACCATCGTTCCCTTCTTCCAGATTATGAAAAATATACTCAAGATGACCTTTATCACCCTACAGTTTTTGAATTCCTATCAAATACTGTAAATACGGTGGATTCCGAGCGAAACTTATCCAATATTGAAGGGACTATAGCCATAAATATCTCGACTAAAACAAATGTTGTAGAGAATATTTATGTCGGCAAAGGTTGTTCTCCTTCAGAACTGGAAATATATAACGCTCTTTTTCGCGAGTTCAGAGATGTCTTTGCTTGGTCATATGATGAAATGCCAGGCATCGACTCGAGTATCGCTGAACACGAAATTAAGATGTATCCAGATGTCAAACCGGTAAGACAACGGCTTAGGCAGGTGCACCCCAAGAAAGCCGCTGCCATTAAAGCAGAAGTTGAAAAACTTCTCCATGCTGGTTTCATCTACCCGGTTCCTCTAACCGATTGGGTATCGAATATTGTCCCTGTTATGAAGAAACAAGGGACAATTAGAGTGTGTGTTGATTATAGGGATGTAAACCAAGCTTGTCCGAAAGACAACTACCCTACACCCTTCATCGACCAGATAATTGATGAATGCGCCGGATGTGAAATCTTTTCATTCATGGATGGATTTTCCGGGTATAATCAAATAAATATCCGCCCATAGGACCAGTCAAAGACTGCATTCATTTGTTCATGGGGCACATTCGCATATCGAAAATTACCCTTTGGTTTAAAGAACACAGGGGCGACGTTTCAGAGGGAAATGAATTATGCCTTCCATGACATCAAGAACATCGTTCAACCATACCTCGACGACCTTCCGGCTCATTCGCGAAAGCGGACTGATCATCCGCAGCATTTAAGAGCGATATTTCTATGTTGCCGACACTACAAGATACGACTCAATCCTCACAAATGTGTATTTTGCGTCAGTTCTGGTCGTTTACTTGGATTTGTAGTCTCAAAGGATGGGATTCGTCTCGACCCTTGCAAGGTCCAGGAAATCATCAATTTGCCTCCACCTTCAAATTTGCTTCAAATTCAGAAACTCCAAGGGAAAGCAAACTTTCTGAGGAGGTTCATTCCAAATTATGCAAAACTTGCTAAAGGTTATACACATCTTTTGAAAAAGGAGGTACCCTTCGTCTGGGATCAGGTTGCGCAAGCTTCCTTTGATGCTTTAAAGGATTCCTTAATAAAAGCATCATTAATGTATGCACCCGATTATCAAAGAGACTTTAACCTGTATCTAGCTGCAGCAGATACGACCATCGCAATGGTTTTAGTTCAAGAGGTCGATGGAATCGAACACCCTATATATTATTTAAGTAGAAACTTAAATGATACAGAAAGTAAATATTCTTATGTTGAAAAACTAGCGCTTGCGACTGTTCAAGCGATAAAAAGGTTTCGACACTATGTCCTCTTTCGGAAAACTACCATTTTGTCTAATTGCAACCCCATGACTTATATATTGTCGCGACAGTTACTCGGGGGCAAATATTCAAAATGGATAGCAATCCTTCAAGATTTTGATCTGTAATTTGTAAAATCCAAATCAAAGAAAGCTCTAGTTTTTGCAGAATTACTGCACGCGATCTCCCATCGTCGTCCAACGATGAAACATCCGAAGAATCAATCGTGGACGAGAATTTGTTTCTGATATCTACAAGCAATGAGTGCTATGGAGATATAATAATTTATCTCCAAACCCAAAAATTCAGGCCTAACACCTCTCACTCAGAATAGAAATGTATACGATACCAAGCAAAAGACTACATGATCGTCGGTGATACGCTTTACCGTCGTGGTATCGATACAGTTCTGAGAAGGTGCCTCACCCATGAGGAGGCCGAAAAATCCCTGAATGAGTGTCATTCAGGCGCGTGTGGGGGGCATCAATCTGGATATGCTACAGCACAAAAAATCTTACGAGCAGGATACTTCTGGCCAACCATGTTCAAAGATTGCATAACCGCAGTCAGAAGTTGCCATGCTTGTCAAATTTTTGATAGCAAAACCAGAAGACCACCCACACCTTTACAGCCAATAGTTGCTGTTGGGCCTTTCGCCAAATGGGGCATCGATTTCATGACATGTAACCCCACCTCGACCGGGGGGCATGGGTATATTATAGTCGCCGTTGACTATTTTACCAAATGGGCCGAGGCGATGCCTACATTAGATAACACTGGTGAAACAACTGCCCTTTTCTTTTTCAATCATGTAGTCACCAGATTCGGCGTACCACAGGCTATAGTTACGGATCATGGATCGCATTTTCGCAATCACATGATGGTTGAATTAGCTGCCAAGCTAGGGCTATCTCACGACAGCTCTACCCCATATTATCCGCAAGCCAACGGACAAGTTGAAGCGATCAACAAAGTCCTGAAGCGCATGTTACAAAGGATGATCAGAGTTCACAAAAGAAGGTGGCACCTAATCCTGTACTCAGCCTTATGGGCCTACCGAACATCGGTAAGGAATGTGACCGGGTTCACACCTTTCCAACTGGTATATGGCCTGGAAGCAGTCTTACCAGTCGAGTGTGAAATCTCGTCTCTTAAACTCGCAATTGATCTCCTCCCCGGAACTTCAGAAGAAGAGGCCCATTTCTTGGAATTAATCCAATTGGATGAAACCCTTCGTGATGCCGCGTTGGCTAACGAAGCCCATAAGAAACGAGTCAAGGCGCAGTTCGACAAAAATGTCAAACCCCGTGTCTTCTCAGAAGGTGACTCGGTCTTGCTTTACGACCAAGAATCCGATAAATTGGGAGCAGGTAAATTTAATTCTTTATGGATGGGCCCCTATATTGTTAAACGAGTGTTAGCAAAAGGAGCCTACGAGTTAATGGATTATGACGGAATTCCACTGGCGCAACCCCGTAATGGGTTGTACCTCAAGCGTTACTATGCTTAAATAGTAACCAGTATGCTTTTGTTGTATTTTGTTTTCGCTAAAGTGTTTGTTTTGGTCGAGTAATCCACCTTTTTACATTCATTGCAGATGTCAAACCTTTTGGAGACATGTGTTGGATATGCCGACGGAGCGAGTCGTAGTTCGCGGAACCTGTCCTCCGTAGCCTGGGCCATTTTTGATCCAAGCGGCGAGTTAGTAAGTTTCAAAGGTGTATGTATTGGGCAATCAACGAATAACATCGCTGAGTATAGCGCGTTGATAGAACTGCTCTCTGATGCCATCACCCATGTTATATGCCGACTAATTGTCAGGCTAGACTCACAAGTCATAATACTTCAACTCAATGGTATATATTCCGTCCGCAACCCAGCTATTTATCGCATGTTCCTAAGGGTTAAGATTTTGGAAAGACAGTTTGATTTAATTCAATACCAACATATTTCCAGAAACTTAAACACATTAACCGACTCATTAGCAAACTATGTGTTAGATAGACATTTGCGACATTTATAAAAAGAAACACATCATCAATGTTGTACATATGGATCATATAACTCAACCAGAATAAAACCCCGAAAATCAAAATATATATATATATAGCTATTTATGGTTTACATATAATGTTCTGTAACCAAGACAAAATCGGTCGCATGACCCAAAAACTCAAAAATGCTAGGGGGCACCCTAGTCTAGTGATGCTCATGATAGCACATCACGGCCTGTGCGATCATGCGTAAGAGACGAGTCCATCGTCTAGGCACACTAGTAGTATGCCGCTGCAACTGTAAAGGTAACTCGTTAATCCTCACATCTGGAATGCCGAGAGTAAGGCTCTCAACCTGCTCCTGCACAGCTGTAAGGGTCTCGGCCACATCAAGGTTACGAAGAATAACCCTCCCAGCAGTCTCCCCTGCTGGGGCAGCGGCTGGCGCTCTCGGGCGAAATGCTGGACGAACAGGACCAACATCTGCATGCACACATGAGTTTGATTAAAGTCTTGATAGAATAAAGCACAAGGACATTATAAATAAAAATAGTAAACGGTGATATGGTCGAAGATTTTACCGATAGCGCCCCATTGCTCGCCGTCCGGTAGTACTAAATCCAGATCACCCCGGAAGTCCATGCCAACATATGGATACTCGGAATAGACCATCTCCTGACGCTCGAACCACCTGAAGAAGGTATCAGAGAAAGAAATCTGAGATTGACCAACGTGCCTAGACATGTGATCAACCCATCTCTGCATGTGTGGTTCAGTAAGAGAAGGCAAGTCGAGTGCAATGTACTGTGGCTGCATCAGTGGTATCTTCTCCAAAGCAAAGGCGGTCAAAATAGAACCAAACCCAAAGTTCTTCAACTTCCCGTCCTTTACCTTGGTTAACTGACTTTTCATCTGAAGAAGTAATGCATCACACCAGTTAAATATTTTCGGTTGGAGGCACTCCAAGGCATGCTGCACATAGGATCTGTTGGCTACGTGAAGAGATGCGCTACCGGCCATCCTACCAATAGTATACAAGATAGACCTGAGGGACCTGTCAGCAACCTCACGGATAACGATCTTTCCATCTTTACTCGGCTGAGATCCTTCCCTGCAATACTGGCGGACATAATCTCTCACAGAGTCACTCCCTCGGGCCGAACCTGACAAAGAAATTGGGGCACCCCGCCTCGACAAGCCAGTCAAGAAGTAAACGTCTACTGCGGTCAAGGGGATAGATTTGCCCCTAATCTGAAATACTTGGTTGATAGGATCCCAAGAGTCAAGCAAATACTGCAAGAGGGAGATCTGCTGTCTCATGCTAGAGATACGGAAGAACTTCAGCAGGCCACAGTTCCGCAGCGCGTTCACCGTGACAGGATCATGTAGGGCATTCATGTCCTCTTCTTCATGTTCTCGTTCTCGCCATGTAAGGGTCATTTTGCTCCAATATCTCTGAAAAACAAACATGAGAGGAGTTAGATCCTGCATTTGATGAGAAACTGGCAAAAAATTCATCAAAAACTGTGCAATAAAACTCTTTTCTGCGCCCAACGCACCTGCCCAGTGTTCCACCTACGTTGAATGTCAAACTTCCTTCATGATGCTTGACATTCAGCGCAGGTTTCGAGTGCACTAGGTGCGCTGATGGCAGAGCGACCCCATCAAACCCCAAGGGCTAAGAAAAACAGGAAAACAAGCACAAAATGCAGAAAGGAAACCATGAAATGAAAGAGCTCAGATTTAGCTCCTACTTGGTCCAGACGGCGCCGAGAATCGTCCACAGAATCTCCCGAAATCAGTTGGTGAAAATCAAGGAGGAAGAGGCACCTCCAAAGCTCCAAAAAACCAAGTTCAAATGAAATGGTAAAATGAGAGGTAAAAACATTTTTTAATAGCTTTTTACGTAGTTCAAAGTGAAATATTAGTGTGTTAATCTCATTTTCAAGCAAATGTTATTCAT
This sequence comes from Pinus tabuliformis, assembly GCA_031772625.1. Lineage (NCBI taxonomy): Eukaryota > Viridiplantae > Streptophyta > Pinopsida > Pinales > Pinaceae > Pinus > Pinus tabuliformis. The sequence goes on along the minus strand of CM062820.1, from coordinate 634,558,364 downwards.
TTCTAACTAGTTTGATGCAGCAATCGAGGGTACAGTACTATCTTTGGAAAAGCAAAGCTATTTATGGTAAAAAATCAAAACTAGACCATGTTATCGAGCAGTTTTAGCACATAGTTCATGCTCATTAAAAAATAAACATAAGATTGAGCAGTTTTAGCACATAGTTCATGCTCGTTAAAAAATAAACATAAGACTGAGCAGTGTTTTTCCGCGTTTAAGCTCGTTAAAAAATGAACTATCTTCCGGTAAATAACCACCGTGAATGTAACATTATCACCCATTAAAGCCTTGGTCATGTTTTCACCGTCACCTCCACTTTTCCATTGGCCGATCGTTCACCTCCATATGATTGTTTACCCATTTTGAGGAACAGCTGCGAAGAGTGATTTCACTAGCCATCCTTTTGACACTGTCGTGCTTGGAAAATTCCAACCCTTACCTGGAATCAGCTGCTAACCCGTTTTATCACTCGTTCCTCAAAAGACGAGTCTTCTTTAAGCTCTTTTCATCTGACTCGTAAAATATGAAAAGACTGTCGAGTTTTGGCCTTCCAGCTCGTTAAAGCGACCGGAAGTGCTATCCCTCCTCTAGATTTTAATCTTTTTGGACCTGAGGGATTATTGCACAAAAAGATCGAGCGCTTGTTTTGTTCGGCTCGTTAAAACTATCGAAAACTCATCGCTTCTGTATTGTTTTATAATTTTTCGGACTTAAGGGATTAGATGACGAAAAAGGACTTTCGGAGTTGACTTTACGTACCTTTTTAGACTCTCTAAAAATGAAAAGGACCGAGTTATCTTTGTCGTTAGACTCGTTAAAAACATTAAATAGCGACAAACTTGTCTTTAGACGAGAACGAGTTTCACTATCGCTAGGCTCGTTAAAACATAGCGATGGGTTTGCCCGAAGGGCAAATTATAGAACAAGCATATGTTATCCTCCTCAAGCTTGAAAAAATAAAGAGGTACTGGTCAGCAATGACTGGGGAAAAATTGGGAAGAAACTCAAAGAACTTTATTGGTAGCAAGTCGCTCTTGAACATGACACTTCCACTGCGTGCCTGAGTCGGGTTGGGTTGTTTCATTCACCGGTCACATCACCATGGTCTCACCAATACCATCCATCTTTGGGGTAAATGCTACCAATCCATCACACAAGTGTCGCCGATATGTTCAAGAGAAGTCATCCAGAGAATTCAACCGTGTCCCATCCACTACCATACATTATCCTTCATCCTTTCATGACCGCCACCCTGAACCATATATCATCAGATCATTTTCACCTCCATCAAAATCATTTGCTCCGTTCTGTGTCACTGATGTGGGATACATTAAGGCCCTCCTTTGACGGATCGCTTCTTGTCGACATTAGCTCATTATCCAAGAAGTTGATCTAGGAACAACCCCTTCAGTACTTTGAAGCCTGCATGCCTCAATGGCAAGTTTCTCACTTCCGACGACAGGTATACATCAATGACCTTCGACCGAAAGATTTTGCGTGGTGTTCGACGCCAAGTCCTTTATTCACACCACGTGAATTGTACTGCAGTACCTTGAGGGTCATTATCATTATTGGTGATTCCTCTCGCGCTTGTTAACGGTTTACCTCATTGACCAGTAATCAGGCGATGTCTTTCCATGTTCGACTTCAGAACATCTCTCACATGGATCGACTTGTACTTTGAGTGAAGATCGAGCGAGTTTGAAGACCCCGGATCTAGTTTCATCCATCGGGCTGCGATATATTTTCAGGAAAAATAAAGACATTGACATGTACAGCATTGCAGCACAGACAATCATCCTACCAAAGGATGATGATTTCAGCAGGATCATCAGACTATCATTAGACGATTGTTTGTCCTATGTACATAAAAATGAATTTATAAAGCTGAGCATAGGAATGCCTGCCTCAGCTAGATCATGAAAGCAGTATGAAAAATAATGTATTGTATTGTATCTTATTACAGGTCTCCTCCCAGCATTGGAAGAACTTCGGATCCTCCTAATAAAGCATTTCACCCGATAAATGGCCTCATACTTTAGGGGGCAACTGTTATAGACATTTTTGTGCCTTACAGCATTGAGCATGAAATGTCCATAATTCAAGGGATCCAAAGTCCCTAAATGAGTTGTTCCTACCCCTAGAGGAACAAGGTCAACCTATGACAGCTTCTCCCAGAAGTTCTCCACCAAAAACCACTCAGAAACAGTCAATTCAGGATCAATTCAGAGGCTCCACTAGCTATCTGCGCTGAAATGCATAGATTACACTGGCTAGGTGCACTGCAACGCAGGTAGAAGCACTACCAGGGTGCGCTGAGTGGGAAATGACAAATGGCAAGTTCATTCAACGAGGTGGAAAGACGCTGGAAGCTTCCAGAATCTTCTCCAATGACACTTGCCTCAATGAATTCGACTAGTGATGAGTAAGAGGTCCTCAACCTCCAAGTGGAAGCAAGAACTGACAGAGAGAAGCCACAAGTCAAAACATAAGCTGACTCATCCTCTCTGCTTACATCTATATATGGATCTCCCACCCAGAGGTTCAGGAGGCTGGAATTTTGTACTTTGCAGAGAATTGCTGTTGGTTTTAGATTGAGATTAGCACATTGGGTGATTTATGCTTTATTGGAGGAGAGGAAGGGATTCCCTTGTTGGGAGGTAGATGCTGGATCAGAAATCACTTGGTTGTATCTCCTCTCAGACTTTATTATCTTATCAATAAACTATTTGAGTTTCTCCTACATGTTGTATACCAATGATGTTTTGTTATGCTTACATGTTTAGCTTAATTTGATCTTGATCTTTTTATGAATGTATATCTGTATCTTTGTGTAGTTTCTCTCTCTTGTGATCTTGCAGGAATTCAGTGAATCTGGGCCGGTGAAGGAGCAAGAAGCTGGGAGCTACTGAAGAGAGGAGTGATTTGGATCGACAAACTAGCGGAAGATACAGGTTAGTTAGATCCTTCTCCCTCACTTGCATTTCATAAAGTAGAATACTCAAATAAGTTTACATTTTTGTTGCTAAGGCACTATCACCTCTTAGAGTGGGATAGGGGCATTCCGTATTGGATACTTTTCCCAACAACAACAAGGTCATCCCAATCGTGAATTTGATATCTCTGCTAAGAGGTAGTCTTGGCAATTCATCTAGGAACACGTCATTGTATTGCATACTAGGCACGATGCAAAAGGGCCTGCATTGGCTTTTTTTTTCATCTGACGCATGAGTCACATAAAGGGCACAACCCTTTCTATGGTAATGTTTTTCATGTAGGGTTGATATGATTTTGAGTGAAATCATCCTTTTAATTCCTTGCAGTGTTATCAGGTCACCTTCATCACTGAGACATTCCAATGCTATATCATAACAAAATATTTAGCTTCAATGGGTTTCCAACAAATGCATTCCAACGATAATGTCTTAAGATCCCAATTGCAGAAAATTCAGCTTGACTCTAATCATCATGCCACCAATTTCCACGAGGCAAGACTCAATCATATCAGTTATCCTCCTCTTTGTTCCTCATCATGCCACCAATTTCCACGGGGCAAGACTCAATCATATTAGTTATCCTCCTCTTTGTTCCTATAGCTGACTGAACCAACCATGATTCCTCATGCATTTTCCTTGGAAATTCACAATTCTCTGCAACCTTGGGACTGATGTAGCAAAAATTAGATCCTAGTTCAATTAAAATTGAAATAGAATTTTTAACAGTACCTTCCATTTAAATAATCGCATCTCTCTGGTCATCTTGCCTATTGTCCAATGTAGCTTAAATCCTGAGTATGCTTTAGGCGACATCATTCATAATTATTTCTTCTTGTACTTTGTATATCTTCTTTCTCATTTGTTTTTCTTGAGGGAAATTTCTGCATAAGTGGCTTTCTCCACAAGTCCAACATTGCATAGGCCCTTTCCTAGAGCCCTTGACTTCTTTATTTATTGACTTCAGGGGTTTGTTCCTATTGATTATTGTGGTGTTTTGTTGATATGAATTCCTAGAAAAGGCATCATACTTTTGATTCTTTCCATCTTGCTTATATCCTAAGATATTTTTCCCTTCCCTTTGAAATCCCCCTTATTGTTCTTCTTCCAATTACTCTTAGTCTTATGCTTGGATTACTCATAGTTGTGTTTGGTCTTCTAAATCACCTCTTCCAATGTTTAGTTCATAAAACTCTATTTTTTCCCGATATGCATGTGGTAATCCACTGAGATACCTCTGATATTAGTCTTCTCATCTTTGGTATAAGGTACATACCTCAGTGATTCCAATAAGCTACTTGTATAGTCCTTAGGTGTTAGTTTTCCTAACTTGTGTTCAAAGAATTGTTTGGGTTTCTTTTCATAATATATTTTAGATGGGTAGTTCTCTAGAAAGTACTTTTCAAACTTCCTCCGTGAAAAATTACTCTGTCTAATTTCTTTGATGTTCTTGAGATCCACACACCATATATAAACCTATCCTTTTAGGCTGAATATAGCCACCCCGACCTTCATGTTCTCAAAATAATCATGCAACTTAAAGTACTTCTTTATTCCCGAAACCCAAGCCTTTGTGTCTTTTTCTTTCTTCATCACTCCATCAAAGGTAGATGGATTTTCTTTCTTAAATTATTCTTGCATGGGACTCTTCATGCTCTTCCTTTGATGATGAGTATCTGATGAGCTATTAGGACTAGTTGATTTTGTTTCCAGAGTGTTGGGCAGGGTTTTTCCTCCTTTCGCAAATATTTTCCTCTTTTTTGCACAGGGGCATCACTATGGGAGCAATATCATACCACGTGGGTTCATATTGTGGGATATATATTAAGGAAAAAATGACATAATATATTGGGGGATATATATGGGGTAAAGGGTTTTTATATTGGAAAACATAAAAAATGGAGCTTAAAGTTGATGAAAAAATATAAAGGGGTATAAAAAATGTTAATCAAAAAATGGATACCTACAATATCTAGTGAAAGTATGAGTTTTTTGAATTCAGAAGTTGTATTGGGTTCATATTGGTAGGGGGTTAAATAATGTGATTTTTAGAGGGATTTTCCAATATGTAGTCAAATTAAGGGTATTGCTTAATATGGCACAAACACATGTGATATGTGAGAGGTTCACTCAGTGAACCACCTATGTTTTTTTCATTGGCTACCCTCTGCTCTATTAGTATCCAAATTATGATTTTTCATATTTGATGGACTATAATTGGGCTTGTATCTATCATGACAGTGGGTACAAAGTTCCTATTGTCTCTGTGTTTACATATATGATAAACTATGTGATATGTGACAACATTCACTTTTGCTTGTGTCTCTCGCTCATTGACAATATTTTTGTCATATACCTTGCAACTTCTTATTTTAGCTCTTAGGCTTCTAAGAGTTCCCATTAGTTCAAGAGTGTCCTCCTCTTTCATCTTCTAGACTAACTCTTCTTCAATACCTTGTTGAGATATGTTTGTACCATAATCCACTACTCATATTTTCTCTTTCTTGTTGTACATTGGTGTCTACCTATCTATTGTTACATACACACAACTCTTAGCCAACCAAATTGAAAAATAAATTAAACACCACTATCCATCACCTTGACTTATGTTGAGGTGAAGTCATCTGTAATAACAAATCTTGGTTAGTATAGAGATAAAGCAATTAATCAGTAATTCTTTCAACAAATCATTACCTAAGTCATAGAAATACACATCTATTAACAGGAAGGGGACTTCTAGAAGTCCAACCATTAATCTCGGTGAGCACATGTGAGCCTTTACATGTCTATTATTTGAACCTTAGCTTTAATACCACTTTGTAACATATGACTACTAAATTTATCCTAACCACGCTTGCAAAAACCAGGTTTTCATCTCTGGTACAATTTGTCAAACACTTTACATGTAAACCTTTCTTCAAATACTTTATATATAACCAATTAAATAGTATTCTTCTTGTATACATTTCATTAAGAATTATGTATGAAATAAAATAAGAAACATTTCTCTAATTCCATGTGTAACATATGTGACTAAAATATACCTCTCACTCATGAAAATTTTAATTTTTATCTTTGAGGTAATTTTTTTTCAAATAGTTTGTATGTAAATCATAATAAAACACCTGTAATGCATTTCTTCAAATTATTTTTACGCAATAGGTATATATCAACTACAAGAATCTTATCTCCATCCTCATAAATACATTTTCATTAGGGCATTTCATCAAACAGTTTGTGTGCAATGAATCATCAAACCATCTAGGCATTTCTTCAAACACTTTTCACGCAAATTAATATAGAAAATTCTCTAGGGCATATCTCCTAAATTATAACATTCCAAGTTCTAAAAACTTAACCATATCATCAGTGGTAGTTCCCCTCACTATGGTTAAAGTTTCAACCTTTGGAACCTCCGAGATGAAAAGTTATAATAGGAATTTTAAATGACATGTTTGATGCATGATTTTAGGAAAATTTACGAAGTTCAACTTCCTCTAATAATATCTCCTAAAATATCATGACCCAAGATCTAAAAGTTGTACCAAATGATCAATGTGATTTCCCCTCACTATGATCCAAGTTTAAGCTTCTATAACCTCCCAAAATGAACGATATAATATAAATGCCAACATGACATGTCTAATGCATGATTTTTGGAGGATTCAGGAAGATTGAATTCCTATGATCATAACTCCTAAAATGGTTATGATCGAATATCTGAAACTTGGACCAGATGATAATCAGGATCTCCCATCACTATGATCCAAGTTTCTTCTTCTAGAACCTCCCCGAAGAAAATTTATAGCAAAAATTCAAACATGGTATATTCAAAGATGCATTTAGTAAGCCCAAATTCCTTTGATCATATTTCCTAAAATTTCGCAACCCAATATCTGAAAACTTCATCAAAGGATCAACAAGATTTCCCCTCACTATGGTCCAATTTTATCTTCTAGAACCTCCTAGAAGAAAATTTATAGCTAAAAAGTAAGCAGTTATAATCACAGATCCCTGCATGTCCACATGAATCATATTAACTTGCACAAAAATCAAAACGTCTTTCTTATAACCTCAATGTAGATTTCCAATTTAATCCATAAAATAATTAAGGCATTTTTTCCTATTAACTTCATGCAACAATTTCCTACAACCATGCAATTTTACCATAGAACTATATATCAATTTATTAATAAATAACTAATCATCATATTAATAGCTCATAGTTAATAACACTTATCTAAAATATCTAAAATATAACAATGGATAAAGTTGAAGTTGGGACTTTGATTTTCCACCCAACCTTAGACTAGCTACAACTTTTATTTCTTGTAGTAGGAACCCCCGAACTAGATCCATGATCCAAGGGGTTTTTTCAAGCAAATCCAATTGAAATTCATGCTCAACACTAGAATTATAGGAATTTTGGTTGCAGGTGGTTTACCAGTTGAGGAAAGCACTACAATAATTCAAATATTTGGGTGGTTTATTAGTTGTGTCAAGCACTTTAAGAGTGGTTTATCAACCTAAAAGAAAGCACCAAGTGCAGTTTATCAGCTTACTTGACAAGAACTAGGTGATTTATCAATCCTCTTAGTAAGCACCCAATGGCTCATCAGTCCATTCAACAAGAACCCTCTTGCCTAGTGGTTTATCAGCCCGACAACAAGAACCTTGGGTGGTCTATCAACCTTCTTTGCAAGCAACCTAAGTGGTTTATCAACCCATTTAGGCGAGAACTCTTCATGCAAATCCTCTAAGATTTCCATTGAACTTCTCCAAGCTTGGATAAACAAATAATTGGCAGATTCATAGCATTAACATTAGGAAACCAACTTCCCTTAGCCTCAGTAGGATATACCACCACTTAGCATGCACTCTAGTTTTACTAAGCTTCTTTCTTTCGAAAATAAAATTCTGCTCTCCATCATAATTTCTTCCATCTAACCCCTGTCTTTCTATTTGAATCCCTTTTAATCTTTTTCTTTTGTGTATCTTCATGTTTTTAATGGAACGTTCTTCAATATCTTCCTTGCCAATTGCACATTTTTTTAACTAGTGGTGTTAGCTAACACCACTTAAGTTCTTATTCATTTTCCTCCTTCGATCGTGGATCTTTGTTCCCACTCTTTAGGTCATTCAAATAATTTATAATCAGAGTACAACTTCATTATAAAAATCAAGGGGAGTATACCAGGGGCATTACACAATACCTAGAGAATGTAAGACAAAACAAAGGGAAATAAAGTGGATCGGAGTAGAAGGAGCACTGAGAATATTCCAAGGAGGGGAAGAAGAGGTGAAAATGGGTAAAAGAAAAAATTACAATAGCCACAACATAATAGTGCAAATATCCTAGCAACGACTACAACCACTGTAACATTGATGGTCATACATAAGAGAACTGTTGCAAGTTGCATCTAGAGCTCAACCCAAAGAACTAAAATAATTATTGTAAGAAGAAAAATGTCATTTCCACAAAGACAAGTAATCAAGTGGAAATTAGCTCAAACATGGATGAGAATATTGTCTGTACATCAGTGCAGAAGAGGGTGAATCTAAGTAGCTTTCAACAACATGAAGAGCATAAAATGACTAGCCTCTTCGATATAAATATACATGTCAAGAGGAAAATAGTTGATACTCTATTTGACTCAGGATCATAGGTGAATCTCATAGCATCGGTCAAGAAACTGGGTACAAAGGATCATGACCATCCTATCCCATATCCAATGGAATAGGTAAACAAGAAGGTAGAGATACATGTAACCAAATAGTGCAGAATCAAATTTTCTATTAGTGTTGAATTTATTAATGATGTAGGATTAGATATAGTTCCACTTGATGTATGTGTCCTTGTGTCACACTAGGAGATCAATAAGTGTGATAGATTTAATATTTTTTTCTGTAAGTGTTGACTTTATTTGAGTTTTGATTACTATCAGGATGTGATCTTCATGTGGAGATCCAACAAAAATTTCGTTATCAAGGATGGAAAATCCTTCATCATTAATGCACAAAAAGAAATTTGAATATATCACTAACATATGGAGGTGTGTTCGAGAATCCTAAAGGGTTATTGCCCAAGACGGAAGTGGAGAGTGAGGTCCAACTATTTCTGGACTCTCCATCACCAAACATTAGGTTGTATAGGTAATATGTTATAGAAGCAAGTGAGGTAAAGAATTAGTCACAGTAGGTAATGGAACAAGGTGTCATTCGACCAAGTACCTCACCATGTGGGTAACTGATCATCATAGTTCCAAACAAATATGGGACCTGGTAATGTGTATTACAAGGCATTAAATAAAATTTTGTTGAAGAACACATACCCCGTAACTAGGATAGATGATATGTTGGATTAGATGTAGTAAGAGAAATACTTCACCAAGTTGGACTTAAAGTCAATATATCAACAGGTTTGGGTTAGAGAATAAAATACCTAGAATACCACCTTCAAAACTAGGCAAGGTTTGTATGAGTGGTTAGACATGTTTCTTGGCCTATGTAATGCGCCAAATACATTTACAAGGTTATTGAATGATATATTGCACCATTTTATCAATTCATTCATTTTTTCTTATTTGGATGATATAGGGGTATACATTTCTACCTAGGAGCAGCACATCTCACATTTGATGCAAGTGCTAGAGAAATTGAAGAAGCACTATTTTCTCATATCAAGAAGTGTGTTTTTGAACAATAGTATTTAACATATTTACGGTCTGTGATAGGTGGAGGAGAGATGAAGATAAATCCTACCAAGATGGAGGCGATCATGAAATGGTCAGTTCCTACTAATTTTTATGAGGTCTAGAGGTTTTTTAGGGAAACAAGATACTTTAGGAAATTCATGGCATCATTTTAAAAAATAACAACACTATTCCATACCATAACAACAAATTAAAAGAGTTTCTAGTGGGGAAAGGGTTAGTTGAGGACCTTTGAGGAGTTAAAGAAGATTATCCTTCAAGAAATAGTTCTAGTATTACCTAACTTGCAATGGCTCTTTGAAGTGACGACAAATGTGAGTGGGTGTGTTATGGGAGAAATCTTGATGAAAAGATGAAGGCTTGCATGCTACTATTTTGAAGTATTTCATCGATCAGTTCTTAACTAATATAGCTATTGTTAGTAGGTATATGTCCTAGTGCAAGATATGAAGATGTGGGAATAGTATTTGATGGGAAGAGAGATAGTAATAAACATAGATCACTAGCTAGTACCATACCTATATGCCTAAAGTAAGCTATAGAAGATCAAAAGCTAGAAGTCGATGGGGTTTTTACAATAGTTTCATCTAGTGCTCAAGTAGAATAAGGGAAACACAAACAAGTTTGCTGACATGCTTTCAAGGCCACCCATTTTAAAGATCACAACTTTGGGAACTCTTATGCACATGGAACCTTTCACCCATAATTAAAACGGAGAGGCATACACATAGGATGAGGACTTGAAGGAGGTGTTTTAGTAGTTGTAGAGCTATATCCATGTACACAATGGTGACAACATAATTCACTACCATATCCAAAATGTGTTACTCTATAGGCTAAATAAGTTATTTGTTCCTAAAGGCGAGTTACTAAAATTATTCAGAGAGGCTCACACCTCCATTGTTGCAAGGAATTTTGATGTAGGGAAGATTGGGGTCAAATTGCAGAGGTATGTGTGATGGCTAAGGTTATAAGAACAGGTAGCTAGGTTCATAACAGGATGCATGTTTTTTTGTACCTATAACCCTAGTAACAAGAAACATGGTCTCTATCATCCATTTTTTGTACCCATTTTCCCTTGGGAAAGAATTTCCATGGACTTTGTGGGAGGTTCACCAAAAGCTAAGAAGGGACTGTATAACTACCTATTCATGGTACTTGATATATTAAACAAGATGTGTGTTCTGATTCCATATAAAATGACCCCCAATGGGTAAGAAGTAGTAATAAAATTTATTAGAGAAATTTTAAAGTCTAAAATGGGTCTCCTAAGGAAAACTATAAAACAATAGTGGAAATAATAAAATAATATTAGATTATTTCATCAAATATTGGCACGAAAAAAGATAAAACTGTTTTTTCAACTTGTATTTTCAACTTATCTTCCTATGATTTTACTATAATTTTGAGTGGGACCACTCATTGAATTCAAAATCTAATTTCATATCTAAGGAGTACCCATGTTGAATAATTTTGATGGATCTTGCTACAAAAAAAAATAAAAAATACATTAAAAGGCATGATTGCAATCATGCTTTTCATATATTTCTCATTTTTGTGTAGTGGGCTTCATTGAAAGTATTCAACATGCATACTCGGATAAAAATAAATTTCGCATTCAACGAGTGCTCCCACTCAAAAATTGAATAAAATCGTAGGGAGATAAGTTGAAAAATTAGATTTTTCATTTTCTTATCATTTTATCCTTTTACTTCAAAAATGGTGAATAATCCACCATGGTTGGCATCATCATTTTCAATTCTATTGGTTCTTATAAATTTGATTTTGGTTGTACATTTTTGTTTTGAGACCCATTTTTTACCTCAAAATTTCTTTAATGCTTTGGACAAGTCCGGGTGAAATTTAGAATACTGAGGAGCCTCATTTCAAATAGGGATAAAATATTTCTTAGTGCATTTTGGACTACATTGTGGGAGAATATGAACACAAATTTGAATAGGCATACGACATTTCATCGACAAACATACGAAAAAATAAAGGTAGGTAACATAACTTTGGTAATGATTTTGAGGGGTTACAACCAAAAGCAACCATATATTTGGGATGAAAATATGGTATGTACACAACACTCTTGTAACAAAACAATCCACACTTCTACTGGTAAGTCCCCATTTGAAACTTGTTTTAGATATTTCGCACCTTCACTTTTAGATATTTCATATGGGAAGTAAGTAGGAGCAAGGAAGGATCTTATAATGGATTCCTTAATGGTTGATTTTTTTTTGGAAGATCAAGAAAAATCCATCTACATGTACAAGAGGCACTACAAAAGTCACTAATAAAAATACAAGGCCATGCATAATCAGCACATAACATAAAAGTCATTCAAGATGGGAGACAAAATATGGTTTTTGTTGCATAAGGAGAGGATATAGGGTCCTAGTAGGAAAATCAAGGCTCTTTGATATGGCCCATTTGAGGTATTGAACAATATCAGAGATAACACCTCTCTACACCATCTACCCCCATACATGTACATTTACTCAGTGGTGAATGGACAAAATTTAAAACTCTAGGAGCCTTACATGCTGGATCAAGAAGAGGAATAGGTCTTCCCTTATGTAGAGGTTGTAGCACCAAATACTTAGGTAAAGTTGAAAAGATATATAGTTTTGAAGAAGAGTTCCAAAACTACAATACAAGGGCAATATAACTTTGGGAAAATGGGGTTGAAAGGATAGCTTCTAGGAAAGGTTAAATCGTACATCCAAGAGAAGATGGAGGAAATATTTCCTCACCACATTTGGCAGAATCTTTTGGGGACCAAAATATTTCCAAAATGGGGAGGTATTATGTAAATTGGATCATTATATTATTTTCCATCCATCTTGATACTTTTAGATTGCAAAAAAAATGGAAGAATCCGCTCACAGTACCATTTTTACCAGTGGGTCCTAGTTTGATGAATTGGGTCTAAAACCTTTTAGAAGTAGCATAATAAATCAAATTATATTTCTTGGGATAAAACAATTTCCACTTAACTAATGCACCCATATTCTACACATGAATATCATTCCAACAGTGCAAGAATCACCTCAATTGGAGTTTATATGAAAATGATATGCCACATGGAAGTTGACCTTCCCATTTTGACCATCATAAATGAAGAGGATGCCACATTATCCCTCATTATTCATGAAAAATGAAATATCTGTTTGATCATGATGAATAATACTCTATAAGGGTCAATATTGTAACTCTAATTACAGGTCAAACCTAACCACTAGTAGGCTATAAGGCTATGTTATAATCGAGCCACTAGGAGGGAAAAGGGTTTCATTCCATTTGAGTGCATTTTGTTCCACATATGGGAAGAGTGGTTAAGGATGTATAGAGAAGACTAAATAGAGAAGTTTTGTTCACTATAGTAGCCCATGGGCCATAGGTCTCACTCACTTTTACTTGCATCCATTTCCACTCAAAGAAATAAAAAGCAGAGCAACCTCACCTTCCTGCTAGGATTTCTCCTAATGATGGTTTCCTAGATCATATCTTATATTCGTTGTGGTTTGTGACAGTTATCTCATTTTTCTTTATTTTCCATATTTCATCTATTGCATACATAAGCGTAACACAATAATTAATGACTATAGAAATCTAAGAAGAAACTAACCCTCATACTGTATATTTTATATTTTTTCAAATATATTTTTGTAAATATGTTGTGATGAGATATCTAGTGGAATATTCAAGACAATTTACAGATCAATCATAATTTAAAACATATAGAAAATTAATATTATAAATTTTGAAAAAATAATTTTGCACAAGAATAATGTGTTCTCTACAATTTTACAAACTTTTGTAGGGAAATTCCATTGTTTAGGTACTCAAATTTAGCAATGCAAAAAATTAAATAAATAAATAAATAAAACAACAAAAACAAAAACAAAACAAAACAAAAAGCATTTGCATTATGTTATGCATGAAAATAACAATGTCTATAGGAAAACTCAAATTCCTTTTGTTTTTTCATTAGCATATATTTGACTTGTGGGAATAGCTATGGTCTAAAAAATGAAAACCCATGGTTATGTAAACTATAAAAATCATCCAATATAACACCCGAGTTACGCATTAGCAATGGCTAGCATGGTAGGATTTTTTTATGTCTCCTCCCAAGTAGTATGAATTTTGAACCTTGGTCATCTTATAAAACAAAACCCTTGGAATCAAATCACTCTAAAGAAGCATAACTAGGAAAACTCAAAATTCACATAGTTATATCTGATTTATAAAAACAAAAATTATATATTTAGAAAGCCTATTCGTTTTCTATATTTAATATTTTTACACATATTCAAATTCAATGTGAAAATACCTTGATCATCCCTCAATTAAATGTTATTGTTTTTCCATGTTTACATTGTCACTAACACATGATGAGAGAGAACCATTAGCTTGTGTCTACCTAGCCATAACTAATACTTACCACATTAACTCATAAATATATCTTAACTACATCAACGACCACCTTAACCAAACCTAATCCAATTCCAAACACAATGACTATTTGAAATTTTTGTTTCCACTTTATTAAGATGAAAAAAAAAAACACATATTCTAAAAAATGATATTTACAATCAAATTTTACTAAAATTAATATGTCAAGGAAAAACTAAGAAACAATCTAACTCATAAATATACCTCAACCATATAAAAAAAATCACCTTAACAAAACTCAATCGCATTTCAAACACAAAAACCACTTTGTATTTTTAGTTCATTAAAATAAGATTTCATCACAATTCTTAAAAATGTTTAAAATCAAATTTAATTGAAATAAATATTTCAACCATAAACTAATATTTTACAATCTAACCCATAAAAATATCTCAAACATTAAAAATTACTTTAATCTGAAATTACAAATATAAACTCAATATTACCAATTTTACAATTCCAAGATTAGAACAAGTACGACTTTTAAAAAATACACAAAATTCACTCTATTTACTACCAAATTTACATGTTCCTCCCTTCACTATTAAAAAAAAATCGCTTAATAATCAACATATAACCTTGAAACTTATTAATTTTAACATAAAAATTTTAATGAAACATCCTAACAAATAATTAACTCATTAACTCATTATTATATCAATAAAATCATATAACTTCTCTATATTCCAACTAAATATATAAAATAAATTTATTATAAAATTGTAAAATCCCTCGTACAAAATATAATTTATAACCATCCTTATTTTTTAACGATCATATGCTTAATATTAATCCATATTCTATGCGAAGATGATGAATACTATTTTAGATATCTCTTTTAAAACACTCTATTTATAGATTAAAAAAATATTCAAATATTATTTTGGAAAACAGATATTGTACCGTTAGTATAAATAAGATTTATATATTTTTGGATATATAGTCAGTATAAAGATCTATTTTCTTGAATTTAACTGGATATGAAACTTATTTTTTTTAAATAAAAAAAAAATATTGACTAAATAAAAAACCATATTAACTATGTTAAAAACTAGCTGAATATATATATAAATAAAAATAATAATTTCCTGTTAAATTTGTTATTATTGTTTATCTTATATTTTAGTATCAAAGTAAACAAAAATCAATCACATTTCAAATACAAAAAAACCACTTGAACTTTGTATTTTTAGTTCATTAAAATAAATTTTTATCGCAATTTTTTAAAAATATTTAAAATTAAATTTAATTGAAATAAATATTTCAACCCTAAATTAATATTTTACAATCTAAACCATAAAAATATCTCAAATATTAAAAATTTCTTTAATCTAATCTAATCAAATTTCAATAAAAACTCAATATTACCAATTTTACAATTCCAAAATTAAAACAAATATACCTTAAAAAAAAATACACAAAATCCACTCTATTTACTACCAAATTTACATGTTCCTGTCTTCACTATTAAAAAAACGTCACTTAGTAATCGATATATAACCTTGAAACTTATTAATTTTAACATAAAAAATTTACTTAAACATCCTAACAAATAATTAACTCATTATTATATCAATAAATTCATATAACTACTCTATATTCCAACTAAATATATAAAATAAATTTATTATACTTACTTAAACTAAACTCTAATTTATATATTAAATAAATTTATTATACTTACTTAAACTGAACTCTAATTCATACACTTTTATAATTGTAAAATCCTCGTACAAAATATAATTTGTAATCATCCTTATTTTTTAAAAATATTAAAATATTATTTTGCAAAAGAGAGATTGTACCGTCAGTATAAAGAAGATTTTTTTTTGGGAATATATAGTAAAAAAAATATTGAATAATTAAAAAGACTTTATTAATTATATTAAAAGCTAACTATATATATAACAATAATTGGATTTGAAACTTATCTTTTTTAAATATATATAGATTATTTATTAATTATATTAAAAATTAGCTCTATATATATAAAACAATAATTTCTTTTTTAGATTTGTTATATATAATTTCTTTTTTAGATTTGTTATTATTTTTTATCTTATATTTTAGTATGAAAGTGATATATAATTTTTTCATGTTTAATATAGAGTTAACATGTAAATTTTGGGGGAAAAATTATGAATAGCAAAAAAATTAATGTAAATATTGAATAATATAATTTTATATTGATATTTTATTTAAATAAAAAATGAAAAAAAAACATAATATAAATGTAAAAAAAATCTTATATTTTTACTTTCTATATGTAATTTTTTTTAATTTTTTTTTATAATTTGTTTGAGTGTAAGTTTTAAATAAATTATTTAAAATATTTATATTAATATATATGTTTGAATATTATATATATAGTCTCCCTTGAATAAAATAAGTTTGTATCAATTATATATATATATATATATATATATATATATAGGGATTAATTGTAATAAATTTCACTTAGTTTGGAATAATAAAGAGATATGTAATTTATTCACTTGTTAATATGAAGTTGATATAAGTAAAATAATTCAATACGAATAATTAAATAAAATATTTTACTATTATATCTTTCTATTTATATTATATATATGGAAAATAAATTTTAGGAGTTCTACATGTTACACTACTAAACAACAAAGTTCGAAGTCATTATAGGAAAAAACTATTTATTATGAAGTCAACCTATAATATTTTAGGAAACATGTAATAAAAATATATTAATAATTTAAAAATATATTTTAAATATGTATATGTCATATAAAGAAATTGAAAAGAGAAATATCTTTATATTTATATTATATATCATTTATTTTTATATTATATATAAAGAATAAAAATTTAGGAGTTCTACATGTTACATGCAAGCACTACTCAAACAACAAAGCTTGAAGTTATTACAAAGAAAAAATTATCTATTATGAAGTCAACCTATCATATGTAGGAATATTTTGGGAAACATGTATTAAAAGTATATTAATAATTTAAAAATATATTTTAAATATATATATATGTCATATGAAGAAATTGAAAAGAGAAATATATTTATATTTATATTATATATAATTAATTTTTATATTAAATATATAAGGAATATAAATTTTAGGAGTTCTACATGTTACATGTAAGCACTACTCAAACAACAAAGGTTGAAGTCATTACAAGAAAAAATAAAAAATTATTTATTATCAAGTCAACATATCATATGTGAGAATATTTTGGGAAACAGGTATTAAAAGTATATTAGTAATTTAAAAATATATTTTATATATATGTCATATAAAGAAATTGAAAAAAGAAATTGTAATTGAAACATTTCACTTAAACATTTTCTTGCAATTGCACGTCTAATTTATATATTCTAGACAATTTATACATTCAAAAACGCAATTTAAACATTCAAAAATTAGAATGTTGCATTGCTTGAACATTTTATTGATGTGTTGCCCATGCAATTAGAACAGACAATTTATACATTCAAAAACGCAATTTAAACATTCAAAAATTAGAATGTTGCATTGCTTGAACATTTTATTGATGTGTTGCCCAAAATGAAAGAGACATGCAATTAGAATGGAGTTGAGTCATGGTACATACATACATACTGTAACAACCCCGAAATTAAAATATACAACTAATTTCATCAATTATGCGATTAATAATCGACAACTAAATGGCATAGAATTTTTGAAAACCACAAAGCAAAGAAGACTTGTAGTGATGAAAACTAAAATATACAAATAATTTCATCAATTATGGTATTAATATCAACAACTAAATGGCATAGAATTTCTAAAAACCACAAAGCAAAGAAGACTTGTAGTGACGATGTACTTACTTGAGATTTCGGAGTAGTAATGTTGCTGAAATCCTACTAACAACAACAAAGTTTTGGGAACAACTCTCTACTCAATTGCAGACTCATATCCTATCGGAGTAGTAATGTTGCTGAAATCCTACTAACTACAACAATGTTTTGGGAACAACTCTCTACTCAATTGTAGACTCATCTCCTACTAACCACAACAAAGTTTCAGAAAAAACTCTCTACTCAATTGTAGAGACACTGGACATAAATTTTCTATAGCTAGCCACCTTCGAGCCCTCAATCAACTAGTATTGTTGTGACACCCCTAGGTTTTAAAGTAGTTATTGGATATTTTACTATTATAGACAGAAGTAACTAATGAACCTCAGTAACTATCTTTTCACCAACATTCAAAAATTAGAATGTTACATTGCTCTCTTTTCACCAAGATTCAAAAATTAGAATGTTGCATTACTTGAACATTTTATTGATGTGTTGCCAAAAATGAAAGAGACATGCAATTATAATGGAGTTCATTTTATTGATGTGTTGTCCAAAATGAAAGAGACATACAATTATAATGGATTTGATTCCGGAGTAGTCACCTCTGAGCCCTCAATACACTAGTATTGTTGTGACACCCCTAGCTTTTGAAGTAGCTATTGGACATTTTACTATTACAGACAGAAGTAACTAATGAACCTTAGTAACTCTCTTTTCACCATACCATACTATTATGGTTAGGAGCAGTTATCTCCTTGCCTCCTACCTTCCCCAAGAAAAAGGATCTCCTTGCCTCCTCTTTCTCCAAGAAAAAGGAGGGAGACGTAGGGTAGCAGAAGAGGGCAAGGAGGGGGGTGTTAGCAAAAAACCAAGGAGGGTTCCTTGAGTTGAACAGAGATTCAATGGGAAAACCAAACCTCCAAAAAATATCTTCCCTGGTGGAAGGAAAGTATTTGTAGACTCGACTTGGGATCCTGAGGCTAACCGCTACTTTAGAAATTATGTTGAAGGAATTGCAGAGATTGGGGGAAGAAGGTTGGAAGGGTGGAGAGGCTTCATTTGTGAATTTCTAACCTTCAAATAGAAAATAAGTGATTCAATATATGAATTTCATTTCTACTAGTAAGCGAAAAAGGGTGGAGAGGCTTCATTTGTGAATTTCTAACCTTCAAAGAGAAAATAAGTGTTTCAGTATATGTATATCAATTGCATTTCTACCAGTAAGCGAAAGATCGATAAACAAATAAAAATGCTCATTATAATAAAATGTTGTTAGTAATGTATGAAAAAAATTTCTTTCTGGATATATATGAATAGTAAAGAAATATGTATAGTAAAAAAATATGTATGGCTAACAGTATTACCTATTGTGAGTTGTTGTGGTAGAATATGAATGAAATTCCTTTATAGTGTTTGAGGAACTAAGGAACTGCACTTTTAATCTTGAATTTGTTTGTAATCAAACGCTTTTGAATTTTCTCAATTTGTCTCAACTGCATGTCGGACGTATTGCTAGCACATAGTTCACAACCATAGAGAATCATCAAAATCACTATAAGCCCAAAAAGAGTTTGAGTGGTTTTTCAGTCCCATAACTCTGTCTCTCTACACCTATTTTGAAAAACATAAAATGCTTTCCAACCCCCAAAGTTCTTTACTTTCTACAACCATCCCAGCTTAGATTTTTGTTGAAGTCAATTTCAAGGTATTTGTAATCCACGACTTCTTCTAGAATGTTTCCTTCAAAGTAGAACTTTTTTTTCCACTGGAAAAATCGTAATCTTTCATTAACTTGAAAAATTACATGTTGTAGATGCATTGTGCATATGCTATAGAGCCAGTCAGCCTTCTGTGGGCTCAGTATATGATCTATAATATCAGTATATAACAAGAAACATCACGCAAGATGTTCGCATATAGTTATTCTATTTATATGTACATATTAGCCACACAGGGATTTGTAGAAAAGATGTTGTCCACTGTATACAAAAAAATGTCCAAAGTTATCAAAAAATTTGTCAGATGTTGCAACTCATGGGCTAAACGCCCTGTGGTAATGCGGGTCTATATAAGGTCGATGATAGTATTGGTATGCATTTGACCCGTGCTGCTCCTGGATCATCCACTCTCCTCGGGGTAGTGTTGTGGCCTCCTTGGAAAGTTTGTCGGCACTGCTGTTGTGTTCGTTGTAGATATGATTGCAAGTGATATCAATAAAATGAGCCTTCAATATATTTATTTCATCCAATATGTTACTGAGTGTATGTGTGTGGCAGACAGTAATATTGTTGAACCAATCTATGATGATCTTCAAATCTCCAAAAATATGAATGTTCATGTAGTTATGTCCCAATGAGAAATGCATGAGATGACAAAGAGTGATGAGTTCAGAAAAGTTGTTTGAGCCAGTCCCCAAACCCATCCATACTTTATAGAAATGTTGCTCGCTCATGTATAAGATAAAACCACCCCCACATCCATGTTGTTGGGCAGCACCATCAAAAAAGGCCCAAGGGGTACGTTTATCAATATGCGGAGGGTCGCAGGGTCTTTGGGGGCGTGGTTGGGGAGGCTCAGGCATATCATTATAAGCCTATATAATAAGAGCAGATAGATGTGGCCAGCTCACGGGTTTATCATCAAATATAGACCAGTTCCGAGCCAACCAAAAGTACCAGCTGATAATGATGGGAAGGCTCTGTTGTTTTGATCCTTTGTGACTGTTATACCATGATTCCCAAGCTCTGTTAATATCATCGCCTTCCCAAGAGCCCGAAAAATGTATAGATGCGGATACGGTGTGCCACAGATTCGTCAAAGCTGTACAATTCAGGAACAAGTGAAGAATCGATTCTGTAGCGCTTTTATATAGAGAGCACCAGGTAGGCCCGTAGATAGCTCTGTGCATAAGGTTTTCACCTGTGCGAACTATACCTTTTAGGATACACCAAATAAAGAGTTTTGTCTATGGAGGTGCAATGAGCTTCCATATTGCCTTCCACCAAAATGAGATCTGATTCGGTACCTTATGAGATATCAGTGTTAAATAGCCCATCTTTGGTGTATATATTCCATTCTCAGATTGATGCCAAATTAGTTCATCCGGTCCCTGTTTGATTCTGATGTGAGATTCTGACAACGCATTTATATAGTTGATCCATTCCTGGTGCCAGTGGGGTGGAAGATTGATCTAAGGTGCGGATTTCCAGCGCTGTTCAAAAATTGATGTATTGTGTGGATCCGTAATGTGAGCTAGAACTTTGATCTTGAGTGAATTTAGGTGCTGTATGAGAGCCTCGGATAATAGATGTTTGCCTCCACTCCAATTCCATGGGTCTGTGCTGATATGAGCCAAAGATCCATCGTTAATTTTCCAAACCAGGTATTCCCTGATGAGTGGTGTTGAGCCTCAGACCTGCACTCCTTTTCACATCCTCTCAGCCTCCTTTTCCATTCATTTCCTTCCTTTATCACTCATTTCCTTCATCAATTTGCTTAAAGCATTGTATTATAGGACTTTTACATGGTTTATTAATTATGCTAATGACTGTGTTGTTGGATTAGAATTTTGGTTCAAAACCTGCAGTTTCCGCAGCTGATCCCAATTTCCGCAGCTGATCCCAGTTTCCGCAGCTGTTTTCTTAAACGGCATGATCCAGGTGTCCTCGGGTCAAAAGGGCCACATGGGCAAGTACGTGGCACTAAGGACATGGTGTGTGTCCTTCCAGCTCAGCCATAACAGTCGTAAACACCCATGGTCAACGAGGGGGCAACTTCGGTCAAACGAAGGTGATTGATGGTGGCACGGCTCTGCATGTTCGGTTTAGAACACGTGAAGCACAGCTTGCCTCTTCCTCAACCACGCAGATGATGGGGAACACGAATCCAACCAGAGATTTAATACCCACCTCGACCGTTGCCTAAATCCGTGGACTGTGCTAGATTACGTGTTCTTCACACAGCTTTTAGAATAGCGTAGTTTGTGATTAAGTTAGTTTGGTTTTTCTGCTATAAATAAAGCGTATTTGAACACTTATTAGGTAGCTGCTGTTATGTAATATTGAACCCCACTGTAACTTTTATTTTTGCTACGTAATATATGAGAAGACTGTTCTCCATTTGAGCGTTTAAGTGATCTATTGTGCTGGCTAGAGTAGGCAGAGGACCCCTGTTACTGAAGGCTTGTACAGTGCTTTTCATTTTATGCATTTCTTCTTATCAGCTTTTGTATAATAGTTGTACAGAATGCTTTTGCTTACTACGTTTTGATCATGTACAATAGCTCTATATAACTTTGAATTCTGTCCATTTATATTTCTGCATTTTTCCATGACTGATCAGTGTGTTTTTGCAGTTTGCTTAGGTGCCCGGGACAGTTTCTTTTCTTTCTTTTTCACAGCTAGTGATACTTGTGATCATCTTGTCTAATGGTGCTGACCTTCTTTGTTTGCAGCCTTTATTTCTTTGTTATCATTTCTTTAAGTTGCATAATTGTTTACTAATCAATTTGTTTACTTGTTGATGGTCTCTTCTTTATAATTCAATATCTTTATCGAAGACCAAAATATCACTAACACAGCTTGGTTATTTTGTTTAAGACTCACGTTGCTAATTCACTCATAACTCTTTCTTATATGATCAATCCATCTAAAGGCAGAAAGGTTAAGGGAAAATTAAGTAGTGTGATTTGTCACTTAGATTGTACATTGCTTGAGATTTCATTGAAGAACTAAAGTAGTTGCTATTGTTTTAAGTTAATGTAGATGTCATTTTCAATTTCATTTTCTTGCAGCAACATAGACACTGGGCCAAGATCATTAGTCTTTTATTTGATTCTTTCATTTTTTCTTTAAGAGTAATTTCATTTCAGTTGATGTTCAAAGCTTTCTCGTAGATTACCTTTTGAGCTTTAAGAAATCATCTAGAACTCATCACAATCACACACACCTCACTCACTTTATTTTCATTTCCATCACATCACTGTAGGAGAAATAGACTTGAAAACAAAATTAAAAAGTTAAAAACGACAAAAACTTAAGAAATAGTTGCCTAAGTACATACAGTACACATCACTTCATCAGCTTACGAGCCCCGGGTTGACATTTAAAAGTTGCAATTTAGACTTCACTAAATTGACCAAACATTTTGGCGTCGTTGCCGGGGAAGTGAAAATTAGGTAGCCAATTCTTAAAAAAAAAAAACAAGAAAATTTCAAGAAAGGGAAATTGATAACCTCTCAAAGTATGCTCTCTTCTTGCACCTAGAGTGATCTGGAGGATCAGAAAAGGGAAAGTTATTGGTTTAATAGTTTCTTAAGTATGCTCTCTTCTTGCACCTAGAGTGACCTGGAAGATCAGAAAGAGAATTATTAGCCTAACTTGAAGAAAAAATAAAAATGACATGCATAGAGCTAGAGATTCTAGGGGAAGGTTTTTAGCTAGAGCCAAGAGTTCAATTTTTACAAGTCCATCTACTTCAAGGAATAGACAAGAGACACCTCCCTCATCTCCAACTGACACTCCTAGCCCTAGGATTCCTGGAATTCAAGAGGCAAGAATTGACTCTCCCACACCTTCTATTGAATTTGAATCAGAAAGAGATCCTTTCCTTTCTTCTACAGAAAGACCAATTGTAATTGAAAAAGTAGAATCATCTGAAGAAGAGGGAGAAATTCCTTCTCATTCACCCTTTGTAGAAGAACCAGAAGACTCTGAAGTCTCTAGGGAAACCACTATGACAGAGGAAGGAGGTGGTAGAGGTAGAGGTAGAGGAGGAGGAGGAGGAAACAATGGAGGAGGTAGAGGTAACATTGGAGGAAATAGGGATGGGGATAACTCATTTGGGTTCCCTATCATTGATGAGGAATCCTGAGCCACTATGAAAAACATATCACCATTTGTGCTCCCAAACTTTCATGGGTTAAGGAATGAGGACCCTGAAACATTTCTATTTGAGTTTGAAGTCGTATGTCGAACTTATGATTATCTAGATGACTCTCAAAAACTCAAATTGTTCCCTTCAACATTGAAAGGACAAGCTTTGAAATGGTTCATGGGATTACTCACTCAATCCATTAGGTCTTGGAATGATATGAAACAAACATTTTTGGATAGGTATCTGGACTATTGTATGCCCACCAATCACAAGGATGAGGTATTCAAGATGGTACAAAAAGAAGATGAAAATTTGGAGGATTTGCTTGAAAGATTTCAATACAATTTGAAAAGAGCAAAAATGAACAACTTAGATGAGGAGACCTTGAAAGCCCTTTTGTTAAAAGCCATTAGAGATGAATGGATAGACATTTTGAACATGATGGGGAAGGGAGATATATCTCAAATTTCACTCAATGAAATAGCAGAGCTATGTGTCCATCTCTCAAGGGGGAAATCTAAAACTCAAAAAGGGCCTAGAGATCCTTCTCTCCTCAGAGCAAACAAATCTGCAACTGGATCAGTAAGTAGGGATGAAATTGGCAGTATGCTTGATGAATTTAAAACTGACATCTTAGGGAGTCTTAGTGAACAATTAGACACCCTTAAGATTCACAATAAACAGAAAGCAGAAGCTGAGGCTTTGGCCATCTTTTGCCCGAAATGTAGGAAGAAACATGCTCTAAGGGAATGTCCCTTGGATGCAAAAGTTGTAGAAACATGTGTAATTTGCTCAGAGAACCATGAGACCAAGGATTGTCCTTCAATTCCTGGGCTCAAAGTTGTCTCTCAAGAAGATCCAAATACACTCAAATCTCTCTGTTTTGTTGCAAGGAGACCTTGGCAAGGGCAACAAAATCAAGGGTTTAACAACTCTATGAATTTTCAACCCCAACCAAATTGGAATCCTTGGCAACAACCTTGGTCCCAACCTCAAAATCCTTTTCAATCATCGATACAAGGTATGAAAAATCCTTATGGGAGATTTGCTCAATTCTATCAATATCCTCCATCTTTTCAAAACCAGCAAGTTCCACAACTTCCAAATCAAATTCCACAACTATCATTGCCATTTCCTCAACAACAACAACCTTCTCAACATAATCAAAGTTCTCAACTCTTGCTTAATTCAAACCAACTTCCTTCTCAGCCATTGCCCAACCCCAATAATAAAAACCCTCAAAATGCTTACATGATGGAAGGTCAACCATTCCCTACCTATATGATTGTTCCTCTCAATGAAGTACAACTCAGATCAGGTAGAATCCTAGATCAACCTTCTATAAATGTTCAACAGCCAAGCATTTCTGAGGAAGAGTCTCTTAAAGCCAATAAGGGTTCTGAAGCATCTCTTCAAAACCAAAACACTCAAAAAGAAAAAGAAAAAGAGTCAACCCCCACAACTCCCATAGTTGAGAAACCTACATCTCTATCCACACCTCCTTTTCCTGAAAGATTACAAATTGATAAAGGAGTGGAAAAACAAATTTGGTTGCCTGACTATAATTTTCTAGATGAATTGAAAAATGTCTGTATCAAGATTCCCTTGTTACAAGCCATTAAGGAAATTCCTATTCTAGCAAAAACAATAAAGGAGTTGAGACTTAAAAGACCAGGAAGGAAACCAAGAGATACCAGAAGGATCCACCTGGTAGGAAAAATTGCAGACATCATGATGGGAAGGATTACTATGCAGAAATATGTAGACCCCGGTAGTCCAATTGTCAAAACACATATCAATGGGGTAGAAATACCAAATACTTTGATTGATTTAGGGGCTGCTATCAACATCATGAGTAGACAGACTATGGAACAGCTAAAACTTCCTAATCTTCTTTTTACACCCACCTTGTTGCAACTCACAGATCGATCCATTATCAAACCAGATGGTGTATTAGAAGACATTCCAGTCTCCTTAGATTCTTGGGAATATCCAGTGGATTTTATGATTTTAACTCCCAAGAGTAATCTAGGAGGACATCCTCTTATTTTAGGAAGACCTTGGCTAGCCACAGCTGATGCTTTCATAAGTTGTAGGTCTGGGGACATGTACATTTCTGATGGTAATTCAACAAAGAAGTTCAATCTATATCCTCCAGCAAAAGCAATCACAGAAATAGGAGATAATGAGTGGGTTGATGATGAAGATACTATACAACCTGTCTTTACCATTTCTAAGATTAGTGAAGATAGTCAAATTCTGAATACATTAGAAAATTTCGAACCATCTTCAGAATATGACTCCACACAATTTCAGTTGGATTCTGACATAGAGTATCTTTCATCTAGACAAATGTCTCTTTTCTCTATGGAAGAGTTTGGTAGTTCTGCCATTGAGATCTTTCCAGGAAAAACACTTAACATCAATAGAAACTTGGAAAAATCACAATAGGAAGAGCTAACCAAAGTCTTGCAAAGACATTCTACTGCATTTGCATGGGAGTATATCGATATGAAAGGTATTGATCCTAAGACTAGCATTCATCGCATCTACATTGAGGAAAACAGTAGACCAATCAGACAACCTCAAAGAAGGATGAATCCAAATCTTAGGGAGATAGTGAAAGAAGAGCTCCAAAAGTTACTTAATGTAAACTTCATTTACCCTATTTCAGATAGCCGGTGGGTTTCCCCTTTGGTTATAGTACCTAAAAAGAATGGTAAATGGAGGGTTTGCATTGATTATAGAGAATTGAACAAAGCAACCTTGAAGGACCACTTTCCTTTGCCCTTTATTGATCAAGTATTAGACACTTTAGCAGGCAAAACGTATTTCTCATTTTTGGATGGTTTTAGTGGTTACAATCAAATTCAGGTAGCACCTGAAGATCAGGATAAAACCACATTTACCTGTCCATGGGGGACTTTTGCTTACCGAGTACTTCCCTTTGGATTATGTAATGCACCCGCAACATTTCAAAGGGCAGTATTAGGAATCTTTTCCGATCTAATTCATGATTGTGTAGAGGTCTACATGGATGATTTTACAGTGTATGGTAACTCATTTGAAGAAGCATTAGAAAATTTGGAAAAAGTCCTCATTAGATGTAAAGAAACAAATCTTTCATTAAGTCATGAAAAATGTTTTATGATGTTTACTGAAGGGATTGTTTTAGGACATCATATTTCAGGAGATGGAATCAAAGTTGATAGATCAAAAGTCGAAGTCATCTCCAAGTTACCTATTCCAAATTGTCAAAGGGATGTTAGAAGTTTTCTTGGGTTTACTGGGTATTATAGAAGATTTATTGAAAACTTCACCAAGATAGCATCTCCACTCTTCAAATTACTTACCAAAGACTGTGAATTCAAGTGGGATCCCGACTGTCAATCTGCATTTGAAACTTTAAAAACTAGAATATCTGAAGCACCCATTTTGAGGAGGCCAAATTGGAAACTCCCTTTCCACATTTCTACAGATGCTTCAGATACAGCTCTAGGAGCTGTGTTGGGTCAAAAGGATTTAGTTACTTATGCTATTTATTACACCAGTAAAAATTTGACTCCCACTGAGTTAAATTATACTGTGACTGAAAAAGAATTCTTAGCCGTTGTTCATGCAATCAACAAGTTTAGACATTATATAACCGGCTATGAAACCTTTGTCCATACTGATCATTCTGCAATTAGATATCTTATGAACAAACCTATTACTAATGGCAGAGTTACAAGATGGATTTTACTTTTACAAGAATTCAATATTACTGTGTTAGATAGACCAGGGAAACAAAACACAGTAGCTGATTTCTTGTCTAAAATCCAAAACACTAACGAAGATTCTCCTGTAGAGGATAAGTTTCTAGATGAATACTTGTTTGCAGTAACTACTAAAACCCCTTGGTATGCAGATATTGCTAATTATTTAGTTACAGGGAAGCTTCCTCCACACTTATTTCCTAATGAGAAAAGGAAAATCATTCAAGAGAGTTCACATTATTCATGGATTTCTAATGAATTGTTCAAAACAGGGCCAGATTGTATGATCAGAAGATGTGTTCGGGAAGATGAAATGCCTGACATCCTTAAGGCATGTCATGATGAACCGTGCGGCGGACACTTTGCTGACAAGAGGACGGCCTATAAAATCCTTTCTTTAGGATATTATTGGCCTTCTCTCTTCAAAGATGCAAAGCAATATGTTAGAAGGTGTGACAGCTGCCAAAGAGTTGGGAGACCAACTCCTTCAAATGAAATGCCACTACAGCCACAGGTATGCATCGAACCCTTTGAGAAATGGGCTCTAGATTTCGTTGGACCTATTAATCCACCATCTAAGCAAAAGAAGTATATATTGGTTTGCACTGATTATGTTACTAAGTGGGTAGAAGCCAAGGCATTGCCTTCTGCCACTGAAAATTAAGTTGTTCAATTTCTTTTTGAGGATATTTTTACTCGTTTTGGTGTCCCAAGAGAAATTGTGACAGATCAGGGAAGTCAATTTACATCTAAATTGATGGAAAAGCTGACGGAGGAATACAAAATCAAGCACAGAACATCTACTCCATACCATCCGCAAGCAAATGGTCAAGTGGAATCTACAAATAAAGTTCTTGAAAGCATCATCACCAAGACTGTTCATCTCCACAGAAGAGATTGGGCAGAAAGGCTTCCTGAAGCCTTATGGGCCTATAGAACTACATGGACGAACACAACAGGACATTCTCCCTATGAACTTGTTTATGGGAAAGAAGTCCTGCTCCCCATTGAGTTCCAAGTCAAGACCTTCAAGATGGCAGTTCAATTGGGGATGAACCTATCAGAAGCCCAAAAGCACAGAATGGACCAGCTAAATGAGCTAGATGAAATAAGACAAGATGCAATTTTAAGGACTGATCTAGTTCAGCACCAAAGAACTAAGTGGCATGATCGACACATCAAAGAAAGAAAGTTTCAGAAGGGAGATTGGGCACTATTGTTTGATTCCAAGTTTAAGGACTTCAAGGGAAAATTTCAAACTCATTGGCTTGGACCATATGAGATTGATGAAGTCTTTAACAATGGAGCAGTTCGAGTAAATACCATTGATGAGCTTCCGACTCCTCTCATTGTGAATGGCCACTGATTGAAAATCTACCACAAGCCACTCTCAAAGGAGGAGTTTGTTAAAATGTTCCAAGAAGATTCTGCAATGAGGCTGGTGGAGAAGAATTCTTCTCCTCCATCAGCCTAGTCTTTGTTTCTTTCAGTTAAAAAAAAAAAGAAAAAAAAAAGAAAAAAAAAAAAAAAAAGAGGTCTCTTGTATAAGCCTGAAAACCAATCTTGGATTGGCGGTCTTATGCAGAAAATATAAGGTGAAAATCAGGGGCACCTGACACTTTATATTTTCCAAATAAAAAAAATCTCTCTCTCTCTTTCCATCTCATTTACCATTTCATTCCACTTCATCTCCATTCCATTTCATTTCATTCCACTTCATCTCCATTCCACTTCATTTTCATTTCATTTCATTCATCTCACTCCATTTCATCAATAAAAGTCCCTCTCAGGACTATTTCATTTAGCAAGTCTTCTCTAACTACTTTTTGTATAGACAGAAGGGTGTTGTTTCAGTTTCTGCAGCTGAGAACTGTTTCCGCAGCTCGCACCAGTTTCCGCAGCTCGCACCAGATTCCGCAGCCAGCACACTCTGTCTCCACAGCAGCAGTACTCTGTTTTCAAAAAAATCACAGTCAGAGGGCAACAAGGATGGAAGGCACCTGAAGGATCAAAAGGCAATCATGGA
Source organism: Pinus tabuliformis (assembly GCA_031772625.1). Taxonomy (NCBI): domain Eukaryota; kingdom Viridiplantae; phylum Streptophyta; class Pinopsida; order Pinales; family Pinaceae; genus Pinus; species Pinus tabuliformis. Next base: position 634,528,731 of record CM062820.1, on the reverse strand, counting down.
TCAACAACCTTAATCAACAGATGGTAAACCCATAAAGGTATGATCAAAATTTTTCTCCAAACAACCATTTGAATGTCATGTTGTGCATAATTATTAATCGTGGACAGAGTCACTAAATGCAATGATTAAGCAAAGATCATCCCATTTCTCCGCCGTAATCATCCTTCATCCACCTCAGATCCTCATAACGGTCTCATAATCACCCTTAGTTTAAACTCAAATCGAGACTGCGCTTTCATTAATTAGCCGTACAGAGAAGAGAAGACCTATCGTACTACGTCTCTTCTCCACTACGATCTTCGCAGCCAAAAACTGAAACATTTATGAAAGCCATCCGACTCCAAGGGATCTGGCCGTTATCTCATTCCTTTATCACTCCGTTTTCGCACGCATTCGAACTCATTCCCGTGTTTGTCTTCCACTCTTTACCTTCACACCATTTCCGCTCTCGTTTTTGCTGTAAAATCCACGGCTTCGTTTCAAACCCCGCAGCTCTGTTTCAAGCTCCACAGTTTCGTTTTCAAACTGTATTACCTCGCATTACAGTGCGGCTATTTCACTTCCAGCTGTAGTCTATCTGTCTCTCCCGTGAAGCATCCTCCTTGAGTATCCATATACAGTCAAAACTTCAGTCGAAGTTGAGATGGGGAAATTGCTTCGAGCTGAACCTGAAGGTTCAAAGTATCTAGAAGGATACCCACAGACAAAAGAAGCGTTAAAAAAGGCAAAATGGCTGAAGTTCATTGAGAAATTCAAAGGATATGATAAGGAGGTAACAAAAACGTTTGCTCGTTCATTCAATGGAAGTACTGTGGAAATAGGAGATCTGAAATTCACAGTCACAGAAAACTCTATAGCAACAGCAACTGATTTACCTGTGGTGGGAGACCGATGGTTCAAGAACAGAGGGGTTGAAGATCAAGAATGGAAAAATATGCTCAAGAATCCAGGTATGGACACTTCATTTTTCACCAAAGGAATACCTGTACATGTTATAAAAGAAGAATGGACTGCATTGTTGTTATTAGTTCAAAAGTTTATAACATGTGAAGGCCGCTTTGGCACTATGTATATGTACCATGCTAGAATTATGATGAACTTCATGGAGGGCCATGCCATCAATTTGCCCTATTTTCTGTTAAGAAGCCTAACAAAGATGAGTTTTAGTGTCCAAAAGAATATAGGCAATATTGAACCTCACTTGTATCATCATGGGTTCATTAAAATTCTTATAGAAGACCAATTGAAAAACAACAATGATACATGGGAAAAGTTTTTAGTTAGGAATCATTTTCAAGAGGCAACTGAAGCTTCCGCTAGCAGCTCTCCTAGAGTCCCAAAAAGAAGTATAAGAATGAAAAAGGATGTTGTAGCCTAAAATCCTCCCATTATAGAAACTTAGGAGACTACTAAAGAAGAAGAAGTGGAGAGAGAGAAAACTAAGAAACAAAAAAGGATAAAAGGAAAGCAGTTGTCCAAGAATCATATTTATCCCCTGAACCTTCAATAGAAGAGGACTATCAAACCTTGGCTGATAGACTAGTAGAACTCCAAGCTACTGCCCTCTCGAAGACGAAACAAAAAGAAAAACAAAGTAGTCAGCAAAAGAGTACTAGTGTACAAGTGAGAAGGAGCAGTAGACTTATAGAAAAGAAGAGTGTGACTAAATAAAAGCAGTCACATTTCATTGATTTGGGCACACCTGAAAAGACTCCAATGCAGCTAGATATTGAGCCAAGTCCTCCACGAGAAGAAAGTCCCTTCCAGCAAGAAAGAGAAAGCAGTCTTCAAGAATTTGAATTTAGGCCAAGACAAACACCTGACATTGACCCTGACTAGCAGGAAGCATATAATTATTTGGAGACCTTGGAGCAATCTGTTGCCGGTCCAAGCACAACATTGCCTCTTGAGGAACAAGTCCACTCTCTAAAACAAGAGGTATTTGAGCTAGAAATTTTGAACCGGCATATTAGACAGGAGAATGAAGCATTGAAAGAACAAAGCAAGGTGGACAAGATTGTCCATGACAACACCATGCTTCACCTTGGGCTCTGGCAGAAGAAGAACAAGAAATTGAAGAGAAAATGCAAGAAACTGAGCAGGGCCTTGATCAATTTGAAATTCAAGTGTTTATTCAGAAAACCAAGGACAATTTTGGCAACAAGGAGAAAGAGGAGAAGGCTGGATGTTTTGGCAGAAGCATCTAAGCACATGGACTGAAAAACACTAACAAAGTTTTGGTTGCATGAGGACATGCAACATCCTCACAGTGGGGGTATGTTGAGCCTCAGACCTGCACTCCTTTTCACATCCTCTCAGCCTCCTTTTCCATTCATTTCCTTCCTTTATCACTCATTTCCTTCATCAATTTGCTTAAAACATTGTATTATAGGACTTTTACATGGTTTATTAATTATGCTAATGACTGTGTTGTTGGATTAGAATTTTGGTTCAAAACCTGCAGTTTCCGCAGCTGATCCCAGTTTCCGCAGCTGATCCCAGTTTCCGCAGCTGTTTTCTTAAACGGCATGATCCAGGTGTCCTCCGGTCAGAAGGGCCACATGGGCAAGTACGTGGCACTAAGGACATGGTGTGTGTCCTTCCAGCTCAGCCATAACAGTCGTAAACACCCATGGTCAACGAGGGGGCAACTTCGGTCAAACGAAGGTGATTGATGGTGGCACGGCTCTGCGTGTTCGGTTTAGAACACGTGAAGCACAGCTGGCCTCTTCCTCAACCACGCAGATGATGGGGAACACGAATCCAACCAGAGATTTAATACCCACCTCGACCATTGCCTAAATCTGTGGACTTTGCTAGATTACGTGTTCTTCACACAGCTGTTAGAATAGCGTAGTTTGTGATTAAGTTAGTTTGGTTTTTCTGCTATAAATAAAGCGTATTTGAACGCTTATTAGCTAGCTACTGTTATGTAATATTGAACCCCACTGTAACTTTTATTTTTGCTATGTAATATATGAGAAGACTGTTCTCCATTTGAGCGCTTAAGTGATCTATTAAGTTGGCTGGAGTAGGCAAAGGGCCCCTGTTTACTTAAGGCCTGTACAGTGCTTTTCATTTTATGCATTTCTTCTTATCAGCTTTTGTATAATAGTTGTACAAAATGCTTTTGCTTACTACATTTTGATCATGTACAATAGCTGTATATAACTTTGAATTCTGTCCATTTATATTTCTGCATTTTTCCATGACTGATCAGTGTGTTTTTGCAGTTTGCTTAGGTGCCTGGGACAGTTTCTTTTCTTTCTTTTTCACAGCTAGTGATACTTGTGATCATCTTGTCTAATGGTGCTGATCTTCTTTGTTTGCAGCCTTTATTTCTTTGTTATCGTTTCTTTAAGTTGCATAATTGTTTACTAATCAAGTTGTTTACTTGTTGATGGTCTCTTCTTTATAATTCAATATCTTTATCGAAGACCAAAATATCACTAACACAGCTTGGTTATTTTGTTTAAGACTCACGTTGCTAATTCACTCATAACTCTTTCTTATATGATCAATCCATCTAAAGGCAGAAAGGTTAAGGGAAAATTAAGTAGTGTGATTTGTCACTTAGATTGTACATTGCTTGAGATTTCATTGAAGAACTAAAGTAGTTGCTATTGTTTTAAGTTAATGTAGATGTCATTTTCAATTTCATTTTCTTGCAGCAACATAGACACTAGGCCAAGATCATTAGTCTTTCATTTGATGCTTTCATTTTTTCTTTAAGAGTAATTTCATTTCAGTTGATGTTCAAATATTTCTCGTAGATTACCTTTTGAGCTTTAAGAAATCATCTAGAACTCATCACAATCACACACACCTCACTCACTTTATTTTCATTTCCATCACATCACTGTAGGGGAAATAGACTTGGAAACAAACTTAAAAAGTTAAAAACGACAAAAACTTAAGAAATAGTTGCCTAAGTACATACAGTACACATCACTTCATCAGCTTACGAGCCCCGGGTTGACATTTAAAAGTTGCAATTTAGACTTCACTAAATTGACCAAACAAGTGGCATGGATTTTAGAATTGCTTTCCATACAGATGAGATGCTGGAAATGGGCCAATTTGGAATCCGAATCCAATCCATTATGTGCAGAGGCCAAATATATGTGTGATATGTGATGCTAGTCCAGAGATTATGACTTGTGAGTAATGTCCACCCCATTTTTGCTGCAAGGGCCTATGCAAATGTGGGCAGGTCTTTTAGTCCCCAGCCTCCCCATTTTTTGGGCAGCGCTATCTTCTTCCATCCCATCCATGCAAATATTCGTTTGTCCTGGTTCCCATTCCAAATATATCTGTTGCATAGTTGGTGTAACCTTGCCAAGATATTTCTCGGGATCCATGCAAGAGCCATCCAAAAGACCGGTGTTTCCTCCAGTACAGATTTAACCAATACGAGCCTACCTGCTCTGGACAGGTATCAGTGACTCCATATGTTAAGCAATTTTTCCAGTTTTGAGACAAGCCAGATCCAATCAGCTATCTTTTGGCTGACAAGCTTGATCCAGAAGCCTAAATACTTGATACCACGATCTAAGGGACTAATGCAAAATGGAAAGAGTTGTTGAGCAAATTGAGACTCATGGATAGATGTTCTGGTAAGAATGATAGATGATTTTGTATGATTTGCAAGCATCCCAGTGGCAGAGGAAAAAAGGGTGAGGATTTTCGAAAATGTACGAGAGTCCCTGATGCTACCATCAAGGAATATCATGTCATCATCCACAAAAAGAAGATGGGTGAGGAAGCAGTCATCAGATATTTTGAGTCCACAAAGATCCCCATTTCTTTTAGCTGAAGCAATCAATCGACTCAAACCATCCATGACTATCAAGAAAAGTAGAGGAGAAAGTGGGCAACCCTGTCTGAGGCCTTGTTCAGAGTGAAAAAACTGAGATGCCGACCATTTATTAGAACATTGAAGGTGGGGGTGGTGACGCAAGCCATGATCCAGGTGATGAAATTGTTGCGGAAGCCCAGATGGATGAGGAGCATCTTGATGTAGAGCTAGCTAACACGGTCAAAAGCCTTGGCCAAATCAATCTTTAGGATAATGGCCTTATGGTGTCTATTCCAAATGGAATGAAAGGCTTCTTGTGCCGAACTCATGGCTTCATGGATCTATCGATGTTCAAGGAAATAAAATTGTTGAGGGGAAATATGATGGGACAGGATAGGACGGAGGCGATTGCAATGATCTTGGAAATGATCTTATAGAGCACATTGCATAGAGAAATGGGACAGTAATCATCAAAGGAGGAAGGGGAGTCTGATTTGGGAATTAGGGCTATGAAAGTCGAATTGATGGCATTGTAGAGTATCCCAGATACCCTGCATTCCTCCACAACCCTTAGTAAATCATGGCTGAGAAGATCATAGAAAGCAATGTAGAACTCAATGGTCCAACCATCCGGCCCCAGACTTTTTTCCTTTTTGAACCATTTTAAAGTGCTCTCAAGTTCCCCAGGTGTCACTAGATCATATAATGCCTCCGCCTCTTCCTCGTTTACAAACCTGGGGAAGTGTCCAACAATTTTGATAATATCAGCAATAGTCGAGCCTGGAGGTTGTTTGTAGAGGTTTCTGAAGTGAGAAGATCCCAGGTGTGAGAGCTTGTTGAAGGAGTTAGCCACTCCCCCCTCTAGCAATGGGATATTCCAGATGGTGTTTTGGACCTTTCTACATTTTGCATAATTATGGAAGAAACGAGTGTTGTCATCACCTGCTTTTAACCAAATGGCTCTGCTACGAAGACAGATGGATTCCTCTATGTATTTTAAAATCTTCGACTTCTGGTTTTCCAAATCCACGAGGTGGGATTTGTCCTATGCAGTGGAAAACCCTAAGCCTCGTTCATCCAATAAAGTGGAGAGTTCTGATTCTATGAGGAGAAGTTCTGAGCTTTCGTTTTGATTTTTTTCTCTGGCCCATTTAATTGAGAGATGCTTGAGCTGAGATAGGTTTGAGCAGAAACCTTTTGCCAAGGATTCTGACCTATCAATCGGGTTAGAAGTCCAAAATTCGTTGACCATATTGATATATGAAGGATCCTGAAGCCAACCATGATTGAACTTGAATGGGGCTTTTAGCTTTTTGTGAGGTCCCATAATTTCCAGGTATATAGGGTAGTTATCCGAAATGCCTCCAGTTCCCACCCATTGTTTGTAGAAGTGCAGCTGTTGAAAAAGGGCCCCTTTCATGATAAATCTGTCTAGTCTGCGGGTAAGTGCATCCTCTCCAATTCTTTTGTTCCTCTAAGTAGGGAGTGATTTGCGCATTGGGACATCAATCAGGTTATGTCTCTCTAGAAGATCTTACATATATCCAGTGATCGAGTCTAATTGAGCCATGGATCCCCATGATTCACCATATCCCAGGGAGAAATTGAAGTCACCCACAATAATGATGTTGTCAGCAGAGAAGACGGATAGTCCCAGCAAATGATGCCGAAATTTCTCCCTTTGGTGACAGGGGCCATAGATGTTAATAAATCCTAAGGCTATACCCTAGATCGGCCAAAAAGAGGTCTATGCCCATAAACCTCTGTCCTCCCCAAGTAGCTTGTGCTTTGATGGTCACTGGATTGTAGCCTATCGCGAGGTCCCCCGATCTACCAGTAGAATCCATAGCCAAAAACTTCCATCCCGGGATAATAGAGGATAAAAAAATAGAGACAGGATTAGCTGGGCCGAGAGTTTCTTGGAGGAGAATGATGTCCATAGAAATAGTCTCGAAAAGTCTGCGCATAGCTAGTTTCTTGGAGGCACTAGCCAAGCCTCTGCAATTAAAGGAAAGGCACTTCATGGAGGGAGATGGCCAGGGGTGTTCACTGCTCTAAGAACCCCGTTAATAGTGAATTGGCGGCCAGAGGCCACCTCCACCCCAGCACCCCTGATAACTTTAGACATGAATGATTTTCTTCCCTGGACAGTCAAGGGAGTCGACCCAGTAGTTACAAGACCCAAACCAGAAATTTTAAGATGGGATCCATGGGAATGAATGCGAGGGCGGAGATTATAATTATGATTTGTTCCCCGAGATGATGATAGTGAGGAGGAGGTCAAGGGGTGAGTATGCAAGGAGGGAGCCGATGGAGAGTAGACAGGGGAAGTGGGTTGTGTAGTATGAAACAGACATAGATGGAATATGCAAAGAGGAGCAAGGAGAAATACAAGATAAAGGAGGAGAGAGAGATGTACCCAAAGCAATGGCAGCTTCAGCAGCAGGCCGAGATCTGGTAACCGGTGGCGATAGTGTTCTGTGAGTGACGCTTGATACATTTTGAGAGTTGATGATGGGAGGTCATAGCGCCGATGTATGCAAGTTGGCTGGCGAGATGGTCCTCGAAGGTGCAATGGATGGCGTAGGGGTATCTTCCGGTTTCTTGTTGAGGGGTAAATCGTTGAATATATGCCCTACCTTGTGACAGCAGCGGCATCTAAATGGAACCCCTTCGTAGTCCAATATTTGTACCCTTGTATATTTCCCCCAGTGCAGGGTAATCTTCTCCTCCAATCCTTCGCGGGTATCCAAGTATAGCAAGATGTGTGCGAGGGTTCTGTTTCTTGACTCTATGAAGGTTCGATCATGGTCCAGATATGATCCCAGAGCATTCCCAATGCACATGAAAACCTCCTCAATCCAGTATTGGAGAGGGAGCCCCGGCAGACGAACCCACAGTGGACCAGCCCCAATTTGTTCTCTCTTCGAATCAAAGAGAGGGCTCCATCTCTTTAATAGTACCAGTGCCATATCAATGTGCCAATATCTGGCCAGCACCAAGTCTGTATAGTTCTCCTTTCAAAAGTGTAGGGAAAACCAGCCTCGCGGTAACACTTGAACCTCAGGTAATTCCTTGAGGACCCCTCCCCAGATTTCCTTTACCCATAAGGTAAGCCGGGTCGCCAAATACGCTCTCGCATGGACATGTCCAACAAGTATGGTGCTCGCCATGATAGCTGCTTCCCCGATAGCAGAGGTATCTCCAAAACGAATCGAGATATCCTTTGACATCACTTTAAAACACTTAGTTCTTTTCTTTTCAGTACGCGGTGCAGATGGATGGTCCACTAATGGATCCGTGGAGCCTTCCAAATGGATAGGTTTTTTAGGTATAACCCTAATAGCCGGAGTCTCGAAATAGCCCGAGGGTGAGTGAAGGGAAGTAGAAGAGGTAGCGACAGTCGAAAGAGGAGGACCCTAAGATGTCGCGACGAAGAAGGTATTATTGTGCGGATGCGGATCAAAAGAGGGCGACGAAGGGATTACGGATGACAGAAAGCGAAGGGTCTCGGGGGACGAAGGGGGAAGATTCAAAGCAGGGGAGCCCCGGGGGAATTTTCGGTAGATTGATGAGTAGTGCAATGATCTGGAAGGGTTACCACCAGAGAGGGAAGAGGCAACGATGGGTTCGATGGATGGCTAGGGCTGGCTTCTACAGTTGAAAAATTAGGGCACCCAAATATGACCTGTTTAGGATGCGGATCTTCTGAGTAATCAACCTCCTCCTCCGTTTCCATTGATTCACCCATTATAGCTGTAGACCTCTTTCAAAGTAGAACTTATACTAGTTATGTTTTCTTTTTTTAGAGAAAACCACTACTTTCATTTTGCTAATATTGACTTGCATCCCCACACTTCTATAAAAATGTTCAAGGGATAGTAAGTGCTCTTGCAAACCAACAACGGATTTAGCAATCAAAATAAGCCATCTGCATACAAAATAAGCCTTATAACAAACTTGCCCAAATAGATACCATCAACTCCTTGCGAATTTAACCACTCCTCAAGCTTGTCGATATATAAACCAAAAAGGGTTATAGATAGTGGGTTACGTTGATTGAGCCCGATATCGCTTCTAAAACTTTCAAAAATTCCTGTTGAAATTCTAATTTTCACTTTCACCTCTTCATACAACCTATGCACAGCTGCTCTCAAATGTTTAGGAACCCAAACTTCCTCCATTTTGTGCCAAAGCTTATCCCTAGGAACTGTGTGAAACGCTTTTTCTGAAGTCAACAAAGCAACAAAAGACTTCTTATTTTTTCTCCCAAACATTTTCAATGATGTGCCTTAAAGTTATACAATGATCAACTGTGGAATGTTTAGGTCTAAAACATGCTTTCTCTTTAGCACGCTTATCTCTTTCTTTTTCCCACTTGCTAATTTTATTTTCTAGCATGCTTCCAAATAGCTTTGCAAACAAAGGGTTTATCGTGATGGTCTTATATTTGGAGGGATTATTGACGTCAACTCTCTTGAAAAGAGGTATTGCCAGACTAGTTCTCCAATCATTGGGGAGCCCATGTTGTATGATGTTGTTGAAAAAATTTGTAATGTGAGGTGCAAGGATCTTTCAGCCCCACCTTAGATATTTTGCTTCGAGTTCAACTAAGTCTTTTGCTCTTCTAGCACCCAACTTCTTGATACCCATCTCTACCTCTTGCACTGTCAAGAGTTTAGTATCAGTGTTGACCAAGGGGGGAGGGTCAACCTTGAGATCCTTCTCATAAAAGTTGTCTTGCATAGTCAAACCATTCAGAAGTTGTAATACTATTTCTAGTTTGTATCTTTCTCGGTTGGAGCTCCTTCCAAAATAATTTGGGATTATTTTTCCCAAGGAAGATTAGTTCTTCTCTCCTTCAAACCATGAAATCGAATTTTTTCTTTCTTAATAACTTCTTGTAAGCTTTGAGCTTTATGTTATCCTTGTTTAGCTATTTCCACATTCTCCTTGCCTTTCTGCATTCCTCATCAAACCAAACATTAACCAGAAAGCAATTTGTTTCAGACTTTTTAATTTTTTCTCTTTTGCACTCTGCAAGTGCAAATTGAATTAATGTGTTAATTCATGACTATGAATATCGTGAATTGTGATTTTCTCCTTCTCGAAGAGCCTCTCTAGCGTCATTTTGAAGGTATTACAATTTTCTAGAGTCAAAAGAATTCTGACCTGTGGGAGATTTTGTTGGACATACTGAATTTTTTACTCTAATTTTTTCTTTCCAGTCCAAGAGAAACTTAAATAAATTAGTTTGTGATATGGTTTTAAGTCCCACACCTGATCTCCAATCAAGACTTCCTCCATTTTATCACACAAGCCATGCGAGAAAATTACATAATTTACTACACTCCCTCAATTATAAGTATTGCAAGTGAAATTACTGAACTTTACCCATCTATTCAAGTCATTACAAATGACTAAATCAAAGGCCCCACATAGAGTAAACAATTATTCAGCAAGGAGATTACAGCCCTTGTCCTTTGAAATTCTTTTCCACTGATGATTACTCTCTTCTGTAAGCCAAATAGGGTCGCAATCTTCTTTACAGCAAATAATGCTATCTTATTCACTTGCAGTCCTGGCATTGAAATCACCCACTATAAGGACTTCACCTAGCTGAGAATATTTTGCAATATCTGATTTTAAGGTTGCAAATGGATCTTTTTGGTAAGCCCTCTACCTTTGTAGATTTTTGAAACTTGCAGCACAAAATAGCATGTTGCAATTCTGATGTGGTTTCCATTTTCTGATATTTTAAACCAAATGAATTGCTTATTTGAGTCTTCTTTTTCTAACTCAATGAGACGACCTTCTTTCTGCCTTGATAAAACTATGATACCCCTGTGCCCATTTCCATTCCCTATTGCCTTGTTCCACACTACCATCTTCCAGTATCCTTTAAACAAAAGTGTCTTGCACCCTTCATGCTCATGCAATGTCCCTTATATGTGAACGTAGTAAGCAACTTTGAAAAAAATAATAATAACATAATTTTAAATAATTGCAACTTAGAATAATAATGAAAGGGAATGACATAGTTTTTAAACAATTTTACAGCGTCAGTCGACTGGCGGTTTTCTTCCTTCATAAAGTACCATTCACAATACAAAACGCAATGGGGACTATGGTGTAAGTGAGACTCTGGTTGGGAGCGGGGACTACCAATTATTGATTAACATGATGTCATGATGTCGACATTTGCCAACCCTTATATCATCATAGCATTCTATCAACTTTGTCACGCAGTTGTATTTCCATTATCATATTGCAGAACTAAATTTATAGGATTCGTGTAACACGACCGTGAATTTGTATTTCTTTATTTTTGTGCAAAGTTTTAAAAAAAAATAATTGTTGGAATGTTTAAATAAGTTTTTTAATGATATAGGTAGATTTAGCACCCTCAAAAATTTGTGTGCACTCACAAATATTTAAACATAACAAATGTAGCTTAAACTTTTAAAAATTTCCAAAGAATTCCAAAAATGTATAATCCAGAATATTTGAGGTTGCTGGTTTAACGTGAGAAATCTTCTGATTGGAAGTCGCTTTACAAGTTTGGTCTAATACACATTTTCAACCCAATGCCTATCAGAGAACGCAAACTGAACACTGAACACAAACACAACTTTCTAATTCCATTACCAAGCAAAGATTTTTATACGTAACAAAGAAGTTTCTGGATTCTGGTTGTCGGTGGCTTCTTTAGGATGCTACCTGAAGTCTCGTGGCCATCTCCTAAACTCTAGAGATGGTTGAGCATTTAATGAGTTTGGTGGTTGGAATTAACATTTACAACACTCCCCCTTAATTCCAACCATAAGATAAACATACAAAATACACTATAGTACAATACATACGACACAAATATATTCTTAATTGACATGCGTGTTGGTGTAAGTATAAGCTAGGCTTACAACATAATCTAGATTTTCTACAACACACGACTTGCTAACACATTTTTCATTTTTTCCTTCTTGCTAAAGGGTACATGCTTGTTCATTTGTTAATGTAATTTCATCTTCACCTTTCTTTCCATAATATAGTGATGAAGCTTCTCCTTTCTTGATTACGGGTTAACATTTTTTGTATTCAATATTGCTACAAGTTCTTGGGAGTTATGCTTGTACTTAATGCTTGCAACAATGCTTGCAAATTCTTCTTTTATTGCTTCTTCTTGGCTGTGAATACATGCACACTTAAAAACAATGTTAGATTCATAAAAAGAACCATTGTCATCCTGTTGTTTTAAGAGAGTTTTTCTTCCTTCATCATTCTTTGCTGACATATTCTAGCCTCTTTAATCTACTTTGTTCCTGCAAACATGTTGCTCTGCATTTGATTTGTGTATGGAGGTAGGAAGCTCTTCTCACCAAACAACAACTCATCAATAAGATGGTTTTCTTACATGAGATTGAACCACTCTTCATGAGATACATAATTCTCATCAAATTTCACGTCTCAAGATTTTCCTCACTATCACATGCTACTCTATTTTCAACTAGAGACATACTTTCAGTCTTGATCACAATTATGATGCTTTCAACACAATCACCATTTTTAACAACACCACTTTCATCATCTTCAACTTTCTCACTCCCCTCCATATTGTACTTCATTTCAAGAACATCCCAAAATATTTTTGCATTATGTATTTCACCATATTCATGCAAAATACTAGACAAAATGTTTTCATCTAGAGCTGATATAATGAGAAGTAATGCTACTACACTTCTACACTTATTATAATTCATCGAAGTTTCTTGGACAAATTTCCATAAATACCAAGCAATCCTTCCATTTTAATTGCCCAAAGCTTCAAATTTTTACCTAAGAAAGTAGGCTAAAGTGGTATTAATCGCTTCAATATTTCATCGGTGTCTTCAAATTCTTTGTGTTGATTCATATCTTCATTAGGCACAAATTCAATAACATGAAACATTTCAAATCCTTCTGCAGCTTCTACCATTTCATTCCTTCTCTTCAAATATTTTATTTTTCTCTATCCTTGTTTGAGACCCATCACTCTATCACATAACCAGATCTATGGCAAACAATGAACTCTGGCTCCTGAACACACTTCACTTCATACCAAACACATTTTTCGAAGAAATAATTAGCATCAAACACCAAGCATCACCATCGGCTACACGACTCACACTATGCAAAGCTAAACGTTGTATACTTTGTCAGAATACTTAATAACCATAATAACAAACTCAGGTTGACAACATAAGGCTACTATCCCGATGACTGGCGACTATGACAACAAGGATGAAGATGATTGGCGACTATGACTAATTCAGGGTTGAGTATGTAAATTTCACGAAGGCCTTTTGTACTAGGTAAATTCAAAAAAATTAATATTAAAATCTGTATTTATTGAACTACATTTCATAAAAGAAACTTTCGAGGGAGAAAAAGCTAAGCCAATCCACAAGCTTTTACTCCACAGTCAGCACCAACCAGGTCCACACAATAGGCCAGACCAACCACGCTCCAAGGACCACACGCAATGCTTATCTTCAGATAGCATTCCCATCCAACCACATTTCACCAGGAAAAATACAACACCCAAGGCGGGATTTCAAATTACACTTTGTTACTCCACACACAGTAGATCAATTTCATCCATCAATCTTTGAAGAGTCTTTCAAATTTCTCATACTATTGTGCAACTGCATTTATAAAATCATCTTTACCATTAAAACCAAAAAACTTCAACACAGAACATAGAAATCACATTCAACAGTATCTTACGCAACATCTTCAGCAAATTCGCCATTCACTAGAGCCTTTACCCACTGCAAATAGATTTTTCTGCAACATTCGAAGAACAGGAAGAATAGAGAGAAATAACAGTGCTCCAATCTTCACGGCCCTGCAACATAGTTCAAACAGTCAGTGACTCCTAAAAAAATAATTGTCTAGCAGTATTAACGCAGGCCACTTCTCCATCTCCTCACGGCTCCAGTGCTTAACACACAGTCTCCTCCAAATGGAAACGGTCTTCAGCGGCTTCATCTTCGACTAGAAATTATTTATAATCTTCAGCAGTGCTCAACACGTCTCCAACGACTCCACTGATCTCACACATACAATATCACAACACTACAGATTCACCCAAAAGCGAATTCTCTCTTCCATGAGTAAAGATTCAGCTTCATCCAATAGCGCTTACAACTACTCATCTAGACTCAATAGTCTCAGGATAGCACACAGCTCCAACTCACAAGCTTCACATTGTACTATTAACTCCGCTAATCTCTTTGCACACAACCGAGCCTTCAGACTCGTTGCTCCTTTACAGGGCTCACCACCACTTGCCTCCTTTACACGGCTCACCACCACTGAGCCCACAACTCTGGCTCTGAGCTCACATCTCACTTGAGCTCTAATACCATATCAAAGAATAAAACTGAACACTAAACACAAACACAGCTTACTCATTCCATGACCAAACAAGGATTTTTATACAAAGTAGAAAAGTTTCTGGATTCTGGTTGTCCGTGGCTTCTTTAGGATGCTACTTGAAGTCTCCATACATCTAGAGGTCATCTCCTGAACTCTTGAAATGGTTGAGCATTTAATGTGTTTGGTGTGTTTGGTGGTTGGAATTAATGTTTCCAACGACGCCCTCATCGGGCACGACTGGCTCTTCTTATTATATTTCCAAATTATTTCATCTTTCTCCATAAAAGTGGATGCGGATGATAGAGTGAGTGTCATTGTATTTCATTTCCATTTCTATGCATCCATCCTTCGTGTCCTTAATCATATGAAGGGGAAGTTTCTAATGGAGTTTTTAACGATGTTCGTTGCCTACGTCTCAAGCACAACACTTATGTTGCTTTTGTCTTTTCCTTCTGCTACGGCATTAAACATGATTTCCCTGCTATGTTCATTTTTGGGGATTTCCTAGGAGACTCTGGTAACAACAATTTCATCACCAACACGACTGCTAAAGCAAATTTCCCCCTTATGGGGAGACCTACTTCCATCGCCCCATTGGTCTTTTCACTAATGGCCGAACTATATTCAATTTCATTGGTATTTTATTCATCTATTTACTAACCTTATCTCACCTAATCATAATTCTATGATCATTTCTCTCATAATATTAATATACGTATGATATTTGTGAACAGCTAGTAAGTTAAGGTTGTCGTTCCCACCTCCTTATGTGGACCCACAATTTGACTTCTCTCATGGTATCAATTTCGTATCTCGAGGAAGAAGATTAATATATTGCACAAGGAATTACTTGGTGAGTGCCAAAATAGATACATGTTCATTCTAATTGAATTTAGATGTTCAAAACAAGCAATTAAACGTTGTTGGTGTTTTTGTTGTAGCATATCACCCCTATAAGTCTCAAAATACGCCAATTCGCCAACTATTCTTTGCATTTAACAAAATTCTTGGACGAGATTATTATGCAAAGGAATTTAGATCCCAATCCTTGTATGCCAATAGCATTGGCATCAATGATATTGGCTTCAACTATTTAGTGAATACCACCTTCCAAAGGAATACAAGTGCTCCAGCTTTTGTTAAGCTTTTGCTTCGTAAATATAACGAATACTTGTTGGTATGTATGAAGCATTCATTTTTTATTTTTACCAGCTAATTATTGACCTGATTTCTTCATTATGATAAATTTGAGGGTATCCTCTATATGTGGATGTGGCAGAGCCTTTACAATATTGGGGCAAGAAACCTCCTTTTATTAGATGTCATTCCTCTCCTTTACAATATTGGCGCAAGAAACCTCCTTTTATTAGATGTCATTCCTCTCGGATGTGTTCCAATTTTAAGGCTCACTGGAATGAAGGCATATAACGGTGTATGTGTGGAAACTGCAAATCATCTCTTAGTGGCATATAATGATGGTCTCAGACAACTTGTCAACCAGTTGAACAAGAAGTTAAGCGAAGCAACGATCCCGCTCGCTAATGCTTATGATTTCGTATTAAATATAATTGAACATGATGAATTCTATGGTAAAGATAAATAATATTTGAAAAACCACCATAAATTTCAAAAACACTATATGGGTAACTTGGGTTGAAAATTAACGAAATGACTACGATTTCAGGTTTTGCAAACACGTCATTTGCTTGTTGTGTAGCAGGGCCATTTCACAGTGTTGTATTGTGTCACACCCTCTATTACATATACATAAAAAAAAAAATTAATGAGCACACTACAAGTTACTTTTACTACACTATATACTTCATACTTTTATGTATTGTCGCATATTAAACTCAATAATACATTACCCAACACTTTATACTATATAACATTGTAAAACCTATGCGGCTTAGTCCCAACACCTTACCACATGTCGGTTATATGCTGCCATGATATATATTTTACATGGTGATTTGGTTTATGGCGGTATTTGATTTCACATCTAAAACCTAACTCTTCAACCCACCTCAGTACGCGGTGTATTAATTTGGCGCGGGGTTTGGTGGTCCGGCCGCAGCCGTTGCAGGCGCCAAGTCATCTGCTGCCTTTATGAGTTCAGTCCACACCATGGCAGGTGGCATGGCTTGCCCACCCGGCCATGTGACACCTCGGGTTCGGGTTTCTCGGCTTCTTCGCTCCAGTTTCCCGCTCTACTTCAACGATCAGGATCTAATCCTTAGATCGAAGGGCTGGAAAGAGCCCGAGGGTTTTAGGGCTATTCAAAACCCCACCGGAGCAAGCCCAGAACTCATTTGTTCGCAAGTCTTTCCGGTTCCACTTTGGTGCTCAGACACCGGTTCGAAACCTCCAGCGTCGTCTTCACAACCTGTCATCCTTCAGGAGGCCGTGGAGTGCTCAGCGTAAAGCCTACTCAGGTAATGATCATCTGGTTCTCTATTTGTGGTTTGCATTCAGAGTTAAATTGTTAATCGTTAGAGGTTCATACTGATTTGTTTCTCTTCGCTGGAAGAGCGTGCAGATGGGTCTGTTCAAACCCCTCTGACAATGTCAAGGTGATTAACCTCAACGCCTCAGCTCTCTCGGTAGCTACAGGTAAGATTATACCTCTTATTTTACTTTCCTCCTGCATGTGAGAGCTCTGAAGCTCCTTGACCTTGATATACTCGCATTTGTGATTTATTGCAGTCCGTCGTCCGGATGCTGGTTTTCCCTCGCTTCGATTGCTGAGGTATTTCCCCAAAGAGGACCCTCACGGTTTATATGTGTTTTGTTATCTGGCTTGAGTCCATGTCCGGCCCTGGTGAAATATAATCCACGGTGAACCTATGTACTTGATTTCATTTATCTGTGGATTAATTTTGTTTTTGTATAACCACCCTTTTGGCATATCTGGACATTGGGTCTCTGTACTTAATTTATGACATTGCGCAGGGTCTGGCCGTAATGCACAGCCTTGGGTTAGCGAAACCATGCTATATTTTTTGAAGTTTTTTCATTTATACATATGTACAATGTTACCCTTCTAAGGTTACACTATCGGGGTGTTATTTTTTTTAATTTGTATATGAAAACGTTGCTCTGTCTGAACCCCCCCTGGGTTGCTTGCGCTTTGAGCAATTTTATTAATATGTTTTGTATACTTAGCAATATTAATATGATGTGCACGGTTTGTTTTTCCTTGTTTACCGTTGATTTCCGCCTCCAGCTATGGATAAGCTGCCCGTCTCAACGACGGCAGGGCTCTTTGATTTACTTAAGTTTTGTTACAGTTTCGGATAAATCGTTCTGGTATTTCCATGTGACTCTTGTCAATAATAGTTTTGCTATGGATGTTCTCGTTTCGGTTTAATCAGTACACCATACTTCTTTCCTCTAAAAATGTCGGAATATACACAGGTATGGAATTCTTCTGTGGTAGCATGCACAGGTTTCTTGATCTGATATCTCGTTTTCCTTTGTCATTCTATATTGAACTGATTCCTCTGCAACTGTAATTGCGAACACTGTTATTTGTTAATATTGGTTGTAACAGAATACGGTATGGCTCTCCATCTCGTACGATTACAGAGTATGTTTATTTTCTTTCTTTGTCTGGAACAGTATGATAGTTCTTCGCATTTCAACAGTTTCCTATAAATAGAAATGGGTTCACCTCCTCCCTGTCGATGTGTTTAGAATCCGAACTACAGCCGGTATTCACTACTCAGGCTCAGAGGTCTCTAATCTTGTTCTTGTTTTGGCACATTACATTAACAGTTTGTTATATTCTAGGCATTCTGGACTGCTTGTTTTCGTTAACCGCTTTTCTTTACTTGAGACTGCCTCTGCCTCTCTGATTACTTCGTATCATGTCTATTGAATAATAACCTGTCTTTTAATTAAAACTACACCTGTGTAGCTATATTAACAGTATGACAGTATCGAAGGGAATGAAATGCAGTTATTATTTGACTATTAGAAGCTCACTGCATATTCCTCATTTTAATTCAACAAAGACTCTGCAGTTTGAAACCGTACCTGGTTCACCAAAGTCACGAATAGGTACTTAATCCAGTCACCTGTACTTCGATTTTGCTCTTCCACCAGCCATGAGATCCATCTATCAAACTGGATTCTCCCCCCGAGCCATCTTGCAGGCCTTCAGCCCTCAACAAGATATGTGCACTTTGTGCCTGGTTATCTGGTCCTTACCAGACTTAACTTGTTTTTCTTGTATTTTCTTCTCTTTCCTTCTTTTTGGAAAAGATTTCTCTGTCTGTCCCCACAGCACAGAGCTTCCTCCCACTACCAGGACTTTTCCTGCTTGGGAAGGTAGTTTCAATCAGTTATTACAACTGACTACTTTCTTTGAAATCCTCCTTTAAGAGGCTGCCAGCATTTCAAGAAAATATTTAAATTTCTCAATAAAATAGTTTATCAGAGTTTTGTTTTTTTTTTAAATAAAACAACAACTACCATACTATCTTTTACCATAGTAAAATTTCATATTTACATCCTCTGGGGTCATTACATCTCCCCCTCCTGAGTTTGGACATCGTCCCGATGTCTGTTTCCTCTAAACAAGTTCGGGTAAGCTTCTTTAAGGAGTTCCTCATCCTCCCAAGTGGCCTCATCAGGCCCATAGTGCTGCCACTGCACTTTAGCTTGGGAAATAACCCGCTTCCGCAGCCGCACTTCTCTCCGGTCGAGAATGTTCAGTGGTTCGACCAGAACCTCGCCTTCCGGCTCGACCTGCAATCAACAACAGATCTAGTTATTTCCTTGTATATGGTCAAACTTAGTTAGAATAACCAGATTAATTCTTACCCGAACATCTTGCCATTGGATCACATGTTTAGGATCGTAGACATATTTTTTTAGTACGGAAACGTGGAAAACATTGTGGATCTTAATATGGCTTGGTAGGGCGAGTTGATAAGCTACTGGCCCCACTCTTGCCAGGATTTGAAAAGGTCCAAAATAGCGAGGGGCAAGTTTGGCACACCCACTCCACTGCAAGGTACTCCTTCTGGCTTGGATCCTTACAAAAACATGGTCTCCGACCTGGAATTCTTTGAACCTTCTCTTCCGGTCTGCAAAACTTTTTTGTCTGTCCTGAGCAGCCTTTAAGTTGTTACGCACCTTTTTCACCATGTCTTCCATTTCCTTGAGCATATCCGGGCCAAATCTTAACCTATCCTCAGGTCCACCCCAACTTGAGGGTGTGCGGCACTTTCGCCCATACAGAACCTCAAAGGGACTCAGCTGTGTTGACGTATGATACCCATTATTATACGCGAATTCAACCAGGTGGAGATATTCCTCCCATTGGGTTGGTTTTAGCATTACACATGCCCTCAACATGTCCTCCACTACTTGGTTCACTCGTTCCGTTTGGCCATCAGTCTGGGGATGATAGGCTGTGCTAAAGTTCAGCTGTGTTCCCAGTTCAGCAAACAATGCTCTCCAGAAAGTCGATGTGAACTTGACATCACGATCAGATATTATTACCTTCGGAAGTCCATGCAATTTGAACACATTTTGCATGAAAATATGAGCAATTTGCACAGCTTTATATGTGGACTGTACAGGTATGAAGTGTGCTGCCTTACTTAGCTTATCTACCACCACCATAATAGAATCATTATTTTTCTTTGTTCGGGGCAACCCAGTTATAAAATCCATGGAAATAGTTTCCCATTTCCATTCCGGAATGGGTAAGGGTTGTAGCAGCCCTGCCGGATGCAAATGCTCCGCCTTAATTTGTTGACATTCCAGGCATCGCGCCAGGTATTCAGCTATATTCTTCTTCATTCTTGGCCAATAGTATTCCTTCCGAAGTGCGGTGACCATTTTCTGGTATCCTGGATGCCCGGTGTAATGGCTGATATGAAATTCGTCCAGAATCAGTTTTCTAAGACTATCTTCATTAGGTACATACAACCTTTTATTAAAGTACAGCATTCCGGCATCGTCTAATTCATATCCCTGTTGTATCTCCTTATCAGAAAGTTGTTGTACCTGCTGTTTAATTTGCTGATAAACAACATCTTGATCAGCCGCTAATTTTATCTTTTCAAGTAAGGTACTCTGCCATTTACTGACCGAAATTCTGCACACACATTGCACCTTTCGACTCAATGCGTCAGCTACCCGGTTCTCCTTTCCCTTCAAATGCTTAATTTCAAAATCAAACCCACTTAAGAAGTCTGCCCAACGAGCTTGTCTCGTATTTAAGGTGGGTTGGCTGAAATAGTTTGTTAAACTGTGATGGTCTGTCAACAACAGAAATTTTCTTCCCAAAAGGTAATGTCGCCACATTTTCAGTGCATGGATAACGGCTGCCAACTCCAAGTCGTAAGCAGAGTATTTCTGCTCATGTTCCTTT
Organism: Pinus tabuliformis; assembly: GCA_031772625.1. NCBI lineage: Eukaryota > Viridiplantae > Streptophyta > Pinopsida > Pinales > Pinaceae > Pinus > Pinus tabuliformis. The sequence goes on along the minus strand of CM062820.1, from coordinate 634,508,128 downwards.
AGTTTCCTTGATTCATATGCAATTACTCTTCCCTCTTGCATCAACACTCCTCCCACACCCTCTTTGCTTGCGTCAGTACAGACCACGTAATCCTTATTAGGATCAGCTATACTCAAAATGGGTGCGGTGGTGAGTAAGTGTTTAAGCTGCTCAAAGCTCCGCTGACACTCTGAGGTCCACTTAAATACCTTCCCCTTCTTTTGTAAGGAGGTGATAGGGTATGCTACCCTTGAAAAACCTTCCACAAACCTTCTATAATAGCCAGCTAGCCCCATAAAGGACCTAATATCTGCCACGTCCTTTGGTATGGGCCATTCCATTATAGTCCTTATTTTTTCAGGGTCTACTGCAATCCCCTCCTTGGTGATTATATGGCCTAAGTATTGTATCTCCTCCCGGAAGAAATCACACTTACTAAACTTTGCATATAACTGATGTTCTCGCAAAGTTTGCAACACCACTCTAAGATGTTCCTCATGCTCCTTCCTCGATCGGGAGTAAATCAGAATATCGTCTATGAATATCAACACAAATTTATCTAAGAACCTGTGAAACACACTGTTCATCAAACACATGAAGGTAGCAGGTGCATTGGTCAGACCGAAAGGTAGCACCACGAACTCGTAATGCCCATACCGCGTTCTGAAAGTTGTCTTAGCGATATCTTCCTCTTTAATTCTAATCTGATGATAACCAGATCGCAGATCGATCTTAGAGAACACTGTTGCCCCCTTCACTTGATCAAAAAGTTCGTCAATCCGGGGCAAAGGATATTTATTTTTGATTGTGAGCTTATTCAGCTGACGATAATCAATACACATCCGAAAAGTTCCATCTTTCTTTTTGACAAATAACACTGGGGCTCCCCAGGGTGATACACTGGGACGGATGTAATTTTTGTCTAGCAGCTCCTGCAGTTGCATTTTTAATTCTGTTAATTCTGGTACGCTCATTCGGTATGGTGCCCGTGACACGGGTGCTGCCCCCGGAATCAATTCGATGGTAAAGTCCACATCTCTTTTAGGTGGTAATCCCGGTACTTCCTCTGGAAAAACATCTGCAAATTCTTGCACCACCGGAATGTTGCCCAGCATAGCAGTTTTATCCTTCTGATTTGCGTAGCCCACCTGAATAGCATAAATCTGACATTTCTTTTTGATGCATTTAGCTAACTGAGATGCTGTAATGGGTCGAATCCGTACGGGATGCTTGATCCCTTGTAGTTCTTGCTGCTCTCCTAGATCATTTTTATAGTAAATGGTTTTAGTCTTGCAGTTCACTAAGGACCAGTGTTTCTCCAGCCAATCCATCCCAATCAGGATGTCATATGAACCCAAGGGTAGTACGTTCAGATCCACAACTATTGGCTGTCCTGCTACGGTTAAAGAGCAATTATTTATTTTTGCCAAGACCCGTCTCTTGGCTCCTGTAGCTAATTGGACCAACCACGGATTTCTGAATTTTTCAGATTGTAACTTACACTGTTCTACTATCTTTGGGCTAATATAACTTAAAGTAGCTCCTGGATCAATAAGAACAGCTATAGAAAGGTTTGAAATTTTACCTTCAAATTCCACCATAGTCGGCTGGTATTCCGCTTGGCGGTCTTCCAAGGCTGCGTTAATCCTTGGTACACTACGTGCCACGTCCCCAACGGTCGATGCTTCATGAATTTGGGATATCTGGTCCGTCCCCTTTCGCTGTGGGCAGTTTTTAACATAGTGAGGTCCTCCACAGCCCCAACATTGAACTGGAGGTCTGGTCATTCCTTCACCTTCTGGCCTAACAGGCTGTTCACTTACTCTAGATTCACTTATTGGCCTAGCTCGGGGTGCACTTTTTGCTACAGTTCTGCTGTTTAATCCTTTACCAGCTCCCTTTCCTCCATTACTGCGACCTCCTTTGTTGTTTCCAACCACCCGACTACTCCTTCTTTCATTCCATTTTTTATTTGAAGCATCCCCCTTCTGTTTATTCTGCTGGTAGCAGATCCTTGCTTTACGAATAGCCTCATCCATGGTCCTAGGATTGTCAAACTCAATCCTCTCTCTTATATATGAAGGTAAGCTACTCACAAACCTTTGTACCTTAGCTTTTTCCTCCTTAATATAAGGTACATAACGTAGCAGAGAAGTAAAGCGATTAATGAACTCGTCCATAGTCTGCTGCCCCAGTCTTAAATCATGGAATTCTCTTGCCTTTTCATCGTAGAAGCGCTCGGTCAGGTATCTTTCTTTGAAGTATTTCTGAAACTTCTCCCATGTGATGGTCCGTTCACTTACCCCCTTGACAATCTTGATTTCCTCCCACCACAGGGTTGCCTTACCTTGTAACTGGAAGATAGCCAGTCGCGCCTTCAAGTTATGATCATACTCGTACAACTGAAAATATTTGTTCATATTTATTAGCCATGCTTCAGCTGCTTCTTCCTGTTCTCCATCAAAATGTGGGGGTTTAATTTTTCGAAATTCTCCCTGCAGCTCCATTCTCTGACGTTTTGAGGTTTGCTGCTCTGGTACATTATCAGAATGATCCTCCTTACCTTCTGAATTTTCAGGTCCAATCTGATAGTCTTGTTCTTCTGTCATCCTCTGCTGTTCCGCGCTGGGATTAGATAAGGGTGGGTTCTGCCTGTCCGACAAACTCTTCAGAATTCTCTCTTGTTCTACTGTCAAACGCGCGTTGTCTTCTCGTAATCGTGCCATCTCATTTTTCAACTCCTGAACAGTTTCCAGTATTGCGAGATTGGTACTTCGTGTTTCCTCACCCAACTGTACCCACAGCTCTGGGTTTTCCCGAGGGTTGCTGCCGGCTCCTTGCATTTCACTACTTTTTCCTGGCTTAACTATTAGCTGTTATATTCCTGTATCTCACCCCTAAATAGACAGAAACAGCAGTTAATTAATTTATTAACTTTTTATACGTATACATGGTGTAAGCTTCTGCACAGTGAAACATGTCATTCTTGAGGCCACAGTGTTGAAACTGGGCTCTGATACCAATTTGTCACACCCTCTATTACATATACATTAAAAAAAAAATTAATGAGCACCCTACAAGTTACTTTTACTACACTATATACTTCATACTTTTATGTATTGTCGCATATTAAACTCAATAATACATTACCCAACACTTTATACTATATAACATTGTAAAACCTATGCGGCTTAGTCCCAACACCTTACCACAGGTCGGTTATATGCTGCCATGATATATATTTTACATGGTGATTTGGTTTATGGCGGTTTATTTGATTTCACATTTAATCCTAACTCATCAACCCACCTCAGTACGCGGTGTATATTAATTTGGCGCGGGGTTTGGTGGTCCGGCCGCAGCCGTTGCAGGCGCCAAGTCATCCGCTGCCTTTATGAATTCAGTCCACACCATGGCAGGTGGCATGGCTTGCCCACCCGACCATGTGACACCTCAGGTTCGGGTTTCTCGGCTTCTTCGCTCCAGTTTCCCGCTCTACTTCAACGATCAGAATCTAATCCTTAGATCGAAAGGCTGGAAAGAGCCCGAGGGTTTTAGGGCTATTCAAAACCCCATCGGAGCAAGCCCAGAACTCATTTGTTCGCAAGTCTTTCCGGTTCCACTTTGGTGCTCAGACACTGGTTCGAAACCTCCAGCGTCGTCTTCACACCCTGCCATCCCTCAGGAGGCCGTGGAGTGCTCAGCGTTAAGCCTGCACAGGTAATGATCATCTGCTTCTTAATTTATGGTTTGCATTCAGAGTTAAGTTGTTAATCGCTAGAGGTTCATACTGATTTGTTCTCTTTGCTGGCAAAGCGTGCAGATGGGTCTGTTCAAACCCCTCCGACAATGTCAAGGTGTTTAACCTCAACGCCTCAGCTCTCTCGGCGGCTACAGGTAAGTTTACACCTCTTATTTTACTTTTCTCCTGCAAGTGAGAGCTCAAAAGCTCCTTGACCTTGATATACTTGCATTTATGATTTGTTGCAGTCCGTCGTCCGAATGCTGGTTTTCCTCGCTTCGATTGCTGAGGTATTTCCCAAAGAGGACCCTCACGGTTTATATGTGTTTTGTTATCTGGCTTGAGTCCATGTCCAGCCCTGGTGAAATATAGTCCATGGCGAACCCATGTACTCAATTTCATTTATCTGTGGATTAATTTTGTTATTGTATAACCGCCCTTTCGGCATATCTGGACATTGGGTCTCTGTACTTAATTTATGACATTGCACAGGGTCTGGCCGTAATGCACAGCCTTGGGTTAGCGAAACCAGGCTATATTTTTTGAAGTTTTTTCATTTATACATATGTACAATGTTACCCTTCTAAGGTTACACTATCAGGATGTTATTTTTTTTAATTTGTATATGAAAACGTTGCTCTGTCTGAACCCCCCCTGGGTTGCTTGCACTTTGAGCAATTTTATTAATATGTTTTGTATACTTATCAATATTAATATGATGTGCGCGGTTTGTTTTTCCTTGTTTACCGTTGATTTCCGCCTCCAGCTATGGATAAGCTGCCCGTCTCAGCAACGGTAGGGCTCTTTGATTTACTTAAGTTTTGTTACAGTTTCGGATAAATCGTTCTGGTATTTCCATGTGACTCTTGTCAATAATAGTTTTGCTATGGATGTTCTCGTTTCGGTTTAATCAGTACACCATACTTCTTTCCTCTAAAAATGTCGGAATATACACAGGTATGGAATTCTTCTGTGGTAGCATGCACAGGTTTCTTGATCTGATATCTCGTTTTCCTTTGTCATTCTATATTGAACTGATTCCTTTGCAACTGTAATTGCGAACACTGTTATTTGTTAATATTGGTTGTAACAGAATACGGTATGGCTCTCCATCTCGTATGATTACAGAGTATGTTTATTTTCTTTCTTTGTTTGGAACAGTATGATAGTTCTTCGCATTTCAACAGTTTCCTATAAATAGAAATGGGTTCACCTCCTCCCTGTCGATGTGTTTAGAATCCGAACTACAGCGGTATTCACTACTCAGGCTCATAGGTCTCTAATCTTGTTCTTGTTTTGGCACATTACATTAACAGTTTGTTATATTCTAGGCATTCTGGACTGCTTGTTTTCGTTAACCGCTTTTCTTTACTTGAGACTGCCTCTGCCTCTCTGATTACTTCGTATCATGTCTATTGAATAATAACCTGTCTTTTAATTAAAACTACACCTGTGTAGCTATATTAACAGTATGACAGTATCGAAGGGAATGAAATGCAGTTATTATTTGACTATTAGAAGCTCACTGCATATTCCTCATTTTAATTCAACAAAGACTCTGCAGTTTGAAACCGTACCTGGTTCGCCAGAGTCACGAATAGGTACTTAATCCAGTCACCTGTACTTCGATTTTGCTCTTCCACCCAGCCATGAGATCCATCTATCAAACTGGATTCTCCCCCCGAGCCATCTTGCAGGCCTTCAGCCCTCAACAAGATATGTGCACCTTGTGCCTGGTTATCTGGTCCTTACCAGACTTAACCAGTTTTTCTTGTATTTTCTTTTCTTTTCTTCTTTTTGGAAAAGATTTCTCTGTCTGTCCCCACAACACAGAGCTTCCTCCCACTACCATTCCTGCTTGGGAAGGTAGTTTCAATCAGTTATTACAACTGACTACTTTCTTTTAAATCCTCCTTTAAGAGGCTGCTAGCATTTCAAGAAAATATTTAAATTTCTCAATAAAACAACAACTACCATACTATCTTTTACCATAGTAAAATTTCATATTTACATCTTCTGGGGTCATTGCATATTGTTAAAATAAGATAAAGCTAAACTTAGAGAGTTAGTTAACTTAGTGTTGAGGGTTTGAGTGTTGAGTCAAATTGAGTTAAGTGATAGACCAATTTTACTGTATTTTAGTGTGTGGTTGCATATGGTTGCATGTCAATATATTTTAGACGAGTAGCTAATTTAAAATGTTAAATACACTTCATCATGTTCATTGTAAGGATCAAATTTTGTATGACCAATAGAAGATCCGCCATTCAATTTTTGGGTGAATTCATGTTTTGTCTCCTCTACATTTCCAACCAATTAGTGTGAAAGCAAGGTTACAAAGAGATACATAGAAAGAATTAGTAACCGCCTGTGTGAAAAAAAAGAAATATGTTTTCTCATGGTCAATGCTATAACGCACCTTGTAGGTTATCTACAGGGAATTATAACGCATTCAGATTCAACAGAGAGTCGCGTTAATCGTGGTGGACTTACACTGATCTGCATACATGCGATACACGTAGGTCCCTTTCGTTTTTGTAGAGTTAATGGACTAACGCAGAAGACAGTCATTGTGGAAGGCATTAGCACGCTTTCCATCACCGCAACAGAAGTGTTAACAAACCAAAACATACGTTTCGTTTTTATAAATTGTGAAGTTCGTTCACGTGGTGCTATTCAAGTGCATGAGAGTGCCTTTGTAAAGGGCCTTTTAATATATCAAAGGAGCCACGTAAAAAAAAATTGTTTTTTTAATTCGTGAAGGGTGTATTATAAAGGGTTTTGTTTTTTATATATAGAATATTTTTTAAAAAAATTTCTCTTATATATAAAAAATAATTAAGAGATTCTTAAAAAGGGTTTTTTTCTACAAGTTTTTTATATATAAATAAAAATTTAGGGTTTTATTGCGAGGAGCATTTTTTTTTAAAGTTTTGCAAATCTTATAAAATGAGAAATTTTTTTCTTGAAAAGAAATTATGGAAAATTTTCAACCCCTATTTCCACCATTTACAAGGAAGGATTATGATGTGTGGGCCATTAAGATGATGACCACGTTGTAGGCACATGATGTTTGGGATTTTGTCCAGTTTGGGTTTTCAGAACCTAAGGATGAAGTAAAAGCACAAGCTCTCAGTAATGCAAAGAGAGAACAATGGAAGACAGATAAGAAATAGAATGCACAAGCGTTGTAGTTTATCGAGCAAGGAGTGGACCGACAAGTGTTCTAGAAGATCATGATCACGTCTTCATAAAAAGTAGCATGGGATACTTTGGCGACAAACTATACAAGTATGGCCAAAGTCAATATTGTTAAGTTGCAGAATACTAGGAGAGATTTTGAAACTCTATAGATGAAGGAGACAAAAGACATCGGTTATTTCATGAATTCGGTCATAGCTGTCGTAAATCAGTGAAATATTTGTGGTGAAGAAATTAAAGATCAAAAAGTGGTTGAGAAGATCCTCAGATCTTTGTCTACTAAATTTGATGTTGTGGTAGCCGCCATAGAAGAATCCAAAGATTTGGCATCATTGACAGTTGATGAGTTGATGGGATCACTTCTATCGCATGAGGCGAGGATAGATAGAAGCAAGGATTCCACTCTAGAGACCTCTTTCAAAAGTTAATTTTCTATATCAAGAGACAGAGGTCGAGGCAGAAGTAGATCGAGAGGTAGACGACAAAGTGGAAATATGGTGGTCAGACAGATGGCTGAGAAGGGCATGAACATGAAAGTGGAAGAAACTACAAAAGCTTCAACAATAATCAAAGAGTTGACAAATGAAAGGTGAGATGTTATTATTGCAATAAACTTGGTCACTATGCTCGTGATTACAGGAAGAAGATAGTTGATCAAGGGAACCAGAGAACTAATGTCACTATAGAGAGTACTAACTCCATGTTCTTAGATTTCCATACCACGCATGAACCTTCTACTAGTGTGTGGTTGTTAGACAGTGGTTGCAGTAACCACATGACAGGAAACAAGGATTTAGTTGCAAATTTCGATCAATCTGTGAAAATAGAGGTAAAGCTGGGGAACGACAAGACTGTGGAAGTAGAAGGAAAAGGAGTGGTCAACATTCTGACGAACAAGGGGGAGTTGAAGACAATATGAGAGGTATATTATGTTCCTAGTCTCAAACATAATTTGATAAGTATTGCTCAATTAACATAGAAAGGATACATAGTTATTTTTCAAGGTCAAGAATGTGTTATACATGACAAACCCCCAAGCAAGCAGTTGATAGAAATGGTGCAGATGATGAAGAGCAAACTCTTAACTCTAATTATGAATTACAATGATCAGGTCAGTTGTTTTACAGTTGCATGTTCTCATGATTATTGGTTATGCCACTTTCGGTTTGGACACTTGCACTTCTTTGGTTTAAGATTGTTGCAGCTGAAATAGATGGTTAGAGGATTACCTCTTTTGGGAATGGGTCCCCTGGGGTCAATTTTGGGGTTAAAAGCCTAAGTTTTGGGGCTAAATGCCTAAGTTTTGTATAAACAATGTAAAGTCTCTGCATTTTGTGGTCGCAGAGCGCGAAGATATAAACATTCATAAAGGGTTTCTACCCTTAGTTTAAATAGTTTGTGTTAGCTTGATGAGATCCTCCCTTGGTTCGCGGACCATGATATTGTATAAAAAGGGAGTTTATAAGAGTCTAAGGCAGTTTATAAGTTTTTTGGTAGAGTTTTGAGTAATTTTATGGGTCTGTGAGAGCTAAGAGTGAAGAGTCCTAGCGTAGAAAGAGGCTCTGCAACTGAGTGCATAGAGGCCTAGAGTAGAAGTCCACAGTTGAGTACGCAGACCCTTGCAGTTATGTGCACAAGGTAGTCAAAGTCTGTACTGGAAATATGGATTATCAATAAAGAGAAGTATTTTGGAATTATTTGTGTATGCGTTATTTTACTTCTGTTATGAATGTTGCGATTATGTTATGTTGAATACTAGGGTTATGAATTAATGCTATATTGATGTGCGAATCTAAGTATTTTACTTTGTCATATGAATGCAAGTAAGAATATCTATTTACTGGAAGATAACTGTAATTCATGTTAAAGTTAACCAATACTTAAGTGAATCTGAGTAAATACAGAAGCAATAGTAATTACAGAGGACTATAAGTGCCTGATCTATTCGTGGACGATCAGAGACTTTCATGGAGGCTTCAAGGACGAATAAGAGAAATACGATGATAAGCCCTAAAGGGCCTATCGATCTATACGAAGGAAGGGTTAGGGATATAATCGACATTGTGGAGCACCTGGAAGGTATGCTTTTGACTAGCAATCTAGTGGTTTTTCAATAATAATTGTAACCTTTTTTGCATGAGAAATTCGAAGAAGATAAAGGATTTTGATAAAATGTGCAAAAATAGAAAAAGGAAGCTCAAGTGCTAATAATTGACGTTTTCTATGCAGGAAGACATGCGAGCAAGGAGTTCTCGCCCAAAAGCGAGAAGCAGAGGAAAAATAACTGTTGTTCCTCCAGTAGGGAACCGGATGCGGACACGATCAAGCAAAATCGGAATTGAATAGTCCAGGAAAAGAATGCGGGATACCGGCTCGGCGAACGCAAGAAAGATTGAACGATTAGCGAATCCCTCGGGATCTTCGATCCTGAGGGATCGCTGCTTTACTTATCTCTAATTATCTAGATATCCCCGTCATTTCCTTTATATAATGGCACAGCATCATTAAGCAAGAGGAGGATTGTTTTTGTAATTTTACAGTTCCAGAACAAACTTTAATCATTGAGTCTCACTAAGACCTGATTTTGTTATACTTTTGTGGATGCGATTAATATAAAAGACTTGGTGTTTATTCCGTCTCTGCGTTTGAAGTAATCTAAGGCAGTGTACCATTGGCAGCTAAGGGCCCGGCTCCGAAGGACACTTGCTTTTGTATCATTATATGGTGATTTGTGTGTAGTTTGTTTATCTTTATTACTCAGAAGTCTGATGAATTCTTTATATGATACGCTATGCTCTGTTATGTTTAATGAATGAATGATTTCTCTATGTAAAGACTCTGCACTGTATAAGTGGATTTACACAGGGTCGGATTGTATCTTTATTCAGCCATTCCTGTAACAGAGTACTGGCATGAATGTTACTGTCAGTGGATTTATGTTAAACAATATTTGTGGGATTCGAGAGTAGCGTCATTCTGTTTAGAAACATAGTTGTATCATTCAATACTCTCAGATTGCTATATTAATGTAGATCATGTACATACGGGTGATGGTTGTTGTTTCATAAATCATTAAGGGTTGCTGTTCCATTTGATTATTGTTGTTCCCTTTGATTATTGCTGTTCCATTTGATTATTGTTGTTCCCTTTTATTATTGTTGTTCCATTTTACTGTTGTTCCATTTATTGCTGTCCCATTTCTATTTTGTTGTTCCGCTGATTTATTTACCTGCCTTTGTTGCTTTGGTGTGAGAGAAGGCCTAAGGTTGTAGTGAGCCTCAGCAAGACGCTGCTTAGCTCCCTGACCTATAAGTTCATGCTCTAAATTTCCCTTCTTTAATCAGTTTCTAAAGGGATGGGATATTGTTTCCGTACCCTTGACTGATCAACTGTTTTGTGTGACTCCATCTTTTAGATTAGTTTAATTATAGCTTAGCATCTGTTTTCCTTTGATCTTCTCAACCCTGTACTACTAAGCATTACTCGGACAAATAGCCTCGGATTGAGCTACTTCTTGCAATAACAAAACGTTCCCGGATTGACTTATTAATGTGGAATAATTAGCGGTGTGAGAGACCCTAGTTACAACTCTACATTTTGGCGCCGTTGCCGGGGAAGGAGTATAGCCATTTGCCCTTTACAGAGTAGTGCGCAAAGCTGCTAGGGGGAGTTGGATTCCAAAAACGGAAGGTAAGAACCTACGTACGAAGCATGTAAAAGCCCTGCTCCACCGTCCGCTCTCTTAGCAGAATTGCTGGTTGAATAGGATTCAGTAGATTTTAGAGTGCATGACTAAGCATAAAAAGCTAGAAAAGAATATCAAACCTCCAGTCAAACCTGAAAAAGCCAAAGGACCGGTGACCCTTGGCCGAACAACCTTCATAGACGAAATCTATAAGAAAACTGAATCTCAACCGTGAGTAGGCCTCAGAAAGACTCATTCTAAGCAGCCCACTAGTTCCCTTCAGGCTACAACATCACCATCTGGAGCCTACGCTGAGGTGCATAGTCGGACTGATGAACAGGACTTCCAAAAAATTGAAAATTCTGTGTCAGAACGGCTGCAAGAAGGGAATTTAAGTAATCTTTGTGAAGGAGAAGGGGAAACAGGGGAAATAGAGGAACCAAGGTCTCCTTCTAGGATAATCCAATTGTTAAACAGCCCAGACAGGGGGAGCGCGGCCAAAGTTAACCTTGAAGGAACCCCATTCCCTCAGACAGAAATCCTAGATAAGGGAAGTGTCATTAAAACAGTTCCTGCCAAGGCCGTCCCTTCTCAACCTAGGAACACCCTCCTAGAAATTCCGGAAGGATATTAGCACATCTTTGATCCAATGGCGCAGAATCAGCCAAATACTCAAACTTCTACATTGCAATATCCTATAGTAGATTCTGCTGCAAATGCACCCATGAAAGCAATACCTCTTCAACACATCCCGACGTTTCATGGACTTACATCAGAAGACCCCGATGCATTTTTATTTGAATTCGATGTGCTATGTAGAGGGTACGATTACACCACTGACCCCCAGAAATTAAAGTTGTTCCCCTCCACTTTAAAAGGAGCAGCTCTGAGATGGTTCATGGGTTTAGTTGGTGGGGTCATAAACAACTGGGAGCAAATGAAAGAATCCTTTCTTAAAAAATATCAGGATTATTGTAGGTCGAGAGAGCTAAAAGATGAAATTTTCCAAATGACGGCCAGACCAAATGAAACTTTGGAAGAATACGTAGAACGTTTCCAGTATAATTTACAGAGATCCCCTATGCATCACTACCTCTGCCTGATAATGTGTTGAAAACTGCATTGATTAGAGGAATGAAAGAGCAGTGGATTGAAACATTGAATATCATGGGAAAAGGGGATATTTACCAAGAGAATTTTGCTGATATCATTAATTTATGCATCAGGAGTTCAAGAGGCAGCACAAGGATAAAATCAACAGAATATGATAGGTTTGTTAAAGACAACAAAATATCAACAGAAGGGGTAACACGTGTAAAACTAGGGAATTTATTAGAAAATTTTAAAACTGATATTCTGGGGACATTAACTACTCAGCTTGATATTGTGCAGGCTAAACAAAAGCAAATGGAGGCGGAGCAAAATCTGGCAATTTTCTGCCCCCGATGCAGAAGAAAACACAACCACAAGGAATGTCCGTTAGATACAGTTCAAACATGTGCTATCTGTACGAAAGACCACCTTACTGAGAGCTGCCCCTCACTTCCTGGATTGAAGGCAGTATACAAGGAAGCAGAAGAAGAATCAGAACCAGCATACTTTGTTAACCAACGTCGCCAATGGCAACCTAGGCAATCTGGTATGTTTTCTGACCCGACTTCTTCTTTTCAGCCTCCGCAATACAATGCTCAGCAATATGGTATGTGGCAAAACCAATCTACACCCCCAGTCCCGAATTGGTCATCACAGCCGTTTCCTTCTCCAAATCCATGGATGAATCAGACAAGCCAATTCGGATGGCCAAATTTTCCCTACACCCCACCATATTGGCAGAATAACTCATACCCTCCGCAATGGATTCCCCCTACTTCACAAGGTTCACCCTGGCAGACAAATTGGCCAAGATCAACATATCAGTCAACAGGAACTATTCCACTCCCTCAACCGACTCTGCCAGCCTTACAACAAAACCCCCAGTCTAATTTAAGGCCGCAACTCCCAGCCCAACCCAATCCCAATCCTAATAATAGACTAGTCCAATCCCTCCAAATTATAGAAACATCAGAAACTGGACTTGACCTAAGGGAGTGCAATGACCTTCAGTTACGATCTGGACGTATCATAGAAACAGAGGGAGAAAAAACAGTTCACATTGAAAATCAGTTACCAATAGAACAACCACCACAACAAGAGGGTGTAAATAAGGAACAGACCCATCAACAAACAAATACATCCTCTCCTCCTTTCCCGGAACGATTAGTCATACCACGACCAGTACAACATCCAGACTTTGACATTCTGGGAGAGTTACAAAACCTGTACATAAAAATTCCATTCCTCCAGGCCATTCAAGATATTCCTATATACACAAAAACTATAAAAGAACTGTGCATAAAAAAATCAAGGAGGAATACAACCACTAACCCAAGAGTCCAAGTCGTCGGCACCTTATCTGACTTATTATCAGGGAAAGAGACACCTATCAAATACGAAGATCCCGGAAATCTAATTGTGACTGTCCAAATCTATGGCCAAACCCTGACTAACGCTTTAGTTGATCTAGGAGCTGCAATCAATATTTGGACAACCTCTACCTACCAAAAGCTTGGCATCACATCAGTAGAACCCACTTCTACTTTGCTAGAATTGGCAGATCGATCTGTAGTTCTACCAGAAGGCACTCTATACGATGTCATGGTTTCTGTAGACTCCTGGGAATATCCAACTGATTTCCTGACAATTAATCCAAAAACCTGACTGGATGGACATCCGCTAATATTAGGAAGACCTTGGCTTGCTACTGCCGATGCCTATATTGGTTGCCGGCAGGGAAACATGACTATAACTAAAGGACCAGATGTTAAAAATCTAGTTCTATATCCTCCAGCACAGCCAAGCCTGCCAATGATCAAAACCAATCAGTATCCTGTGTCATACCTCACTAACAATATCAGATCCCCATTGACTGTACAGAAGGCTTTAGATTTTAAAGATCAAATAGAAGATGATGCCATCAATAACTTCATTAGCCAAACTGAATCTAGATCTCACACACAGTGTTTTATGATAGAGGCAGCATTCGATATTGAGCTAGAGGAAGACCCTTTGAAAGACGCACATGACCAAACAATACCAGTGACTGTTGTTGCTAATAGTAAAGTAGTGGAAATTGAACCTGGTAAGGCCTTAAATATCAACGCCAACCTTACACCAGACCAAGAAGCAAAACTTGTAAATCTGTTACGAAAATATCAAGGAGAATTTGCGTGGGATTACCCTGACATGAAAGGGATCGATCCCCAATTATGCACCCACCACATCTACATAGAAAAAGATGCAAAACCTGTTCATCAGCCGCAAAGAAGACTTAACCCCATCTAAAATAGGTAGTAAAAGCCGAACTTCAGAAACTTCTAGATGTTAATTTTATTTATCCCATCTCCGACAGTAAGTGGGTCTCTCCCCTGGTGGTGGTACCCAAGAAAAATGGAAAATGGAGGATTTGCGTAGATTATAGGGAGTTAAATAAGGCCACGCAGAAGGATCACTTCCCTCTCCCATTTATAGATCAAGTATTGGACACTTTGGCAAGAAAGAAATTCTTTTCTTTCCTGGATGGCTTCAACGGATATAACCAAATCCAAATTGCCCCTGAAGACCAGGATAAAACTACCTTTACTTGCCCTTGGGGAACGTTTGCCTATCGAGTTTTGCCCTTCGGCCTATGTAATGCCCCTGCTACATTCCAAAGGGCTGTCCTTAGTAACTTCGCAGATCTGATAAATGATGGACTCGAAGTGTAAATGGACGATTTTACACCATACGGAGATGATTTTGACCCAGCTCTAAATACCCTGGAAAAATTCCTACAACGTTGTATCGCTACCAGACTTTGTCTGAGTCACGAAAAGTGTTACATGATGATGACAGAAGGGCTCATTCTAGGGCACTACATCTCAGCAGCTGGCATCTAGGTAGACCCGACTAAAATCCAGATTCTTTTGCTTATTCCTACCCCCACTACTCAAACGGAGGTACGCAGTTTCCTTGGCTTTTCTGGGTATTACAGACGATTTATAGAACATTACTCACGTATTGCTGCACCTCTATATGATTTAACTGGAAATGTTGATTTCTTGTGGACAGAAAAATGCGACCAGGCTTTTAAGGAACTGAAGAAGCTTCTATCAACAGCCCCAGTCCTTCGAGGACCCAACTGGAATTTGCCATTTCAAATCTCATCTGATGCCTCAGACACAGTAATTGGTGCAGTCCTAGGGCAAGAAGAGGATAAGAGACCATATGCTATCTACTATATTAGCAAAAATTTATCCTCTGCCGAACTCAATTATACTGTTACTGAAAAGGAATTCCTGGCTGTAATACATGCTGTTAACAAATTTAGACATTATATCACAGGCTATCCCGTTGTGTTATATACAGATCATTCTTCTATCAAATATTTGGCAAATAAACCTGTTACGAAAGCCAAAATAACCAGATGGTTGATCTTATTGCAGGAGTTCGACATCACAATCAAGGATTGACCTGGCAAGGAGAACCCTGTAGCTGATTTCCTCTCACGAATACCGAAAGCAATTGAAACAGCAACCGTGGAAGATCAATTTCCTGACGAACACCTGTTTGTTGTTGCTGTTCGAACACCCTGGTATGCTAATGTCGCTAATTACCTCGCAGTCAGCAAGCTACCAAAACACTTAACCCCTCAGGAACGCAAGCAGATTGTTCAGAAGAGCACTCGGTTTTCGTGGATTGGAGGCCATTTGTTCCATACGGGGGCAGACATGCAAATTAGAAGGTGTATTCGAGAAGACGAAATCTTTGACATTCTAAAAGCTTGCCACGACGGGCCATGCGGGGGACATTTCGCTGAAAAAAGAACAACACATAAAGTATTGCAGACCGGATACTATTGGCCTACAATTTTCAAGGATGCGAAAAAATTTGCACAAGCCTGTGACAGCTGCCAGCGAGCAGGAAGACCTGGCCAAGCCGATGAAATGCCTCTGAGACCACAATTGGTCATTGAGCCATTTGAACGATGGGCTCTGGACTTCGTTGGGCCCATCAATCCATCATCAAATTAGAGGACATACATTCTGGTGGCGACAGACTATGTTACTAAATGGGTCGAGGCCGAATCATTACCTAAGGCTACAGAAGACTCTGTGATACAATTCTTGTTCCATTTATTTGTACGTTATGGACTTCCGAGGGAACTAATCACCGATGGTGGACCACAATTTGTTGGAAATAAATTAGCTGCAACACTTAACAATTATCATGTCCAACATAAGATCACTACCCCATACCATCCGCAGGAAAATGGGCAAGTAGAGAGTAGTAATAAGGTAATAGAATCAATTTTAACAAAGACCATTGCATTGCATAGGCGTGATTGGGCCACTCGACTACCCGAGGCACTGTGGGCCTACAGAACCACATGGAGAAGTACTACAGGCTATTCACCTTATCAATTAGTGTTTGGGAAGCAGCCAATTTTCCCCATAGAATTCGAAATCCGAACGCTACGAACTGCACAGGAAGTCGGCCTAGATCTGAGTGAGGCACAAATCAATTGATTACAGCAGATTAATGAATTGGACGCAAATCAGGCTCTCTGCATTACAAAATACAGCATTAATTCAACAACAGCGAGCTAAATGACATGATACACTTATCAAGAATAAAGTCTTTCATGAAGGAGACTGGGCTCTGTTATACGACTCTCGGTTTCAGGACTTCCCGGGGAAACTCCAGACTCGATGGTTAGGACCATACGAAATCCAGAAGGTACATGACAATGGGACCCTTACCCTAATCACAATTGACGGTTCTGGATATGCATTCAAAGTAAACGGCCACCGAGTTCGCCTTTATCGAAAGCCACTCACTCGGGAATCCTTCTGTCAGCAGCTGCGACAAGATACTGATATGGAAATCTTAGGAGAGGAAGGGAAATCTTCCTCACCTATAGTTTAAGAAATTCATTTTTATAACTTGTACATAAACATCTTGTCTATATGTTTCCTTGATTTTTTTACTCCAAGAGTTTTTGATGTTCCTTTGCGAAAAGGAACAACACTTGTGTGTTTTTGTTGTTCCTTTACGAAAAGGAACAGCACTTGTGTGTTTTTGCTGTTCCTTTGCGAAAAGGAACAACACTTGTGTGTTTTTGCTGTTCCTTTACGAAAAGGAACAGCACTTGTGCTTTTTGCTGTTCCTTTGCGAAAAGGAACAACACTTGTGTGTTTTTGTTGTTCCTTTGCAAAAAGGAACAGCACTTGTGCTTTTTGCTGTTCCTTTGCGAAAAGGAACTGCACTTGTGCTTTTTGTTGTTCCTTTGCGAAAAGGAACAGCACTTGTGTTTTTTTGCTGTTCCTTTGCGAAAAGGAACAACACTTGTGTTTTTTTGTTGTTCCTTTGCGAAAAGGAACAGCACTTGTGTTTTTTTGCTGTTCCTTTGCGAAAAGGAACAGCACTTGTGTTTTTTTGCTGTTCCTTTGCGAAAAGGAACAGCACTTGTGTGTTTTTGCTGTTCCTTTGCGAAAAGGAACAGCACTTGTGCTTTTTGCTGTTCCTTCGCAAAAAGGAACAACACTTGTGTTTTTGCTGTTCCTTTGCGAAAAGGAACAACACTCGTGTGTTTCTGCTGTTCCTTTGCGAAAAGGAACAACACTTGTGTGTTTCTGCTGTTCCTTTGCGAAAAGGAACAGCACAGTTGTGTGTTCCTGCTGTTCCTTTGCGAAAAAGGAACAACACTTGTGTGTTTTTGCTGTTCCTTTGAGAAAAGGAACAACACTTGAGTGTGTCTGCTGTTCCTTTTCAAAAGGAACAGCATTTGAGTATCTTCGCTGTTCCCTTCTCAGAAGGGGACAGCATTTGCGATTTTCCGTTGTTCCTCTCAAAGAAATGGTATCCTACGAATGAATTCTTCTTTCAGGAATGCCATCGACATGTTTTTGCCCTTATGGAGGATGCTTTGCCTCCATGTTCTCTTCAATCTTGTAGACACAGCAATGAACTTATGCGGTGAACATAAAACCATGATATACCGAAATCAGCACATCATAAATCGCTATCACTATGTAGCCAGTATGTATAAGAGGACAAGAGGAGGGACGTGAACTTTTTCATCTTCGTTGTCATTGTCATTTACCGGTACCATTGTCATTGGTGATCTTTATCATGACGATTCCCCTAAAAATCTTTTTTGATCATTACTTAGGAGTAAGAACGAACAATTTATATCTATCTGTTGGGATCGTAAGACTTCTTCCACCATTCCCCGCTCTTAAGGAGTGCGAAACCACCCTTATGTGAAAATAAACAAGAAAGGTGCTCTGCAAAAGAAAACAAAAACAAAATATGAAAATTGTCAAATGCAGGATAGGGGGTCTCATTCAGAGCCGGCCTACCATGATCATAAGGGTGGAAGCGAAGTGGCATCCCCATAACGGCCACCACACCAGGGATATGGTCCAAAGGTAAATTAACAAGCAAATCTTGGAACAGGAGGTCTCATCGCGAGCCGGCCTGACCATGTTTCGCGCCTACCTTGTGAATGGCATTATGGCTATCTGGTCACCAAGCCAGCATAATGGCCTGCATTTTGACAAAGCACTCTTCAGAATATACACAAAGGATCATGGTTCCGGAGGGTGAAATAAACAACTCTGCCAAGGTTATGAACACCTGTTGGCAGCAGAGCTCTGTTAATGGCATAGAAGTCGTAATAATTACACCAATAGGTATGATATTAAAATTTTTCTGTCTCTTATCCTTTGCAAAGATCATATGTCACACCCAATGTATATATCGCATGAATATTTATTACCACCAATCATGGCAACGGAACTGACAGTGACCACTGGAGACCTCGTACGCTTGACAGACGTCCCATCCCCTAGCTCCTCATTATATCACGCAGGCTCTTATGCAAAACACGATCTACCTTTTTGCCTCGGTTTCGGCATTTCGTTGTTTTTCTAAAACATGGCATAATTTCATATGTTGTACTTTATGATTGGACCTCCGAACTGGTTGCTGCTCCTCTCTTTGACGGCTGGGGACAGCCTATCAGATCACGGGGGGGAAGGTAATCTCATTACTCCATGATTACGTGGCTGCACACCATTCGGGCGAGACAATGTACGAAGGAATGACATGGTTTAACGGTATGATGCTTCCATTCTACGGAAATTGCCATCCACGATCTTTTTTATTTTATTTTAGTTGCATGCTCGGTGATCATCCTCTCTGCGTCGCAAACACCGCAAGCAGTTGCTATTCCATTTCTGAGAAGAATCATGGGCGGAAAGACGGTCCGAAGTGAACCTCACAAGCTGACAGTTTCCGCTGCTGCTCGCGAAATTCTGGAAAACGTAGGATGGTTGAATTACTTCAGCCGCCTGCAAGAATCAAATGAAGCCGTGGCATTGGAATTCCTGCAGAATTTGCAGGAAAATTACTCCATAGTAGGAGGAAAGCGGATAGCGGTTACAGAGGATATTATCGCAGAATTTTCAGGATTACCAGCTGCTGGACCCATATGGACGCCAAAGAAGGAAAGATTACAAAAAGCTATGGAAATTTTCTAGGACGAAGGCCAAAGCTTGACAGTCAAAGGGAAAGGAGTTTTGCCGGCAACACTAGGGGAACCCTGGACCGAGCTAGCGAAGACAGTACAAAGTTATATCACCTGCGAAGGGAGAAAAGACGTGGTAAGACCTCGTCACCTGAAACTTTTAGCTGTTTTAAAAGGAAAATGTTCTGTAAATCTCCCCGCACTTTTAAATTCGCTACTACATGACGCGGCCCGAAACTTGAGTAAGGCCCAGCACATAGATGCAGTCGTTAGCCACCATGGGCTGATTCGGTTGATAGTGAGCCACAGTCTCACTCAACAGAAAAGCACTTGGGAGGAATTGATCGCAATAGTCGAAGGAGGATCGGCTGCACCACCCCCAAAACCTGAACAGTCCTCTAGCACGCTGGAATGATTAGAAAAATGCAAGAAGTCAGCAACAGAAAGACATGCTGCTTCAAAACGGAAACAACCTTCCGATATGCCAGAACGACCAGAGGAACCCAGAGAACCTACTGGCACACCTGACCTACCTGAGAGACCAAGGAAGTCAGCTCGGCTGGCCCGGATACGAGGAAGGTTAGAAAGAATTCAGGAAGCAATGGCCCAGCCAATTGAAATTGCGGACGAACCTCCAGAACCAGAAGGAGGACCTTCTGAAGGAAATGTGGAGCAATCAGGGCCTGGGACTGGCCAGCCGGAAGGGGAAGCAATGGCCACCGAGCAGAACAATCAAGAAAATGAGCACTCTGAGGAAGAAAGGGGTACCGAACAAGGCAATCAAGAAGAAGAAATAGCACAGCCAGGGGGTAGCCCGTTGCAGTACCCTGTAGGTGAGGAGGAATTGGCAGCAGTTCTGGCCAATATGGGGGAATATGGCCAGCCCTCTAGCACAACAAGCGTCCCCGACAGTCCCGCAGAGGAAAAACTACCCGAGGAAGCACATGCAGAAAAGACAGGAGAAGAAAACCCGCCTGGTTATGATAATGAAATTGAAGACAACAATCAGGGATAGTCTGTCCCCAGGACGCTGGAAGATATCCTTGATGAAGAAGGAGCGGGCTTAAGGGTCAAACCCTCTGCCGAGGCAAAGAAGATTAAGAAATTAAGAAAGAAACAACAGAGGTTGTTGGGCACTATAGCCAGGCTCCGGCAGCAAATTCGAATTCTTAAAGCCGATTTGAGAATACAAAGGACCTCAAGGAAAAGGAGGAGGGTCACTACAGCAAAAACCCCAAGGACAAGAACCCGTTTTGTTGGTCGAAACCCCATCAGGAGACCTACCGCCGAGGAACAGTCTGCTGTTCCAAATGTTAATGAGGAACAGGGTGTTGTTCCAAATAACATAGAGGAATAGACTGTTGTTCCATCTGACCCTGGAGAACAAGCTGACATTCCAATTAAGGGAGAAGAGCAGCAAGATGTTCCAATGGCAGGGGGACCTCAGCAGCCTTTCATTCGTGTCAAGAAGGAGAAAGAAAATAAGGAGACCCAAACAGAGGCACCACCCTCAGGGGTTATTCGGGTTCTGAACTCTAGACAGCGCAATAAAAAGTTGCAGGCAAAATTCCCGGCCTCTACGGCTCAATGGAACAAGGATCCAAAAACGAGAAAATTGCACAGGATGATGAAGCAAGCCCAACAAGAAGCTGAACAACTAAGAGAGCAAGCAATCCCCCGGGAGAAATATGAAGAATTACAACAGCAACTTCGGAATATTAGTCAATCCGAAAGCCAAGCCTTTGAGGGATGGCAGAAGGAACAAGAAAAGGTTGCTAAGGTAACTCGTCGATTAGATAGTGTTGTTAAGCAGATGGACACTGTGTGTTCCTTATATAATGACGTTTTGACTTGTAGGGCCCCTGCTAAAAATTATGCTTTATTTTTGCTTGAAAGATATTTGAGATTGAAAATAAAAGCCGTTAGGGCAGGAGCACCTATCCACATCAACACTGTTAATGATTTTATAGACTGTTGCAAGCATTATGGGGTTAAGGTTCAAAGGTTATTGTGCGAGTTTTACTTGCACAACCTTGTGCTAGACCAGGAAACTGATTTAAATCCTGGCCCTTTTGTTGGCGATATACAATTCCAAGCCTTCATCTCATTTGGGGTTAATCAGGTAAAATGGCTCAGAGCTTATAACGCCTTTCAGAGACAAGAAAATAGCCTGGACTTGTGGGTACGAGCTGAACCTAGAGACCCAGTGACGCTATGGAGAGAGAATAGGAGTCTTATAAGGATCCCAGGTGTCATTGAGATAATAGGACCCATGCATGAAGACTTGATCCGAAATGGTCTGGAATATTTCCTAACTATTAAAGATCTTGCCCTCGATGCTGCAAAATTTCGATACCAGACCTCTAGTCCAAGCATCCAGCTCAGGGAACCATTCAAATATGAGAATTTTGAGCTGGCTACCAGCCGATTGAACCTTTATGGGGAACGGATTCTGAAAGCAGGGCCATCCTGGTTAGGGTATCGATTTCGCAGTCCGATTATTTGGCACCCTGCACCCGGATATCAGGCCTTGTATGAGATGCCTGCAGATCAAATAGATCAGTTCTTTGATAATCTAGTTGCTCATCACGGTTGTCGGCCTCCTCACGAGATCCCTTCTCCGGCCTATTCTCTCATCGCCTTGCATGTCAACTACAATGTTTTCATGAGGCCATGAAACAGGGTAAGCAGGGGGGTGTGTGGAGCACCTGGAAGGTATGCTTTTGACTAGCAATCTAGTGGTTTTTCAATAATAATTGTAATCTTTTTTGCATGAGAAATTCGAAGAAGATAAAGGATTTTGATAAAATGTGCAAAAATAGACAAAGGAAGCTCAAGTGCTAATAATTGACGTTTTCTATGCAGGAAGACATGCGAGCAAGGAGTTCCCGCCCAAAAGCGAGAAGCAGAGGAAAAATAACTGCTGTTCCTCCAGTAGGGAACCGGATGCGGACACGATCAAGCAAAATCGGAATTGAATAGTCCAGGAAAAGAATGCGGGATACCGGCTCGGCGAACGCAAGAAAAATTGAACGATTAGCGAATCCCTCGGGATCTTCGATCCTGAGGGATCGCTGCTTTACTTATCTCTGATTATCTAGATATCCCCGTCATTTCTTTTATATAATGGCACAGCATCATTAAGCAAGAGGAGGATTGTTTTTGTAATTTTACAGTTCCAGAACAAACTTTAATCATTGAGTCTCACTGAGACCTGATTTTGTTATACTTTTGTGGATGCGATTAATATAAAAGACTTGGTGTTTATTCCGTCTCTGCGTTTGAAGTAATCTAAGGCAGTGTACCATTGGCAGCTAAGGGCCCGGCTCCGAAGGACACTTGCTTTTGTATCATTATATGGTGATTTGTATGTAGTTTGTTTATCTTTATTACTTAGCAGTCTGATGAATTCTTTATATGATACGCTATGCTCTGTTATGTTTAATGAATGAATGATTTCTCTATGTAAAGACTCTGCACTGTATAAGTGGATTTACACAGGGTCGGATTGTATCTTTATTCAGCCATTCCTGTAACAGTGTACTGGCATGAATGTTACTGTCAGTGGATTTATGTTAAACAATATTTGTGGGATTCGAGAGTAGCGTCATTCTGTTTAGAAACATAGGTGTATCATTCAATACTCTCAGATTGCTATATTAATGTAGATCATGTACATACGGGTGATGGTTGTTGTTTCATAAATCATTAAGGGTTGTTGTTCCATTTGATTATTGTTGTTCCATTTGATTATTGTTGTTCCCTTTGATTATTGTTGTTCCATTTGATTATTGTTGTTCCCTTTGATTATTATTGTTCCATTTTACTGATGTTCCATTTATTGTTGTCCCATTTCTATTTTGTTGTTCCGCTGATTTATTTACCTGCCTTTGTTGCTTTGGTGTGAGAGAAGGCCTAAGGCTGTAGTGAGCCTCAACAAGACGCTGCTTAGCTCCCTGACCTATAAGTCCATGCTCTAAATTTCCCTTCTTTAATCAGTTTCTAAAGGGATGGGATATTGTTTCCGTACCCTTGACTGATCAACTGTTTTGTGTGACTCCATCTTTTAGATTAGTTTAATTACAGCTTAGCATCTGTTTTCCTTTGATCTTCTCAACCCTGTACTACTAAGCATTACTCGGACAAATAGCCTCGGATTGAGCTACTTCTTGCAATAACAAAACGTTCCCGGATTGACTTATTAATGTGGAATAATTAGCGGTGTGAGAGACCCTAGTTACAGCTCTATAGACATCACAACCATCTCAAGGTGCAGAAACTTGGTTCTTTTATCCCCCCATACTGATATGGGTGAGACTTCAGTCTACGCTCCGCGGATTGGTGCCGAAAGGGCCAGTGGTGTAGGGGTTTTCTTGGCTACTTAATGTTTAACCTAGGTTAGGGCCCATCAAGCCAAAAAATGGTTTCGTTGCTGGGACCAAGATCTGCATAATGAGATGTGTGATGTCGCATAATTAGAATCCAATTGAGAACAAGATTGAAGGCTGGTTGGATAGAAAGATCCACGAATTCGTGGCACAAGAAAACAAGAATCCACGATTGATGAAAGAACAATGGTTGGACAGATATCTGTACACAGATGGATATGAAATCTTCTTCTATTCCTTCCTAGTTGAATTATATGAATGGATCACGAAATTGGCAAACGGCCAAGGGAGGTGGCGGCTTGAAAGTCCAATTGTCCAGACCCTGGAGTTAGTGCGGAGATTGGAAGCCTCTGAAGATAAGATTGTGCACGTTGTTGATCATTGGCTCGATCATACCATAGGAGGATTTGTGACATCGTTTGTGGTCGATACTTCGATCAGTTACAACGAAGTAGAGCATCGCTTCTTGAAAGGGGCATGAGGTAACTATTTAAAATCGTTAAATACTTGGATTAAGATTCTATTGTGCGAAAAGTGGGTTATGAAGTTTCCTTGATGTTTGGGGCTACGCGAAGTGGAAGGAATTTCAAGGAAGGAGGAAGAAAAGGCCCTGAATATATCCCGTTGATTGAACCTCCTGTGAGTGACAACGAGGGAGCAGCACAGCTTCTCCGTAGAGCGTTATTCAGTTGATAACGCAAGGCTTCTCGCAAATACCTCATCCACCCACACCACCCCCATCTTCAACTCCACCACCATTCCTAATGGTGAACTCCGTAAAGCTACCTGTGTTCAAGGTCGTGGGAAATGAAGATCCAAACTAGTTTTGGTTCGTCATGAAGGTTCTATGGGAATCACAGGGTATCACGAATGATCAAATGAAGAAAGTGGCATTGGTTAGTGCTTTGCAGGACTGCACACTAACTTGGTACACTAAGTACTGCACGGATAACCCGATGTCTACATTGGAAGATATCCAAATTGCGTTGAATAAGGAGTTCAATAGACCTAAGTCTGAAGCACAATCAATTGTGGGATTCAAAGAGATCATGATGAATCCTAGTGAGACATCCTAGGATTTGGATCGGAGATTGAAGTGTATGATCCGTGAGGCTAACATGAATCTAACTGATGGGCAGCACCGCGAATGGTTTGTGGCCTCGCTCCTGCCTCATCTAAGGGTTGCGCTATCACAATAGAAGATTGGGACCAGGCAGAAGCTCTAGAAATCGCGATGAGATTGCACGAGACAACAATGAAGGATGTTAATCTATGGGTTCAATAGATTAAATGCGCAGTTGAAAAACCTTTTCCTAGAAATGTAGAGTCCGAGGAAAGATAGAACAACGCGGCCTGAGGTGCACGAAGAAGTTTGGTGCCTGAAGTGCAAAAGCCAAGGGCATGACAAAGATCACTGTCCAGTTTTCACAAATTATGTTGCAGCAGGGGGACCAATGCCTCTGAGGCTGGAAGATGTAGCAAGGCCAAGTGCAGGGCCCACGCTATAGTGTGTTATCTGTCAGGTCATTGGGAAACATGCGACTGATAATTGCCACTTGCTGCAAAAATTCGTACTGACACCGCAACCACTCTTCTGCAACTTCTATCAAATAGTGGGACATGATGAGCACAATTGTCATATTTGTGAATTAATGATGGACAGGACACCTACATACAGGGTGTAGGGAGAAACATAGCCTCTGGACCAAGGCGTTGGAGGAGTGCGAGTCAAGTATCAGGGGCACAGACGAGGCCGAGGTGGAGGAGGACATGGTAGAGGTCGTGGGTAGGTTATTTGCTACAACTGTGGAGGACCAGGACACTACTCACGAGACTCCCCGAATCCCATACGTCTGTCATGCCACTATTGTACCCAGTTTGACCATGCAAGGAAGGATTTCCCTATATTATTAGCTAAGATATGGAAGAAGGGGGCACAACCTCCACAACCAACTCAGAACCTACAGATGATGAGAGTTGAGCCTCGCCAGGAATACCCTGAGGTAAATATTATGCTGCGGAGTGGAGCGAAAACTACTGACGATAAGGGGAAGCACCCTATAGAAGGTGAGTGGGTCCGCAAAGCACCAGAAAAGGAGACCAGGTTTGACCTAGAACGTGTAAAAGAAACATTTATGGAAGTGAAGAAAATTTTTGCTGAAGCCTCTACCTCAGGGAGTCAGGAGAAGCCGACTGAAGAAATGGAACCGTCGATGATTACCACATTCTTGGAGACCTACATGAAACTGCTACTTGATAGCAAGGCAATGAAGGGACTGCAGGAGTTGATCAATAGGTGTGCTGGCAAGGAAAACATTATTGACGAACCGCGTGTAGTTAGGAAGCTTGGTAAGCATAAGGCAAGAACTAGATCTGAGATGATACTCACTGTACAGATAGGAGAATATGAAATGGACCAAGTTATCTTGGACCTAATGTTTGACACAAAAGTTTTTCCGAAATAGACATGGGAAAGAATGGGGAGACCTGCATTACAGTGGTCTCAAATTCAATTAAGGATGGCAAATCAGCAGAAAATCATCCCAGTGGGAAGGTTGTAGGGGGTAACAATTGATATCGAAGGCGTGAGCGCACTAGCTGATTTTGAAGTGATAGAGATTATGGATGACAACAATCCCTACCCCACACTCCTTAGGATCTATTAGGCCACTGACATGAATGGGGTAATCAATCTAAAGAAGTGAAAGATGATATTTGAAAAGAAATAGCTCCAAGTAGTGGTGCCACTGGACCCTGCAGAAGGACCACGCTATACTGAAGCAGTGCACGATTATGAATGTGATGACGATTTGGACCAGATTTACAAGATAACGATGTGAGATCAAGATCAGGTGAATCCAACAGTAGATGGATGTATTGCATTGGACCGCAAAATTTCCTGCACATTAGATTGAAATGAAGAATTGGAGCACTATCAAAATCGACTGCATGAGGTATCTATGCTATGCTATAATATGGTGACCAAGTCATTGCATTTTGTATCATCAGAGATAAGATATCTGCCTTAATTTGATGGTTTAACTAATGTTGATCACTTTTTTGATGCATTTGAGAGAGAAGTGTGAGAGAAACATCACTTCCAGGCCTTGGACTGGGTTCTACGCTCTACACCTGCGAGATGTTGGGGCACTCATAAGGACAGTTTTGTTGATTGGCGCAAATGATGAGAGTGTGGTTTGACCACCCACAAGTATGGCTAACAAAAAAATATGATAGGAGAAATGATCGACGGGACCATTTAGCCAAATGTACTGAAGTGTATGGAGCAAAGCCTTAGCCATAGTGGGTCCATCTATTTGGTCATATCTTGGATGTTATACCGATGAATTGGTACTTGGTTACGGAACTCCTTCATGGCACAAAATAATGGGATGTTTTGCGCCAAGGATTTTTTATGACATTCATCTTTGAGGATGGGTTTGAAAGTATCAAGGAAGCATTATAGGAGGATAAGGTAGCAATTTTCAGGATACCGATGGATCCTCTAGATTTGATTCAACCTGATTGGACTACCCAGCTAAGCTACCCACTCGAGTGCTACAATCTAACAGTGGAAGAGGAAGATGAAGACCTAAGGAAGATTAATATTCTAGAGACTGAAGGGCACCACAAAGTTGAAGGACCGCAACTAGAGATCCCAAACATAACCAAGCTGCTCAAAACCAGACAGGTGAACATTGGCATGGAGGCAAAGCCGCAGTTTGAAAATATTGGGGGCTACTGGGACGAAGTGACAGTAGATAACATCACCGAACTACTCCACGAATATCAGGATCTGTTCCCCACGAAGTTTTTAGATCTGAAAGGGATAATAGGGGACTTGGGTGTCATGAATATCACCCTAAAACCAGACGCGAAACCTGTGAAGAAAAGAGCTTACCACCTAAATCTGAAGTATAAAGAATGGGTCCACTTAGAGTTAGATAAGATGCTTGTGACATGTATTATTGAATCGGTGGAAGGATCTGATTGGGTGAGCCCAATAGTAGTTCAGGAAAAGAATCAGAAGGAAGAAATAAGGATATGCATAGATCTCAGGAAGCTGAATGATTCCTGCGTGCATGATCCCTTCCCAATTCTGTTCACCGATGAGGTCCTAGATAATTTTGGCGGCCAAGAATCATATTCATTCACTAATGGGTTCTTTAGGTATCATCAGATCAAGATCACGCCAGAGGATAGAAGTAAGACGACCTTTGCGAGTGAATGGGGATGCTTCCAGTATACAGTGATTCCTTTCGGTAAGAACACACTGACAATCTTTTCATGCGTAGTCATCGCGGCATTCAAGGATTTCATTCACAAATTTCTAGAGGTATACTTTGATGATTGGACAGTGTTTGGATTGGTAAAGCACCATGTGGCAAGTTTGCGCTTGTGCTAAATACATGTCAGAGGTACCAGATCACACCTAATCTGAAGAAATGTTTGTTCTTTGTTCCTTTTGGGATCTTGCTAGGTCATGTGGTATGCAGAAAAGGCTTGATGGTAGACCCAGAAAAGATCACGATCATAATCAATTTGGAGGCACCAAGGAGTGTGAAACAGTTGCATGCTACGTCGAGGAATATGGGATACTATAGGAAACTCATCAAGAGCTATGCCCAGATCACCATGCCGATAGAAAAATTGTTCAAGAAGGATGTTACGTTCTATTGAATGAAGAATGCAAGAAGAGCTTGGATGTGCTAAAGGAGAAAATGGTCACCGTGTCGATCCTAGTCTTCCTAGATTGGAAGAAGGAATTTCATGTGCATGTGGACACATCATGTTTTGCGCTGGGAGCAGTACTGACACAGGCTGGTTAAGGGGACTTGGTTCACCATATAGAACTCGCAAGTAGGAAGTTGTCCAAAGCCGAGAAAAATTATTCCATGACAGAGCGTGAAGGATTAGCTATGGTGTACATGCCCCAAAAGTTTAGGAAATATCCATTGGGCAGACATTTTAAGATGTATAAAGACCATTCTACATTGAAATACCTGGTCAACATGCCTGTGTTGGAGGGGAAGATATGCAGGTGGCTTTTTTTGTTCCAGGAAAATGATTTTCAAGTCATTGTGAAACCAGGACGATTGAATGCAAGACCAGATCATCTGTCGTGCATTGAAAGTGGAGAAGAGCCTACTAATTTGGAGGAAGGACCACCTGAAGTGCAGCTCTTTATAGTGCATGTCGCAGACAACCACTTTGAAGATATTATACACTTTCTGATGACAGGTACGACTCCAGAAGGATATATAGGCCAACAAAAGAAGGAATCGATGGTGCACACAACCGACTTTTCTGTCATTGCAAGGTACTTGTACAAAATGGGATCATATGAAATATTTTGACGTTATTTGCCAGAGTTTGAACGAAAGAAAATCCTCTCTGAGGCTCATGGTGGAGCTGCGAGAGGTCATTATGCAGGAAAAGAAACAGTGCAGATGATTCTACGTGCTGGGTTGTGGTGGCTAACATTGCATAAGGATTCAAAGGTGTATTGTAGGGCATGTGATGCATGCAAAAGGACTAGCAGACCCTTGTAGAGGGATGATTTATTGTTGAATCCACAGATATCGTTACAACCCTTCGAGAAGTGGGTGATTGACTTTGTGGGACCAATTCAACCTACAGGAATGAAAACAGGTAAGATACATCATCATCGTGACTAAGTACTTAACCAGGTGGAAGGAGGCGTAACATATGAAGGACTGTACAAGCACGAAAGCAACAAAATTCATGTTTGAGTATGTGTTGACAAGGTTTGGTTGTCCAAAAATTTTAATGAGAGATCATGGTACACATTTTCTTAATGAGCTGATCACCGCAATGACGGAGGAATTTTAGTTTTACCATCGCAAGAGCACGCCATATCATCCGCAAGATAATGGGACAATGGAAGTGTTTAATAAAATATTAGAGAGCACGCTAACAAATGTTTGCAATTCTCAAAGAAACAAGTGGGATGTGCATGTGCCCGTGGTGTTATGGGCTTATCGAACAACTTGCAAGAAGTTGACTGGACAAATGTCGTTCATACTATTTTATGGTGTAGAAGTTGTGATGCCGATGGAGTACATTATACCTAGTTTGCACATAGTGGCATTCATAGAAATGGCGAATCGTGGAGCCCTGGAGGAGAGGCTCATGCAGCTAACAGAGCTTGAAGAGGATATATTTATAGATGGATTCCATCAACAAGTTCCAAAGGAGCGTGAAATGGCATGGCACGCTTAGCAGATCAAATTGTGCACCTTCAAGGTAAATGATTCAGTTTTATTATATGATAGAAAGTTTGATAAATTTCCAGGGAAATTTCGGATGTATTGGCTGGGGTCCTATGTCATCAAGGAGATTACCAATGGTGGAGCAGTTTAGTTGGTAAATTTGAATGGATAGTCATTCCCAAGGAAGGTGAATGATAGTCGATTGAAGCCATACACCGATGATCCAGCTAGATGACTACATGATGGAAGCAGAGTCTTAGGGCTCCAAGCAACTGAAAGGAGGCGCGGGACTATAAACTACACTGCGTTGGTTGTGGAGCTATGCAATTGGGCAACTGCGCAGAACAAAGGAATGTCACAATGTCAGCAAAAACGCGTGGGGAGCTATGCTATCAAAGAAGGGACCGCGTAGGGAAGTCAGAAAGTGATTGTTATGCTCACTGTTCATGACTTGACAGTAGGAAAATTGCTAAATGGAGAGAGGGGGAAACATTTAAATAGGAATTTAAGGGTAAGATATTTGAAAATCTACTGCCAATCCAACATTTATGAACGAATTTTTGGGGGAACGGTCGGATATGAATTCGAAAATGCCTATAAATTACAGGTGGCTACCCAGCGAAAAACACTTGGAATTTTAAGAATTAAGGTGTTGAGCTCTTAGGCACATATGAACCGTGAGTACTTTGAAGCTTTGATAACAATTTCAGCATTTGAGAAGTTTCCAAAGGAAATGCAGGAGTTGTTGTCTAGTATCATGTCGACGCCGCAGAAACCGTGAGTGCTGGAGAAGCAATGGAAGCTGAGGGAGCTGCCTCGAAGATAGGAAGTGTTGAAGTACCTGCAGAGGTACCCAAATCATCGAGGTCACCTAGGATGAGGCCTACACTAGAAAAAGAGGGTCCGAAAGTGAAGAAAGATAAGCAGAAAGCGACATCGTTGGTGTGAGCCATCCATAAAACACCTGCAGAAGGAAAAGCCCACCTCGGAGGAGAAGGGCAAGGTAGTTGACCCTGAACCTGAAGAAGACAGTGAAAAAATCAATATGGGTGGGGCCGACAGTGACATGGGGGCTGAGGATTTTGACGTTGAATGGTGTGACGATATCTCTAAACTACCTGAATACATTCCCCCACACAGAGGCAAGGCAAAGGTCCCCAAGGACATTGATGAGAGTAAGGTCACACTACATACATTATTGTTTCCTAACAAGATCGCATTTAACGGACTGCGCCTGGCGCGTGTCCCCCTTTTAAAGTTGGAGGATTTGGATTTGGCTGATACAGAGCACTTTCCCTAATTAGCGACTGATCAGTTCATGCATTGTGTCTTCTATAAGGACACTGGTGTGACCGCGCTGGAGCCAAGGAAATGGATAAAAGGGGTGGACAAGGCAGGACTGCTAAACATGCTATCGGTGCCGCATTACAACCATGCATCCATAACCATGATCGTGATCAAACAGTTGTTGTGCTTGGTGCATGATGGGTGCCTGTGGTTGGAAGAACCAATACCAATCACTGACATGTTGATCCATAGTATCACTCGGCTGCTACATTCAGGATTGAATCCGGCCATGGCATTTGGCAGAAAGACAGGTGAGCGCGAGCTCACTGAGTAAATGAAGGACAAATTTAAGCTCATCAAGAAGCTGCATGGCTACTCCATTTCTAGTATAACTGACCCCACAATCAAAGTGGCCAGCTAGATTCTAGCTGGGAAAATTATGAGGAAGTGTCGCGCAAATGAAGTGCGAACGCTAGTTGTCTCATTAGCGGCCCAACGTGTGGAGAGCGTACAATTCAACTGGGAATGCTACCTCTGTAGTGATTTTCTCGTGAACTACAGAGAGGCGCAGGACCACAGTAAAACCTTTCACTATGCATGGCTGCTACTATCCATAGTATTGGTCGCATGCGAGTTACCAGAGAATAGTCAGTTTCCTCCAGTCGCACATGATTTAATGGAAGCAACGAAGTTCGCTTCGCTCTGGGCCACCAAGGACCCCTAAAGGGTCAAGGATAGCAAGATCTTTTGGATCTTGATGGATATGACTATCAACATGGCCATCAACCACAAACCATTGTTGTCACCTTCTATCTTCGACCAGTTGGCAGAATATGTGGATTTTAAGGTGGACTTCCACTGTGTCTCCATGCAAGCGTGGAAGGACCCTGAAAAAATGGTATGACATTCCATACCTCACCATAGATGATGTGATCACGATGGTCCTCGACCTTTGACCAGTAGAGTGGCGCAGGCCTCAGACTTGACAGCTAGGTCTAACAAGTCTACAGCGAAGCATAAGAAGGAAGAGGCCAAACTAAATATGGAACAATTGGTCGGGAAGATGAATAAAGAAGTTGAGGACAAATCCAAAGCAGAGTGCACTTCCAAAAAGCTGATAGAAGGGCAGGAAGAAGAGGAGGAGCATGACTCCGACATGAGTCAGAAATATCCTTCCCTGGAGACAGAAGAGGAAGAGCAGCGATCTGACCAAGGAGGAGTAGACTCGGTGACTATTCCATTCTGAGTTAAGTGGAACAGGGAGCAGGAGAAAGTAGGGTCGTGGAAGAAGTCCAAGCCCAGGAAAATGTCCCTCAACCCAATCACCTTGACAAAGGGTGATTTGAAAAACATTGGCGATGCGGTAAGGGATGCGACCGCGGAACTACTGCAGCAGTTTGAGCAGCAGAAGCAACAGGCCTTGGGTGCCATTCAAATGGGTCTACATGAGTTACAGATCCAGGCATCACAAGTACAGACCAGGGTGGGGTGAAGCAGCGGGGCATCAATGCGTTTGGTGCTTGGAACTTTGGAGGCAGCAGAAATGGTGTGCACGATGGTTCACCAGATCATAGTTCTACCATATGGAGGACTGACTACAAAAGCAGAAGCTGACAGGGCCATTATTAACACCCTCAAGAGGGTTGGGCTAAATTTGGTCGCGCTTCCAAGTGAAGCCCTTCACACCTTGAAACATGGTGTGATCATGGAAATTTGGGCTTGAGAACAACGTGCACTGAATTTTATTAGTGAGTTGAAGGTGAACAACACTCAGTTGGAAGAACAGAAGAATTTTTCCATCGATCTTCTTAAGGCCACCACAGAAAATAATGAGCACATGACCAAGGTGGTGGCTAAGGCATGCATGACTATGCCAAAGTTGGATATTCCTTAAGATGCGCTAGTGGATGTGAGAATTTTGAAACTCACTGCCGGAGTGCGTGAAGTGAGAACAGAGCTGGCTAAGGTTCAGTTTGAATTGAACCTTAAAACTACAGAGCTTAAGTTGAGGGCCCAGCCTTCGACTCCACCAGAGGTTAAAGAGAAGCCCGCAGTTGTTGTCAAAGTTGTAGTAGCAACTATAGATGTCGTCGTGAAGGAGTGCACAATGCTCTTCGAGCAGTCGCTCGAAGTAGTCACCAACCTATAGGAGGAAACCACTGTGTAGAGGCTGGAAATAGAGGCATGGGAGCTGCAGCAGAGATATGATGATGTTAAAGCAATGACACACACCATCGCCATTACACATAGGTTAGCGAAGCTGCAGGAAGCAAAGACACTGAAAGAATAGGTGGATGCAACTCAACGCAAGGAGACAGTACTCAAGGCCTGATTAGGGACATGGCTAGAGGAGGCCTATGTACTCCCTACCTCCATTGAAGGGAAATTGGCCAGTCTGTAGGCGACACAGCTGAAAAAACAGGCAGACAGTGCAAAGCCAGCGACACAGTAGCTGGTCGAGCAGGTGAAGCAGGAGCAAACACAGTGCACCGACAAAGTTGCAGTGGTACAGGTGGAGCTGGGATGTCTTCGTGAAAAGATCTTCATGACAGTAGAGTGACTCAAGGGCAAGTCACCAAATTTGTGTTGGGGGCTTGTTCGGAATGGGTCCCCTGGGTCAATGTTGGGGTTAAAAGCCCAAGTTTTGTGTAAAGAATGTAAAGTCTCTGCATTTTTTGGTCACAGAGTGCGAAGATATATATAGTCAAAAAGGGTTTCCACCCTTAGTTTAGATAGTTTGTGTCGGCTTGATGAGATCTGTCCTTGGTCCGTGGACCATGGGATTTTATAAAAAGGGAGTCTTAGAAGAGTCTAAGGTAGTTAATAAGTTTTTGGTAGAGTTTTGAGTAATTTTATTGGTCTGTGAGAGCTAACAGAGGATATTCTTAGCGTAGGAAGAGGCTCTATGGCTGAGTGCGCAGAGGCCTAGAGTAGAAGTCCGTAGCTAAGTGCGCAGACCCCTGCAGTTGTGTGCATAGGGTAGTCAGAGTTTGTACTGTAAATCTAGATTATCAATAAAGAGAAGTATTCTAGAACTATTCGTGTGTATGTTATATTACTTCTGTTATGAAAGTTGTGATTATGCTATGTTGAATATTGGGGTTATGAATTAATGCTATATTTATGCATGGATCTGTGTATTTTACTTTTTCATATGAACACAAGTAAGAATATCTATTTACGTGAAGATAACTGTAATGCATGTTAAAGTTAACCAATAGTTAAGTGAATATGAGTAAATATAGAAGTAAGAGTAACTACAAAGGCGCGTAAGTGCCTGATCTATCTATTTGGGGCTGCGAAGGATGATCAGATACTTTCACGAAGGCTCTGCATTTTGTGGTCACAGAGCGCGAAGATATAAACAGTCATAAAGGGTTTCTTCCCTTAGTTTAGATAGTTTGTGTTGGCTTGATGAGATCCGCCCTTGGTTCGCGGACCATGGTATTGTATAAAAAGGGAGTCTTATAAGAGTCTAAGGTAGTTTATAAGTTTTTTGGTAGAGTTTTGAGTAAGTTTATGGGTCTGTGAGAACTAAGAGTGAAGAGTCTTAGTGTAGAAAGAGGATCTGCGACTGAGTGCATAGAGGCCTAGAGTAGAAGTCCATAGTTGAGTACGTGGACCCTTGCAGTTGTGTGCACAAGGTAGTCAGAGTCTGTACTGGAAATATGGATTATCAATAAAGAGAAGTATTTTGGAATTATCTGTGTATGCATTATTTTACTTCTATTATGAATGTTACGATTATGTTATGTTGAATACTAGGGTTGTGAATTAATGCTATATTGATGTGCGAATCTAAGTATTTTACTTTTTCATATGAATGCAAGTAAGAATATCTGTTTACGGGAAGATAACTGTAATGCATGTTAAAGTTAACCAATACTTAAGTTAATCTGAGTAAATACAGAAGCAATAGTAATTACAGAGGCATGTAAGTGCCTGATCTCTTCGCAGACGATCGGAGACTTTCGTGGAGGCTTCAAGGACGAATAAGAGAAATACTATGATAAGCCCTAAAGGGCCTATCGATCTACGCGAAGGAAGGGTTAGGGATATAATCGACATCACAACCATCTTAGGGTGCAGAAACTTGGTTCCTGTATCCCCCCATAATGATTTGGGTGAGACTTCAGTGTACGCTCCACGAATTGGTGCTGAAAGGGCCAGTGCTGTAGGGATTTTCTTGGGTACTTAACGTTGAACCTGGGTTAGGGCCCATCAAGCCAAAAAATGGTTCTATTTCCAGGACGAAGATCTGCATAATGAGATGTGTGATGTCGCATCATTAGAATCCAATTAAGAATGAGATTGAAGGTTGGTTGGATAGAAAGATCCACGAATTCGTGGCGCAAGAAAACAAGAATCCATGATTGACGAAAGAACAATGGTTGGATGGATATCTGTACACAGATGTATATGAAATCTTCTTATGTTCCTTCCTAGTTGAATTATATGAGTGGATCACAAAATTGGTAGACGGCCAAGGGAGGTGGCGGCTTGAAAGTCTGATTGTCTAGACCCGAGAGTTAGTGCGGAGATTGGAAGCCTCTGAAGATAATATTGTGCACGCTGTTGATCATTGGCTCAATAGTATCATAGGAGGATTTGTGACATCGTTCGTGGTCGATACTTCGATCAGTTACAACGAAGTAGAGCATCGCTTCTTGAAAGGGGCGTGAGGTAACTATTTAAAGTCGTTAAATAGTTGGATTAAGATTCTATTGTGCGAAAAGTGGGTTATGAAGTTACCTTGATGTTTGGGGCTACGCGAAGTGGAAGGACTTTCAAGGACGGAGGAGGAAAGGCCCTGAATAGAGCCCGTTGATTGAACCTCCTGTGAGTGACAACGAGGGAGCATCACAAGCTTCTCCGCAGAGCATTATTCTGTTGATAAAGAAAGGGTTCTCACGAATAGCTCATCCACCCACACCACCCCCATCTTCAACACCACCACCGTTCCAAATGGTGAACTCCGTAAAGCTACCTGTGTTCAAGGTCATGGGAAGTGAAGATCCAGACTAGTTTTGGTTCGTCATGAAGGTTGTATGGGAATCACAGGGTATCACAGATGATCAAATGAAGAAAGTGGCATTGGTTAGTGCTTTGCAGGACTGTCCACTAACTTGGTACACTAAGTACTGCACGGATAACTTGATGTCCACATTGGAGGATATCCAAATTGCGTTGAATAAGGAGTTCAGTAGACCTAAGTCTGAATCACAATCAATTGTGGGATTCAAAGAGATCATGATGAATCCTAGTGAGATGCCCTATGATTTGGATCAGAGATTGAAGTGTATGATCCGTGAGGCTAACATGAATATGACTGATGGGCAGCACCACGAATGGTTTGTGGCCTCACTCTTGCCTCATCTAAGGGTTGCGCTATCACAATAGAAGATTGGGACCAGGTGGAAGCACTAGAAATCGCGATGAGATTGTACGAGACACCAATGAAGGATGTCAATCTTTGGGTTCAATAGATTAAATGTGCAGTTGCAAAACCTTTTCCTAGAAATGTAGAGTCTGAGGAAAGAACAACGTGGCCTGAGGTGCACGAAAACGTTTGGTGCCTAAAGTGCAAAAGCCAAGAGCATGACAAAGATCACTGTCCAGTTTTCACAAATTATGTTGCAGCAGGGGCACCAATGCCTCTGAGGCCGGAAGATGCAGCAAGGCCAGGTGGAGGGCCCATGCTATAGTGTGTTATCTGTCAGGTCATTGGGAAACATGCAATAGACAATTGCCACTTGCTGCAGAAATTTGTACAGACACTGCAACCACTCTTCTGCAACTTCTATAGTGGGACATGATGAGCATAATTGTTGTAGTTATGAATTAATGATGGACAGGACACCTGCATACAAGGTGCAGGGAGAAACGTAGCCTCTAGACGAAGGCGTTGGAGGAGTGCGAGGCAAGTATCAGGGGCACGGATGAGGCTGAGGTGGAGGAGGACATGGTAGAGGTTATGGGTAGGTTATTTGCTACAACTATGGAGGACCAAGACACTACCCGCGAGACTCCCCGAATCCCATACGTCTGTCATGCCGCTATTGTACCCAGTTTGACCATGCGACAAAGGATTTCCCTATATTATTAGCTAAGATATGGAAGAAGGGGGCACAACCTCCACAACCAACTCAGAACCTATAGATGATGAGAGTTGAGCCTCGCTAGGAATACCCTGAGGTAAATATTATGCTACAGAGTGGAGCGATGACTACTGAGGATAAGGGGAAGCAACCTATAGAACGTGGGTGGGTCTGCAAAGCACCGGAAAAGGAGACCATGTTTTATCTAGAATGTGTAAAAGAAACATTTATGGAAGCGAAGAAAATTTTTGCTGAAGCCTCTACCTCAGGGAGTCAAGAGAAGCTGACTGAAGAAATGGACCCATCGATGATTACCACATTCTTGGAGACCTGCATGAAATTGATACTGATAGCAAGTCAATGAAGGGACTGCTGGAGTTTATCAATAGGTGTGCTGGCAAGGAAAACATTATTGACGAACCGCCTGTAGTTAGGAAGCTTGGTAAGCATAAGGCAAGAACTAGATGTGAGATGAGACTCACTGTGCAGATAGGAGAATATGAAATGGACCAAGTTATCTTGGACCTAGCGTTTGACGCAAAAGTTTTGCCAGAATAGACATGGGAAAGAATGGGGAGACATGAATGGGGAGACATGCATTACAGTGGTCTTAGATTCAATTAAGGATGGCAAATCAGTAGAAAATCATCCCAGTGGGAAGGTTGTAGGGGGTAACAGTTGATATCGAAGGCGTGAGCGCACTAGTTGATTTTGAAGTGATAGACATTATGGATGACAATAATCCCTATCCCACATTCCTTGGGATCTATTAGGCCACTGACATGAATGGGATAATTAATCTGAAGAAGTGAAAGATGATATTTGAGAAGAAATTGCTCCACGTAGTGGTGCCATTGGACCCTACAGAAGGACCACGCTATACTGAAGCAGTCCACAATTATGAAAGTGATGACGATTTCGACCAGATTTACAAGATAACGATGTGAGACCAAGATCAGGTGAATCCAACAATAGATGGATGTATTACATTGGACTACAACTTTCCTACACATTAGATTGAAATGAAGAATTGGAGCACTATCAAAATCGACTGCATGAGGTATCTATGTTGCGCTATAATATGATGACCAAGCCATTTCATTGTGTATCATCAGAGATAAGATATCTGCCTTACTATGATGGTTTAACTAATGTTGATCACTTTTTGGATGCATTTGAGAGAGAAGTGCGAGAGAAACATCGCTTCTAGGCCTTGGACTGGGTCCTACGCTCTACACCTGCGAGATGTTGGGGCACTCACGAGGACATTTTTTTTGATAGGCGAAAATGATGAGAGTGTGGTTTGACCACCCACAAGTATGGCTAACAAAAAAATATGATGGGATAAATGATCCACGGGACCATTTAGCCAAATGGACTAAAGTGTATGGAGCAAAGCCTCAGCCGGAGTGGGTCCATCTATTTTGTCATATCTTGGATGTTATACCGATGAATTGGTACTTGGAGACGGAACTCCTTCATGGCACAGAATAATGGGATGTTTTGCACAAGTATTTTTTATGACATTCATCTTTGAGGATGGGTTTGAAAGTATCGATGAAGCATTACAGGAGGTTAAGGTAGTAATTTTCAGGATACCGTAGGATCCTCTAGATTTGATTCAACCTAATTGGACTACCCAGCTAAGCTACCCACTGGAGTGCTACAATGTAACATCGGAAGAGGAAGATGAAGACCTAAGGAAGATTAATATTCCAGAGACTGAGGGTCACCACAAAGTTGAAGGACTGAAACTAGAGATCCCAGACAAAATCAAGCTGCTCAAAACCGGACAGGTGAACATTGGCATGGAGGCAGAGCCGAAGTTTGCAAAGATTGGGGGCTACTAGGACGACGTGACAGTAGATAAGGTCACCGAACTACTCCACAAATATCAGGATTTGTTCCCCACGAAGTTTTTAGATCTGAAAGGGATAATAGGGGACTTGGGTGTCATGAAGATCACCCTAAAACTAGACGCGAAACCTGTGAAGCAAAGAGCTTACCACCTAAATCTGAATTATAAAGAAAGGGTCCACTTAGAGTTAGATAAGATGCTTGCGAAATGTATTATTGAACCGGTGGAAGAATCTGATTGGGTGAGCCCAATAGTAGTTCAGGAAAAGAAGCATAAGGAAGAAATAAGGATATGCGTAGATCTTAGGAAGCTGAATGATTCCTGCATGCATGATCCCCTCCCAACTCCATTCACTGATGAGGTCCTAGATAA
Organism: Pinus tabuliformis; assembly: GCA_031772625.1. Classification (NCBI taxonomy): domain Eukaryota; kingdom Viridiplantae; phylum Streptophyta; class Pinopsida; order Pinales; family Pinaceae; genus Pinus; species Pinus tabuliformis. The sequence goes on along the minus strand of CM062820.1, from coordinate 634,468,677 downwards.
TTTTTGGGCCCAAGAAGAGTATTCATTCACTAATGGGTTCTTTAGGTATCATCTAATCAAGATCACGCTAGAGGATAGAAGTAAGACGACCTTCGCGAGTGAATGGGGATGCTTCTAGTAGACGGTGATGCCTTTTGATAAGAACACACTAACAATATTTTCATGTGCAGTCATCACGGCATTCAAGGATTTCATTCACAAATTTATAGAGGCATACTTTGATGATTGGACAGTGTTTGGATTGGTAAAGCACCATGTGGCAAGTCTGCGCTTGTGCTAAATACATGTCGGAGGTACCAGATCACACTTAATCTGAAGAAATGTTTGTTCTGTGTTCCTTTTGGCATCTTGCTAGGTCATGTGGTATGCAGAAAAGGCTTGATGGTAGATCCTGCGAAGATCGCGATCATAATCAATTTGGAGGCAACAAGGTGTGTGAACAGCTGCATGCAACGTCGGGGCATACAGGATACTATAGGAAACTCATCAAGAGCTATGCCCAGATCACGATGTCGATGGAAAAATTGTTCAAGAAGGATGTTAGGTTCTGTTGGAATGAATAATGCAAGAAGAGCTTGGATGTGCTAAAGGAGAAAATGGTCACCGCACCGATCCTAGTCTTCCTGGATTGGAAGAAGGAATTTCATGTTCATGTGGACACATCATGTATTGCACTGGGAGCAGTACTGACACAGGCTGGGGAAGGGGACTTGGATCACCCTATAGAGCTCGCAAGTAGGAAGTTTTCCAAAGCCGAGAAAAATTATTCCATGATAGAGCATGAAGGATTAGCTATGGTGTACATGCCCCAAAAGTTTAGGAATTATCCCTTGGGCAGACATTTTAAGATGTATACAAACCATTCTACATTGAAATACCTGGTCAACATGCCTATGCTAGAGGGGAAGATATGAAGGTGGATGTTGTTGTTCCAGGAATATGATTTTGAAGTCATTGTGAAACTAGGATGATTGAATGCAGGACCAGATCATCTGTCGTGCATTGGAAGTGGAGAAGAGCCTACTAATTTGGAGGAAGGACCACCTGAAGCGCAGCTCTTTATAGTGCATATCGCGGACAACCATTTTGAAGATATTATATACTTCCTGATGACAGGTACGACTCCAGAAGGATATACAAGCCAAAAAAAGATGGAATCGGTGGTGCGCGCAACAGACTTTTCTGTCATTGCAGGGTACTTGTACAAAATGGGATCATATGAAATATTGTGATGTTATTTGCCAGAGTTTGAACGAAATAACATCCTCGCTGAGGCTCATGGTGGAGCCGGGGGAGGTCATTATGCAGGAAAAGGAACAGTGCAGATGATTCTACGTGCTGGGTTGTGGTGGCTAACATTGCATAAGGATTCAAAGGTGTATTGTAGGGCATGTGATGCATGACAAAGGACTGTAGACCCTTGTAGAGGGATGATTTATTTTTGAATCCACAGATATCGTTACAACCCTTTGAGAAGTGGGTGATTGACTTTGTGGGACCAATTCAACCTCCAGGAAAGAAGACAGGTAAGATACATCATCATCGTGACTAAGTACTTAACTAGGTGGGAGGAGGCGTAACCTATGAAGGACTGTACAAGCACGATAGCAAAAAAATTCATCTTTGAGTATGTGCTGACAAGGTTTGGTTGTCCAAAAATTTTAATGAGAGATCATGGTACGCATTTTCTTAATGAGAGGATCACCGCAATGACGGAGGAATTTCAGTTTTACCATTGGAAGAGCATGCCATATCATCCGCAAGATAATGGGACAGTGGAAGTGTTTAATAAAATATTGGAGAGCACGCTAACAAATGTTTTCAATGCTCAAAGAAATGAGTGCGATGTGCGTGTGCCCGTGGTGTTATGGGCTTGTAGAACAACTTGCAAGAAGTTGACTCGACAAATGCCGTTCATACTAGTTTATGGTGTAGAACCTATGATGTCGATGGAGTACATTATACCTAGTCTACACATAGTGGCATTGACAGAAATGGTGAATCATGGAGCCCTGGGGGAGAGGCTCATGCAGATAACAGAGATTGAAGAGGATATATTTATAGATGGATTCCATCAACAAGTTCCAAAGGAGCGTGAAAAGGCATGGCACGCTCAGCACATCAAACTGTGCACCTTCATGGTAAATGATTCAGTTCTATTATATGATAGCAAGTTTGATAAATTTCCAGGGAAATTTTGGATGTATTGGCTGGGGCACTATGTCATCAAGGAGATTATCGATGGTGGAGCAGTTTAGTTGGTAAATTTCAATGGAGAGCCATTCCCAAGGAAGGTGAATGATAGTCGATTGAAGCCATACACCGGCGATCCAACTAGATGACTACATGATGGAAGCAGAGTCTTAGGGCTCCAATCAACTGAAAGGAGGCACGAGAATATAAACTACACTGCCTTGGTTGTGGAGCTATGCAATTGGGCAACTGCGTGGAACGAAGGAATGTCATAATGTCAGCAGAAATGCATGGGGAGCTGCGCTATCAAAGAAGGTACCGCGTAGGGAAGTCAAAAAGTGATTGTTATGCTCACTGTTCATGACTTGACAGTAGGAAAATTGCTAAATGGAGAGAGGGGGCAACATTTAAGTAGGAATTAAAGGGTAAGATATTTGAAAATCTACCGCCAATCAAGTATTTATGAATGAATTTTGGGGGGAACGGTCAGATTTGAATTCGAAAATGCCTATAAATTACAGGTGGCTGCCCAATGAAAAACACTTGGAATTTGTAGAATTGAGGTGTTGAGCTCTTAGGCACATATGAACCGTGAGTACTTTGAAGCTTTGATAACAATTTCAACATTTGAGAAGTTTCCAAAGGAAATGCAGGAGTTGTTGTCTAGTATCATGTCGGTGCTCGCAGAAACCGTGAGTGTTGGAGAAGCAATGGCAGTTGAGGGAGCTGCCTCAAAGATACGAAGTTTTGAAGTACCTGCAGAGGTACCCAAATCGTCTAGGTCACCTAGGACGAGGCCTACACTGACAAAAGAGGGTCCGAAAGTGAAGAAAGATAAGCAAAAAGCGACATCGCTGGTGTGAGCCACCCAGAAAACACCTGCAGAAGGAAAAGCCCACCTCGCAGGAGAAGGGCAAGGTAGTTGACCTTGAACCTGAAGAAGACAGTGAAAAAATCAATATGGGTGGGGATGACATTGACATGGGGGCTGAGGATTTTGAAGTTGAATGGTGTGACCATATCTCTAAACTACTTGAATACATCCCCATGCCGAGGCAAGGCAAAGGTCCCCAAGGATATTGATGAGAGCAAGGTCACGTTGCATACATCATTGTTGCCAAACAAGATCGCATTTAACGGACTGCGCCTGGCGCGTGTCCCCCTTTTAAAGCTGGAGGATTGGGATTTGGCTGATACAAAGCGCTTTCCCCACTTAGCGACTGATCAGTTCATGTGTTGTGTCTTCTATAATGACACTGGTGTGACCGTGCTGGAGCCAAGGAAATGGATAAAAGGGGTGGACAAGGCAGAACTGCTAAAAATTCTATGGGTGCTGCATTAAAACCGCACACCCATAACCATGATAGTGATCAAACAGATGTTGTGCTTGGTGCACGATGGGTGCCTGTGTTTGGAAGAACCAATACCGATCACTGACATGCTGATCCATAGTATCACTCGGCTGCTGCATTCAGGATTAAATCCAACCATGGCATTTGGCAGAAAGGCAGGTGAGCGCGAGCTCGTTGAGTAAATGAAGGACAAATTTAAGCTCATTAAGAAGCTACATGTCTACTCCATTTCTAGTATAACTGACCCCACAATCAAAGTGGCCGCCTAGATTCTAGCTAGGAAAATTATGAGGAAGTGTCGCGTAAATGAAGTGCCAGCACTGGTTGTCTCATTAGTGGCCCAATGCGTGGAGGGCATACAATTCAACTGGGCATGCTACCTCTGTAGTGATTTTCTTGTGAACTACAGAGAGGTGCAGGACAATAGTAAATCCTTTCACTATGCATGGCTGCTACTATCCATAGTATTGGTCGCATGGAGTTACTAAAGAATAGTCAGTTTCCTCCAATCATGCATGATTTAACGGAAGCAACGAAGTTCGCTTCGCTCTGGGCCACCAAGGACCCCTAAAGGGTCAAGGATAGCAAGATCTTTTGGATCTTGATGGATATGACTATCAACATGGCCATCAACCACAAACCATTGTTGTCACCGACTATCTTCGACCAGTTGGAAGAATATGTAGAGTTTAAGGTGGACTTCCACTGTGTCGCCATGTGAGCATGGAAGGACCCTGAGAAAAAAGGGTATGACCTTCCATACCTCACCATAGATGATGCGATCACGATGGTCCTCTACCGTTGACCAGCAGAGTGGCGCATGGCCTCAAACTTGACAGCTAGGTCTAGCAAGTCTGTAGCGAAGCATAAGAAGGAAGAGGCCAAACTAAATATGGAACAGTTGGTCGGGAAGAGGAATAAAGAAGCTGAGGACAAATCCAAAGCAGAGCGCACTTCCAAAAATCAGATAGAAGGGCAGGAAGAAGAGGAGGAGCGTGACTCCGACATGAGTCAAAAATATCCTTCCCTGGAGATAAAAGAGGAAGAGCAGTGATCTGACCAAGGAGAAGTAGACTCAGTGACTATTCCATTCCAAGTTAAGTGCAACAGCGATCCAGAGAAAGTGAGGCCGCGGAAGAAGTCCAAGCCCAGGAAAATGTCCCTCAACCCAATCACCTTGACAAAGGGTGATTTGAAAAAAATTGGCGATGCGGTAAGGGATGCGACCGTGGAACTGCTGCAGCAGCTTGAGCAGCAGAAGCAACAAGCCTTGGGTGCCATTCAAATGGGTCTGCATGAGTTACAGATCCAGGCATCACAAGTACAGACCAGGATGGAGTGAAGCAATGCGGCATCAATGCATTTGGTGTTTGGAACTTTGGAGGCAGCAGAAATGGTGTGCACGCTGGTTTGCCAGGCCATAGTTCTACCAGATGGAGGACTGACTACAAAAGCAGAAGCTGACAGGGCCACTATTAACACCCTCAAGAGGGTTGGGCTAAATTTGGCCGCGCTTCTAAGTGAATCCCTTCACACCTTGAAAGATGGTGTGATCATGGAACTTTGGGCTCGAGAATGACATGCCCTAAATGTTATCAGTGAGATGAAGGTGAATAACACTCAGTTGGATGCACAGAATAATTTTTCCATCGATCTTATTAAGGCCACCACAGAAAAGAATGAGCACATGACCAAGATTGTGGCTAAGGCATGCAAGACTATGCCAAAGTTGGATATTCCTGAAGATGCGCCAGTGGATGTGAGAATTTAGGAGCTCACCGCCAAAGCGCGTGAAGCGAGAACAGAGCTGGCTAAGGTTCAGTTTGAATTGAACCTTAAAACTACAGAGCTTAAGTTGAGGGCCCAGCCTTCGACTCCACCAGAGGTTAAAGAGAAGCCCGCAGCTGTTGTCAAAGATGCAGTAGCAGCTACAGATGTCGTCATGAAGGAGTGTACAATGCGCTTCGAGCAGTCGCTCGAAGTAGTCACCAACCTATAGGAGGAAACCACTCTGCAGAGGCTAGAAATAGAGGCATGGGAGCTGCAGTAGAGATATGATTAGGTTAAAGCAATGACGCACACCATCGCCATTACACAAAGGTTAGCAAAGCTGCTAGAAGCAAAGGCACTGAAAGAATAGGTGGATGCAACTTAGCGCAAGGAGACAATACTCAAGGCCAGATTAGGGCCTTGGCTAGAGGAGGCCTATGTACTCCCTACCTCCATTGAAGGGAAATTGGCCCGTCTGCAGGCGACACAGCTAAAAAAACAGGCAGACAACGCAGAGCCAGTGACACAGCAGCTGGTCGAGTAGGTGAAGTAGGAGCAAACACAGTCCACCAACGAAGTTATAGTGGTACAGGTGGAGCTGGGAGGTCTTTGTGACAAGATCTTCATGCCAGTAGAGTGACTCAAGGGCGAGTCACCAGATTTGTGTTGGGGGCTTGTTCGGAATGGGTCCCCTGGGGTCAATGTTGGGGTTAAAAGCCCAAGTTTTGTGCAAAGAATGTAAAGTCTCCGCATTTTTTGGTCATGGAGCGCGAAGATATAAATAGCCAAAATGGGTTTCCACCCTTAGTTTAGATAGTTTGTGTCAGCTTGATGAGATCTGTCCTTGGTCTGTGGACCATGGGATTTTATAAAAAGGGAGTCTTAGAAGAGTCTAAGGTAGTTAATAAGTTTTTGGTAGAGTTTTGAGTAATTTTATTGGTCTATGAGAGCTAACAGAGAATATTCTTAGCGTAGGAAGAGGCTCTATAGCTGAGTGCGCAGAGGCCTAGAGTAGAAGTCCGTAGCTGAGTGCGCGGACCCCTGCAGTTGTGTGCATAGGGTAGTGAGAGTCTGTACTGTAAATCTAGATTATCAATAAAGAGAAGTATTCTTGAACTATTTGTGTGTACATTATATTACTTCTATTATGAAAGTTGTGATTATGCTATGTTGAATATTGGGGTTATGAGTTAATGCTATATTTATGGATGGATCTATGTATTTTACTTTGTCATATGAACGCAGCTAAGAATATCTATTTACGTGAAGATAACTGTAATTCATGTTAAAGTTAACCAATAGTTAAGTGAATATGTGTAAATATAGAAGTAAGAGTAATTACAAAGGCGCGTAAGTGCCTAATCTATCTATTTGGGGCCGCGAAGGACGATCAGAGACTTTCACAAAGGCTTCAAGTAAGAATAAGAGAAATAATTTGATAAGCCCTAAAGGGCTTATCAATCTACGTGAAGGAAGGGTTAGGGCATATAACCGACATCACAATCATCTCAGGGTGTGGAAACTTGGTTCCTGCATCCCCCCATACTGCTTCAGGTGAGACTTCAGTTCGTGCTCCATGGATTGATGTTGAAAGGGCCAATAGTGTAGGGATTCTCTTGGCTACTTAACGTTGAAGCTAGGTCAGGGCCCATCAAGCCAACAACCTCCAATGAAAGAGCATGCTAGTACTTGTGAGTGTTGCATCTTGGGAAAGCAACAGTGTGAAATTTTTCCAAAGGGTGTTGCATACAGAGAAAATAAACCTCTTGAGCTAGTGCATACAGACTTGTGTGGACCTATGAGGACACAGTTGATTGGTGGAAGTGGTTACTTCCTCACTTTCATTGATGATAATAGTAGAAAGACTTGGGTTTACTTCTCGAAGTAAAAGTTTTCAAAGTTCAAATAATTCAAAGCCTTAGCAAAGAACCAAAGTGATCGACATATCAAGATATTGAGGTCAGATCGTGATCGAGAATATGACTCAAAGGCATTCCATGATTAATGCAAACAACATGGAATCAGAAGACAATTTACAATCAGGTCCACACTGCAGCAGAATGGTGTATCAGAGAGAAAGAACAGGACAATTATGAACATGGTAAGAAGCATGTTGAAAGGCAGAAACTTGTCTAATGAGTATTGGGCAAAAGAAGTTGCATGTGTTATTTATGTGATCAACAGATCCCCTAAAAAGAGTGTGATGAATAGAGTACCAGAAAAAAGCATGGTTAGGTATGTCTTGCAGCATATCTCATCTTATAGTATTTACTAGTATCTCATCTTAGAATATCTCATCTTATCATCTAAAAGTGAAAAATGCATATTTACTAGTTATAGTGAGCAATCAAAAGCTTACAAATTTTATAACCCTATCACAAAGGAGACCATAATTAGCATAGATGTTGTGTTCAAAGAAAAGGAGTCATGGAATGGAACTGTAGATAAAACATTTGATGCATAAGTGCCACTGATGGAAGAAGATGATGTAGTAGAAAAGGAGCATCAAGAATCACAGGTGAAGACACCAAAAAGACACACACCAACAAGGACTCCAAGATTTTTTGAGCAGCATAGATCTTCAAGCAGATCAACACATCAAGATTCTCATAACAATCAATCAAGTAACAAATCAAGCAATGGTAAGAGAAAGATGAGAAGTCTCAAAGATATTTATGATGATTTGGATGTTAGTTCGAATTTTGCATCGTTGTCATTCCAACCTTCTTCGTTTGAAGAAGAAATCAAAGATGAAAATTGGGTACAAGCCATGGATGAAGAAATTGAAGCTATTGAAAAGAATGATACATGGGATTTGATTGATTTACCAAAGGACAAAAATTTCATTGGTGTAAAGTGGGTGTACAAGACAAAGTTGAATGAGAAAGGTGAAATTAACAGATTTAAAGCTAGACTTGTAGAAAAAGGATTCTTGCAACAACCGGGAATAGATTTTTGAGAAACTTTTGCTCCGGTAGCTAGATTGGATACCATAAGAGCAATTATAGCCACATCAGCTCAAAAAAAGTGGAAAGTATATCATATGGATGTGAAATCAACCTTCTTGAATGGAGTTCTAGAAGAAGAAATGTGCAACAACCTCTACGTTATGAAGTTGAAGGTAACGAAGAGAAAGTTTACGGGTTGAAGAAAGTGTTCTATGGATTGAAGCAAGCACCTAGAGCTTGGTATACCAGAATCGATAGCTACATGATTAAGAAAGGATTTTGATGAAACAACATTGAACCTACCTTGTACACAAATGTAAATGAGAATGGACAGATTTTGATTGTTTTCGTATATGTTGATGACATGATTTTTATAGGTGATTTTGAGATAGATGAATTTAAAGCAGCCATGATGAAAGAATTTGAGATGACAGATCTTGGTCTCATGAAATATTTTTTTGGCATAGAAGTTGAGCAATCTGAAAAAGGAATTTTTATTTGTCAAAATAAATATGCCAAAGATTTGTTGAAAATATTCAGGATGGAAAATTGCGAACTTGTCCCTACACCAGTTGGAACAGGTACAAAGTTAAGCAAAGATGATGAAGGATCAGATGTCAATCCAACTCTATTCAAAAGATTGGTTGGCAGCCTTATGTATCTCACAACTACAAGACCGGATATTATGTAACGAGTGAGTTTGATTTCAAGATTTATGTAAACTCCAAAAGACACACATTGGAGTGCAGAAAAAAGAATTCTCAGATACATAGCAGGAACTAGAGATTGTGGCATAATGTATGCAAGCACATAAAATAAGGTTTTGATTGGATACACATATAGTGAATTTGTAGGAAGTTTGGATAATAGGAAGATCACTTCTGGTTTTGTGTTCTATCTTGGTTCAGGTGTGATTTTATGGGCATCTAAGAAGCAACCCATTGTGACACTTTCATCAGCGGAAGCAGAATATGTAGCAGCAACATCAGCAGTATGCCAAGCAGCCTGGTTAAGAAGAGTATTTGATTGTCTCAAGAAGAAGCAACAAGGATCAACAAAATTATATTGGACAACACCTCAATGATTGCACTATCCAAGAATAGTGTGTTTCATCAAAAGAGCAAGCATATTGATACTAGATATCACTTTATTAGAGAACTTGTGAGCAATGGAGAAGTTCACTTGAAGCTTTGTAAATCTAGTGATCAATTGGTTGATATATTTACTAAGTCATTAGCACAAGATGCGTTTGAGTTTCATAGAAGAAACTTGGGTGTTCTAAGCCTAGTTGGGACATAAACCAGCAGGCATGTTTGAGTTGTTATGAGTCAGTTTTAGTTTAGCATTCATAATTAAGGGGGAGTGTTAAAATAAGATAAGTACTCCTGCATGAGGAGTTGGTTAAACTTAGAGAGTCAGTTAACTGAATGTTGAGGGTTAATTGTTTGAGTGTTAAGTCAAGTCGAGTTAAGTGATAGACGACTTTTAGTGTGTGGTTGAATGTCAAAATATTTTAGGTGAGTCACTAGTTGAAAAGGTTAAATACCCTTCATCGGGTTCATTGTAAGTATCATGTTTTGTGTGATCAATAGAAGTGGAACAACTCGTGTTTTGGGTGAATTCATGTTTTTTCTCCTCCACCTTTCGAACAACTATGTGGGTTGAATATTCCAAAGGATAAGTGTGGAGAAGACTCGCCTTTTCTTTGCAAACATTCGGCGAAATATGTGTTTTGGGATGGAATCCATCCCACTGAGAAACTCTATTGGATGGTTTTTCACCAAATTTTGCATGGAAATATATCGTTCGTCACGCCTTTCAATCTCAAAACGCTCGTGCGCAAGCGTTGACCAAGACATAAATTTTAGTTGACTTTCTATTTGGGTAATGGTCATGACTGAAGCATTTCATATTTCGTCACTGTATCCTCCGGTTTCAAACATATTTGAATATTGCAATTGCCATAAAAAAAATTACGGAACATAATTGTTTTTAGAATATGATTGTGATTTTTTTAAATAAAAATATATTTTGAATACATAAATTAATTCAATATTTGAAAATTTAAAAATTTAATTATTAAATTAAAAAAAAATTACCAAATTTTAATTAAAATCAATTTTAAAATGGTAAAAAAACCATTTCATCTGTAAATTCGGCAAATTAAATCTAATTATAAAATGAAAAATAAAACACATTAATTTTAAGCAGCACACAGTTTTGGAGATTGGTTAGATAAATCTTGATCTTATTGTCACGAATGAACTATTTACATGCACATGATTCGGTGTAAATGGAATTTATAGTGATTTATGTTTTAAATTAGTGAATCTCTCGTACTAATTATTATACAAATATTAACCATAGTAAAATGTCCATAAAAAATTGTTATAAATATTATAGAAATTTTGATTTCTATAAATTGTTCGTTTGGATTTTTTTAATTATATATGTATATATATATAGAATAATAAATTTGAGTGGTTTAAGTTTTATAGGTATGAAAGAGATATAAAAAAAAAAGAAGATAGGTTCAATTGGGTATGACATTTTTTTTTCCAGGAGAAAATAAATTTTCATTAAATTTTTAAATTATATTTATTATTTAAAAATATATATAATTATTAATTTAATTAAAAAATAAAATAAAATAAAACAATAATTTGATGTGTATTGTGCTTGTTAGATCCATTATCATTATTAATATAATGAGATGTGTAATCTTTTTTATTTAACATAAAGTTATATATTGTATTTGAAAAAAAATATGAATAATAAAATATTTCCATATTAAATAATATAATTTTATATAAAATAATTAAAAGCAAAAAAAAAATATATTTCTTATTTTCAACTGTGAAAAAGATAATTCATTTTTTAGTATTTTATGGATGTCTTAAATAAAATATTTGAATATTTATATTAATTAATATATTTAAATATCATCTCCATGTGTGTGAGAACTATAAATAAAATATTTCAATGTCCACATTCAATTAATGATTTTGTAACAACTTAATTTTATATATATTAAGTTCAATCAAGATCTCTATGGTTAAAATTGTCGAACATGGTCAACCAAGGCCAACTGAGATCCACCATGATCAACCGTGATCAACCATGGTCTATTGTTAGTCAACCACATTTAATACTGTGGTTGAATATGTTTGACAGTCAACACTCTTCAACTTCGGTCAAACATAATCACCTATTAATGTTATTTAATAATATTAATAATCAAGCATGTTGCAACATCAGAATGGTACATAAATCTATTCAACATCAGAATGCGACATTACAAAGTTAGTCGCCCACGTATTTGGTTCGGTATTGCAACCGCACATGACTTTGAGAGTTATTAATTGTGTTTAAGTATGTTCAACAGTCAACACTCTTCAACTTCAATCAAACATAATCGCCTTTTAATATTATTGATTAATTTTATTAATCAAACATAGTCAACCACATTAGTCGAAGATAGACAACAGTAGTCAAGCAAAGTCAACCATTAGTCAAACATAATCGACCATAATGATCAATAAAGGTCAATATGGTTCACCATGGTCAACTAATGCCAACCATGGTCAACCATGGTTAACTATGTTAAGTCATGGTCAAACATGGTCAACCATGAGCAACCATGGTTAACTAAGATGAATCATGTCAACCATGGTCAACCAATGTCATCCAAGATCCACATGGTTAGAATGGTCAGCCAAGGTAAACCATGGTCAATTGTGACCAACCATTGTCAAACATGGTCAACCAAGACCAACCAAGGTCATCCAAGATCCACATGTTTAGAATGGTCAGCCATGATCAATCATAGATAAACATGGTCAACCTAGGTCAAACATGTTCAACCTTAGTCAACCATGGTAACCATGATCAACCATAATGGTCAATCAAGATCCATTTGGTTAGAATTGTCAAACATGGTCAACTGAGATCAACCATGATCAATCGTGGTCAACCAAGGTCAACTAAGATCAATATGGTTAGAATGATGAACCAAGGTCAACCAATATGAACCATGGTCAACTATGATCAACCATAATGGTCAATCAAGATCTCTATCGTCAGGATGGTTGAACATGGTCAGCCCTCTAGAATAATATGTTAATATTAATGTTAATATTAATATTAGAATTAACATGAATATTAACATAAACATTTTAACATTAATATTAATATTAACATTATGATCAAAATCATTAATATTCTTCAACTATTGTCAACCACGATCAATGAATCAACCCCACATGCATCAGTCGTCAACCAGAACAACCACATTTACTAACATGGTTGATATACACCAATTGACATCATTTTCCACATTTTATACACGTCAACTAACATATGAAAATGATTTCAATCAGAGTAAATAAACCACATTAGTAAATGTAGTTGTGCTAGTAAAATAGAATGTGCAATGCTAAATAAAGTGGGAGCTATTGAAGGATTTAGACTTGGGGAGGGAGTGGGGACTACCGAATTCTTGATTAACATGATGTGTACGTTTTCTTACTTGTATCTCATGATAGCATTGCATTCATAGGTTCAATTTCAAGTTTGATTTGATATGCAAAAAATGAATATCTAACATTTAATACTGTAAAAATTTGGGAATATAGATCTTCCACTTATATATATATATATATATATATATATATATATATAGATATAGATATAGATAGATATATATATATATATATATATATATATATATATATATATATATATAATTTAAAAATATTAAAATAGAAACTAAAAATTATGAATTTTTTAATATTATTTTTTGATGTCTAAGATGTTATAAACACATTCTATCTAAGATAATTCAGAAATAATGAGGAACAAAATATATTGATGTAAATAATGAGATTTTGGATATCAAAAAGTAAATTTCAAATTGTCTTCACACATCCAAAAACTTATATTTCTAACATTAAAGAGATCAATAAATTTATGTTTTGATCATTAAAAAGATCCATATAAACTTAAATAATATTAAAATCATTCACAAACATTAAGACCATATAACTTTCAATTCTAAATATGGAGACATTAAGACCACCTAACTTTGAAATCTAAATCTAGACACATTTACCAATAGCTATCCTTTAAAAAAAATTAGTGTTAGATAACCCAAAAATCATTTCACATTTTGGTCAACCCAATATTGGTGTACCTTATTGAAATTAGCATATTAGTCAATATATTGAACCAAATCTATATGATGAATGAGATCCCCTAATTGTCAATGACCAAGTTATTTATCATCAAAAGAACAATTCATATTCAGGATGAAGCTAGAGGTGAAGAAGAAGTGAAATCCATATGTAAGCTACTATTCTATTGTAATTGTAGGAGAATATGTAATATCACTTTTAAATGTTCATATGCAAGTGTAACAATCCCTGGTTAAAATTTCATGTAATAAGAATTAATGATGGAAAAAATAAGATCATGGGTAAGGGACACATATTCCAAGTTGAATGTTGTGAAAGACATCCTAGTGTGGGTGTTCATTCAGTTTATTATGGCTAAGGAAATTGGCAAAGTCAATGACTAAGGCATCAAAAGAAAAAAGGAATTTTTGGCACATTTATCTATGAAAATAAAGGAAAATAGGAAAAAATGAAGGTGAAATGTCACAAGTTGCATGTGAGGAGGAAATTGAAGGAAAATAATAAAAATTGAAGAAAATAGAGGCCTCATTGATACAAGGCTTTTGAGGATCATTTGGCAAGTTTTTGTTCAAACAATTTGTCAGTTCAGTTTTGGAGCTCTCTCTCTCTCTCTCTCCCTCTTGGACACTTAGAGTTTTCTTGGTGCACTCTAGCTTTGGAGCAAGGAAGGAAAAGAAAGAAAAGGGAAAGGAAGGAAAGAAAGGATCAATTAATGAAGAGCAGGATGAAGTAGCTTCAACATGAATACTTGCAAGTAACATATTGCATGTGTGATTTCCTAGCTGGTTTTGACATGCATGGATTTGAATGTTGGTGTATGGTTATCTTGATATCAGTGGCATGGTTTTGTTGGGTTATGACAACGGTTTTCAACCTTGCCTTGCCTTTTCCCAGATAGTCATGCTATCATGGGATTGTTTTCACGATTTTTAGCTTTGGAATTGTCTTATGGTTTCGGAATCGGGGTGGAGGTGGTCTCATGAAAATCCCAAGGGCCTAAGAATCCCTTGATCGGTTTTAACGGGATACATGATAAATCCAAAGGGTGGAGTCTTGGTTTACATCCTAATGATCTGGTGTGGATTTCAGTAAATCCTAAGAGACTGGTGTCTCGGTTTAGGGCCTAGTGATCCAGTGTTCATTTCGGTAAAGCCTAAGAGACAAGGAGACACAAAATTACTCAGGGATAGTGATGGAGTTGGGAGGCATTCTTAGCTTAGTTTGGGTTTGTGATCTCGGTGTTGGTTTTTGTGAGATCACGGTTTGGTGAGGGTAGAGGTGGTCTAACCTCTGGATTCCCTTGGTTGTTTTTGGATTGATTTATCCATGAGATCCCACATTCATGCTTATAATATGGCATGGGGGTGACTGGCTCAAAGAAAGATTTGGTTCAACCATTCTATGGTTGGGTGAAATGTGGTAGTCCCATCCTGGGTTGGATTTTGCATTCATTAATAAGAGGTTCTCTCCTTGGTATCTTATGTATGAATGTACTGGTTTATATTTGGAATTTATGACTGATGTATCCTTGATATTTTTGTTGTTATTATATTGGTATAAGCATGGATTATGACAATAATGATGTATGGCTTTCCTCATCTTTTGATTTGTAAATGAATCAACAATGTATCTATGACCTAATAGATGATAATTTATCTAATGATATAAGGGAATAATGCTTCTTAGTGATTCTCAGATAAGTATGAGACCCTTATGCTTAGATCTATTATTTACTCCTGTAGATTACATATTTGTGACAGGTTTGACGAAATTCTTGTCATGGCTAGTAGGGATCCAGTAAATCCCTTGTTCAAGTAATTGCATTTGTATCATCATTACCTTGTTATCTTTCTGTTCTGAAGGTGTCATTTAATTCTGGGTAGTGACCTTGACTCTGGGCCTGAAAAAGCGGCTCAAATCTCAAGGACGTTAGCACAACACTAAGAAAAATAGTCCCTATATGCTACCATGCCATGTTGTGGGAGCATCCAGAGCCCTCTGGACATATGCATGCCCATATCATGGGAGAGTCTGGGAGTTAATTGGTCTAAAGAGTCAGTGGGACCCAGGGGCTAGTTGCCAGAAAGGTTGGGATGGTTCCTGGGAGTCCTCATGTTGTTGTGGAAGGTTTGTATGTTGTGTTTCCTTTGAATCCACTTCCTTAAGGTCACATAGGAGGTTGAATCCCATCATAGTAGCCTCTCATCACATGTTTACCAAGATTGGTCAGTTACCTGGGTAGATGTGGGAGGAGGGTGTTACAACAAGTTTAGAAAATATTAGTGATAGAGAAGAACACGAAGTTGAGAGAAAACCTAATGATCATAAAAAAATGATGTATCTCATATTAAGATAGTAGTAGCTACACATCTCATAAAATTGTAAAAGAATATCCATTAATGACAATGGAGGCTTGATACACTAAATTATAAAGATGGGATTTAGAAGAGGAGGACATGACGAAAAGACACTACAACAGAGTAGGGAAATAATTCCTAAAATTGTGTCAGAATTTAGTGTTTTTCATTTCACGAATTGGTCATATTTCTTAACGCAAAAATGGGCGCAACCAGGGATGTTTGTATTAATACCATATTTTGCGTTGTAAATTTATCTAGAAACAGCATCGGAAAAAGCGCTTGGAATAGTGACAGAAAAAAATGAAGTAAATAATACCCAAAACAACGCCTAGAATAGTGCCCCAAAATTTATCGGAAGTTGCGCCTAAAGTTTCAATGGAAATAACATCGTAAGTGTTGAATTTCCATGATCTTGGGAGTAAGATAGAATCTTAGAATCTCTAATGCTACCAAACCAAGAATCTCAACAGAACTACTTTACACATTGAAATATAAATAACAACAAATCACACATGCACATAATATAGACAAATTTTTACAATTTTCAACCCAACTTCATTATATTAAACACCATAGAATACAATAGTCTAGGGCTCCCATACCAGGGATAATGGCCCTCATACATCCATTAGTATAAGATAGAAAAATGGGGCTTGTCATCAGTCCATTGAAAATCAATATACCCTCAACTGGCTGATGTAGTCGTAAGCTCCTCTCAATTGTACCTTGTACCTGACTAGTCCTTCAACCCTTGATTTGCAACAATTCCTATATCAACGATCCAATTCCATCTAACCTCGGCTATCCAATCTTCTCATTATTTGATCATTCTTCCATCAACGAATCAACACATTGAGACTCTTGTCGAGTTGTTCACAACTCTGTTTGTGAACAACTCTCAATCTTCCCATTTTTACTCAGCTACTCAAGGACTTCAACCCACTACGGTCTTCATGTGCTGCTCCAATGAAGACCAACATAGGGCACAGAGGGCTGCCACGTATCACTGCAAGATGTCCATCTCTCATAATAAACATGGAGTAGGAGGATTTCTCATCATGTGTTGTAGAAGACCTTCTCCACACACAATTCTAGGGCTGCTCAAGTACTCCTCTTGTTCATCAAGCCTTGAGCTCAACAACTTCCACTCTACTAACTACTTTTTTCCATCAAAGTGTTTCACATCGGGCTCCAACTTGGGCACTATCACGTTTTCCTCCAGCAAACCATAAATTCCAAATCATGTCCACACTTGGTCCACTCTCACTCTTCCTTCCATAGTCCACGAGTGACCAATCTTCATTGTTTATTGCAAAGTATTCCTCCAACAATGTGAAATCAATTCAAACTTGGTGAACTTTGATGATTTAGAATTCAAGGCATCAAGAATGGCAAACCACTCATGCTTGGAGCACTCTTGCTCTGAATAATTCCCTTGTGAGAATAATATAGCAACAACTTAGCTATAGATGTTGATTTTAATGGGTAACTCCAACACTTAATGAGATTAAGACAAAGTAAAGCCAAGTTAAAACATTTGATTGTAGATATGTCAACTCAACTACAAAGAATGCACGACCGAAATTTAGTCATATTTATTTTCTCATTAATTGGTTTCAAATGATGACTAAAATTTGTATATATATGAATATTAGTAGCTAATTTATAATATATTATACTATAATCAAAATTTTGGTGATATTTATTTGGTCATTAATTGGTTTTCTTAAGTGATAATGTAGTAGTATATTTTATTGTGTATTTGGTCATTAATTGTTACAATTAATGAATAAAACAATCACTACATTAATGACCGAATTTATGATTAAATATACTACTAGATGATAAAATTGAGACAACCAATTAATGATTAAGCTAAATATGACTAAAAGTTGGTTGCCTTATAAGATACTGTAAATTAGTCATTATTGATCATCGACTGAAAAATGGTCATTTATATGCAAATTTTAGTCATCTTTTTAGTAACTAATTACCCATTTTGTACTAGTAAAGGTGGGAGGCTTCTGAGAATTTTCTCAAACACCTTTTGATCTAGGACATCCTCTTTGAGAGTTTTAATTTGATTTACCACTTCCATTACTTGAATCATTATTTGATATATTGATTCAACATCTCTTATTTATAGAGTTTCAAACTTCTTCCTGAGAATATGAAGTTTGAAATTCTTGACATAGGTAAGCTACTATTCTATTATAATTGTAGGAGAATAGGTAATATTTATTTCAAATGGTCATATGCAAGTTTAGAAATGACAATGATAGAGAAGAACATGAAGTTAAGAGAAAACCTTATGAGGATGAAAAAAAATATGTATCTCATCTAAAGATACTAGGTAGCTACACATCTGATAACATCGTAAAGGAATATCCACTCATGACAATGGAGGCTTGGTCCACTAAATTAGAAAAGGTTGATTTAGAAGAAGAGGACATGAATAAAATATACATTTCAAAAGAAAACTCATCAATACTTTAGAGGAAACCTAAAGGCTTATTGTGACAAACCAAAGACAAAAAGAATTGTTGAAGGAATATGAGGACAAAAAACATGATTTTGATAAACTAGAAAATATTTTTTTATGCTAAATTCCAAACTAGAAGAACCTAAAAGAATGAATGAAGTGTTGACTAGTTTGTTGACTAAAATAGAATGTCATTGTGAGGAACTAGAAGTTGAGTTTGTTTGTTTGAGAAATAATCTAGAAAAAGCCAATGATCAATTAAATAAATGTGTAAAGTCCAGTAAGAGTACCAAATCTTACATGGTATTCTTAATAGTAAAAAACCCTCTCTCAATAAAATAGGTTTTTATTTTTCATGAAGATCCCATAGGAAAATCAAGACCAATAGAATCCCAAGAAGGACCTTACAGCCATGATAAAACACTCAAAAGGCTTATCAAATAAAGAGGAAATAGAAAAATAAGTGAGATAAAAGAATGAGATAATCATATCCATAATGGAGCAAGAAAGGAATAGAAGACCAAAGCTCCTCAGCTAAGCCAATTCCTTCAAGAAGGCCCTCTACATCCAAGTATCAATGTATCTTCTATGGCTATAGATTTTCTTGTAATAACTTTGGCCGCAAGGAAATAGATTGTAAGTATTATGCAAGAAATTAGAATGCTATGAACAAAACAAGAGGTCATATAAGATATCAAAGAATGAGTATTTGAGTTTTGAAGGTGCTAGGCCCGCCAACATGTCAGATCTCCTAGGTAAGAAGTCCCAATTAGACCTCAGACCGTTTGGTGTAGGAGTCCCAACAGTGGGTTGTAAGGTAATGCCTTGACTGCGATGTCGCACATAGGAAAGTAAGATAACTTTGTCAGTAGGAAGGGTGTGACTGCTATAGTGAGTCAAGGAAGATGCATAAAAGGTTCTAACACAAAGGAGGTTAGATGAGTGTGCCCCTTGAAAACCTGTATCAGTACTCAGTTGGGAAGGGAACACATGAGCGAAGGTGCATCACAAGCTTGAAATAAGAACAATCAATAATCCAAAGTGATGCTTAAACCAACAACACATTTGCAACAAGATTCTTATAATTGTATATGAAATAGTTCATACACAAATATGTAAGTTAAACAACATATATCATTAAGGAAACCAGAATAGTCAAAGTATAATAACAACATATGCATGAAAATGTGTTGCCTCTTAATATATAAAGAAGTGTAAGTTCCAATCATACAATACATCCATGTAAAACTGCTAGCCCCATCAGTGAAACCTTACAGCTAAATCTACCTGCTCCTCCAAAGAGATGTACTAGCTCCATGTAGTGAAGAAGCCAAGGCGCATTACAATATTGTCCAAGCTTTCTTCAAGATAGTCTTAATAGAAGCTTGGCTGACCAAAAGCCCATACAATGAGTTACGAGGGACTATTTATAGCAAAGGGTGGGGTGACCCGTGACATTCCCCTTTCTAACCATTCTACTACCCTCATGACTCTTCACCTACTCTATGAATGTTACATGCACTATTGAGACTTGACTTACATTTGACATGAGTCAACATTACAATGCACATGTACCCATGCGAACAATGGCTTGAACAAGCCAAACTAGACATCATTCTGACTTAGACAACTATAGAAGTCCAATTGCTCGACATCCTCATATTGATCAACATTAACATATTGATGCCAAGATTGGTAGTCTTTGATAGTGTCTATGTGTTTCATTTGTTATCACCTAGATTAACCTCAAGCTGAAGGGAGGCAATGCCAGGGTAACCACAAACCAAGATTATCCAAGTAGCTAGCCTTACTAGGATGGGAGAGGGCTTTCTACATAAGGATTTCAGTCAAGATGAATAGATCAAGTAAAGGATTTTAGGCTAGGTATAGTAGCACGAATGTTTTGATTGGATTTTGTAGGGGTTTTGCCAGATCAGGAGGAGCTGGACAGTTTGGGTCTGGGAAATTAGGTCAGAAATGCAGGGTGTTCTATGGGGCCAGGTAGGCATAGGATTTAGCACTTTTAGGCTTGATCAGGTGAGATGTTTTAGACTGGTGAGAAGCTAAGAAGGGCATGTGATAATCATGGGTCCTTACTTGACTACAGAAAACATGAAATGATGAATGATTTCTCAAGGCAGAGCACTGATATAATGGATTCTACCTATGAAACTTGAAAACATTCAACTAGAAGTAATGAAATGATTGATGGCATACATAAAAAATATAAAGATATAATCACAGAAGAATAAACTGTACTAGATGTTATAGACATTTTTGTGCCTTACAGCTATGAGCATGAAATGTCCATAATTCAAGGGATCCAAAGTCCCTAAAGATGTTGTTACAGCTCCTAAAGGAACAAGGTCAACCAATGAGAGCTTCTCCTAGAAGTTCTCCACCAAAAACCACTCAGAACTAGTCAAATCAGGATCAATTCAGAAGCTCCACTAGCTGCCTGCGTTGCAAATCACCCAAATACACTGGCTAGGTGCGTTGCAACGCACTTGGATGCACTACCCAGGTGCGTTGAGCGGGAAATGACAAGTGGCAGAGTCATTCAACGAGGTGGAAAGACCATGGAAGCTTCCAGAATCTTCTCCAATGACACTTGCCTCACTGAATTCGACCAAGTGATGAGTAAGAGGCTCTCAGTCTCCAAGTGGAAGCAAGAACTGACAGAGAGAAGCCACAAGTCAAAACATAAGCTAACTCATCCTCTCTGCTTACATCTATATATGGATCCCTCATCCCAGAGATCCAGAGGCTGGAATTTTGTACTTTGTAGAGAATTGATGTTGGTTTGAGATTGAGATTAGTACATTGGGTGATTTATGCTTTGTTGGAGAAGAGGAAGGGATTCCTTTGCTGGGAGGTAGATGTTGGATCAGAACTCACTTGGTTGTATCTCCTCTTGGAATTTCTTATTCTATTAATAAACTATTTGAGTTTCTCCTACATGCTGTGTATCAATGATGTTTTGTTATATTTGCATGTTTAGCTTAATCCGATCTTGAGCTTTTTATGAATGTATATCTATATCTTCGTGTAGTTTCTCTCTCTTGTGATCTTGCAGGAATTCGGTGAAGCTGGGCGGGTAAGGGAGCAGGGAGCTGGGAGCTATTGAAGAGAGGAGCGATTGGATCAACAAACTAGCGAAAGACACAGGTTAGTTACATCCTTCCTCCTCATTTACATTTCATAAAGAAGAATACTCAAGTAGTTTTCCTTGTTTGTTGCTAAGGCACTATCACACCTTAGAGTGGGATAGGGGTGTTCTGAATAGATACTTTTCCCAACAACAAATTGGCGACTCCGCTGGGGATCGTATCTAGTTAGTTTATTTGTGTTTCTATTGTTGTTCTTCTCATAAACTTAGGAGTGTTGAATCGAACTGCATTTTCCATTTACAAATGCAAAGTAGAGATCTGCCACTCTAGTCCAATCACTGGGCCTGTTTATGATCTGAACAAGCTGATCCACAAATGCTCTAACTTCCCTTTGTGATAGCTCTTAGTCCTCCTTTAAATCATCCTTCTAATTGTACCTTATTGATAGCTTTTATCTGGCCAGAAACCTCAGATCAAACTGCAAACCGTGACCCAGAACCCAGAGACAACTCTCGTTTCTGCTTCAGCGCAGGCTCTGTGAAGAGACTCTGCATTTCAACGCAGGTCCCGAGAGGGCTACTTGCGCTGCAATTCAGTTTCTCTGTGCTGCAGGTGCGCTGATCAGCCTTTGCCCTGTGCAGCTGTGGTTCTTTGCATCCTTGTGTTCAGTTTTATCTCTGTTTTTTGCAGCCTATTATCAATGTGTGTACCTATCTGAAAACCCCTTTTCTCTGCCTTAATTCCGCCTCAGTTGTATAAAAGAAACTGTATTTGTTTTTGTGTATTTTTTACATCATTTGCAGTTTCCCATTACAAAAGTAAACTAGTCATACTGTCGCCCTTAGATCTAGACCTGTCATAAGTGTCGTTTTGATCTTAGGAGAAAGTTTATTGCTGTAGACAGTTGATTGCGCTTTTACTCTTGTCTTTTGGTTTGAATTTATGAATTTCTAAGTGTCGAAACAAGTGTTTACTTCAAAATCATAAAGTGTCGTAATCGTCTTTTTGATTTCAAAAAGAAACTTGTTCGTGTTTTCACTTGAAATCGAATTCAAATTTTGTACAACAGCTTTCTTTTTAGGCATCAATATTAAGAAAGTGAAAACAAATACATGCATTTGTGCATTTTCATATTGATAGTTTGTATGGTTTGATTTAGAAAAAGTGCATTTACAGTGTGCTCTATGCTCTTTGAGAAAAGTTTGTGTCTTTCTTTTCCCCTTGTAGCTAGGATTTTCATTGTTGAGAAGAGATAAAAGCTTGCTTATCATCTTTAGACTGCATTTAGGAATTCTATCTACATCTCATGGTGATCCAAAAAGGAAAACTTCTAAGAAAGATCAACCTAAAATAAATTGAATGAACTTAACAACGCTTTGTAACTTAACGCACAACATAGAGGTCTAGGCTAGAGACGTGTTCCGGCGTCGTAAAACCTGGTGATTGTCGATCTCACTGATGGTTGGGTGATTCCTCCTGAGAGACGATAAGCACCAGTACGGAGTGTGCTCCCACGTACCGTCGAGTATATATTGGGAGACCCCTATAGGCATAAAACCTTTATCCATAGGAAACCGTGTCGGCCGCCCTACTGATCGCAATGCATTGAACACAGCATTTGGGAAGATTGACCGCCCGTACCTTAAAAAGTATTCTGCGGTTTTGCAAAAAGTTTGGCACACCCTCTACCTACAATTCTAGAGCAGTCCCTTTCGTTCCTTTTCAGACACCTTTTAACGGAAAAGGTCCATCTGAGCACTTGTCACTTGAGGCTCATTAAAAATCGAAGGAGACTAGAGTCATCTTTTTTTTTTTCTCGACTCTTTAAAATTGAAAAAGCAAGTTGTGTCCAAGCGTCGTTAAAATTTATTTTAAACAGAATATTCATACCCTTTTTCCTGTGTTGATCTTTAGGTTGAGAAAATGGAGCCCACCAACGAAGGAATTCCCCTTGGTGGAAATCCTAGTCCCTTCTCCTCTTGGGGAGATGTTGGTGCGCCCCATATGGCCACATTGTCGCTTCCAGGACTGACAATTGGCTTGCCGGTCTGGCTCTTCTCAACCAATGTCGTTCAGAACACCACTATTCCTGAACAGTTGAATCAGTAGTTAGACCAGTCCAGAGTTACCCACCAGCCTTCTACTTCCTCTAATTCTTCCTCTCCTCCTTCCTCTTCGCTTGACGGGACTGGTAAAGCTAAAAACCAAGTTCCTAAGGAGAAGAAGGAAAAGAAGAAGAAAGAGAAGAAGAAGAAGGAGCCAAAAGCGACTGGGGGAAAACGAGTGTCGTCTAATGAAAATCCACACACTGCACTGACCAGGCCTAAATCGCCATGTGTCGTATGCAAGGGAGACCACTTTCACAGAGATTGTCCCTGCATCCCTCGGATACTAAGGGACTGGTCTCCCCATTTGCACAATTCTGTGGTGTCAACCTCTGATAGCCATGTTGAAAGCACACCGTCAACTAGCGAAAGTGAAGTCCCAGGACAAAAAGGGAGAGCTATATCTCCCTGTAGACTGTGCGAAGGCAACCATGCCATCCACCGTTGTCCCTTCTTAGACGAGGGTAAAAGAGTCTTGGATGATCGTCCGGTTTCACCGTTACGACTCCCTCCTAGATATAAAAAACTCTTGCCGAGTCCTTCGTTAGTTGAGAATCCAGTTGGCCCGCTCAAGTGGTCAGCTGAAGCGTCGGTCATTGAAGATGAACTAGCTGAATCCATACCCGACGAAAGTCAAAAGGTCGAGGCGGCAGTTGACCCGGTCTTGCCTTCAGAGGTTTTATCTTCGAATGACACAGTCACTGAAGAGAACAAGGATGACACCATCTGAATTCTCTTCATCAACACAGACTCCGACGAACACGGGGGCAATCCACCCATTCCTTTATCGCATGAAGGAAGTTCGTCAGAGCGATACCCGGCCGTTTACTCGGTCCCACCACCAAGCATCCTAGTTGTATCCTTCGACTGGAACCAACTAGGCAGACCCCGTTTGCCAGCAAGCATACCATTCTGAATTATCGTCCAAATATACAGAATGGTCATGGCTGGCACCATCATTGATAAGGGGGCATCTGTGAGTATCCTTTCCTCTACTGCTTGGAAAGCGCTTGGTTCGCCATCGCTTTTGCCTGAAATGAGAAATCTGACAGGCTTTGATAAAGGAACCAGTCGACCTTTAGGGATCCTCCCCATTGTACCCATAACATTGAAAGGGAAGGTCGTTCAAATGAACATGATGGTCGTTCAAGGACCCTTGGATTATAACCTACTCCTTGGACGAGACTATATATATTGCATGGGAGCCATCGTCTCCTCACTCTTTAGAGTAATGTGTTTTCCGCACGAAGGAAGAGTGGTCAAGCTCGTAGACCAGCTTTCATTTCCCGGATCACGCATCACAAATAGTCATATACCGTCCTTAAATGGTCTCTTCACACAAGAAATGTCTCAACCCATGGTCCGTCCTCCCGATGAGCGCGAGTGATTCGGAGGGATATGACTGGAACCCAGGGGGCATGCATCCTGGTCTGCTTCGGCAGGAAAACTTTGGGTATAAGGTAGGTTTCTGTGGGAGAATATGTCTAGTCCGTACCCCGTCCATGATTGGAAGAGGGGTTGTTCTAGAATAAGATTCTTTTGTCAAAGTTATGTGTTTGGCGCTCGTTGTCACTCACCTTTGTCTATCTCGGTAGACATTGCCGAAGAAATGTTTTGTTTGCTGCACAAATGAGACAATCTTTGGTAACATGCAAGAGGTAGGCCTTTCCTCGTAGAACAAATGTTTTATCTGCAAATTGAGGGGTAACCTTGAAACCGTACTTTATACCTGGGGGCATGCAAACCTTTTGGAGTGCAAGCAAGGGGCGACTATTTATTTTTTGAATTTTTAGGTCCTCCCTTTAAACTCGTAGGTCTAACCCTTTAAACTCATAGGATTAGTCATTTCCGAACTTGCATAACAAAAGGATGCGGGGCATAGCTTTGTAAGGTGCAAGCTCCATAAAAAATGGCTTCTTACATGAGACATTCTTATCATATGACTGGATTATCGAGCAGTTTTAGCACATAGTTCATACTCGTTAAAAAATAAACCTAATATCGAGCAAGTGTTTCAACCCGCGTTTAAGCTCATTAAAAAATGAACTATCCTCCGGTAAATAACCACCGTGAATGTAACATTATCAACCATTAAAGCCTTGGTCGTGTTTGCATCGTCACCTCGACTTTTCCATTGGCCGATCATTCACCTCCATTTGATTGTTTACCCATTTTGAGGAACAGCTGCGAAGAGTGATTTCACTAGCCATCCTTGTGACACTGCCGTGCTTGGAAAATTCCAACCCTTACCTGGAATCAGTTGCTACCCATTTTATCACTCGTTCCTCAAAAGACGAGTCTTCTTTAAGCTCTTTTCATCTGACTCGTAAAATATGAAAAGATTGCAGAGTTTTGGCCTTCTAGCTCGTTAAAGCGACATGAAGAGCTATCCCTCCTCTAGATTTTAATCTTTTTGGACCTGAGGGATTATTGCACAAAAAGATCGAGCGCTTGTTTTGTTCGGCTCGTTAAAACTATCGAAAATTCATCTCTTCTGTATTGTTTTATACTTTTTCGGACTTAAGGGGTTAGATGACGAAAAAGGAACTTTGGAGTTAACTTTACGTACCTTTTCAGACTCTCTAAAAATGAAAAGGACCGAGTTATCTTTGTCGTTAGACTCGTTAAAAACATTAATAGCGACAAACTTGTCTTTAGACGAGAACGAGTTTCACTATCGCTAGGCTCGTTAAAACATAGCGATGGGTTTGCCCGAAGGGAAAATTATAGAACAAGCATATGTTATCGTCCTCAAGCTTGACAAAAATAAAGAGGTACTGGTCAGAAATGACTGGGGAAAAAGTGGGAAGAAACTCAAAGAACCTTTATTGGTAGCAAGTCGCTCTTGAACATGACACTTCCACTCCATGCCTGAGTCAGGTTGGGTTGTTTCATTCACCGGTCGCATCACCATGGTCTCGCCATGCCATCCACCTTTGGGGTAAATGCTACCAATCCATCATATAAGTGTCGCCGATATGTTCAAGAGAAGTCATCCAGAGAAGTCAACCGTGTCCCATCCACTACCATACATTATACTTCATTCTTTCATGACCGCCACCCTGAACCTTATATCATCAGATCGTTTTCACCTCCATCAAAATCATTTGCTCCGTTCCATGTCATTGATGTGGGATACATCAAGGCCCTCCTTTGACGGATCACTTCTTGTCGACATCAGCTCATTATCCGAGAAGTTGATCTAGGAACACCCCCTTCAGTACTTTGAAGCTTGCATGCCTCAATGGCAAGTTTCTCACTTCCGGCGCTAGGTATACATCAATGACCTTCGACCGAAAGATTTTGCGTGGTGTTCGACACCAAGTCCTCTATTCACACCACGTGAATTGTACTGCAGTACCTTGAGGGTCATTATCATTATCAGTGATTCCTCTCGCGCTTGTTAACAGTTTACATCATTGACTGGTAATCAAGCGATGTCTTTCCATGTTCGACTTCAAAACATTTCTCACATCGATCAACTTGTACTTAGAGTGAAGATTGGACGAGATTGAAGACCCCGGATCTAGTTTCATCCATCTGGGCTACGATATATATTCAGGAAAAATAAAGACATTGACATGTACAGCACTGCAGAACAAATAATCATCCTACCAAAAGGATGATGATTTCATCAGAATCATCAGTCTACCATCAGACGATTGTCTGTCCTATGTACATAAAAATGAATTTATAAAGCTGAGCATGGGAATGCCCGCCTCAGCTAGATCATGAAAACAGTATGAAAAATAATGTATTGTATTGTATCTTATTACAGGTCTCCTCCCAGCATTGAATGAACTTCGGATCCTCCTAATAAAGCATTTCACCCGATAAACGGCCTCATACTTTAGGGGGCAATTGTTATAGAAATTTTTGTGCCTTACAGCTATGAGCATGAAATGTCCATAATTCAAGGGATCCAAAGTCCCTAAAGATGTTGTTACAGCTCCTAAAGGAACAAGGTCAACCAATGTCAACTTCTCCCAGAAGTTCTCCACCAAAAACCACTCAGAACTAGTCAAATCAGGATCAATTCAGAAGCTCCACTAGCTGCCTGCGTTGCAAAGCACCCAAATACACTGGCTAGGTGCGTTGCAACACACTTGGATGCACTACCCAGGTGCGTTGAGCGGGAAATGACAAGTGGCAGAGTCATTCAACGAGGTGGAAAGACCATGGAAGCTTCCAGAATCTTCTCCAATGACACTTGCCTCACTGAATTCGACCAAGTGATGAGTAAGAGGCTCTCAGTCTCCAAGTGGAAGCAAGAACTGACAGAGAGAAGCCACAAGTCAAAACATAAGCTGACTCATCCTCTCTGCTTACATCTATATATGGATCCCTCATCCCAGAGATCCAGAGGCTGGAATTTTGTACTTTGCAGAGAATTGTTGTTGGTTTGAGATTGAGATTAGTACATTGGGTGATTTATGCTTTGTTGGAGGAGAGGAAGGGATTCCTTTGCTGGGAGGTAGATGCTGGATAGGAACTCACTTGGTTGTATCTCCTCTTGGACTTTCTTATTCTATCAATAAACTATTTGAGTTTCTCCTACATGCTGTGTATCAATGATGTTTTGTTATATTTGCATGTTTAGCTTAATCTGATCTTGAGCTTTTTATGAATGTATATCTATATCTTTGTGTAGTTTCTCTCTCTTGTGATCTTGCAGGAATTCGGTGAAGCTGGGCCGGTAAGGGAGCAGGGAGCTGGGAGCTATTGAAGAGAGGAGCGATTGGATCAACAAACTAGCGAAAGACATAGGCTAGTTATATCCTTCCTCCTCATTTACATTTCATAAAGAAGAATACTCAAGTAGTTTTCCTTGTTTGTTGCTAAGTCACTATCACACCTTAGAGTGGGATAGGGGCATTCTGAATAGATACTTTTCCCAACAACACTAGAACTCCATACCACAGGGATCCCATAAAAACAATTGCAATTCTTATTAATTTCCTGGAAAAATGCTTACAAAGATGTACAATCAAGCTCTGAGCATCCACACTGAGTCCAACCAACAAAATGACTGATAAACTACATGATATAGGACTGAAGACAACTAACCCTAGCCTCAGGGGTCGAATCCATGAGAGGAGAAGGAATTGCACAAAATGCTGAACTAATAGCTAAAGACTAGGGTGGTCTAACTCACTTATCCCTAATATGAAGTAAACTAATTCATTATGTGCCACTTAGGCCATTCATTTGATGTATCCACCCTAGGTAACAAAAACACACTTTAATTACATCATTGTTATGAATTACAGCAGTGAAAACTCAAAATCCCATAGGTGAAAAGTATTTTCTGAGAGAACCAGTGAAAAATTTGGCTGCCTGTCAAGTGCGCGATGCCATCTTTAGGGTGAGTTTTGATTGCCTTCCTCATGTCCAAATATAGCTCAGGATAGCTTATTGGAAAGCTTATCCTGTCTAGTTTCCAAAAATGGTCCTAGTTCTGAAATTTAGCTTGATGTGCCCTCCAAAAAAGAAATCTCCAAAGACTACTCAAACGCGCAACGCCTGGCTCAGAAAATGGGCAGAGACATGATTTTTAGGTGGTTTTTTGCCTTTTCCACCTAGTAGTTTTGACTTTCAAATCTAGAAACATGGTTTTATTGAGTGTAAATGGTCTTCTAAATCCAATGGTGGTGGCCATTCCTCCAAAAGATGCCCCAAAATAGTGCGTAGCACCTAGGTGCTACGCATTTGACCAAGGGATTGATACGAAAATTGCCTGGAAAAAACAGGAAATGCCAAAAGCAAAAACTGAGTTCAGGGTCTTCAAAATTTGGTTGAAATAGCTGATGCTGAAGGTGACTAAGCATGGAGAGGAGCCTCCACCAATAGGTCAAGCTTGTCCTTTTCCTTTTGATGAGTTAAGGCCTCAATTTTTGCATGAGCCCTTTTGAGCTTGGCTCTAGCAATTTTGTTTCTCATGGCATAGTATTTGGCCATTTTTCTTTGAACCTTTGTATCTCTATTAGCTTTAGCTAACACATCCTCAAGATGATTGTTAGCCCTCTCAAGCCAATATTCCCAGTTCTCATTCATCATTATGCCAAATTGTTCATTTAAGGTGAGTTGGTTGGCAAGTTGAGCTTCTTTTTCTCTTTCAAGCTCCAAAGCTCGCTTTAGGCCTCTAGTCCTAGGCCTCCTCCTGGGCATGTTTTCCTCCATGGGCTCACCATAGTCACCATAGGCTTCCTCAAGTTGGACTTTAATATTTTCAGGTTCCCTTTTAGCTTTGATGAGTTGAACTTCCATAAGCTCATGTTTGGTCTCCATTTGCCTATTTTCCTATTCATAATAAGATATGATGTATTTTTCTCTTTGTAGATTCACCTATGTTAGGTAAACTTGACTCGAGATAGAGTCAAAGTTGACCAGGTTAAACAGTAATGGTTTTGGGGCACATGGTATTGTGCACCCATAGTATTCTACCCGTGGTATTATATGTAATGGAGCTTATAAAAGGCTGGAAGGACTTCATTGTAATGAAAGACCTGGAGGTGAGCAGTGAAGGCTCACTTAATCGGATTGGCCAAGGTTTTGGCCAATGCTAATGAGATCTTATTAGGTTGGGTTTTTCCTCAGATTTGGGGTTTTCCCAGATAAACATTTGTGTTTATGTGTTTATGGTTATTGCTAGTTATTTTCTTATATTTATTCCTCTCGGTAATTATTTATGTTATCCAGTAAATTTCTTAACAACTGGTATTAGAGCTAGATATTGGCTTCAAAGGGATTCTTTGATGCTAGGGTTTTATAGTGCTCGATGAGATCAATGCAGCCTTTTTACAGATCTGGGTCTAAAAATAATGCTGGAACAATCGTACGCAGAAGAACCTCGAGGAGAATGTGCGAAAGATAGTGTTGTAACTGCCAAAGATCGCAGTGCATTTGTGATATTTACCAGTTTGGAACATGCTAACATATTGTTTGGGATTCATGCGCCTATTTAAATAAGGTTGAGAGATACCTTTCGAAATATTAAAATTCGAGGTTGATTTCTTTCAGAGCTTTTTCCTAGGGAATCGATAAGGGATATTTCCTGTGTGTTCTATGCCATGTTGAAAGATGGAGTAGGCATAGGTTGCATGCAGGTCAGTAGAAGTAAATTGTTCATGTGGCTTCGAAAATTGTTCATTTTCTACTACGTGAGGCCACCAGTGCTGGAATCTACGAGGTTCACGTCAGGCTCGCAGTTGGAGCGGTTTGATAGATGTTTTTGAGCAAATCAAATTCAGAGAGGATGGATCAGAATCGCAGCAGCAATAAACAAAAAAAAAAAATAATGAAGTAAAAATTATTGCATGTAAATGGGCATACTACTGTAAGACCTGGTAAGGTATGTGTACCCCTCGGCGATCACCGGTAAAGTCTAGGTTAGACCTAGGTGATAGGGGGGATGTCGGGTTAACAATACCCTGGGTAAAGAATGTGAGGGGGGTAAGAGCTAGAGTGAGCGGGATTGTCTCACTTAGCAGGTTTGGCTGGAGTTAGTCAAGGAACCCCAAATCAAGTTTAAGGGAGGAATTGTTAGGTAAACTTGACTCGGGATAGAGTCAAAGTTGACCAAGTTAAACAGCAATGGTTTTGGGGCACATGGTATTGTGCACCCATACTATTCTACCCATGGTATTATATGTAATGGAGCTTATAAAAGGCTGGAAGGACTTCATTGTAATGAAAGACCTGGAGGTGAGCAGTGAAGGCTCACTTGGTCAAATTGGCCAGGGTTTTGGCCAATGATAATGAGATCTTATTAGTTTGGGTTTTTCCCTGGATTTGGGGTCTTCCTAGATAAACATTTGCGTTTATGTGTTTATGGTTGTTGCTAGTTATTTTCTTATATTTATTCCTCTCAGTAATTATTTATGTTATTAAGTAAATTTCTTAACACCACAGTCATCCGACTGGTTTGCATATACACCTGATAGTTGTGGGGAGTATCAGTGTACCCCATAAAGATCCCCAACTTTTTTGTTGGCTTAAGCTTCTTATGTGCATCTTTGGTCACATGGAAATAAACCAATGACCCAAAAATCCTGAAGTGACCAACATATGGCTTCTTACCAGAAAAAGATTCCTCTGGTGTTTTACTCTCAAGTATCCGATGTGGGATATGGTTTTGAACATAAACCATTGTGTTGCATGCCTCAGCCCACAAGTGTAGTGGTAGGCCCTGATCATGCAACATCGCCCTTGTTGCCCCTACTATGCTCTTGTTCTTCCTCTCGGCAACCCCATTCTGTTGAGGGTTATGAAGTGTCGTCAACTCTCGTTTAATCCCTTCTGCTCCAGGGATGTTCTTACACTCATTGGAGACACATTCTCCACCGTTATCACTCTGTAGAGATTTAACCTTCTTGCCTAACTCTTTCTCGACCAATTATTTGAATTCATAAAACTTTGTGAATGTCTAATGCATGAAAAATATCAAACATTTACGAGAGTAGTGATCTACAAATATAACATAATACATTTGTTTGGTGATGGATAGTGTCGAGAATGGTCCATAAACATCTGAGTGGACTCTCTCCAGAATAGACTCTGCTCAACTGTCTTTATCTCCAAAGGAATACTTGGTGTATTTTCCCAAAGTACAACTCTTTCATGTATCAACTTGCTCAAGCGTACCTTTGGGAAGACCGATAGAGATTTGCTACAATATCTTCAGAGCCCCATGATGCAAGTGGCCCAATCACCTATGCCATAACTCACCGACGTCTCGGCTCAACATCTTTTCCGCTTTTGAACTCAAAGCAGAAAAATGTTCTACCTCTACCTTATAGAGATTTTGAACTCTAATCCCTATCTTCTTTACTTGACTCATGGCTATGTGTCAAAGGAACGCCTTTCCTTTCAAAAAGATCACATCATAGCCTCTATCTTCAAGCATGGAAATAGATACGATTTTCTTCATCAGTCTGGTTACATGCATAACATTCTTCAAGGTGAGTGGATCCGCATTCTCCCTTTGAAAAGTAACAATGCCCACACCAGTAACACTATACTTACAGTCAACACCCATCTCGATAAGCATCTTGAGATCTTTCTTCTCCAATTCACTAAATAACTCTTCGTCGTCCATCATGTGGAAAGAAGCTCCACTTTCTAAGGACCAAACACTTCCCATCATTGAAGACACTGTGCATGCAATGAAGGAAACGTCCAATTCGAATTGGGAGGCCAAATCCTCATCTGCCGCTCCTGCTGAGGACTTCTCCTTGGACTTCTTCAATGGACAATTTGTAGCAAAGTGACTCATCTTGTGACAATGAAAGAATTTAGCTTTCGTCATGTCCTTCTTCTTACCTCCATGATAAGAATCTGATTTGGAACGAGAAATTTTACCTTTCCGCTTCCTTGCCTCCCATTTCTCTCTATTGTTCTCTTCATCATCAATCTTTGATGAAGATCCATCCCTGGTGTTCCTGCTATTCTCATCCTACATCAAATCCGACCATAGTCGTTCCTAATCTGGAAGCGTATCCCCACCATTGACAGAGTCCTGTTAATTATGCCAACTCTTTGGGAGTCCAATAAGAGAAAGGATCACCATATCCTCCTCGAAAACCATGGTTCCAACACTTCCAAGTTCACCCCAACATTGAGTGAACATGGTCAAGTACTTCGGAATTGTCTCGCCTTTCTCCATCTTGATTTTGTGAAGCTTATCCTTCAGTACCAACGTCCTTTGATCACTTCTATTCTGATACAAGTCTGCAAATTTTTTCCACGTAGCATGTGTAGTTTCCCTACCATGGAGACTCGAGACAATGTGGTCTCGAACTACCTCAAGGATTATCCGCCTTGCCTTAGCCACACACTTCTTCCATTCGGCCAAGTTTTGTGCATCCGTAGCTGCTGCCTTGGGGACTTCTTGATCAATGAATTCCTTCAAGCCATTATCTTCTAGCACATCCTCCATCCTGTCCCTCCAGTGTTGGAAATAATACTGAGAGGGGGGGGTGAATCAGTATTATCACATTAATAAAACTTTTTCAATTCCATAATCAGATTCATATATGCTACTTCCACAACTTCTTAAGATTAAGTTAATCGATCTTCAATGAGTGCATTAGGACATTATCAACCATATTATCAGTTAATAGATGCAGTAACATAAAGTAGATCATCACACATAAGGCACACACATGAACACAATGATATAAGGTGGAAACCCAATGCGGGAGAAAACCACCTGCTGCAAGTCATCTCAATCTTCTTCTTAATAAGAAAATTCTTTTACAATATTTGTACTGGTGCAGCCTTATACCAGTACGGGAGCTACAACCCCCTTTGCTCTTGTACTAGCTGATCCATTTACTAGTACGCAGGCTACTACCTGCTACAATGCTCCAAATATTTCCTTTAGCTCTTGTACTAGCTTAGATACTAGTACGTAGGCGCCGGCCTACAATCTTCTCTCCTTCAAGTACCACGTTTCATCAATTTTCATACTGGATACACTGAAGCACAACCCATAAACCGAAAGGCCACATTTCATCCAATTTTCATACTAGACCCAACAACAACATTGAAGCTCAAACAACCTTCTGAAACACCCAATCAACTGAAGTAACCAGATCAACAATAATAGGACCAAACCCAGAACACAACAATGATAAACAAAGATTTTAAGAGAAGGAAGCACCCTGCTCAACTGCTCGCCTGAGTCCGGACTCACCCTGCTCAACTGCTAGCCTGAGTCCCGGACTCACCCTGCTCAACTGCTGGCCTGAGTCCCTGGACGCACCCTGCTCAACTGCTAGCCTGCGTCCCTCGCACTGAGTCTACTGAACTGCCTGCGTCCCAGCGCACCTGAACCCTTCTGAGCTTGCGTCCGGCGCACTTGAAACTCTTCGCTCCTACGTCCCGGACGCACCTGAACCCTTACTGCACCTGCGTCCCTTCGGGCATAGATGATTTCAAGACTTTAGAAGTAACCCAGACAATCAGATCCACAGATCTGAACATGCGCCGAAGAGATCTCGGTCCATCAGTAGATTCGCCTTGTTTAGATCTAGACCAGATCTAGCCCTCATAAGATATTCAACCCAAGACTTGCTCAAATCCAAATGATCTCCTTTGCTTTATATAGGCAAGCTCCTCCTCAAAACATGGAACAATACCACGAGCCGACACCATAGAAACACAAAACCGTCGGCTAGATACCACACAAGAAACCCCCACGTGCTTTTCTCTGCCTTGAAATGTGTGCACTGGGTAGACGCACCCCCTGAATGGCTGGCCGGCGTCCCTGGACGCGGGTTCTGCATGGTATACCTGCGGGGACGCACTTTCTGAACTAGTTTCCTGCGTCCTTCTTAATTTTCAACAAACTGCGAGCCTGATCATCAACTTCTGCTGCTGACTTGAAGAATAGTGAACTACCACCTGAATGGGTTGCCATCAAGGACAACACTTTAGTCATAATGCCAACAATCTCCCCCTTTGGACTTGATGGCAAAGCTTACTAAGAACTTGCCATTTGATTCCTTTGAGCTGTCCTGCATCTATGTATTATGTTACATCTGATATCTCTTCTGAATGTATATAAGTGAGATGGTCTTCTATGAGGGGGGTTGCCATCAAGTACAACACATGCATCATAATGCCAACAATCTCCCCCTTTGGACTTGATGGCAACAACACCAGATCACTCTCCCCCTTTGACATCAAGGGCAAAGGGGTATGCTCCCCCTAAGAACATGCTCCCTTTGACTATGAACCAGATCTGCTGAAGTCTCTGAATGAGCTCCCCCTTTGTATATGTCATGGTGCTCCAATCTGATAATGGTCTTTCTGAGAACCAGCTGAGATGTCTGCTCTGCTGTATGGTCAAGCTCCCCCTGACTGTAAGCAAGGTCTGCAAAAAGATGTTCTACAAGAAGAACATGACTCTATATATATCATAAATGACCTTCCTATCACCAAAAGACTCAATACATACATCCATCACCTATCACAATAAGGATCATCCATCCAACCAAGTGGGAATACATCAGAAATATGAGAACCAGATACATTACATCTTCATCCCATGCATAGTGGGGGAACATAGGCCGTTACATGACCTGAAGAGATGACTATAATAGATAGACCATTACAACATGAGTCTTGCTACGACCTTCCAAACATCAAACAACAGCACTGTATAATCTGCTCCATAGTATCTGTCAACATCAACTCATAACCATCCAGATCTATATGAATCAAGAGCCATCAAATGAAAGCATCAGCATCAATCAACATATGTATGAATAATCATCCCTGTATCCAGCCAACAATCCTCATCCATTTGTGCCAAGAAAGAATTCATGCATCATGCTCATGTTAACATCATCATGAAATGCATATGAGTAACTCATCATCATCATGTCTCCAACAATGCGACTTTGAGTAATCATCCACGAAATCAGCCAACCTCATCCATATATGTGCCAAGGATAATAAAGACTTCATACAAGCATCATTAGAGAATCAACCATACATCTGATCATGTGACCAACTCATAATAGCAAGATGAATCATAAACATTGTCACCAAGGACCATAATGCCAACAATGCATTTAGGACATATGCTCCCCCTGAACCAGTGCCATCTGTTAAATCTGATCATGCATATCAAGAAGAATCAACCAATAAATGCTTTGAGACAGGTACGCACTTTATCTTCTGCTGCGCTGCGTCCTGTTGCTGCAGGGACGCACCCAAAAACACTATCGCGCCGCGTACTTTTACTCAGGGACGCACCCAAAATTACTATTGCGCCGCGTCCTTTTGCTTCAGGGACGCACCTGATCCTCAGTCGCTCTGCGTCCCCACGCAGATTTTCAGTTACTGAACTGCGTCCTGGACGCACCTCGACTTGGTCTGGCCTGCGTCCGCACGCAGGTCTCCTGTTACTGCACTGCGTCCTGTACTTTCAGCTTCCTCTGATTCTGGTATGTCTGTACATTGTACTGTGCCATCCTTTTCTGACTGTACTTCCTTTTTCCTCCATATCTTCAAGCGTGATGATGACATTTTCTCCTTTTGATATGGTGCCCAAACTTTGTTCCTGCATTCCTTGGCTATATGTCCAAGCTTGTTACATGCATAACATCTTACATTTTTCATATTCCTCCTGTAACAATCAGTAGCTTTGTGACCAAACATATTGCAAGCAAAGCAATATCCATAAAAGTACCTTGATTGAGATGACCTTTCTGCATAATGGTCTTGAACTCTTCTTCTTCTACATCTAGCTGCAACATGTCCAAGATTATGACATACATAACATTCAACATTATTCATAGGAGGAGTAAAGGATTTTCTTTGAGGAATCTCTTTCCTTGGTTGATGATGAGATTGATCTTTTATTTCTTCATTGATCACTTTAGATTTCTCTTTAGAATTTCTTGCCTCACCTTGTGAACTAGATTCACCTTCATGGAAACCAAGACCAGTCTTTATAGCAGGGGACCTTTGACTACTAAGAATATCATCCAATACTTTAGAGCTATCTTGAAATCGTAAAAGCTTATCCTTTTCTTCTAGTTTACTTTTCAAGATATTTACCTCAACCTGAAGCTGTTCTTCCTTTTCAAGAGATTTCTTTTTCAAAACTTCTTCACCATTCCTTCCTTCTTCCATTTGTTCCCTTAGTTTGAGAATTTCTTTTTCTTGTTCTTCATACAGATCCTGCTGCATTTGACGAACTCGGAAGGCACATTCTAGTTGAGATTTTAAGCTGGTGACTTCGTTTTCTTGTTTTGCAATAGCTTGGAGTAGATCTGTATTCTGCTTCTTTGCTTCTTCTTTGAAATCACATTCCTTTTTGTTTAATAGATCTTGTTGATCTCCAACTTTGTCTGTCAGCCTTTTAAATTCTGCCTCTATTTGATATCTTTCTTGTTCACCCATAAGAGCAAATTCAGTAGTTTCGCTATCACTTTCATCTCTTTCACAAGGAAATATAGCTGGAACATCAGAGGATAACACATTCATACCTGATAATGACTCTGAATCTGATTCTGAATCTGAAGAGCTTCTTATGCCTAATCCCCAATCGATTCTTCCACTGTCATAGTTCTTCTGAGATGACTTCTTTTTCTTATTAGCTTTCTTCTTAAGCTTCTTTCCCATTTTTCCACGGATCTCCTTCAAGCGATCAAGCTTCTATCAAAGGACCTGCTCTGATACCAATTGTTGGAAATAATACTGAGAGGGGGGGGGTGAATCAGTATTATCGCATTAATAAAACTTTTTCAATTCCATAATCAGATTCATATATGCTACTTCCACAACTTCTTAAGATTAAGTTAATCGATCTTCAATGAGTGCATTAGGACATTATCAACCATATTATCAGTTAATAGATGCAGTAACATAAAGTAGATCATCACACATAAGGTACACACATGAACACAATGATATAAGGTGGAAACCCAATGCGGGAGAAAACCACCTGCTGCAAGTCATCTCAATCTTCTTCTTAATAAGAAAATTCTTTTACAATATTTGTACTGGTGCAGCCTTATACCAGTACGGGAGCTACAACCCCCTTTGCTCTTGTACTAGCCGATCCATTTACTAGTACGCAGGCTACTACCTGCTACAATGCTCCAAAGATTTCCTTTAGCTCTTGTACTAGCTTAGATACTAGTACGTAGGCGCCGACCTACAATCTTCTCTCCTTCAAGTACCACGTTTCATCAATTTTCATACTGGATACACTGAAGCACAACCCATAAACCGAAAGGCCACATTTCATCCAATTTTCATACTGGACCCAACAACAACATTGAAGCTCAAACAACCTTCTGAAACACCCAATCAACTGAAGTAACCAGATCAACAATAATAGGACCAAACCCAGAACACAACAATGATAAACAAAGATTTTAAGAGAAAGAAGCACCCTGCTCAACTGCTCGCCTGAGTCCGGACTCACCCTGCTCAACTGCTAGCCTGAGTCCCGGACTCACCCTGCTCAACCGCTGGCCTGAGTCCCTGGACGCACCCTGCTCAACTGCTAGCCTGCGTCCCTCGCACTGAGTCTACTGAACTGCCTGCGTCCCGGCGCACCTGAACCCTTCTGAGCCTGCGTCCGGCGCACCTGAAACTCTTCGCTCCTACGTCCCGGACGCACCTGAACCCTTACTGCACCTGCGTCCCTTTGGGCATAGATGATTTCAAGACTTTAGAAGTAACCCAGACAATCAGATCCACAGATCTGAACATGCGCCGAAGAGATCTCGGTCCATCAGTAGATTCGCCTTGTTTAGATCTAGACCAGATCTAGCCCTCATAAGATATTCAACCCAAGACTTGCTCAAATCCAAATGATCTCCTTTGCTTTATATAGGCAAGCTCCTCCTCAAAACATGGAACAATACCACGAGCCGACACCATAGAAACACAAAACCGTCGGCTAGATACCACACAAGAAACCCCCACGTGCTTTTCTCTACCTTGAAATGTGTGCACTGGGTAGACGCACCCCCTGAACGGCTGGCCAGCGTCCCTGGACGCGGGTTCTGCATGGTATACCTGCGGGGATGCACTTTCTGAACTAGTTTCCTGCGTCCTTCTTAATTTTCAACAAACTGCGAGCCTGATCATCAACTTCTGCTACTGACTTGAAGAATAGTGAACTACCACCTGAATGGGTTGCCATCAAGGACAACACTTTAGTCATAATGCCAACAATCTCCCCCTTTGGACTTGATGGCAAGGCTTACTAAGAACTTGCCATTTGATTCCTTTGAGCTGTCCTGCATCTATGTATTATGTTACATCTGATATCTCTTCTGAATGTATATAAGTGAGATGGTCTTCTATGAGGGGGGTTGCCATCAAGTACAACACATGCATCATAATGCCAACATCCAAGCTATAAAATTTGAGCTGCCTTCCAAGGCATACTCAAGCCTCAACGCATGGAATGCCATATGTTGATCCTGAAGTATGTATCCAAATTCGACTTTCACCTGTGACCCAGAAACTCAAAACTTTGAAATCTCCTCTAGAGACTTGATTTTAATTCAGCGATATCTCCCTCATCCGAACTTCGATTCAGCCAATTTTTTTTTTTTTTTTTTAATTTGGGTATATTTTCCCAAGGAATCCAAATCTGCAATTTGTTTCTGAATTTTTTGCACAAAAATTCTCAGAATTTATCTGCAAACTCTCAGCCCAAAAAATAATTAGTTCCTAAAACTGATTGGAACTAATTTAACTGAACTTAACTCAATAATTTGAGTTAACTAATTATAGCTCATTCATAACTCATCCTTAACTTCTAAAAGTTAGGGAGAACATATACATTTCTTCTAAAAGACTTCCAATCCGAATTTCCTAAATTAGTTAAGTTAGTGAAACTTAATTAATTATTTTCAAATTGCTATGAGAAAAGGATTCTTTTTTAATTCACAGTTTAATTCAAGGACAAGTCAAACTGGAATTTCTTGTTGCCATTTCTCAACAAATATTTAAGGGTCATCACAAGTACATCTCACATAAGGAGAAGGAGGTATGATCTCAGGTTGGTGATTCTACTTCCAATTTTTATGTTGATTGAATTATAGGTGATGAAGGTTGTTCATGGAGTATTAAACAACATTTTTACAGTAGCCTATGTACAGTATGTTGGAAGCCTATTAATGGTTTTCTAGTTTCCCTAATTGTTGTGGACAAGTGGCAAACGTGTCACAACAAGTGGGTTTTATTTTGATACCCTAAGGATTGACTTTTGGAGTAGCCAATAGTAATCAAGTTGATTGGTTTTGCTACCCTAGTTCATTCATTTGGTGTTTGAAAAATCAGAGATAAGGGAGCTCATTGCAAAAGTCATATATCAGTCAAGGAGTGATTGTATGTGGGCAGATTTGAAATCCCTAAGAAGAGTGGCAGTAGGAGTTGATATGTCATAAAGATAGGGCAGATTTGGAAGGCTGGGCATTGTTAACAAACATAGTTGTGAACAATGACTTTCATTTGAAGTATGCAGCAACTTTAATACCTCAAGCACTGTATGCATGAAAGGAGCCATGGACTGTTAGAAGCAAGTTTGATGGAGCCCTAGTTCAGGAAAGATCCAAAAGACTCTATGTGCAGAATTCTTAATGGATCTAAAAGGTTGCTAGTTGGAAGATCAATGAGCCAAAGTTCAATGACATAAAAGGAGTTGTGATCATTAATAGTGGCAGACTACTGAGCTAGAGATACATGCATTTAGAGGAAGCAACCATGAGTAGCAAGGCAAGAAGTGCTCAGAATATAGAAAAATGGGGCTTGTCATCAGTCCATTGAAAATCAATATACCCTCAACTGGCTGATGTAGTCGTAAGCTCCTCTCAATCGTACCTTGTACCTGACTAGTCCTTCAACCCTCGATTTGCAACAATTCCTATATCAACGATCCAATTCCATCTAACCTCGGCTATCCAATCTTCTCATTATTTGATCATTCTTCCATCAACGAATCAACACATTGAGACTCTTGTCGAGTTGTTCACAACTCTGTTTGTGAACAACTCTCAATCTTCCCATTTTTACTCAGCTACTCAAGGACTTCAACCCACTACGGTCTTCATGTGCTGCTCCAATGAAGACCAACATAAGGCACAGAGGGCTGCCACGTATCACTGCAAGATGTCCATCTCTCATAATAAACATGGAGTAGGAGGATTTCTCATCATGTGTTGTAGAAGACCTTCTCCACACACAATTCTAGGGCTGCTCAAGTACTCCTCTTGTTCATCAAGCCTTGAGCTCAACAACTTCCACTCTACTAACTACTTTTTTCCATCAAAGTGTTTCACATCGGGCTCCAACTTGGGCACTATCACGTTTTCCTCCAGCAAACCATAAATTCCAAATCATGTCCACACTTGGTCCACTCTCACTCTTCCTTCCATAGTCCACGAGTGACCAATCTTCATTGTTTATTGCAAAGTATTCCTCCAACAATGTGAAATCAATTCAAACTTGGTGAACTTTGATGATTTAGAATTCAAGGCATCAAGAATGGCAAACCACTCATGCTTGGAGCACTCTTTCTCTGAATAATTCCCTTGTGAGAATAATATAGCAACAACTTAGCTATAGATGTTGATTTTAATGGGTAACTCCAACACTTAATGAGATTAAGACAAAGTAAAGCCAAGTTAAAACATTTGATTGTAGATATGTCAACTCAACTACAAAGAATGCACGACCGAAATTTAGTCATATTTATTTTCTCATTAATTGGTTTCAAATGATGACTAAAATTTGTATATATATGAATATTAGTAGCTAATTTATAATATATTATACTATAATCAAAATTTTGGTGATATTTATTTGGTCATTAATTGGTTTTCTTAAGTGATAATGTAGTAGTATATTTTATTGTGTATTTGGTCATTAATTGTTACAATTAATGAATAAAACAATCACTACATTAATGACCGAATTTATGATTAAATATACTACTAGATGATAAAATTGAGACAACCAATTAATGATTAAGCTAAATATGACTAAAAGTTGGTTGCCTTATAAGATACTGTAAATTAGTCATTATTGATCATCGACTGAAAAATGGTCATTTATATGCAAATTTTAGTCATCTTTTTAGTAACTAATTACCCATTTTGTACTAGTAAAGGTGGGAGGCTTCTGAGAATTTTCTCAAACACCTTTTGATCTAGGACATCCTCTTTGAGAGTTTTAATTTGATTTACCACTTCCATTACTTGAATCATTATTTGATATATTGATTCAACATCTCTTATTTATAGAGTTTCAAACTTCTTCCTGAGAATATGAAGTTTGAAATTCTTGACATAGGTAAGCTACTATTCTATTATAATTGTAGGAGAATAGGTAATATTTATTTCAAATGGTCATATGCAAGTTTAGAAATGACAATGATAGAGAAGAACATGAAGTTAAGAGAAAACCTTATGAGGATGAAAAAAAATATGTATCTCATCTAAAGATACTAGGTAGCTACACATCTGATAACATCGTAAAGGAATATCCACTCATGACAATGGAGGCTTGGTCCACTAAATTAGAAAAGGTTGATTTAGAAGAAGAGGACATGAATAAAATATACATTTCAAAAGAAAACTCATCAATACTTTAGAGGAAACCTAAAGGCTTATTGTGACAAACCAAAGACAAAAAGAATTGTTGAAGGAATATGAGGACAAAAAACATGATTTTGATAAACTAGAAAATATTTTTTTATGCTAAATTCCAAACTAGAAGAACCTAAAAGAATGAATGAAGTGTTGACTAGTTTGTTGACTAAAATATAATGTCATTGTGAGGAACTAGAAGTTGAGTTTGTTTGTTTGAGAAATAATCTAGAAAAAGCCAATGATCAATTAAATAAATGTGTAAAGTCCAGTAAGAGTACCAAATCTTACATGGTATTCTTAATAGTAAAAAACCCTCTCTCAATAAAATAGGTTTTTATTTTTCATGAAGATTCCATAGGAAAATCAAGACCAATAGAATCCCAAGAAGGACCTTACAGCCATGATAAAACACTCAAAAGGCTTATCAAATAAAGAGGAAATAGAAAAATAAGTGAGATAAAAGAATGAGATAATCATATCCATAATGGAGCAAGAAAGGAATAGAAGACCAAAGCTCCTCAGCTAAGCCAATTCCTTCAAGAAGGCCCTCTACATCCAAGTATCAATGTATCTTCTATGGCTATAGATTTTCTTGTAATAACTTTGGCCGCAAGGAAATAGATTGTAAGTATTATGCAAGAAATTAGAATGCTATGAACAAAACAAGAGGTCATATAAGATATCAAAGAATGAGTATTTGAGTTTTGAAGGTGCTAGGCCCGCCAACATGTCAGATCTCCTAGGTAAGAAGTCCCAATTAGACCTCAGACCGTTTGGTGTAGGAGTCCCAACAGTGGGTTGTAAGGTAATGCCTTGACTGCGATGTCGCACATAGGAAAGTAAGATAACTTTGTCAGTAGGAAGGGTGTGACTGCTACAGTGAGTCAAGGAAGATGCATAAAAGGTTCTAACACAAAGGAGGTTAGATGAGTGTGCCCCTTGAAAACCTGTATCAGTACTCAGTTGGGAAGGGAACACATGAGCGAAGGTGCATCACAAGCTTGAAAGAAGAACAATCAATAATCCAAAGTGATGCTTAAACCAACAACACATTTGCAACAAGATTCTTATAATTGTATATGAAATAGTTCATACACAAATATGTAAGTTAAACAACATATATCATTAAGGAAACCAGAATAGTCAAACTATAATAACAACATATGCATGAAAATGTGTTGCCTCTTAATATATAAAGAAGCGTAAGTTCCAATCATACAATACATCCATGTAAAACTGCTAGCCCCATCAGTGAAACCTTACAGCTAAATCTACCTGCTCCTCCAAAGAGATGTACTAGCTCCATGTAGTGAAGAAGCCAAGGCGCATTACAATATTGTCCAAGCTTTCTTCAAGATAGTCTTAATAGAAGCTTGGCTGACCAAAAGCCCATACAATGAGTTACGAGGGACTATTTATAGC
This sequence comes from Pinus tabuliformis, assembly GCA_031772625.1. Taxonomy (NCBI): domain Eukaryota; kingdom Viridiplantae; phylum Streptophyta; class Pinopsida; order Pinales; family Pinaceae; genus Pinus; species Pinus tabuliformis. The sequence continues at coordinate 634,424,613 of CM062820.1, read as the reverse complement.
AAAGGGTGGGGTGACCCGTGACATTCCCCTTTCTAACCATTCTACTACCCTCATGACTCTTCATCTACTCTATGAATGTTACATGCACTATTGAGACTTGACTTACATTTGACATGAGTCAACATTACAATGCACATGTACCCATGTGAACAATGGCTTGAACAAGCCAAACTAGACATCATTCTGACTTAGACAACTATAGAAGTCCAATTGCTCGACATCCTCATATTGATCAACATTAACATATTGATGCCAAGATTGGTAGTCTTTGATAGTGTCTATGTGTTTCATTTGTTATCACCTAGATTAACCTCAAGCTGAAGGGAGGCAATGCCAGGGTAACCACAAACCAAGCTTATCCAAGTAGCTAGCCTTACTAGGATGGGAGAGGGCTTTCTACATAAGGATTTCAGTCAAGATGACTAGATCAAGTAATGGATTTTAGGCTAGGTATAGTAGCACGAACGTTTTGATTGGATTTTGTAGGGGTTTTGCCAAATCAGGAGGAGCTGGACAGTTTGGGTCTGGGAAATTAGGTCAGAAATGCACGGTGTTCTATGGGGCCAGGTAGGCATAGGATTTATCACTTTTAGGCTTGATCAGGTGAGATGTTTTAGACTGGTGAGAAGCTAAGAAGGGCATGTGATAATCATGGGTCCTTACTAGACTACAGAAAACATGAAATGATGAATGATTTCTCAAGGCAGAGCACTGATATAATGGATTCTACCTATGAAACTTGAAAACATTCAACTAGAAGTAATGAAATGATTGATGGCATACATAAAAAATATAAAGATATAATCACAGAAGAATAAACTGTACTAGATGTTATAGACATTTTTGTGCCTTACAGCTATGAGCATGAAATGTCCATAATTCAAGGGATCCAAAGTCCCTAAAGATGTTGTTACAGCTCCTAAAGGAACAAGGTCAACCAATGAGAGCTTCTCCTAGAAGTTCTCCACCAAAAACCACTCAGAACTAGTCAAATCAAGATCAATTCAGAAGCTCCACTAGCTGCCTACGTTGCAAATCACCCAAATACACTGGCTAGGTGCGTTGCAACGCACTTGGATGCACTACCCAGGTGCGTTGAGCGGGAAATGACAAGTGGCAGAGTCATTCAATGAGGTGGAAAGACCATGGAAGCTTCCAGAATCTTCTCCAATGACACTTGCCTCACTGAATTCGACCAAGTGATGAGTAAGAGGCTCTCAGTCTCCAAGTGGAAGCAAGAACTGACAGAGAGAAGCCACAAGTCAAAACATAAGCTAACTCATCCTCTGTGCTTACATCTATATATGGATCCCTCATCCCAGAGATCCAGAGGCTGGAATTTTGTACTTTGCAGAGAATTGCTGTTGGTTTGAGATTGAGATTAGTACATTGGGTGATTTATGCTTTGTTGGAGAAGAGGAAGGGATTCCTTTGCTGGGAGGTAGATGTTGGATCAGAACTCACTTGGTTGTATCTCCTCTTGGAATTTCTTATTCTATTAATAAACTATTTGAGTTTCTCCTACATGCTGTGTATCAATGATGTTTTGTTATATTTGCATGTTTAGCTTAATCCGATCTTGAGCTTTTTATGAATGTATATCTATATCTTCGTGTAGTTTCTCTCTCTTGTGATCTTGCAGGAATTCGGTGAAGCTGGGCGAGTAAGGGAGCAGGGAGCTGGGAGCTATTGAAGAGAGGAGTGATTGGATCAACAAACTAGCGAAAGACACAGGTTAGTTACATCCTTCCTCCTCATTTACATTTCATAAAGAAGAATACTCAAGTAGTTTTCCTTGTTTGTTGCTAAGGCACTATCACACCTTAGAGTGGGATAGGGGCGTTCTGAATAGATACTTTTCCCAACAAAAAATTGGCGACTTCGCTGGGGATCGTATCTAGTTAGTTTATTTGTGTTTCTATTGTTGTTCTTCTCATAAACTTAGGAGTGTTGAATCGAACTGCATTTTCCATTTACAAATGCAAAGTAGAGATCTGCCACTCTAGTCCAATCACTGGGCCTGTTTATGATCTGAACAAGCTGATCCACAAATGCTCTAACTTCCCTTTGTGATAGCTCTTAGTCCTCCTTTAAATCATCCTTCTAATTGTACCTTATTGATAGCTTTTATCTGGCCAGAAACCTCAGATCAAACTGCAAACTGTGACCCAGAACCCAGAGACAACTCTCGTTTCTGCTTCAGTGCAGGCTCTGTGAAGAGACTCTGCATTTCAACGCAGGTCCCGAGAGGGATACTTGCGCTGCAATTCAGTTTCTCTGTGCTGCAGGTGCGCTGATCAGCCTTTGCCCTGTGCAGCTGTGGTTCTTTGCATCCTTGTGTTCAGTTTTATCTCTGTTTTTTGCAGCCTATTATCAATGTGTGTACCTATCTGAAAACCCCTTTTCTCTGCCTTAATTCCGCCTCAGTTGTATAAAAGAAACTGTATTTGTTTTTGTGTATTTTTTACATCATTTGCAGTTTCCCATTACAAAAGTAAACTAGTCATACTGTCGCCCTTAGATCTAGACCTGTCATAAGTGTCGTTTTGATCTTAGGAGAAAGTTTATTGCTGTAGACAGTTGATTGCGCTTTTACTCTTGTCTTTTGGTTTGAATTTATGAATTTCTAAGTGTCGAAACAAGTGTTTACTTCAAAATCATAAAGTGTCGTAATCGTCTTTTTGATTTCAAAAAGAAACTTGTTCGTGTTTTCACTTGAAATCGAATTCAAATTTTGTACAACAGCTTTCTTTTTAGGCATCAATATTAAGAAAGTGAAAACAAATACATGCATTTGTGCATTTGCATATTGATAGTTTGTATGGTTTGATTTAGAAAAAGTGCATTTACAGTGTGCTCTATGCTCTTTGAGAAAAGTTTGTGTCTTTCTTTTCCCCTTGTAGCTAGGATTTTCATTGTTGAGAAGAGATAAAAGCTTGCTTATCATCTTTAGACTGCATTTAGGAATTCTATCTACATCTCGTGGTGATCCAAAAAGGAAAACTTCTAAGAAAGATCAACCTAAAATAAATTGAATGAACTTAACAACGCTTTGTAACTTAACGCACAACATAGAGGTCTAGGCTAGAGACGTGTTCCGGCGTCGTAAAACCTGGTGATTGTCGATCTCACTGATGGTTGGGTGATTCCTCCTGAGAGACGATAAGCACCAGTACGGAGTGTGCTCCCACGTACCGTCGAGTATATATTGGGAGACCCCTATAGGCATAAAACCTTTATCCATAGGAAACCGTGTCAGCCGCCCTACTGATCGCAATGCACTGAACACAGCATTTGGGAAGATTGACCGCCCGTACCTTAAAAGGTATTCTGCGGTTTTGCAAAAAGTTTGGCACACCCTCTACCTACAATTCTAGAGCAGTCCCTTTCGTTCCTTTTCAGACTCCTTAACGGAAAAGGTCCATTTGAGCACTTGTCACTTGAGGCTCATTAAAAATCGAAGGAGACTAGAGTCATCTTTTTTTTTTTCTCGACTCTTTAAAATTGAAAAAGCAAGTTGTATCCAAGTGTCGTTAAAATTTATTTTAAACGGAATATTCATACCCTTTTTCCTGTGTTGATCTTTAGGTTGAGAAAATGGAGCCCACCAACGAAGGAATTCCCCTTGGTGGAAATCCTAGTCCCTTCTCCTCTTGGGGAGATGTTGGTGCGCCCCATATGGCCACATTGTCGCTTCCAGGACTGACAATTGGCTTGCCGGTCTGGCTCTTCTCAACCAATGTCGTTCAGAACACCACTATTCCTGAACAGTTGAATCAGTAGTTAGACCAGTCCAGAGTTACCCACCAGCCTTCTACTTCCTCTAATTCTTCCTCTCCTCCTTCCTCTTCGCTTGACGGGACTGGTAAAGCTAAAAACCAAGTTCCTAAGGAGAAGAAGGAAAAGAAGAAGAAAGAGAAGAAGAAGAAGGAGCCAAAAGCGACTGGGGGAAAACGAGTGTCGTCTAATGAAAATCCACACACTGCACTGACCAGGCCTAAATCGCCATGTGTCGTATGCAAGGGAGACCACTTTCACAGAGATTGTCCCTGCATCCCTCGGATACTAAGGGACTGGTCTCCCCATTTGCACAATTCTGTGGCGTCAACCTCTGATAGCCATGTTGAAAGCACACCGTCAACTAGCGAAAGTGAAGTCCCAGGACAAAAAGGGAGAGCTATATCTGTAGACTGTGCGAAGGCAACCATGCCATCCACCGTTGTCCCTTCTTAGACGAGGGTAAAAGAGTCTTGGATGATCGTCCGGTTTCACCGTTACGACTCCCTCCTAGATATAAAAAACTCTTGCCGAGTCCTTCGTTAGTTGAGAATCCAGCTGGCCCGCTCAAGTGGTCAGCTGAAGCGTCGGTCATTGAAGATGAACTAGCTGAATCCATACCCGACGAAAGTCAAAAGGTCGAGGCGGCAGTTGACCCGGTCTTGCCTTCAGAGGTTTTATCTTCGAATGACACAGTCACTGAAGAGAACAAGGATGACACCATCTGAATTCTCTTCATCAACACAGACTCCGACGAACACGGGGGCAATCCACCCATTCCTTTATCGCATGAAGGAAGTTCGTCAGAGCGATACCCGGCCGTTTACTCGGTCCCACCACCAAGCATCCTAGTTGTATCCTTCGACTGGAACCAACTAGGCAGACCCCGTTTGCCAGCAAGCATACCATTCTGAATTATCGTCCAAATATACAGAATGGTCATGGCTGGCACCATCATTGATAAGGGGGCATCTGTGAGTATCCTTTCCTCTACTGCTTGGAAAGCGCTTGGTTCGCCATCGCTTTTGCCTGAAATGAGAAATCTGACAGGCTTTGATAAAGGAACCAGTCGACCTTTAGGGATCCTCCCCAATGTACCCATAACATTGAAAGGGAAGGTCGTTCAAATGAACATGATGGTCGTTCAAGGACCCTTGGATTATAACCTACTCCTTGGACGAGACTATATATATTGCATGGGAGCCATCGTCTCCTCACTCTTTAGAGTAATGTGTTTTCCGCACGAAGGAAGAGTGGTCAAGCTCGTAGACCAGCTTTCATTTCTCGGATCACGCATCACAAATAGTCATATACCGTCCTTAAATGGTCTCTTCACGCAAGAAATGTCTCAACCCACGGTCCGTCCTCCCAATGAGCGCGAGTGATTCGGAGGGATATGACTGGAACCCAGGGGGCATGCATCCTGGTCTGCTTCGGCAGGAAAACTTTGGGTATAAGGTAGGTTTCTGCGGGAGAATATGACTAGTCCGTACCCCGTCCGTGATTGGAAGAGGGGTTGTTCTAGAATAAGATTCTTTTGTCAAAGTTATGTGTTTGGCGCTCGTTGTCACTCACCTTTGTCTATCTCGGTAGACATTGCCGAAGAAATGTTTTGTTTGCTACACAAATGAGACAATCTTTGGTAACATGCAAGAGGTAGGCCTTTCCTGGTAGAACAAATGTTTTATCTGCAAATTGAGGGGTAACCTTGAAACCGTACTTTATACCTGGGGGCATGCAAACCTTTTGGAGTGCAAGCAAGGGGCGGCTATTTATTTTTTGAATTTTTAGGTCCTCCCTTTAAACTCGTAGGTCTAACCCTTTAAACTCATAGGATTAGTCGTTTCCGAACTTGCATAACGAAAGGATGCGGGGCATAGCTTTGTAAGGTGCAAGCTCCATAAAAAATGGCTTCTTACATGAGACATTCTTATCATATGACTGGATTATCGAGCAGTTTTAGCACATAGTTCATACTCGTTAAAAAATAAACCTAAGATCGAGCAAGTGTTTCAACCCGCGTTTAAGCTCGTTAAAAAATGAACTATCCTCCGGTAAATAACCACCGTGAATGTAACATTATCAACCATTAAAGCCTTGGTCGTGTTTGCACCGTCACCTCGACTTTTCCATTGGCTGATCATTCACCTCCATTTGATTGTTTACCCATTTTGAGGAACAGCTGCGAAGAGTGATTTCACTAGCCATCCTTGTGACACTGCCGTGCTTGGAAAATTCCAACCCTTACCTGGAATCAGTTGCTACCCATTTTATCACTCGTTCCTCAAAAGACGAGTCTTCTTTAAGCTCTTTTCATCTGACTCGTAAAATATGAAAAGATTGCAGAGTTTTGGCCTTCCAGCTCGTTAAAGCGACATGAAGAGCTATCCCTCCTCTAGATTTTAATCTTTTTGGACCTGAGGGATTATTGCACAAAAAGATCGAGCGCTTGTTTTGTTCGGCTCGTTAAAACTATCGAAAATTCATCTCTTCTGTATTGTTTTATACTTTTTCGTACTTAAGGGGTTAGATGACGAAAAAGGAACTTTGGAGTTAACTTTACGTACCTTTTCAGACTCTCTAAAAATGAAAAGGACCGAGTTATCTTTGTCGTTAGACTCGTTAAAAACATTAATAGCGACAAACTTGTCTTTAGACGAGAACGAGTTTCACTATCGCTAGGCTCGTTAAAACATAGCGATGGGTTTGCCCGAAGGGAAAATTATAGAACAAGCATATGTTATCCTCCTCAAGCTTGACAAAAATAAAGAGGTACTGGTCAGAAATGACTGGGGAAAAAGTGGGAAGAAACTCAAAGAACCTTTATTGGTAGCAAGTCGCTCTTGAACATGACACTTCCACTCCATGCCTGAGTCGGGTTGGGTTGTTTCATTCACCGGTCGCATCACCATGGTCTCGCCATGCCATCCACCTTTGGGGTAAATGCTACCAATCCATCATATAAGTGTCGCCGATATGTTCAAGAGAAGTCATCCAGAGAAGTCAACCGTGTCCCATCCACTACCATACATTATACTTCATTCTTTCATGACCGCCACCCTGAACCTTATATCATCAGATCGTTTTCACCTCCATCAAAATCATTTGCTCCGTTCCATGTCATTGATGTGGGATACATCAAGGCCCTCCTTTGACGGATCACTTCTTGTCGACATCAGCTCATTATCTGAGAAGTTGATCTAGGAACACCCCCTTCAGTGCTTTGAAGCTTGCATGCCTCAATGGCAAGTTTCTCACTTCCGGCGCCAGGTATACATCAATGACCTTCGACCGAAAGATTTTGCGTGGTGTTCGACACCAAGTCCTTTATTCACACCACGTGAATTGTACTGCAGTACCTTGAGGGTCATTATCATTATCGGTGATTCCTCTCGCGCTTGTTAACAGTTTACATCATTGACTGGTAATCAAGCGATGTCTTTCCATGTTCGACTTCAAAACATTTCTCACATCGATCAACTTGTACTTAGAGTGAAGATCGGACAAGATTGAAGACCCCGGATCTAGTTTCATCCATCTGGGCTACGATATATATTCAGGAAAAGTAAAGACATTGACATGTACAGCACTGCAGAACAGATAATCATCCTACCAAAAGGATGATGATTTCATCAGAATCATCAGTCTACCATCAGACGATTGTCTGTCCTATGTACATAAAAATGAATTTATAAAGCTGAGCATGGGAATGCCCGCCTCAGCTAGATCATGAAAACAGTATGAAAAATAATGTATTGTATTGTATCTTATTACAGGTCTCCTCCCAGCATTGAATGAACTTCGGATCCTCCTAATAAAGCATTTCACCCGATAAACGGCCTCATACTTTAGGGGGCAATTGTTATAGAAATTTTTGTGCCTTACAGCTATGAGCATGAAATGTCCATAATTCAAGGGATCCAAAGTCCCTAAAGATGTTGTTACAGCTCCTAAAGGAACAAGGTCAACCAATGTCAACTTCTCCCAGAAGTTCTCCACCAAAAACCACTCAGAACTAGTCAAATCAGGATCAATTCAGAAGCTCCACTAGCTGCCTGCGTTGCAAAGCACCCAAATACACTGGCTAGGTGCGTTGCAACGCACTTGGATGCACTACCCAGGTGCGTTGAGCGGGAAATGACAAGTGGCAGAGTCATTCAACGAGGTGGAAAGACCATGGAAGCTTCCAGAATCTTCTCCAATGACACTTGCCTCACTGAATTCGACCAAGTGATGAGTAAGAGGCTCTCAGTCTCCAAGTGGAAGCAAGAACTGACAGAGAGAAGCCACAAGTCAAAACATAAGCTGACTCATCCTCTCTGCTTACATCTATATATGGATCCCTCATCCCAGAGATCCAGAGGCTGGAATTTTGTACTTTGCAGAGAATTGCTGTTGGTTTGAGATTGAGATTAGTACATTGGGTGATTTATGCTTTGTTGGAGGAGAGGAAGGGATTCCTTTGCTGGGAGGTAGATGCTGGATAGGAACTCACTTGGTTGTATCTCCTCTTGGACTTTCTTATTCTATCAATAAACTATTTGAGTTTCTCCTACATGCTGTGTATCAATGATGTTTTGTTATATTTGCATGTTTAGCTTAATCTGATCTTGAGCTTTTTATGAATGTATATCTATATCTTCGTGTAGTTTCTCTCTCTTGTGATCTTGCAGGAATTCGGTGAAGCTGGGCCGGTAAGGGAGCAGGGAGCTATTGAAGAGAGGAGCGATTGGATCAACAAACTAGCGAAAGACACAGGCTAGTTATATCCTTCCTCCTCATTTACATTTCATAAAGAAGAATACTCAAGTAGTTTTCCTTGTTTGTTGCTAAGGCACTATCACACCTTAGAGTGGGATAGGGGCATTCTGAATAGATACTTTTCCCAACAACACTAGAACTCCATACCACAGGGATCCCATAAAAACAATTGCAATTCTTATTAATTTCCTGGAAAAATGCTTACAAAGATGTACAATCAAGCTCTGAGCATCCACACTGAGTCCAACCAACAAAATGACTGATAAACTACATGATATAGGACTGAAGACAACTAACCCTAGCCTCAGGGGTCGAATCCATGAGAGGAGAAGGAATTGCACAAAATGCTGAACTAATAGCTAAAGACTAGGGTGGTCTAACTCACTTATCCCTAATATGAAGTAAACTAATTCATTATGTGCCACTTAGGCCATTCATTTGATGTATCCACCCTAGGTAACAAAAACACACTTTAATTACATCATTGTTATGAATTACAGCAGTGAAAACTCAAAATCCCATAGGTGAAAAGTATTTTCTGAGAGAACCAGTGAAAAATTTGGCTGCCTGTCAAGTGCGCGATGCCATCTTTAGGGTGAGTTTTGATTGCCTTCCTCATGTCCAAATATAGCTCAGGATAGCTTATTGGAAAGCTTATCCTGTCTAGTTTCCAAAAATGGTCCTAGTTCTGAAATTTAGCTTGATGTGCCCTCCAAAACAGAAATCTCCAAAGACTACTCAAACGCGCAACGCCTGGCTCAGAAAATGGGCAGAGACATGATTTTTAGGTGGTTTTTTGCCTTTTCCACCTAGTAGTTTTGACTTTCAAATCTAGAAACATGGTTTTATTGAGTGTAAATGGTCTTCTAAATCCAATGGTGGTGGCCATTCCTCCAAAAGATGCCCCAAAATAGTGCGTAGCACCTAGGTGCTACGCATTTGACCAAGGGATTGATACGAAAATTGCCTGGAAAAAACAGGAAATGCCAAAAGCAAAAACTGAGTTCAGGGTCTTCAAAAATGGTTGAAATAGCTGATGTTGAAGGTGACTAAGCATGGAGAGAAGCCTCCACCAATAGGTCAAGCTTGTCCTTCTCCTTTTGATGAGTTAAGGCCTCAATTTTTGCATGAGCCCTTTTGAGCTTGGCTCTAGCAATTTTGTTTCTCATGGCATAGTATTTGGCCATTCTTCTTTGAACCTTTGTATCTCTATTAGCTTTAGCTAACAGATCCTCAAGATGATTGTTAGCCCTCTCAAGCCAATATTCCCAGTTCTCATTCATCATTATGCCAAATTGTTCATTTAAGGTGAGTTGGTTGGCAAGTTGAGCTTCTTTTTCTCTTTCAAGCTCCAAAGCTCGCTTTAGGCCTCTAGTCCTAGGCCTCCTCCTGGGCATGTTTTCCTCCATGGGCTCACCATAGTCACCATAGGCTTCCTCAAGTTGGACTTTAATATTTTCAGCTTCCCTTTTAGCTTTGATGAGTTGAACTTCCATAAGCTCATGTTTGGTCTCCATTTGCCTATTTTCCTATTCATAATAAGATATGATGTATTTTTCTCTTTGTAGATTCACCTATGTTAGGTAAACTTGACTCGAGATAGAGTCAAAGTTGACCAGGTTAAACAGTAATGGTTTTGGGGCACATGGTATTGTGCACCCATAGTATTCTACCCGTGGTATTATATGTAATGGAGCTTATAAAAGGCTGGAAGGACTTCATTGTAATGAAAGACCTGGAGGTGAGCAGTGAAGGCTCACTTAATCGGATTGGCCAAGGTTTTGGCCAATGCTAATGAGATCTTATTAGGTTGGGTTTTTCCTCAGATTTGGGGTTTTCCTAGATAAACATTTGTGTTTATGTGTTTATGGTTATTGCTAGTTATTTTCTTATATTTATTCCTCTCGGTAATTATTTATGTTATCCAGTAAATTTCTTAACAACTGGTATTAGAGCTAGATATTGGCTTCAAAGGGATTCTTTGATGCTAGGGTTTTATAGTGCCCGATGAGATCAATGCAGCCTTTTTACAGATCTGGGTCTAAAAATAATGCTGGAACAATCGTACGCAGAAGAACCTCGAGGAGAATGTGCGAAAGATAGTGTCGTAACTGCCAAAGATCGCAGTGCATTTGTGATATTTACCAGTTTGGAACATGCTAACATATTGTTTGGGATTCATGCGCCTATTTAAATAAGGTTGAGAGATACCTTTCGAAATATTAAAATTCGAGGCTGATTTCTTTCAGAGCTTTTTCCTAGGGAATCGATAAGGGATATTTCCTGTGTGTTCTATGCCATGTTGAAAGATGGAGTAGGCATAGGTTGCATGCAGGTCAGTAGAAGTAAATTGTTCATGTGGCTTCGAAAATTGTTCATTTTCTACTACGTGAGGCCACCAGTGCTGGAATCTACGAGGTTCTCGTCAGGCTCGCAGTTGGAGCGGTTTGATAGATGTTTTTGAGCAAATCAAATTCAGAGAGGATGGATCAGAATCGCAGCAGCAATAAACAAAAAAAAAAATAATGAAGTAAAAATTATTGCATGTAAATGGGCATACTACTGTAAGACCTTGTAAGGTATGTGTACCCCTCGGCGATCACCGGTAAAGTCTAGGTTAGACCTAGGTGATAGGGGGGATGTCGGGTTAACAATACCCTGGGTAAAGAATGTGAGGGGGTAAGAGCTAGAGTGAGCGGGATTGTCTCACTTAGCAGGTTTGGCTGGAGTTAGTCAAGGAACCCCAAATCAAGTTTAAGGGAGGAATTGTTAGGTAAACTTGACTCGGGATAGAGTCAAAGTTGACCAAGTTAAACAACAATGGTTTTGGGGCACATGGTATTGTGCACCCATAGTATTCTACCCATGGTATTATATGTAATGGAGCTTATAAAAGGCTGGAAGGACTTCATTGTAATGAAAGACCTGGAGGTGAGCAGTGAAGGCTCACTTGGTCAAATTGGCCAGGGTTTTGGCCAATGATAATGAGATCTTATTAGTTTGGGTTTTTCCCTGGATTTGGGGTCTTCCTAGATAAACATTTGCGTTTATGTGTTTATGGTTGTTGCTAGTTATTTTCTTATATTTATTCCTCTCGGTAATTATTTATGTTATTAAGTAAATTTCTTAACACCACAGTCATCCGACTGGTTTGCATATACACCTGATAGTTGTGGGGAGTATCAGTGTACCCCATAAAGATCCCCAACTTTTTTGTTGGCTTAAGCTTCTTATGTGCATCTTTGGTCACATGGAAATAAACCAATGACCCAAAAATCCTGAAGTGACCAACATATGGCTTCTTACCAGAATAAGATTCCTCTGGTGTTTTACTCTCAAGTATTCGATGTGGGATATGGTTTTGAACATAAACCATTGTGTTGCATGCCTCAGCCCACAAGTGTAGTGGTAGGCCCTGATCATGCAACATCGCCCTTGTTGCCCCTACTATGCTCTTGTTCTTCCTCTCGGCAACCCCATTCTGTTGAGGGTTATGAAGTGTCGTCAACTCTCGTTTAATCCCTTCTGCTCCAAGGATGTTCTTACACTCATTGGAGACACATTCTCCACCGTTATCACTCTGTAGAGATTTAACCTTCTTGCCTAACTCTTTCTCGACCAATTATTTGAATTCATAAAACTTTGTGAATGTCTAATGCATGAAAAATATCAAACATTTACGAGAGTAGTGATCTACAAATATAACATAATACATTTGTTTGGTGATGGATAGTGTCGAGAATGGTCCATAAACATCTGAGTGGACTCTCTCCAGAATAGACTCTGCTCAACTGTCTTTATCTCCAAAGGAATACTTGGTGTATTTTCCCAAAGTACAACTCTTTCATGTATCAACTTGCTCAAGCGTACCTTTGGGAAGACCGATAGAGATTTGCTACAATATCTTCAGAGCCCCATGATGCAAGTGGCCCAATCACCTATGCCATAACTCACCGACGTCTCGGCTCAACATCTTTTCCGCTTTTGAACTCAAAGCAGAAAAATGTTCTACCTCTACCTTATAGAGATTTTGAACTCTAATCCCTATCTTCTTTACTTGACTCATGGCTATGTGTCAAAGGAACGCCTTTCCTTTCAAAAAGATCACATCATAGCCTTATCTTCAAGCATGGAAATAGATACGATTTTCTTCATCAGTCTGGTTACATGCATAACATTCTTCAAGGTGAGTGGATCCGCATTCTCCCTTTGAAAAGTAACAATGCCCACACCAGTAACACTATACTTACAGTCAACACCCATCTCGATAAGCATCTTGAGATCTTTCTTCTCCAATTCACTAAATAACTCTTCGTCGTCCATCATGTGGAAAGAAGCTCCACTTTCTAAGGACCAAACACTTCCCATCATTGAAGACACTGTGCATGCAATGAAGGAAACGTCCAATTCGAATTGGGAGGCCAAATCCTCATCCGCCGCTCCTGCTGAGGACTTCTCCTTGGACTTCTTCAATGGACAATTTGTAGCAAAGTGACTCATCTTGTGACAATGAAAGAATTTAGCTTTCGTCATGTCCTTCTTCTTACCTCCATGATAAGAATCTGATTTGGAACGAGAAATTTTACCTTTCCGCTTCCTTGCCTCCCATTTCTCTCTATTGTTCTCTTCATCATCAATCTTTGATGAAGATCCATCCCTGGTGTTCCTGCTATTCTCATCCTACATCAAATCCGACCATAGTCGTTCCTAATCTGGAAGCGTATCCCCACCATTGACAGAGTCCTGTTAATTATGCCAACTCTTTGGGAGTCCAATAAGAGAAAGGATCACCATATCCTCCTCGAAAACCATGGTTCCAACACTTCCAAGTTCACCCCAACATTGAGTGAACATGGTCAAGTACTTCGGAATTGTCTCGCCTTTCTCCATCTTGATTTTGTGAAGCTTATCCTTCAGTACCAACGTCCTTTGATCACTTCTATTCTGATACAAGTCTGCAAATTTTTTCCACGTAGCATGTGTAGTTTCCCTACCATGGAGACTCGAGACAATGTGGTCTCGAACTACCTCAAGGATTATCCGCCTTGCCTTCGCCACACACTTCTTCCATTCGGCCAAGTTTTGTGCATCCGTAGCTGCTGCCTTGGGGACTTCTTGATCAATGAATTCCTTCAAGCCATTATCTTCTAGCACAACCTCCATCCTGTCCCTCCAGGCTATAAAATTTGAGCTGCCTTCCAAGGCATACTCAAGCCTCAACCCATGGAATGCCATATGTTGATCCTGAAGTATGTATCCAAATTCGACTTTCACCTGTGACCCAGAAACTCAAAACTTTGAAATCTCCTCTAGAGAGTTGATTTTAATTCAGCGATATCTCCCTCATCCGAACTCCGATTCAGCCATTTTTTTTTTTTTTTTTTTTTTTTTAATTTGGGTATATTTTCCCAAGGAATCCAAATCTGCAATTTGTTTCTGAATTTTTTGCACAAAAATTCTCAGAATTTATCTGCAAACTCTCAACCCAAAAAATAATTAGTTCCTAAAACTGATTGGAACTAATTTAACTGAACTTAACTCAATAATTTGAGTTAACTAATTACAGCTCATTCATAACTCATCCTTAACTTCTAAAAGTTAGGGAGAACATATACATTTCTTCTAAAAGACTTCCAATCCGAATTTCCTAAATTAGTTAAGTTAGTGAAACTTAATTAATTATTTTCAAATTGCTATGAGAAAAGGATTCTTTTTTAATTCACAGTTTAATTCAAGGACAAGTCAAACTGGAATTTCTTGTTGCCATTTCTCAACAAATATTTAAGGGTCATCACAAGTACATCTCACATAAGGAGAAGGAGGTATGATCTCAGGTTGGTGATTCTACTTCCAATTTTTATGTTGATTGAATTATAGGTGATGAAGGTTGTTCATGGAGTATTAAACAACATTTTTACAGTAGCCTATGTACAGTATGTTTGAAGCCTATTAATGGTTTTCTAGTTTCCCTAATTGTTGTGGACAAGTGGCAAATGTGTCACAACAAGTGGGTTTTATTTTGATACCCTAAGGATTGACTTTTGGAGTAGCCAATAGTAATCAAGTTGATTGGTTTTGCTACCCTAGTTCATTCATTTGGTGTTTGAAAAATCAGAGATAAGGGAGCTCATTGCAAAAGTCATATATCAGTCAAGGAGTGATTGTATGTGGGCAGATTTGAAATCCCTAAGAAGAGTGGCAGTAGGAGTTGATATGTCATAAAGATAGGGCAGATTTGGAAGGCTGGGCATTGTTAACAAACATAGTTGTGAACAATGACTTTCATTTGAAGTATGCAACAACTTTAATACCTCAAGCACTGTATGCATGAAAGGAGCCATGGACTGTTAGAAGCAAGTTTGATGGAGCCCTAGTTCAGGAAAGATCCAAAAGAATCTATGTGCAGAATTCTTAATGGATCTAAAAGGTTGCTAGTTGGAAGATCAATGAGCCAAAGTTCAATGACATAAAAGGAGTTGTGATCATTAATAGTGGCAGACTACTGAGCTAGAGATACATGCATTTAGAGGAAGCAACCATGAGTAGCAAGGCAAGAAGTGCTCAGAATATAGAAGCAATGGACTCACAGAGTATGGTGGAAAGAATAGGTCTTCAAAGTTGGTTTGGCAGAAGGAAACAAACAATTCTTCTAGTTCAAAGGGAGCAACTGTAGCAACAGAGAACTTGGTAGAGCTAAAGGCAGATCTAAATCAATGAGTTTCTTCCAAGAAGCCTTTCCTCACTAAGAGGGAGTGTTGAAATTGTAGCAAGGAATGGCTTCTTTAACTTGTGCCTTAGTCAAAGATGCTAATTTGAATACATTCTCATAGATATTTGAGTTAGTTGTTAGTTAACATGTGTGATGTGGCCTATCACTATTTTATTGTTGGTTAATTCGAGTTAGATGGTTTTCAGTGAGTTGTGTACTAGTTGATAGCTAAAATTTAGCTATCTAATGGAGTTAAACTCTAGTGTGTATCAGTTAACTGATCTCTAGTTCTATAATAGAGAGAGAATTGAGTTCTTAGAGTTTAGTTGAGTAGTTTAATTGTTGTTAACTCAACTGACTCATAGTTAACTAGTTGCAACTACTAAATTTAGCCCTAATAAGTCATGCAATTCGAATTTCCTATTGAGACTTGATGAAGGCACAAATCTATTTATTCATTGTACACAAGATTTTGTGTGAGAGCTTGAGAAACAAGAAGAGAAAGAGGAGCTTGATAAGAAAGTAGAGTAAGAGATCTTGAGAAGAAAGCAAAGCAATTCTCTTGGGAATTTCACAAGGAAATAAGAGAAATTCCTATTTTTTAGGGTGGATTTGCACTAGGAAATAGGAGATCCTAACAAGCCTTATATTCTTAAGTCTTGGGAAAGCCTTAAGAGAGAGTTTTTAGTATTGCAGGGAGCTTCACGCTTTAAGCAAATTGTATGTAATAGATAAGATTGCTCAGTGGATTTAATAAATGAAAGAGGGTTTTTCCCATTTGGGTTCCCCAGATAAAATTATTTTGTTTCTATTCTTCGTTTTCTTACCACATAATTTTGGTAGAGAAATCTTGTGCCTTTTGTTATTAATTTGATATCATTAGCAATTGCAAGGTTTCAAGGTTTTTCTACAAGAAACTGAAATTGCAAAGCCCTTGCTGCATTTATCTCAAGAATAAATTTCTTCTATATTTATAGCAAACTTACCATGCATTGGAACATTGTGTGTTGAGAATAATGTTACTAATTATTATTTAGCTTAATAACAAATCCTTTTGTATTCACTTTCTTTTCCCTCACTTTTAAGTTATTATATAAAATTTTCATTTTTTTTTCTCATTTTCAATTAGATATCAAACCAATTTCTTGTTGGAGCCAAACCAAAAAAGCGTTATAAACATTTTTTTTGTTTATGAATAAAATTTGAATTCAATCGATGTCAATACATGCTACCATAGGGTGTCCTATTATATCAATTTCTCATTTTCAATTATTATATCAAACCAATTGTTTGTTGGAGCCAAACCGAACAAACATTATATATATATATATATATATATATATATGAATTCAACTGAGGACAATGGTGTCCTAGTCGTAGGGTGACTTGATCTTAGGTGAAACATTCTTGCAGTGGATTTAGCTTAAAGGGTCATTGGAATAACTAATATTATTCATTTACTTGAATTATGAATAACTGTTAGAAATGATAAATGAGAAATGTTAATGAAATTTAAAGGAATTGGTGTAATGATAGATGCTATTGAAATTAATTTAAAAGAATTAATGATTTTGTTTGTTTAAGTTCTAATAATGTGGGAATACGAAAATTGTTTTAATTGTTTTTTAAAATCTATGTTATATTTTTTAATGATCAATCTCATAGTTTAAAAGAGAATACATCTATCAACATATATCAATCACATTTTATTAATGTGGTTCTGCAAGTCTTTTAAAATAATGGTAAGTTACGGATAAAAATGTAGTTTATTGTATGTAAATCTACACAAATTTTGTATATTTTAGGAATTTTATTTCAAAATATATTATCAAATTTTTAAGTGAAGGTAAATTATCATTGATGATGATATAGATTTTGTTTTTTATTGTATGTAAATTTATATAAACATTTAATATCTTAGAAAAAATTATTTCAAATTGTAATATCAAGTTTTAAAATAATGGTAAATTATTGATATTAATGATGATGATGATGCCAACAATAATGATAATGGAAAAAAGACAATCATGATGAGGAATAAGATAAAAATAAAAGCTTTAAAACTTCGATGATGATGAAAAATTCAAAATTTTGATGTTGATGATGATGATAATGAAATATTCAAAATTTTGACGATGACGATGGCTATAAAGACACCATGGTCATTGCACTCAACCTTGAAAAATTACTTGTACTTATCTTTGTTATCTTTGATTGCTTCCCTATTCCTTTATCCCTTGAGAATGAGACCACCATTCCCCCCAATCTTTGGATTTTCACACTTTAGTCTCCTTGCATAATTATCATCTAGATAAAAATTTGATATGTTGTAAAAAATTGGCAATTTTTTAATGTTTAAAAACTTCAAAAATTTCATGACAATGACATAGTTATTGCACTCAGCCTTGAAACCTTAGTTGTTCTTAATTTTCTGAGCTTTGAGTGCATCCTTATTGCTTTGTCTCCCATGTACTTTGGCCTAGGATGGGACCACCCTTTCCCCCAACACCTTCTCAAGCCATGAATTTTCACACTTTCGTCTTCTCACATAGTTCTCACTATCCTAAGGTAGTGTTTGCACCACCCGATTTCTTAAAATGATCTAGGACAATCCCAATGGTAAAGGTTCCACCTTCCATTTCCCAATTAAATGTCTCATGATCACATTATCCAATCCATTCATCTATAATAGTCTCCTAGATTAATGGAATTATGGTTTATAAAGAACTAGAAGGTAATGATTCAAGGTAACTCATTAATAGCTTCCATGGGAGTGATTTATATGCTTTTATTATTTGAAAACAAGGAATACAAATATTTATTATTTTGGAATGGGCTAGATATTTGGGTGTATTGGCACTAGAAAAATTCATTGGATGTATTTCCAGCTTGCAAGGACCATGCACCATGACGTCAAAGAATTTATTAAGTTGTCAAGTCAACTTATGGGGAAATCCGAGAAGCTATAGGATCCAAGATTTGAAAGGTTAGGGATTTTAATCCCTAAGTTTGGATATTAATGAGCTTTCATTCTCACCGTTCAATATCTTGTGAAAATCATTAAAAAAAATCAAAGGATGGTCCATTAGACATGATTTTAATCTCCTCGCTAACTTTATCTCTTGACATGGAGGTTTTGGGTGGTGGATAGCTTGAGAAAGGTTTCATTAAAGGTGTCCTCTTCAGTGTTTTGATGAGTGGAACCCCCACCTATAAACCATTGGAATTTGAATAGGAGGTTTGGACTTTAGGAAAAGCTAGAAGATGCAAAAATGTATTAAACAAAATGTTGAGGTGGTAAACTTGCACTTAGGAGATAGTATCAAACTAAATTAAGTTATGAAGCTTGAGGACTCGACCATTGTAGGCCACTTCCAAAGAAAATGTATGAATGGAAAATCCTTAAAATCTTGGATATAAGGTACCTTTACTACAATACTTGTTACTCCCCTCACTACATGGTACTAGTCAAAGGTTGGATGATTTTTATCCTTAGGTCAAGAGAGGATATTGATAAAATTATTGAAGAAATATAGCAATGGGGGTTATAGTCAACTTTTTATAGAAGTAGCACGTAGAATTCAATGCTAACTCATCCCATATGGATTACTATTTGATCTACATTAGTCTATTGGGTCTATCTTTGATCCTATGGTTAGATTAATTTTTCAATGAAATTTGTAATGCCTTGGGGCTATTTTGTGAAGTTCATAATTCTTATAGAGACATTGAAATATGGGAATGGCAAAAATATGGTTGCATTAGACCTTACAAAGGGTCTGGAATACTCCATTACTATTAGAAAGGGCCAACTATTTACTATCAACCCTTGGACTATGAGAAAATCATTTTGGAATATGGAATATGTCAAGTATATGGATATTTGGCAAAGGAATTCCCTCTACCAAACAAAAGGAAAGTCAGGTTTTGAAAGGAACCTTATAAGGAAAACAATATTCCTATCATCTATCAAAACATGAATCCTCCAAAGATCTCCTTAAAAATCCACAAGAGGAAAAGGCTTCACTAGAATTACCTTCAAAGGAAAATGTGTAGAACTAGGATAATCCATTGGAGGATCTACAAGACAAAATCAAGTGAGTAACTCTCTCGTTTTATTTTTCTAGCTTGAAGAATGACCATTTGAGCTTTGGATCTTAGGAGGTATGGCTAATATAAATGAATTGTGTGAAAATATGTTGACTTTCTTCTCAACAAATTAGAAATTAGAGGAGTTATGCCCCCTCACCCTTATTCCTTTGGATGTTTTGATAGGGAAGGTGACCACCTCAAGTTACATAAACCTCTCAGAAATTTCTTGGTCTATCTATTGATAAGGAAATTTGTAGTGGCTCTCAAACTTTTAAGATTTTTAAATTAAATCTTAGGACTACATCTATAAGGGCTCCTTATTTGTATAGGAATAGTAGTAGGATTTGGAAGCCTAGTAACAATTGACTCCAAAATCTCTCAAGGACTCATAAAAAAATCCCTCATTTCCCTCACCTAGAAGCAATCTAACTCAAAAGTTATAAGTGTAAGACAATTGTACTTAATTGGAGTACTTAGGCAATATGTCCCTAAGGATGATCGCAAATGATTCTTCTAACCATAAATTGTAGAGGTCGTTCCCAATTCCTTAAACAAAATTTACTCTGAAGGGGTTAATTGAAGTTCATAACCAATGTTTCATCTTCTTGCAAGATATTATGATAGATGGGGAGATTTTTTGACTTGAAAATAATTTTAAAATGTTTGGATTCCTAATTTATTAATGCTTCAAGAATATTTAGGGGGGGTATCATAAGATTAAAAGAAGGATCATTCACTCTAATTAGTTCTTGGATTTTGTGTCAAGGATGGGAACTACCCTTACTCCATGAAATCGAGAAAATAAATAATGTAAATATACATTTATGGGCCTTATTCGAACAATTTGGAGTACTAGGAAACCTTTTTCAATATGGACTTCCCTAGACAAGGTCTAGCCATTTTTGGTTGAGACCTAAATTTCTCCTCGAGATCTTCTAAGATATTGGGAATAACAACTCAGGTGCACAACCTCTTAGGATGTTTCATTAATAAATTGGAACTATAATGTCTCCTTGACATAAATCCTACCAAATTATCCCCAATATAGAGAAATAAGAGGATAAGGGAAACCCAAATAGCAAAAAATATTAGATCAATTCTTAATCTTGGAATAATTTTTAGATGAAGTTGTAGCACTTCCTCAATGGGTTTTCTCATGAGGTGACTCTAACCTACATCCTATGCTTTTGGAGGTAGTCCTAGCACAAGAGAAATCTCTTAGCCCCTCCAAATAAATTATAAATGGTTAAAGGATGAATAATTTCCAAATAAACTAAAATATGCTTGGAAGCACTTTGATGATTCCCTTGATGAATTAGCCCTAATTCAATTTCTTTAATATACATAAATGGTAAAGAAGTTGCAGATAAGGAGAATCCATCCTATAAAATGTTTTTTTAAGATCAAGTTGCATGAACACCATTGGATTTTTCCGACCTTGATAGTATGAAAAACCTCCTGAGCAATGCCAATAGCATTGAAAATCAATATATTAGATAAGAACCAAAAGTAATTTTGTGACATGATTCTAGACAGCCCATCCTTCAATATTAGTGCTATCAATTTTATGGTAATCTTGCGAACCACATTGCACAAGGCAATAGGCCTAAAATCACTAAAAGTATGAGGATGATACTTCTTCGGAATGAGGGTAATAAAGGTCACATTTAGTCCACTTGAGATTAAACCTTTAAAACTAGAATACTTCACCACCTTAAGGATGTCTTCCCCCATTAAATCAAAATACTTGATAAAAACCTTAGCAACCCAACCTTTAGGGCTCGGGCTTTTATCTGTGGGAAAATTTTGGAGGACAATATGAATTTCTTTTAAAGTGATTGGGTGCTCTAAATCATCAATGGACTATGAATTGAAGAAATGAGGATACAATTTGATGATTTCTAGTGAACATAAAGATTTTGGAAGAAATTCTTACTAATTTTAGCCATCTCCTCATGAGAATTCACTCAATTCCCCTCTTTATTGTTGATGTGCCAGATTGTTTTAACCAATCTCTTGTGATTCATAAATTTGTGAGAAATTTTTGAATTCCTATCACCTTCAACAATCGAGAGTGCGTTGCTTTTTACCCTGAGAGTTGTTTCCTTCATCAATAACATCCCTGCCTTCTTCTTTTGGTATTCCTGTAGCTTACAATTTTCAAAATAAGAGTAAACCACTAAGATTAGATTTGAATATACAATCTATTTTGAAATCTAAATCGAACAAAAAAAATTGATTTCCATTTCTTTCCCATTGTGAACGCAAAATGAAGCTTCTCTTTTAATGTCAAAGAGATTCTTCACAAATTGTTGCACCACATTTTTAGGCTTATGTAGCTGAACATGTTTCCACTTAGATATAATAATCTAATTTGGCTCTTCAAAGTTTATCCATCCCCTCTTGAAGTTGAATGGATCATTTCGGTGATAAGTATCAGTCGCTAATTCCATAAGGATTCGGAAATGATCTAAATTTGTATCATAAACTACCCAAGCACGAAAGGATCCCACTTCAGAAAGTAAAGACTCAACACTCACAAAATGATCAATTTGTTTTGAAATAGCATCCCATCAAGAAAGAAGATTCCTCCAGGTAGGGGCTACCCTAAGGGGTTCAATATCAATTGAATCAAAACTGGATAGAATATGTTTAAAAAGGTTTGCACCCCTCATATTAAATTAGGATTAGAAAGCCACTGCTTCTCAATAATGTAGTTCCAAAAATTTTCATGATTGCAGTAAGGCCCGTATATATGGGACGCGGCTTTGATTGCAGGTTTTGAAAACACAACGTCTGTGTGCTGTGGAGCGCGGCCTTTTAACACCGCTGTGTATTGTGGGCAGGAGATTCCAAAGAAGGATCGTAGAGAATACAGAGCTTTTCTTTGCAAACGTCCAGAGAAATATGTGTTTTGGGATGGAACCCATCCCACTCTGAAAGCTGATCGGATGGTTTCTCGCCAGATTTGGCATGGAAATACATCGTTCATGGTTCCTTTCAATCTCAAATTTCTCCTGCGCAAACATTGACGAGGAGATCATTGTTTTTCGTTTGACTTTGTATTCGGGTATAATGGTCAAGACTGAGTCATTTCAGATGAATATTCTCACTTTATTCTCCTTGCGTAGTTCTCATCTAGATAAAAAAAATTGACATGTTGTAAAAAGGGAACTTTTTTAATGATTACAAAATTCAAAATTTTGATGACATCAACATGATTATTACACTCAACCTCGAAATCTTTGTTTTTCTTATTTTTGTCAGCTTTGATTCCCTCCTTATTGCTTGGTCTATCATGCATTCATATAAGATAGCACCACCCTTTTCCCTTAGCACCTTTTCAAGCAATGAATTCTCACACTTTAGTCTTCTCGCATGGTTGTCACCACCCTAAGGTCAAATTTGCACCATCCAAGTTAATAAAATAGCCTAGTGGAATCCCATTATTCAAGCCTCTTCTTTCCACTTCCCATTTAAAAGTATCATGATCTCATTGGCTAATCCATTAGTCTCTAGCCATCTCCTAGATTAATGGACTTATGGTTTACAAAGAACTAGAAGGTAACGATTCAAGGTAACTCATTACCAGCTTCCATGGGAGTTTTTTTATATAATTTTCTTGTTTGAAAACAAGCAAGGAATTTTTTTATTTTTTTTAATGGGCTAGATATAGTTGGCAAGAGAACAATTCAGTGGATGGATTTCCAACTTGCAAGGACCATGCACCATGAAGTCAAAGAATTTATAAGTTATTAACTGAACTTGTGGGGAAATACGAGAAGGTATAGGATGTAAGATTTGAAAGGTTAGGGATTTTATTCCCTAAGTGTGGATATTGATGAGCTTTCATTCTCACCATTGAAGATCTTGTGAGAATCATTAAGAAATTAAAAGGATGACCCATTAGACATGCTTCTAAGCTCCTCACTAACGTTATCTCTTCGGATTGAGGATTTGGGTGGTGGATAGCTTGAGCAAGGTTTCATTAAATGTATGATCTTCAGTATTTTTGTAAGTGGAATCCCGACCCCTAAACCATTAGCATTTAAGTTGGAGGGTTGAAGTTTAAGAAAAGCTATAAAGATGCAAAAATGTATTAAATAAAATGTTGAGGTGGTAAGCTTTCACTTAGGAGATAGTATCAAACTAAATGAAGTTTTGAAGCTCGAGCACTCGGTCATTGTAGGCCACTTCCAAAGAAAATGTATGAATGGAAAATCCTTAAAATTTTGGATATAAGGTACCTTTACTACAATACTTGGTTCCTTCCGTCACTACATGGTACTAGTCAAAGGTTGGATGATTTGGATCCTTAGGTCAAAAGAGGATACTAATAAAATTATTCAAGCAATATGGCAATGGGGCTTATAGTCACCTTTTTCAAGAATTGAAACCTATAATTGAATGCCAATTCATCTAATATGGATTATTAATTGATCTAGGTTAGGCTATTGAGTATATCTTTGATCTTGTGGTTAGATTAATTTTTCAATGAAATTGGTAGTTCCTTGGGGCTATTTTGTGAAGTTGATCATTCTTATAGAGACATTGAAATCTAGGAATGGTCAAAAGTTGGTTGCATTAGACCTCACAAAGGGTCTGGAAGACTCTATTACTATTAGAAAGGGCCAAACATTTACTCAACCCTCGAACAATGAGGGAATCACTTTGGAATGTGGAATATGTCAGGTATATGGACATTTGGCAAAGGAATTCCCTCTTCCCAATAAATGGAGAGTTGAGGTTTGAAAGCGGCCTTATAAGCGAAAGAGTATCCCTATCATCTGTCAAAACATGGATACTCCAAAGATCTCCTTAAAAGTCCACAAAAGGAGAAGGCTTCAGTAGAATTATCTTCAAAGGAAAATTTGTATAACTAGGATATTCCATTGGAGAATCAAGGTTACTGCAAGACTAAATCAAGTGAGTAACTCTCTCGTCATTCTTTTGCTAGCCTAAAGAATGTCCATTTCAGCTTTGGATCTCTGGAGGTAGGGTTAATATAAATTAATTGTGAACAACCTGTTGACCTTCTTCCCAACTTATTAGGAATTAAAGGAGTTGTGCCCCTCAAACTTATCCCCCTAGATGCCTTGGTAGGGAAAGTGACCACCTCAAGTTACAAAAACCTCTTAGAAATTTTCTGGTGTATCTATTGATAAGGACACTTATAGTGGCTTTCAAAATTTTAGGACTTTTAAATCGAATATTAGGTGTACATCTAGAGGAGCTCCTTATATTCTAGAGGAATAGTAGGAGGACTTGGAACCCTAGTAACAATCGACTCCAAAATCTCCCAAGGAGGTCAAAAATCCCTCATTTCCATAACATCAAAGCAAAGCTAATATTTCCCTGGTGATGATCCCAAATTATTCTTCTAACCTTAAATTGAAGAGGTTTTGCCAATTCCTTTAAAAAAAAATCTTTGAAGGGGTTAATTGAAGTTCATAACCCATGTTTCATCTTCTTGCAAAAGATTATGATAGATGGGAAAAAAATTACTTGAAACAATTTTTGATAGGTTGGGATTTCTACCTTATTAATGCTTTAAGAAGATATAGAGGAAATATCGTTGAAGAAAGTGTAACTAGGTTCGGTCTTCATAATGACAAGATCTTTGTATTTGATGTAATAAAAGGAAATAAATTATCTTTTTTGTAATCTTGCTACATGGGTTTCATGAGCAAGAAGTGTAAATAGGTCAAAGGATTCTTCTTGATTTCTTTAGCATTTTGTTTATATGTCAAAGAGTCATGTCATGAATGGAGAAGCTCTTTAAGAGCCTATGTAAAATGTATTGGTGTCAAACCAACTCTCCAACACCAAGAATAATCCTCCAAGAGAAATCTCACCAAAATATGAAAGAAAAACAACAAAGGAATGTAACGTCGGCTCCAAAATGAATTAAATAAATAAATATATGACATGTCGACTTGAAGAAAGGGTCATGTCAGTTCGAAATTTCATGTCAACTTGGATATATGGGATGACCACTATAAATACCCATGAAGGGTCAACGAAAAACATACAAGAAAATTTCGGAAGGCTCTAAAATTTCATGTGAAGGATCAGAGCCACAGTTAGGGCTTGATTGCACCTCGTTTGGGGTTTAGGTGCAGTCTTGACTGGCGTAATGGAGCAGAACATAACTCGCTTGAAGATAAATGCACATTCATGAAGAGGATCCACAGTAGAGGGTGGCTGTAGTGATAAAGAGAGATCTGCAGTCAAGCATGGAGGAGCTACATTCATAGCTGCAGTAGCCGCAGTCAAGTGAGGTAGCCATAGTCAAGCATGAAGGAGCTGCAGTCAAGATATCAAAGGTTTTTCTACACCTCGGATGGGTTTAAAGGCAAACAGAATAGGTCTTGTATGGCTAGAAAGAGCAAGAAAGTGACCTCACATCTCAAGAAGAAGGCAAACTTGAACTTCTGATGAAGAGGCATGAAACAATAAGATAGACTTGGCATAATGGTGAGATGCAGTACCAATGGTGACAATGATAATGAAAGAACATAACAGAGTAGGCCTCAGTCCAAGGAGATATTAGTCTCGACGAAAGGACAAACATATTCCTTATGACTATCACAATCTTGGTGCAGATGAGAAGTAGCAGTATCTTCATGATCAGAAGAAGAAATATCATCATCTTGGCATAGTTAGAAGAAGCAATCTTATCATAATAAGAAAGGACTATCACTGCACATGATAATGAAAATATTTCATTATGGCACATGTACAATTAGGATCCAATATTAGTTATTTGCTTGATCTTGAAAGTCATAGTTACATGATGAAGAAGCAGCAAGTGAAAATCTTAGCAATGCAACACTAACAACTTGATTGGTGCAGCAATCATGATGGTCTCAGCAACGACATCAGGAAGGATCTATATATTGGTCTTGGAGGGGAAGAGTGTGTCAAGGGTCATGGTATTGGTATTCATTAATGGAATCTCTATCAGAAGAATTTACGCATGGGTTTTCCTCTCCAAGAGGGAGATGTTTTGGCCGTGGTAGAAAGCTAATCATTTTTGTTCTTGTCTCTTTTATTTTTGGTATCAGTTTGATGAAGTAAAAACACACTCTAATAATGCAAAGAAGATCAAGCTAAGACAAATGGTAAAACACTTCACAAATTGTTATCATGTTTAAGACGAAACAAATTAATTCTATCAAGCCCTAGATCCTTCAACATGGTATTAGAGGGATAGGTTCAACAATCAAAGGATGGGCAGAAAAGAGGCATTTAATAATCAAGTATCTACAAGATATCAAAACAGTTGAAGATCTATATGGTAGAATCAAACCCTAGATCGGAGATCAGTATACATCAGAAAGGGCTTCATATATCAACGTTCTTCAGATCTCAGGATATGTACCAGCAGTTTTGACAAATACATCCACAACTCAGTTTGGATCCTTATTTATAAATATCAAGGTCCAATAAGTAGTTCACAACTTCATTCATCTTTAGCAAGGGTTTTTGAAGGTCTAAAGTCAAAGTTTGGTATATAACAATAGCCTTTGTGTCTCTGATACTCCACACCATGGAATTATCTCTACATTACAGTGATGGATCTCTTCAAAGAATAGCTCGGATTCCCATTCAAAGAAGCAGATCACCTACAACATGATTTGCATGGATAGGACTCAAATCAGATGCTGCACTATCCTATCACATCATGGAAAGCAACCTCTAGTTGATTCTGCAAGGACTAAGTGTCACTCTTGAAGGAATTGAAGAGAAGCTTCAACAAGGATCCTATTTGCAGGAAGCATCAATGCATCTACCTCAACATCAGCCAACATGATCAAGGTGAAGATCTTGTCTTCACATATCAAGTAAGGATCTTTTATACTATAATCAAGTTTTGATTTATTGACTTCGTTAGTGCAATAAGATCTATGGATTAGATAAGTCATCAAAAGGTTCTTGCAATAGGATTGACATAATCCTTATGAAGAAATGAAGTCGGTATATTTAGTTTTCCCTTGAAGTCAAGGAGGCTCTATGAGTTAAGAAATGAGACATAAGAAGGTTACATAAGGATATACTATCTAAAATGCAGTAAAGAAAAATGAATAAAAATATTCATGAGATCTCAGTTACGAGATCTAGGAAAAATGGTGAGAAAATAATCATCATTGGTATTGATATTGATAAGAAAGGTAACAGATGTCCATGATCAACAAGGTTACCTCGATGAACAGTTTATGGTCTCTATGTCAAATAGAGAAAGGAAAAGTGATGAGTCACACATAAGTGTAGATAAGTAAAGGGAAAGTTGATAAGACAAAAAAATACTATAGAAGAGGAACTCATATTGCCGGAAGGATGGAGGAAACTGAAGAAAGGATCAGGGAAAGAGGGAGTAACAAATCTCCATTATGAATGAGATGGTGTCCCTCTCGAAAAGGATCCTATTAGAATTCCTTACAGATATGATCATAGTAAAATGCATTATGGCATCATGGATGTAAGAGCTCATATGAAATCATGAAGAACATAGCTCTTGGGAATCTCGTTGTACATTGAAGGAAAGAAAGAGTTCATCCAGGTCAAGGAAACATTTACCAGATGGGGACATTCTAGATCCTGAAGGATCTATGACAGAGATTTCAGCGAAGGATCTCCAAGTCCGGGAAGGAAGCAAATGTTTCAACAGAAATTCCAACTCTTGGATCTCATGAGATAGTGGTTCAATGACATGAAGAATGAAGCAGATCAAGGGATTGAAGAACCGTTCAATCAAGGAAGTTGCTAAAAGATACCTAAAGAAAAATGAGGTATGTATGATTATAATTGTATTTGTAATTGATATTGTGATGTCATGTTATGTGGTTGTAGATAAAATGGATCAAGCATGATCAAGAAGAAAAAGATCTCCTCCTCTGAAAGGATGTAGGAAGACATAATTCAAACTAGATGAAATCAATATAATATGTCCTCATAATGTAGTATGAGGTAGTTGATGACCATTGAAGAACTATGAGAGTTCCTAGGAATGAAATACATGAGGATGAAAGAGATCGTGAGACATGCAACCATGACGAAGGCAATCAACATCCTCAGGATTAGGAAGACTTGACCAGAAAACCTCTCGGAACGATGGGTAGATATTGATGGAAGTCTGAAAAGATGAGCACCCTTGACAATAGATATCATTGGGAGATGTTTCAACATGTATGTAGGATGATTGATACCTACAAGAATATGTCATTGGAAGAAGGCCATCACCAAAAGGTAAATATGTGATTTCTTTTTGGTGTCTGACCTCTTGGAAAAATTTGTGTATGTGTGCAGGATCAAGGAAAGAAGAGTTGTGAAGGATGTCACAACTATGTACCTTGTGATCTAGAGAAATCACTGTTGAAGAAGACTAAAGATAGATGAGATTATGAAGGAAGCCACATATATGAATCCAAGGAGGATACTTTCCGGAAAAGAAGGAATGACATGATGGAGGAAAGTAATGGATGACTGACCCTACATGTGAAGAAATTGATGACAGCAAAGTCTTGAATCATCAGGCAACTAGAAGACCCTATAAAGCACAGATGATAGAGTCCTTGGGTAAGAGGGAGCTCTGGGAAGTTCTTATGAGCAAGGGAACTCGAGCACATTTTTGAGTAAAGAGAAACTTGGAACTCATCCCTGGTTAAGAGGGATAGTTAGACACAACATTCTTGTCTTCAGTTTGGAATAAAGAATGGAGGATTGTGTAATCATCTGGCATCTGACACTCTTTCAGGATGTGGTAGGGAATCCATGACAAGAGTGGGCAAGAGGATCGATATTCTTGAGGGTTGGGAACCCAAGCTGAGAATAGTCCTAGTAGGGCATACTCGAAAATGACCTTAAGAGAGAAAATGATGATGTGTGTCTATCAGTCATTGGTCTCACCAACATTGTGTGTTCTAATCTAAGTGAGAGATAGAGTTGTTAGTCAAGGCCTTGCTAAATTGAAACAATGTTGGATGAAATGATGCTATAACAGTGGATTGCAAATCTGATTATTCTTACGAGAAATTATTCAGATTGAGAATGACCAAGTACCATTATTAATACCTTCGTAGTTAAGAGGTAGTGTTGAAGAAAGCGTAACTAGGTTCATTCTTCAAAATGACATGATCTTTGCATTTGATGTAATAAAAGGAAATATGTCTTTTTTTTGTAATCTTGCTACATGGGTTTCATGAGCAAGAAGCGTAACTAGGTCAAAGACTTCTTCTTGATGTCTTTAGGATTTTGTTTATTGTGAAAGAGTCATTTTGCTAATGGAGAATCTCTTTAAGAGCCTATGTACAATGTATTGGCTTCAAACCAACTCTCCAAGACTAAGAAGAATCATCCAAGAGCAAGCTCACCGAAATATGCAAGCAAAACAACAAAGGAATGTAACATCAGCTCCAAAATGAGTTAAATAAATAAATATATGACATGTCGGCTTGAAGAAAGGGTCACATCAATTCGAAATTTCATGTCTTCTTGGATATATGGGATGACCACTATAAATACCCATGAAGGGTCAACGAAAAATATATAAGAAAATTTTGGAAGGCTTTGAAATTTTGTGTGAAGGAGTAGAGTCGCAGTTAGGAATTAACTGCACCTCGTTTGGGGTTTAGTTTCAGTCTTGACCTCGGCCTAATGGAGCAGAATAGAACTTGCTTGAAGATAAAACTATAGTCATGAAGAGGAGCCATGGTAGAGGGTGGCTGCAGTGATAAAGAGAGAGTCACAGTCAAACATGGAGGAGTTGCAGTCATAGCTGCAGTAGCTGCAGTCAAGAGATAAAAGGTCTGTCTACACCTCAGATGGGTTTAAGGGCAGACAGACTAGGTCTTGGATGGCTAGAAAGAGCAAGAAAGTAACCTCACATCTTAGGAAGTAAGCAGACTTGAACTTGTGATGAAGAGGCATGAAACGACAAGACAGACTTGGCATAATGGTGAGGCAAAACATCAATGGTGATAGTGATAGAACATAATAGTCTTGGAATTACAACATAGTAGGCCTCAGTCCAAGGAGATCCTAGTCCCAATGAAAGAACGAACATATTCCTTATGACTATCACAATCTTGGTGCAGATGAGAAGTAGCAGTATCTTCATGATGAGAAGAAGTGATATCATAATCTCAGCATAGTTAGAAGAAGTTGTCTTATCATAATAAGAAAGGACTATCACTACAGATGATAATGAAAATATTTCATTATGGCACATGTACAGTCAGGATCCAATCTCAGTTATGTCCTCGATCTTGAAAGTCATAGTTACATGATGAAGAAGTAGTGAGTGAAAATCTCAACGATGCAACACTGACACCTTGATGGGTGCCACAATCATCATGATCTCGGTAGCAACAGAAGGAAGGATTGATATCTTGGTCTTCGAGGGGAAAAGTTTGTCAAGGGTCATGGTCTTGGTATTCATCAATGGAATTTCTATAAGAAGAATTTATGCATGGGTTTTCCTCTCCAAGAGGGAGAGGTTTTGGCCCTAAAAGCAATCCAATCATTTGTGTCCTTGTCTCTTTTGTTTTTGGTAGCAGTTTGATAAAGTAAACACACACTCTAATAATGAAAAGAAGATCATGTTTAATAAGAATCAACTTAATTCTGTCAAACCCTAGATTCTTCAACAAATATCATAGGATTAAAAGAAGGATCATTCACACTAATTAACTCTTGGGATTTTTCATCAAGGATGGAAACTACCCTTTTCTCCATGAAATCGGGAAAATAAGTAATGTGTACATACATTTACGGGCCTTATTCCAACAATTTGGAGTACTAGGAAAACTTTTCCAATAGGTACTTCCCTAGAAAAGGTCTAGCGGTTTTTGGTTGAGACCTAAATTTCTCCTCAAGTTCTTCCAAGATATTGGGAATAATAACTCAGGTGCACAAACTCTTAGGATGTTTCATTAATAAATTGGAACTATAAGGTCTCCTTGACATAAATCCTACCAATTTAGGCCCAATATGGAGAAATAAGAAGAAAAGGGAAACCCAAATAGCAAAAATATTGGATCAATTCTTAATCGTGGAAGAATTTTTAGATGAAGTTTTAGCACTACATCAATGGGTTTTCTCATGAGGTGACTCTAACCTATATCCTATGTTTTTGAAGGTACTCCTAGCACAATAAAAACCTATTAGCCCCTCCAAATAAATCTTAAATGGTTAAAGTATGTGTTAGCACTCTGTGAATTCTACTAGGCTGAGGGTAGATTCACACAGGTAACCAGAAACTGCTTTGGGTTGAGAGACTGGTATTCTCCAACCGGAGGGGGCTTCCTCACTCAAAAAGCTTAAAGATTAAAGAATTTGAAACATAATTTTTTTTGCAGAGACCAGATCTGAAAAAGATTATTTTTTTTAAATATTGGAATGTGAATGGCTAAAGAGGATGAAAATCTGTGATCAATCTGATTTACTATCGCACTATACTTATGCATGTAAACTCCAATAATAGTGACAAAGGCTTATAAAGCATGTACTTTGGATAAAGGAAATGAGTTTTAGTATAGAGGAGAAATAAATAACATAAATTCCTTCTTTACATATAACAGTACTGCACATACATGACAAGGAAATTAAGAAGAAGTAATAACATATGCATGTATAAGATATTTCATTTGCAACTGGAATACCGATAAATTTGGTTTATAGTAGTTTAAAGTTGAATTCTAACTCAAATGAGGTCATTATACCCGTAAACTATGAAAACTATAGAGATGAAATCAACAAAATAACTGATACACAGAGAAGAAGAGCTCCAAAATATTATACCATAAGTATCCTTGCGAACAATAGATGGAAAACCCTCAACTCGTAAGCATTTTACTCATAAAATGTTGATCACAGTCACATTAACTCAGAAACTAGTTCACAATATTCTCCAACCAAAAACAACATATTCCATCTATTTTTCCAATTTAAATAATAGACAACAACACATAAAAAGTTGTCTCGATGCAATGCATCTTTGATCCATACAGTGGATCGAATTAAACCAGAAGGAGGAAATATTCTATTGTGTCAAGTCTTTTTCCTTAGATGATAAAAACAAAAAACATTGAATTGTTTATCAATTTATCTTAATACACAAAAAATTAAATCTACAAAGCATGCCTATCTTCGAACCATATCCTCTTGGATCGATCAAAACAAAAAAATCATGAACAGTTGGTTGTTAACTGTGCATCCACTGGGTAGCAGCACATTTTTCTGCCAAGGCTAGCATGTGGACAATGAATGGTTGTCTGACCTAGATCCCAACTCAGTAGCACCTCATTCCACTCATTCTCTGACAGCTGGCACCCTCCAAAACCTCGTGAAGACCTATGTGCAGTAGTTGCACAGCAACTACGTGGCAACTGTACAACGGACCAACGTTTTAGCTATATCTCCCAAACTGTAATACATGTGTAAAAAATAAATGTGGTTATTGTAGATGATATTTTTTTGAAAATAAACCTCTCTCAAATTCTCCAAATTCTTCCCTAACTTCCCATAAAATTCTTTGGAAAATAATGACTTAAAACGAGAAATTTACAAATTATGAAAAATGAGCTTTGAAGATGCATTCGAAACTGTCGATATGTTACACCTGTGAAAAAATGGTAAGAAATTATTTTTATTTTTTCCATCCTTGAGTAAAACCTCATTCTGTTTTCCAAAATTATCCTCCATGTGGTCGAAAACCATTCTGCAAA
This sequence comes from Pinus tabuliformis, assembly GCA_031772625.1. Lineage (NCBI taxonomy): Eukaryota > Viridiplantae > Streptophyta > Pinopsida > Pinales > Pinaceae > Pinus > Pinus tabuliformis. The sequence goes on along the minus strand of CM062820.1, from coordinate 634,391,547 downwards.
ATGGTGGCTAAAACAGAGTATTTGTTCAGCACTTAGGAAGATAGGACTTGTGCAGTAGATTCCCACAGTGAGTGTGACTTGGTTTCTTGCCATCTGCTAATTGGAGATCAACATATGCTTGCCTATGTGTATGATATGTTTGGTGATTAACATAGTGAATTCACAATGCATAATATTAAGGTCGCATAACCATTTGAATTACCCCATGTTCTTTGTCTTGTAGTGTAATAATTTGTATTAAGGACTTGGAGTGCTCCACTTGATTTGGCATGAGCATAGGAGTATGGAGGAACAATGAAGTATTATGGATATGGTGTCTCTTAGGTATGGAGGGTTGTGTATTATGCATAAGGGTCCTACATGGTGTGAGTATAGGAAAGTAGTGGTGTTATGGGGGAATGGGTTTAAAATGAAATGGGAGTGAAAGAAATGTAATATGAATGATAGGTGGGAAAAGGAGTAGGATGTAAGTTATATATGAAATGGTATAAATTTAAGGGAAATGAGGAAAATAGGGTGTGAAATAAAAGGAAGCATGACCTGATTGTATAAACATACATGACCTTGACTCCCATTGACTGAGACCCTTTAATAATTTGAATGAACCCATCATGCAAGAAACTCGAAAATGTCGAACAATAACTTGGAGGCTATGATAGAAACATTAGTCATGGGCTCAACTACTCAAAATTGAAAGTTAAAGGATAAGGAAAAAACATTTGACGATAAAACTTATGACCCTAACATTGGCTCCAATGGGGATCGTAGCCTCCATGTGAGGTGCCAAGAATGAAAACGCATACTAGTAGCCTATCCATTGGGCAAATGGAGCCAAACACTCAAAATTGAAAATATAACTGACAAGATTGAAAATTTAACTATTGACTCACTAAATTTATGGTAGCAGATCGCTGAGACCTTATGGCCTTCACCTCGGGCTTCAAATCTCAGTGCCAACCACCCACACTTGCAATATTGAAAGTAACATAGTATGTACAGTGGAATATTGCATATGTTTAAATAATGTACACTAGGTAATCATCTCTTTCCAAATTAGCCAGTCAAGAAGAAGGCTACATGATTGAGTGTCACTCATAGTTGCCTCGAACAGGTAGAAAAAATGTAAGATTGGCAACCCAAACTACCACTGAAATTGTTGACTACAATCCACAAATGTAAGAACAACCATTTTCCTTGATGGATGCAATGGATCAACCAAAGGATATTGAAGAACATGAAAAATCACCTCTTTTGATGGTTGTAGAAAATCAACATAAGAATCTTCAATAATCTCAGGCATTACCCCATCTCGAAAACTAGCAAAAAGGCAAGCACTCTCCTTGTTTTCAGCCACTAGCTTGTCAAGAGAAAAATATCCACATCCACGAGGTCTTCAACAACATTTTATTCTTCATAATTTTCTTGCAATACTGGGTGGTCATTACATGGAAAATTTTCACTATCTAGAGCCTTTATGCATGCAAATTCGAAGCTGTAATTTTCATAGGATTCTTCTTGAAGTAATAATAATTAAAAAAATGAATGGGTTGGGGAACAACTCAAGAATATCCTAATCTTCTACTTGGTCACTTAAAAATTGGCAAGGTTGCTGAATATAACCATCAAACTCAAGAGAAAAAACATGAGATTCATTATCACCAGTACTATCTGCTTCATTTCCAACAAAAGGAGAAAAATTTGTTTGCTGGAATCTTCCTAAAAACAAAATAAGTTTCCATCACCCCTATTTTTGGACTCATAACTAGCTGAAGGGGAAAAAAATTGACTGTAGAAATCATCCAAGTAATCAACTATCGAATGATAAAAAACTATAGAAGGATATTGCAATCTTTGGATAAGGAATCTTCAATGTAAAAATCAATGGAGTCCTCAACTATATCTGAAGGTTGCTGCCAAGTTATGCTAGCTTCAGCTTGTTATTTTTCTTTCCGGTTCGATTTCCTTAATTTTACTATTTGCAACAGAGGTAACAGGTATTGTTTGGTCATGTGTATCTTTAAGAGGATCTTCTTCTAATTCGTTATTGAATGTCGCCTCTATCATGTGACACTGTGTGCGGGATCTGAATTCAGTTTGACTAATAAATTTATTAATGGCATCGTCCTCTGTCTGGTCTTTAAAATCAAGTGCCTCTTGTATAGTTAATGGAGATATAATGTTATCAGTAAGGTATGATACAGGGTGCTTATTAGTTTTGATCATTGTGACACTTGGTTGTGCTGGAGGATATAAGGCTAAGTTCTTGATATTCGCTCCCCTCGTTATGGTCATATTGCCTTGTCGGCAGCCAATATAGGCATCGACAGTTGCAAGCCAAGGTATACCTAAAATCAATGGGTGTCCATCAAGTCAACTTTTGGGATTTATTATCAGAAAATCGGTCGGATATTCCCCGGAGTCAACAGATACCATGACATCATGTAGTGTGCCCTCTGGCCTAACCACAGATTAGTCAGCTAGTTCTATCAAGGTAGAGGTGGGTTATACAGATGTAATGCCTAGCTTTTGGCAAGTAGTAGTTGTTATATGTTGATTGCAGCTCCTAGGTCCAATAAGGCATTAGGGAAGGTTTGACCATAAATTTGTACGGTGACTATTGGATTTCCTGGGTCTTCGTATTTAATGGGTGTTTCTTTTCCTGATAATAAGTCAGATAGAATTCCAACTACTTGGACTCTTGGATTATTTGCCATATTCCTCCTTGGTTTCTTGACACACAATTATTTGATAGTCTTTGCATATATCGGGATGTCTTGAATGGCTTGGAGGAATGGAATTTTTATGTACAAATTTTGTAATTATCCCAGAATTTCAAAATCAAAATATTGTGTAGGTCGAGGTATTATTAATCATTCTAGGAACGGGGGAGAGGATGTGGTTGCTTGGTTATAAGTTTGTTGTTTGTTCACATCCGCTTCTTGTGGCAGGTGTTCTCTAGGTAACTGATTTTCAGCATGGGATGTCTTATCTCCCTCACTCTCAATAATACACCCAGATCTTAATTGAAGATCACTACACTCCCTTAGATCAACTCCTATTTCTAATGTTTCTACTATTTGGATAGAATGGACCGGTATGTTATTTGGATTGGGGTTGGGTTGGGCTAGGAGTTGCGGTCTCAGATTAGACTGGGGATTTTGTTGTAAGGCTAGCAGTGTAGGTTGAGGGAGCGGAATGGTTCCTACTGGATGATGCAACGGTCTTAGCCAGTTTGTCTGCTAGGCTGGACTTTGTGAAGTAGGGGGAGTCCATTGTTGAGGGTATGCATTATTTTGCCAACATGGTGGGGCATAGGGAAAATTCGGCCAACTAGATTGTCTTGCCTGATTTGGCCATGGGGTTGATGAAGTAAACGACTGTGGTGACCAGTTTGGAAACGGGGGTTGGGATTGACTTTGCCACATATTATATTGTTGAGCATTATACTGCGGAGACTGAAAAGAAGAGTTTGGGTCCGAAAACATACCAGATTGTCGTGACTGCCACGGACGGTGCTGGTTGAGAAAATAAACCGATTCTGGCTCTTCTTCTGCTTCCTTATATATTGCTTTTAATCCTGGAAGTGAGGGACAGCTTTCCGTCAGGTGATTTTTTGCGCAGATGGCGCATGTTTGGGTTGCATCTAGTGGACATTCCTTATGGCTATGTTTCTTCCTGCATCAGGGATAGAAGATCACCAAATTCTGTTCTACCTCCATTTGTTTCTGTTTGGCCTACATAATATCAAGTTGTGTAGTTAGTATCCCTAGTATATCAATTTTAAAATTTTCCAATAAATTTCCAATTTCTGCACGTGTTACTCCTTCTGTTGAAATCTTATTATCATTTACAAACCAATCATGTTCTGCCGGTTTTAATCTTGTGCTGCCTCTCAAGCTCCTGATACATAAATCAATAATGTCAGCAAAATTTTCCTGATAAATATCTTCTTTTCCCATAATTTTTAATGTTTCAATCCATTGTTCCTTCATGCCCCTAATTAATGTTGTTTTTAACACATTATCAGGTAAAGGTAGTGATGCATAAGGAGATCTTTGAAGATTATACTGAAAACGTTCCACGTAGTCCTCTAATGTTTCATTTGGTCTAGCTACCATCTGGGATATTTCGTCCTTCAGTTCTCTAGACCTGCAATAGTCCTGATATTTTTTTAGAAAAGATTCTTTCATTTGATCCCAGTTATTTATAACCCTGCCACCTAATCCCATAAACCATATTAAGGCAGACCCTTTTAATGTAGAGGGAAATAATTTCAGTTTCTGGGGGTTGCTGGTGTAATCATATCCCCTACACAGAACATCGAACTCAAATAGAAATGCATTCGGATATTCTGATGTAAGACCATGGAATGTAGGGATATGTTGAAGAGGGATTGCTTTCATAGGCGCATTTGCTGCAGTATCCACTATGGGGTATTGTAATGTAGAGGTTTGGGTGTTTGGCTGGTTTTGAGCCATTTGGTCAAATATATGCCAATAACCTTCTGCATATCTAGGAGGGTATTCCTAGGTTGAGAGGTACTGGATTTAACAGGAATGGTTTTAATAGCACTTCATCTATCTGGGATAATGAGAGTGCCTAATGTTTGAGAAGATTGAGTTTCTTCAACAATGATTTTTGTAGCACTTCCCTTGTCTGGGTTGTTCAATGGCTGAGTTGTCCGAAGAGGAGACCTCGGTTCCTTAGTTTCCCCTGTCTCTCCTCCTCCTTCACAAAGATTGCTGAAATTCCCTTCTTGCAATAGTTCTGGAGTAGAAATTTCAATTTCTTGAAAGTCCTGCTCTTCAGTTTGACTATGCACCTCAACAAAGGCTACAGATGGTGATCCTGTGGCCTGAAGGGAACTAGTAAGCTGTCTAGAAATAACTTTTTTGGGTCCTACTGAAGGTTGAGATTCTAATTTCTTGAAGATTTCGTCTATGATGGTTGATCGGCCAAGGGTCACCGACCCCTTAGCTTTTTCTGGCTTGGGTAGAGGTTTGGAATTCTTTTATGGCTTTTTCTGCTTAGTCATGCACACAAATCAACTGCTAGATTCTACCCAAAAAAAACCGCAACAAATCTGTAGGAAAGCAGGAAGAGGAGCAGGGTTGTTACATGCTCCACATGTAGGCTCTTACCTTCCATTTTTAAAACCCAATTCTTCCCTAGCAGGTTCTTACACTACTCTGAAAAAGAACAAATGGCTACACTCTTTCCCCGGCAACAACGCCAAAATGTCGAGCTATAAAAAGGGTCTCTTTCACCTCTAATTACCTCACATTAGTTTGTCAATCCAAGAACGTTTTGTTATTTCAAAGAGTGTCTCAGTCTGAGGCTATCATTTTCTAGAGTAATGCTAGTAGTACAGTGCTCAAAAATACAAGAGTAAACGGATGCTTGTTTACAACAAACTACTTCAAAAGATTAAACCACACATTCAGAAAACTAAGAAATTTATCAGTCAAGGGTTCAGTAGCAGTAACTCATCCCTTTGTAAACTGATGGAACTAAAGGAAATCAGAGAACAGATCGTGGATCTGGGAGCCAGATAGTAAATGTCAATGCTCACTACAGCCTTAGATCGTTCTTCACACCAAAATAACAAATGACAGGAAATGGAACGACAGATAAGAAATGGAACAACAAATAAGAAATAGAATAGCAAACCTGAAATGGAACAACAAACAAGAAACTGTAACAACAATTAAGTCTAACAAGCAGGAACACCTTAGTCTACAAGATCAAATGCACTAATCGTGACCTACAGGAATCAAATGGCAATCCTTCACTTTTAAGGATGAATTGAACAACACACAAAAATGGAACAGCATTGATTAATGCTGGACTATAGAACAGTGCTTGAAAACCATATATGCACACGACACACCTTAATAGTAACCTGATCTTGGTAAACCAGTTATCAATCTCAGTTATAAAGATTACGACTGTATTTCAGAATGGAACAACAATGTCTATAGATTCAACAATCGCAAAGAACATAATCCCTAAGATGAGTTCAATAGTACCAATGAAATAAGTGTACAACACAGATACTCTTTAATTAAACAACAACAGTATTATATCAACACTTAAGAGAACAATGATACGTTGCAAAGTTAATACAATAGTTCCGTCTTTAGAAACCTCAATAAATTAAACATAACAGAGCATGTGATGTAAACTAACAAAACACATCAGGTTACCAAATAATGCTAATAAGCAAACCACGCATAACCCAAACGTAATAGTACAGGAGCAAGTGTCCTCTAGGGCCAGGCCCTTAGCCTCCAAGGGTACACCGCTTGAAGTTATTCCAGACTCAGAGATGAAATAGCAACCAAGTTTGTGTTAATGCATAAGGCAGAATTACAATAGATCAGTTCTCAACGAGACTCGATGATCAAATTTTCAATCTTAAGAGAAATTACATAAAACATAACAGACTCAATACACCCTTCGAGCTAACAGTGCTGCCCCTTTTATAATGGTGAAGGCGGAGATGTCTAGGTGAAAAAATAGTTAAAGCAGCGATCCCTCAGGATCAAAGGATCCTGAGGGATTCTCCGAACCGTTAGTCCTCAGTTATCTCTTTTCTTTCTTGCGCTGAGCCGATATCTCCACTTCCTTTCCAGGGCTGATTTGCTTTGATTTGTTTTGCCTTGTTTGCATATGGTTCCCCGTCAAAGGGATAGTGGTTAACCCATCCTTGTCCTTTCCTTTGGAATGACAGTTTTTTGTTTTTCCTTCTTCCTGCATAAGAAAATGACAATTGTTAGTGTTTTCATTTTGCACATTAATCTCACAGGTTTTATTACAATTCCTTATCATTTTCCTAGTTCATGATGCAAAAGGTTTGTAAGTTATAATGAAAAGATGCTGAAATAATTACCAAAAACATACCTTCTTTAGTACTCCACACTTGGAATATTCCAACTATTCCCACTGCATGCATGATGTCTGGTTGGGTACCTATTAGATATAGCAAACTACCAATCATAGATCTGTAGGTTGGTTGATCCACTGTTGCTGATTCATCGTTTGCGCTAAGGCTGCATCCTGTTACCATAGGGGTACATATTGGTTTACCATCTTCCATTCCATATTTCTTCAAGATCTTCTTGAGGTACTTGGTTTGTGATAGAAAAATGCCATCTTTATTTTGTTAAACTTGTAAGCCAAGAAAATATGTGAGTTCACTAAGGAGGGACATTTCAAATTCTTTCTGCATTACTAATGCAAAGTTTTGACTCATAGCTTCTTCATTACTACCAAAAATGATATCATCAACATACACAACAAGTATTAGCAATTTATCATTGTCAATTTTTATATATAGATTGCTATCAGCTGATCCTTTTGAAAAACCTTGTTGATGGAGGTATTTGTCAAGACAATAATACCAGGCCCTTGGAGCTTGTTTTAGACCATAGAGAGCCTTTTTGAGTCCGCATACAAGTTTTGCATTATTTCCAAGGATGAATCCATCTGGTTGCTCAATATATACTTCTTCTTCTAGACCTCCATTAAGAATGGCGGATTTCACATCCATTTGATATACTTTGAACTTATGAAATCTAGAAAGAGCAAGGAACATTCTTACGGCTTCAACTCTAGCAACAGGCACAAAACTTTCTTCAAAGTCTATACCTTCTTGTTGAACATATCCTTTACAAACAAGTCTAGCCTTGTTTCTAACAACTTCCCCATATTCATTCAACTTGTTTTTGAATATCCATTTGGTTTCAATGATATTCTTATCATGAGGTCTAGGAACTAATTCCCAAGTATTATTCTTTTTAGTTTGCTCAAGCTCTTCATTCATGGCCTTGACCCAACATTCATCTTTGCATGCTTCATGTACATTTTTCGGTTTGATGGAGGAAAGCAATGCTAGATAGCGTGAAGCTTTTGTAATATTTCGTCTTGTTTGTACACCTGCGTCTTTCTGTCCCAAAATTTGGGTCTCTGGATGATTTTTCTGAACATATCTGGATGGAGTCTTTTCTTCTACCATTATCTGCTCTTCTCGTGCTTCATTGGTTTCTTCTTCTTTAGCATTAGTCTGATTTGATGTGGAAGGATAATCCTCATCTTCTTCCCACTCTTCCTGCTTTGAATTTTTGCCTGCTTCATCAACCCCAACATTAATACTTTCAACAATTTTCCCTAGTCTTTTATTATAACACTTGTATCATTTACCTCGTGAAGAGTAACCAAGGAGAATGCCTTCATTTGCTCTAGGTTCAAACTTGCCAAGTTTTTCATCAGTCCTTTTGATGTAACATTTACTTCCAAAAACTTTGAAGTATTTTAAAGTAGGAGTCTTACCATACCAAAGTTCATGAAGAGTTTGAGTGCTGTTTACCTGAACATTTGTTTTGTTGAGAATAGTGACGACAGCAAATGCAGCTTCACCCCAGAAGGTGGCAGGAGTTCCAGACTCATCTAGCATAGCACGAGCCATTTATTGAACAGTTTTGTTCATCCTTTCCACCACTCCATTTTGCTGAGGAGTCCTTATGGTAGAGAATTCCCTTGTTATTCCATGTTCTTCACAGAAATCAAAGAATTCATCTGAGGTAAATTCCCCTCCTCGATTAGACCTGAGGCATTTGATTTTTCGATCTGATTCATTTTCAACCAAAGCTTTGAATGCTTTGAAATTTTCAAATTCTTCATTTTTATGCTTTAGAATTCCTATCCAACACATTCTGGAAAAGTTGTCAATGAACAATATAAAATATTCTTCTCCACGAGGTGACTTTTTCCTTGATGGACCACATAAATCAGTATGAACAAGCTCAAGTGGCTTACTAGCTAATCCTTCCTTCTCAGGGAAATGTGTTCTGGTTTGCTTACTAAATTGACATGATTTGCATATTGTATTTTCTGGAATCCTGATGTCAGGAAGATCGCGAACAGCCTAGTATTTGCATGCTTTCCTTATCTGAGGGAAGCTTAGATGCCCCAATCTTCTGTGCCATAGCCAATGTTCATCATTTTGGCTTAGATAGAATTGTTGCTATCGTCCCTTGAGTATGTATAAATTATTTGGATTTCTTATGCCTTTGATCACTCTTTCTCCTGTATCAAGCTTATAACAACACATCCATTTGATCGAAATACTACCTCATTTCCTTAATCACACATTTGACTAACACTCAATAGATTATGCTTTAAGCCATCAACATACATAACATTCCCAGATTTGACCTTTTATTTTAAGAGAAAAGAGCCTTTACCTTTTATGAATGCAGGGGTGTCATTTCCAAATGAGACCTTCCTTTCCTTTTCTAAGGCACTATATGACGGAAGTTTTTCTTTATCACCTGTCATGTTTTTCGAGCATCCACTCTCAATGTACCATTGATTTTCTTGTCCTTCTACATATAAGGCTATACCATATCTTTCGATTTGTGGTTCTTTCTTTTTCCATGTTTTGGGACCCAATGAAGCTTGCTCCTTCTGAGATGTTTGCCAAAATTTACTCCTGCATTCAGAGTCTTCATGACCGAAGTTGTTACATATAGAGCATTCTATTTCATTTTCAAGAGTAGAAAAGTTATTCAAGGTCCTTTTCATGATCCCAGTCACATTCCTTTGATTTCATGATTCTCTAGTCATGATGGTCTTGTAAGAAACACATTGAGCAGCTTTGTGTCCAAAGTTATGACATGAAAAACATTGGCCATTAAGAAATTCCTACTATTATCGAATCTATTAACCTGATGATTGTAGTTTCCATTTACATTCATTCTTGAAGAAAATTGAGAAGGATTTAGCTGTGGTTGGTTATAGCTTCTATTCATCCTTGAAGTAGATTGAACTCGATTTACCTGGTGATCTGCTTTAAGCCTCTGCTGACAATTGTCAACTTGTTCTCTTCTCCTTGCTGCATCTAGATAGCTTTTGGAGGTTGATGACTTCTGTGCTTGAGATGGTTCTTCAGTATATCCAAGACCTATCTTTATCGGAGGAGAACATTGCACTTTGATAATTTCATCTAAAGTTTCTGATCCTTTAGTACACCTAAGATTGAGAGCTTTTGTTTTCTCAATTTATTTTCTTAGACCCACAATTTCACATTCTAACTTTTCATTGTCTTTTTCCCTTTCAGCAAGTTCGAATGTCAGAGTATCTGTAATCATATTGTTTTCTTCTAAACAGATTTTAAGTTTAGAAATTTCTTCCTAGAGACCATCTTTATCCAAAGCATCCAAGAAATCATCATCTTCAAAAGCCATCAAAAGTCTATAATCATTACTATTTTCATCTTCATCACTATTTGATAAATCATCACTATCTTCATGCATATAATATCTCCTTTTATTTACACGTTGTTTTCTATTCCATTTTGTTGATTCCTTACCTCTATCAAGCTTATATTTGTGAGGACATTTGGCAACATAATGACCTACTCTTCCATAACCAAAACATTTGAAAGGTAGTTTACCTCTGAATCTTCTAGAACCCCATTGAAGGTTTTTGACAAAGTTTGATTCTTCCTCTCCTTCTGACGTATGTCCTGACTCATTGAGTTCTCCTTTTCCTAAAGCTTTTAATGCGGCTTATCTCATGTCTGATGGACCCCCTTTTCTCATTTCAAAAGTAGTTAGGATTCCGTGCAACTCTGACATAATAATACTCTGAAGGTCCTGCTTTTCTTCTATGGCAGAAACTTTTGATTCAAATTTAGGAGACAAGGATCTTAGAACCTTTTCAACTAAAGTAACTTATTTTATCTCTTCACCCAAGTTTTTCATGCGCTTAACAATCTCATCTATATGTAAGATATAATTAGCTACAATTTCATCATTGTGCATTCTGAGAGTTTCATATTGAATTCTGATAGATTGTAGTTTTGCAAATTTTACCTGATCATCTCCTTCATAGCTTAGAATGATCTTGTCCCATATTTCTTTGGTGGTTTTGAGCTGCATAACCTTGACGAATTCTGATTGTGATAGGCTCCCCAATAGAGTATTGAGAGCCTTTGCATTTGTTTCATACTGCTTTTTACCTGTCGTATCTATAGGAGTTGCTAATGGAAATGTGTATCCTCCTTCCATGATATCCCAAACTTCTGTTCCAAGAGATTGAAGATAGGTTGTGGTTTTTACCTTCCAATAGATGAAGCTGCTCCCACCAAAGATTGGTGGCCTGATGGATGCCTCTTTTTCGTAGTTTCTCATGATGATAGATCTTCCTTCAAGCGATCAAGCTTCTTCTAAAGGACCTGCTCTGATACCAATTGTTAGAAATAATACTGAGAGGGGGGGTGAATCAGTGTTATCAATTAAATAATATTTCATTTCCATAAACAAATTTATATATGCAACTTCGGTTAATGCAACTTGCGTATATACACAACTATGTTTAGAGCAACCAACGTACACGTTGTAAACTTATAATTTAGTCAGTTGATCTTCAATCTATGTATCAGAACCATATAAGCAGTAACAGGTACAGGAAAAACAGATCAGACAATCATACACAAGAATGCAAGACATAAGGTGGAAACCCAATGTGGGTGAAAACCACCTGCTGCAATTCGTCTCTATATTCTTTTAATAGGAAACTTCTTTTTACAATATTTCTATACTAGTGCATTCTTATACCTGTACGCATGCTTCTACCTGCAGAAGGCTACAACCTTCTCTCGTTCTCCAGCTTCTCCTGGAAGGGAGCTACAACCCCCTTAGCTCTTGTACTAGCTGATTACTGGTTTGTAGGTGCTGACCTACAGAAGGCTACAACCTTCTCTTTTATTCCAGGGACACGTTTCATAAATTTTTAGACTGGATCCATCAATAGAATCAATCAAACATCAAAATATATCTGCATCAATCAATCTCCCTTGCACTAACCAAAACTGAATCTAACAATCACTTCTTTGAAAGCTGTAACTAGAATATAGTGACAGTACCAGAACCCAACCAGAACCTAGAACATTGCAACCGTAAACAAAAGTAGCTAAAACATATTTTATGAGACATACGCTACTTCAATATGTATAACCTGCATGCATATGCTACTATATGAAGGCAAATCTCCGTATACACTATTTTGAATTGTCGAACCAGTGTGTATATGCGCCTTTGCTATACTGAACTTGCGTATAGATCTGTAAAAGATGATTTACCCTTTTCAACTATTTAGACATCAGTTATACCGAGATCATCAGATTTACAGATCAAGACATCTGCCAAATATCAAAAGATTAAAATCACACAAAGATACTTCTCTTCAAGCCTTAAGATCTTGACCCATCAATAGAACTTATCCTTCTTCTAGCACTCAGGTTCCTCCTTGATTCAGATCCAGCTATGTACCATAACCCAATCACCAGTATTCTAGATCTTACTGTTCATTAGATATTCAATTCTTGAGTACCTTTGCCTAATGATCTCCTCCTCCTTTTATAGTCTTAGGCCGTACTCAATACCATGGTACAAAACCACTTAGAAGCAATACCTTGGACCAAATACCACGAACCAAAACCAAGTTTTCCAACATGTACATGCTTTTCCTTGCGTGAAAGTGCGTGTATACGCATACGTGTCTTTTGGTCCGCAATCCCGCGTGCATACGCAGTTTGGTCAAGGGGAACCTCCGTATACCTCTTTTTCTTTCATTCTGTGATCTTGAACAGTGATCTGTCATCTAAGTGAGTTGTCATCAAGGACAACACATGTGACACAGTGCCAAACCTATGTTCATAATGCCAATAGAATTATGCAAGACAAAATAGATTCCCTTCTGCAAGTAGATTTGGTGGTTTGATGGATTTTGCACGATATAATAGCTATCCTTTTTGCTAGTAGATTAACCTTTGTCCTTTCATGAGTTGATTAGTTAGCATTCACAATTTCAGTCAATGGAATTTCCACTTTCATAGCTAGAAGTAAGTTTCAATTGTACCTTTATCAACAAGGTTTCATTCTAAATCAGTAGGAGGAATCGTCTATGAGGAGTTTTGATCTAATTTCAGAATTGAGGGTGGAATGAGTGGAATCCTATTTTTTGTGCATATAGCATTGGCACCCTTAAGTTTTTACGAACCATAGGTTGATAATTTTAGTTGAGGAGCCCTTGGGAGTTGCAACATTCTTGATGCAATACCAGGGCTCACCACATTTTGGCGTCGTTGTCGGGGAGGTGTCTAAGTAGATTTTGTTTCTTCTTAAGCATCGTTTTATGTTTTGCATACAGTTTTTTAAAAAGTTTAAAAAAAATGAATAACATAAGAACATAAGACATACTGCCCTTCCACACTTCCATGGCTTAACTTCCGAGGATCCTTACACCTTCATGTTTGATATTTTTGTTGGCTGTAGGACCTATGACTATGCCTCTAATGGGAAGAAGCTGAAGTTATTCCCCTCTACCCTTAAATATAAATTCTTGTGTTGGTTTATGGGTCTACTTGGGGATAACATCACTACTTGGGCCCAAATGAAACTAGCCTTCAATAGAAAGTACACGGACTACTGTAGGTCCAAATAAACGAAGGAGGAAATATGTAGGATGACTCTTAGACATGATGAATCCCTAGAAGACTATGAGGAAAGATTTCAACTTAGTTATAGGGGGGGAACTACACCCTTGATCCTGAATCACTCAAACTAGTTCTTCTCTGGGGGATCACGAAGGATATGTTAGAAACTCGCAACATGTTGTTTGGAGGAGATATCTATCATTTATCATATGATGACATTAAAACTATGTTCAAGAATCACTCTAGGGTTGCTAGGAAGAAGGGTAAGGCTAGTCAAGGCTTGGCTAGTTCCTCTCCCTCCACAACATACTTTAAGAATGAGATAGGTAACATGTTGGAGTATTTCAAGAGTGAAATGATACATACCTTTGCGTTTCAAATGGATACCATGCAAATTAAAATAAAAAAGGAGGAATCAGAAAGGGAAATAGCCATTTTCTGCCTTAGATGCACCAAAAGACATCCTAGGGATGAGTTCCCATTGAAGGTCTTAGAGGTTTTCAAGGACTAAAATTTGTGTATAAAGGGGTAGAAGGGGGGTCAGAGCAACTTTTCTTCATCAATCAAAGAAGACCTCAAGGACCTCAGCCATATCAACAAGGCATGCAAGGTGCACACTACTATTATTATAATCAAAATCAAAATCTAACCTTGTAGCATTGGTACTCTTCCACTCATCCATCTTGGTGCACACCTCCTTCTTGGCCTTATGCTCCTTTATATCCTCCTCAACTTGTCAACCATCCTTTTCAGTCATATCCACCCCAATCTTTTCAATGAGGCAACCCATCACAAGGGTGGAGACCTCAAGTCAACCAACTTCCTGATTTACTTTCTCCACCCCAACCTCAACCACAACTCACTCATCCTACTCCACCTAAGAAAACTCAAATGCTTGCTCAACAAAATATTAACATGAACAACAAGAAAGCATGGTAGGTCTATAGTGGAGAGACAACTTATCCTGCTTATGCTTTGGAAATCCAAGAGATCAACCTTCGGTTAGGGAGAGTGCTTCCAGATAACCACCCACCTTCTCCACCGAAATATCTTGAAGAAGAGATGGAAGAGAGTGTTCCTCAAGTCAATCCACCTCCTCTTCCTGAGAGGTTGATCCCCCTAGCTAGCGCACCCCATAAGAGGTTGAACTTATAGGGAAAATTAAAGAATTTGTGTGTTAAGATACCCCTTCTCCAGGATATTAAGGATGTTCCCATCTATAATAATCTCATCAAGGATAAATGTTTCATAAAGTGAGAGAGAGGAAAAAGAGACACCTCCACCATAAATTTTCTTAGGAAATTACCTGATTTAATGCTTAGGAGGGTGATCTCCCCAAAGAATCTAGACCCTGGAAGCCCAGTAGTAAATGTGCACATTGATGGCCTTATAGTCCTTAATACCCTGATTGATCTTGGAGCTACAATCAATGTGATGACTAAGGAAACCATGATAAAGATAAGCATCCAAGGGGCTTTGAGAAATATCACCATAGAGTTGCAACTTCCAAACAGAGCCACAATAGCTCCTGAGGGAGTTATTGAAGATGTCATGGTCTTCATTGACTCTTGGGAGTATCCTATTGATTTCCTGGTTCTCCAGTGAAAACCAAGCTTAATTGTTATCCTCTCATCTTGGGAAGGCCATGGTTAGCCATTGATGATGCTTACATTAGTTGTAGGGTTGAGAAGATGACCATTAAGAATGAACATTTTTCTAAACAATTGGTATTGTATCCTGTTACTCAACCTTATATTGAGCATGACTTACCCTTGTGGTTAGAAGAAGAGGAAGAAGATGAATTGTATCACACCACCCCAAACCCAATCTATACTATAGATACTATTACAATAGGGTGGCAATCTAATGAAGATCAACTCATTGACCATATCCTTCAGAATCAACCTCCCACTCCCATACCAATTGATGAGTTGACGAAAGAATCTTGGAATATTCCTTGGAATATCATATTTCCTATTGACTCAAGTCCAGACCATGTTAATATCGTAGAGTTTGGACCATCTTTAACCTTAAATATCAACCCTTCTCTCTTGGACAAATAGGAAGAACAATTGTGCAAAGTGTTGAGACAACACTTGTATGATTTTTATTTGAATTATAAGGAAATGTAAGGTGTGCATCCTTCAGTTTGTACTCACCATATTTACATAAACGAGGGATGAAAGCCTATGCACCAAACTACAAAAACTATTGGATGCAGGGTTCATATACCCCATTTTAGATAGTGAGTGGGTGTCACCTCTTATGTTAGTTCATAAGAAGAATGGGAAGTGGAGAATCTGTAGTGATTATCAGGAACTCAACAAGGCTACAAAGAAGATCAATTTTCCTTTGACCTTCATTGATCAAGTCCTAGATGGCCTTACATGGAACAAATTCTTCTCTTTCCTAGATGGATTTAGTGGATACAATCAAATCCATATTAGCCCTGAATACCAAGATAAGATCACATTCACATGTCCTTGGGGTCCTTTGTTTATACAGTTCTTCCATTTGGTTTGTGAAATTCCCTTGTTACTTTCCAGAGGGAAGTTTTGAGTATTTTTGTTGAATTGGTTCATGAATCTATTGAAATATACATGGATGATTTCACTCCTTATGGATGTCACTTCCATGAAGCTCTCTCCGATCGGTGCAAGGTTTTGAATAAATGCATTGAAATGAATATGTCTATAAGCCCTGCAGAATGTGAGTTCTTAATTAACAATAGGACTGTCCTTGGCCATTCCATATCTAAGGAAGGGATATAGGTGGACCCAAAAAAGATTCCATCATCGAAAGGGTCCCTACCCCTCAGAAGAAAAGAGATATGAGGAGCTTCTGAGGACTAGCTGGGTATTATAGAAGATTCATCAAAGACTTTAGTAAAGTGGCTTCACCTTTTTTTGTTTTATTGGCCAAAGATTCATATTTATGTTGGAACAACAGTTTTCAAGTGGCCCTTAAAGTGTTGAAAGAAAAGTTGACTACTGCTGTCACACGGAATCTGTCAAGGGTGCGGACACGACTGACCTTCCTAGAAGTCTAAGACATTCTAATGACAAACAAGACAAAATGGAGTAATCTTTCTCTAAATACACCTTTTACAACATGAAAACTACAAGTGTTTAGGCTTACCTTATTCCAAAACGCTGTTGTTGAAGTCCGTTCTTGACGATCCGGATGAGCTCCTCCTTCAAGTCAATTCCTGCAACCACAAACAATCAAACAATTACCAAGCACTTGTATTTCATATAATAAAACATATATTCAACATGCAGACCAAGGAACACATGAAATAACTCATTAACACAAGCTATTGAGAAAAATAAACCAGTTTGTATTAATAACGAAACAAAGAAACTCTTACAACCTGGCCTTGGTGTTGTGCAAGTTCCTCCCAGGGTCCATCAAGGGTTTTCCTCTACTTTGACAAAGCTCACCCTCTCCCAAGTAGAATCAAGTGAAGACAATCTCTCCTCACAAAGGCTCTAATGGAAGACCTAAATCCTGCAGCATTTACCCAAAGAAAATGTATAGCTCCAACCTCCTCTCCTTTTGGCTCAATGCCTTTATTTATAGTGCTGTAAAGAGGTTATTCAGGTCCACTATCAATGGGATCATCCCCCTCTATGGGTGGGATAGCTCCCTTATTGATGGGATAAGTTCCCCCTTAATAGAGATACATGAACCAACTGGAGGCGCATCCATTTCATCAAACCGACCTCTAGAATGTTCTAGAAGTAACCACAAGTAACTTTTTCAAGATAAAACTCGCGCATTTTGCCTTTTACAGAGGGACGCACCTGTCCCTTAACATACAGAGCGTCCATGGACGCAGATTTTGTGAACATGGTCAGCGTCCCCGCAGGTAAGGCTAGAGAGAACCTGCGACCCCAGAGATAAACATGATTTTTACAAGACTTTCTCTCTTCTTTGAGTTTGAGATGGATAACAGAGGCATGAGACTTGCCTAAGAGGGTAGCATGACTGTTGATTTGAGCCATACTAACTGTAAGTAGTCAAGGTGACATTTTTTAGTGTAACAGATTGCCCCCTAAAGTGCGAAGCCTGGAATAGAATAGGGTTTTGTAATTCTAGGAAGGGTGAAGCGCTTTATCATTTCAAGGATTGCCTTGTGGATGGCCTGGTTGGAACCTGCAATTTTCAACACAAAATACATGGATAAGATTATATCATCACTGAGGTAGGCATTCCCATACTCAGATTCAAAACTTTAACTAATGGACTAACTATTCTGATACAGGAATGATCTTGCAGTACATTATTTTTATAGACTTTTGTAGACACAGTATGGACGCAGCCATCTGTTTATGATAAGTCTACATAGACAATGAATACAAAACTCCTCGCAGCCTGGATGGTAGAAACTAGATCCAGGGTCTTCACTTCTACTTCCCGAATTGGTACGATTCTAACCATGTGATTAAATGATTCGATGTCGAACATGGTAGAAACCACTTGATTACCAGTCAATGATGTAAACTGTTAACAAGCGTGAGAGAAACCACCAGTAATGTCAATGGTCCTCAAAGTACCAAGCACAACCCGTGAAATGTGAATAGATGTTTTGATGTCGAACACTTCACGGAATCCTCTGATCGAAAGTCAATGATGTAAACTGACGTCAAAGGCGAGAAACCTGCCATTGATGCATGCAGACTTCAAGGTACTGTCGATTCCTAAGTCATTTTTCTAGATAATGTGTCGATGTCGATAGAAAGCGACCCGTTGCAGGCAAGCCCGCAACACGAAATCATTGTTCAAGTTGAAGAAATGTTGCTGTAAGGACTGACTCAGGGATGGTCAAATGGATGACAAGTATTTTGCAGATGAAAGTTTTGCTTGCAGACCTCTTGAACACATAACGACACAACAGATGGTTTGGTGACGAATAACTCAAAGTTGATCCCTGAACCCGGTTAAAGATTTTCAAAGTGATTTGGTCAACTGTGAGGTAAAAGATTTCCCAACCCAGGTGAAATGAAAAAGTGTCGTGTTCAAGAGCGGTAATAAAGTTTCTTCTGAGACAAAAGGTGACAAATAGGTTCATTCTTCTCTTTTTTTTTTCCCCCACCATTTCTGGCAAGTACCTCTTTATTTTTAACAAGCTTGAGGAGGATAACATATGCTTGATTATAAGCTCATCCTTCGGACGAGTCCAACCTAGTTTAAATTCGAACCCTAGGAAGGAGTGGTTCGTTCCTGTTTGTAATTGAACAGGTCCTTTACTGTAAAAGTTTAACGAGCCCAGTATAGGAGAAACTCGGCGTTTTTCTTTTTTAGAGAGTCTGAAAAACTTAAGGAAACTCCACGTTGAACTTTTTCGTAAGTTTGTGTCCCTCAAGCCCGAAAAAGTATAAAATAATACCTGGGGGAACCGCTTGATCTTGCGACCAAGGAGTACTTTCATAATAGTGTCGTTGACCTGAAAAGTAAAAAGCGATCAAGGACACGTCGTTTTATTTCCTTATCGAGTTTGAAACGACAAAAACCCGGCAATCTTTTCCTGATTTTGCGGTCAGAAAAGAGCTAAAAGGGGACCGTCTTTTAATTCCGTTTTAACGAGTGAAAAAGAAACACTCGGCAATCTTTTCATGTTTTAGGAGTCAGAAAAGGGCTTAAAAGATGACTCTGAAATTTTGTTTGTGAAAAATTACAATTTCCCTCGAAATCCCTTCGTCCTGCACAAAAGCGACACATTACTCATACCTGTTTAAAATAGGCAAAAATACATTCGAAAACATCTTTTCATGGTAAAAAATGAACTAATTCATCCAAAAAACCTATAAAAAGACCTTTTACCATGTCATTTTTACCGTTTCACTGTTGAGGTTGAAAAAGGAGCTTTTGACAAGAAACTTCCCGTGGTTGCTGCGGAAAATCTGACCGTCGGAATCGAACGCCGCTTCACCGAGGTATTTTACACATCCCACTCTTCATTTTTATCCGTTTAGTTTTTTGTTTTTGGTCTCTGTTTCATTTTTTGGGGGGGTTTTGGGTTCAAAATGCGCCCCTCGGCGGACGCAGGTGCCCTTCGGGTGACCCGCGTCCCCCGACTTTTTCTCACACGGGAAAAAGGTCGGGGGACGCAGTCCACCTTCAGGCGAGCTGCGTCCGGACGCCCTGTGCTACAAAGCCGGGGTGCGTCTTCCGCAAAGGGCGCATTTCAAAAAACCTAACTCTCTCAAAAAACCACCAAATTTACTCAAATTAATTTCTAATTGACTTTTTTGATGTGCAGGACCTAAAACATGTTAGACTGGAGAGAGAGAGAGCACGTAGAGGACGATGAAGCTGCGATTAACCACCAACCCTCTCTGGATGCCTTAAGAACATGTGGATTGTACAAATATTGGACCATACCGGGCATGAGGGGCCAGGTAAGATTTTTGGAATGGCTGGTTGAGCGATGGAACGTTCAAGATCAATGTTTTTACATTGGAGGGCACCAGCTCGAGATAGAGCCCTCGGATGTATACTTTCTCACTGGCTTGCCAAACAGAGGTGAGCAACTCAACCTTGCGGGGACCAGGCCGGGTGGCCAATCCCTTGATGATCTCCGCGAGGAGTGGTGCAGACCAGGGACTCGCCATAAAAAAGGCGTGGAGATAAAGCACATCGCTCTGGCGGAACTTAGAGTTATTGCATTTACGGTCACTAGGATTTGTGGCGCGGCCGCCTTGCACATTGCCTCCGGATCCCAAATGCGGATGGCAGTTGACTGTTACCAAGGCACCATCTTCAACTGGTGCGAAGCTGTGTCGGCTCATATGAAGAGCCAACTAACCAAGGCAAAGAACGGACGACTAAAAACTTTTGGATATGGGCCTCTAGTCGTGAGCTTTGCCTTGGAGAGAGTTCCTATGCTGATCCCTCAGCAACTCACTGTTGATGACTTGGGTCCTCGGGAGCCAAAGCTTGTTCGATGGGTTGCGGTGATGGCCCGGCATCCTGACGAGGGTGCTGCAGTGGTTCGATTCTCAGACAGTTACTTCGACTGGCTAGAGGGCCAGCTTTTTGTGATACAAGACTTTCCATATGCCGGAATGGATTTCAGAGGTGATCCGGACATGGTTCTTCCACAGGGAGAACAATGGGATGACAGAGGTACTTTCATTTTCACAAGTTTTCTAATTATGTATTTTTTTTATTTTTCATATATATCGTCTCAAAGTAACAGTAAAATTTTAAAAATGCAGATGTTGGACCACAGCGTCCAGCCAATCTCCGGCCTTACGACAGACGACATCCAGCTGCACCGGCACCGGCCCTACAGGATGCGACAGCAGAAGTACTAGCTGATTTGGAGCATGATCTAGAGCGTCTCACGGCAGATATACCTGAGACTACTATGGATGATATTCCTATGAGGCTTCAGCGCTTCGTAGTCGCGGTCCCTGGACCGTTTAGGAGATTTCTGCGCAAGATAGCCCGCGCAGTGGTGTCGTACAGAGAGCACCACCAGTGATTGACTAGTCACTTTTGTAGTCACATGTGACATTTTTGACTTTTTGCACTATCATTTTGCCGATCATAAGGTGTGTTAAACCTATGATCGAAGACGATGTATATATTTTTGGACACACTTCTATCTATATCTATATATCACTATTACCGGCTTATCTTGTTTAACATGTATGATGAAATGTCTTTAAATTTACTTGCATGATTATTATAAATGTCTGTCCAACACTCGAGAAGCAATTGCATCTGCTAATGTATTCAAAGACCTTGGAATATGTTGATATTCAATGTAATCAAATTCACGTTCCAAGAGACGCACTCTCAAAAACAACCTTAATAACACAGGATTTCTAATGGCATAAACTCTATTAAGCTGTAATACAACAAGTTCAGAATCTAACCTCACTATCAAACGTCGAATTCCAAATGAAATAGATTCGGATAATAATTCAACCACTGCACTGTATTCTGCAATGTTATTCGTTGTTTGACCGAGGCTTACCCCATGCATAGAAACTAACTCGTCAGAGGGTGAATAGATAACCCAAGCTGCGGAAGAGATATTCCGTGTACTACGACAAGCACCATCAGCAAATCCAATGTATGTTTGGAGAGGCGTCGACATCTACAATATCAAGAGTAAAACCAAGATGAGCCAAAATAATGACGAAAAACCACACTTGCTAAGCTAAGCACACTGACTAAACTAACACACTTGCTAGCTAGAAAGGAAATCTAACCTATCTAAAAATTTCTCCATCCATCATTTTAAGCATAATACCTCTTTAGGTAAAGTCCATTTCTGGGTTTGCCCAAAGAGTCCCCATCAAAATCAACTAACTCATAAGCCCCTTTTGCTAGCTTTCGCTTTACAATGTAGGGCCCATGCCACATGGGAACGAATTTTCCGGCACCTAGCTTATCGTTAGCTTGATCATATAATAGTACTAGGTCTCCTTCCGAAAAACTTCGAGGGGTTACATTTTTATCGTACTGAGCTTTCATTCGTTTCGCGTGAGTCTCGATAGCTAAAGTAGCGTCACGTCGAGTCTCATCTAATTTAGCTAAGTATAACAACCGTTTCTCCTCTTCGGAAGTAGCTGGAAGTAATTCGACAGCCATTTGAAGTGATGGGATTTCGCACTCAATAGGTAACACAGCTTCTAAGCCATAAACTAGCTGAAAAGGGGTGAAACCTGTTGAATTTTTCACTGAAGTTCGATATGCCCATAGCGCCGAAAATAACATGTTATGCCAATTCGTTCGATGGATACCAATGATCCGTCGAATCATGACGACTAGAACTTTGTTGATTGACTCAACCAAACCGTTGGCTTGCGGATAATAAGGTGTAGAGCTATCGTGGCGCAAACCAAGCTGGCTTGTAAGCTCAGTCATCATGACGTTTCGAAAATGGCTTCCATGGTCCGTAATGATTGCTTGTGGGACACCAAACCTAGTTATGATATGATTGAATACGAAAAGTGCAGCTGTCTTGCCGCTTGCGTCGAATGTAGGCATCGCCTCGGCCCACTTAGTAAAATAATCAACCGCAAGGATGATATACGCATGCCCCCCGGCCGAGTGAGGGTTACAAGTAATAAAGTCAATGCCCCATTTGGCGAATGGACCAGCGGCAATTATAGGGTGGAGAGGAGCAGGTGGAGCGCGCATCTTGCGATCAAACACTTGACAGTTGTGGCATTTTCTGACGGCAAGGATACAATCTTTAAACATAGACGGCCAGAAATAGCCAGCGCGCAACACCTTCTGAGCTGTGGCATACCCAGACATATGACCGCCACATGCTCCAGAGTGACAATCATTCAAAACTCTCTCAGCCTCATCGTGAGTTAAACAACGTCGAAAAACTAAGTCTGCCCCCAGGCGATAAAGTGTATCTCCAATAATTCTGTATTGCTGGGATTGAAACCGAATTTTTCGACGGTTTTCCTTGGAAGCTTCAGGCCGAAAGGTTTGGGTTTGGAGATAGATGATTATATCCCCATACCACGGATCTACAGTGCTAATAAGAAACAAAGATTCGTCCGCAATGGACTCCTCTGCCACAGTCTCTGTGTCAGCACTCGGGAAATCACACATCAATTCCGCGAAGACTAAAGATTTCTTAGACTTGGACTTCTCAAACTCCAAGTCGAACTCTTGCAGGATGACGATCCATTTAGAGTACTTGCCCCCTAGCAGTTGTTTTGTCAAGATATAAATCATAGGGTTGCAATCCGAAATAACAGTAGTTTTGCGGAGAAGAATGTAGTGACGAAAACGCTGGACAGCTTGAACGGCTGCCAGGGCCAATTTCTCCACATGTGAATATTTTAACTCAGTTGGATTTAAGGTTCTGCTAAGGTAATATATCACATGCTCTGCCTTGAATTCATCTTCTTGAACTAACACCATTCCAATGGTGGAATGCGAAGCTGCGAGGTATAAGAAGTAGTCCTGGTTGTAGTTGGGAGGATGCAATAACGGTGCATGGGTCAACGCGTGTTTCAGTGCATCAAAAGATTGTTGGGCAATCTCGTCCCAAAAGAATTGTACGTTCTGTTTCAACAACCGTGTAAAACCTTTAGTGACCTCGGCGTAGTTAGGGATGAATCGGCGTAAAAAGTTTGCTTTCCCTTGCAAACTTTGGAGTTGGCGCAAACTCGAAGGAGGAGGCAATTGGATGATAGCCTCGACTTTCGAGGGATCGACGCGAATGCCGGTTTTGGAAACAACAAATCCCAGCAATCGACCTGTTTCTATACAGAAAACACACTTGTGGGGATTCAACCGAATTCGATAATGCCTACACCTCATAAAGATTGCTCGTAAATGGACAAGGTGATCAGCTCGGTGTAAAGAATGAGCAGGCAAATCATCGAGATAGGGTTGCACAATGTGCTTGATGTCATGAAATGCATAAGACATGGCCCGTTGAAAAGTAGCACCGGCATTCTTAAGGCCAAAAGGTAATTTGCAATAAGCAAATGTCCCCCATGGACAAATGAATGCCGTTTTTGGTTGATCGGCAGGTAGAATATTGATTTGATTATAACCTGAGAAACCATCCATGAAGGAAAACATCTCACTTCCGGCACAATCATCAATAATTTGATCGATATAAGGCGTAGGATAGTTGTCTTTTGGACAAGCTCGATTGATATCCCTATAATCGATACAGATTCTTATTGTTCCTTGTTTTTTATTGACGGGAACAATATTCGATACCCAATCCGTTAACGGGATCGGATAAATGAAACCTGCTTTCAACAGCTTTTCGACTTCGGCTTTGATTGCAGCTGCTTTTCGAGGGTGAATCTGACGCAACCGTTGCCGAATGGGTTTAGCATCCGGGTAGGTTTTGATTTCATGAACAACAATGGCAGGATCGATTCCTGGCATTTCTTCGTAGGACCAGGCAAACACGTCGCGGAATTCTTGGAATAGGGCCTTGTAAGTTTCAATTTCTTCGTCAGTACATGCGGCACCTATATGAATGTTCTCCTTGATTCCGGGCTTCACTGAAATATCAATGGGAATAGTACGAGAAATATTCCCTAAATTCAGCTCTGAATCAGAATGTTTCGTTGGATCCTGAGCGTCTTTGACATATTCAGCGGTAAAGATAGATGAAAAATCATTTTCAAATGCATCATCCTTAGGTAAAAACGAAGATCTGTGATGGAGATCTTCCCATGGTAGATCATCTACACTTAGGATTTCGCGAAGTTGTTCGTCAGATGACACTTCTTCGGGAAACGTTATCCGTTCTAAGGGTGAGGTGAAAAGTGACTCTTCACTGACCACATTCATTTGGTCGGTTGAATGAAAGTCGGTAAAAGACATAAGAGCTTCATAAGCAATCTCATACGGACTCAACGGCATAACATCACCGAGTGAGTCTAGCTCAGAGTCAGAGGGAACATACCAAGGATCATCATAAATAATGTTTTCTGACGTGATCATATGAATTGTTGCAAACGAAGGGTCTGCATTGAGTGGAGGGAGAGGAAAAGTTCCCAGTAAACCGGAATCCTTAACTAAACCTACACCAATGTCCCTATAAGGGATTGTCGTTTTACCAACATGCTGGATAGTTTCTAAAGAGGTTGGGTCGGATGAAAAGTATGTCAGCTGATCAATAGTCACGATCTTACCGTTATGTGGAAACTTAATGACTCTGAAGACCGATGAAACGACCGCTGTCATAGCATATGACCAACTTCGACCCAAAAGAAGGTTGTAGTCTAGAGGGGCATCAACCACTTCCACATCCAGACTAACGGTTTTACCTTCGACCCCTATAGGCAATTCTTGTAGAATACCAAACGGACGGAACCCACGGCCATCAAAGGCCTTAAGGATGGTGGGGGATTGGTTCAACGAAGGAGAACCAAGCGATCTCCAACATTGAATCGACATAATACACGTAGAAGCTCCCTCATCAATCACAGTCCGATGAATAGGCCTGTTTTTGACTATCACTGGAATTTGGAAAGCCATTTGATGGGGGAGACGCGGTGTACTACTTTCTAGATCAAAGATCATTAGGTTCGGGTCCTGAACATCGACAGCTCCAATAGCCGACAAAAGCAATTTTCGTTGCGCTGGACATGATTGCAGCACTTCGAGTGCCGACATTGCTGAAGGTGAAACAGCTAAGTCTTCAACAATGTTGTAATTCTGGGCTGCTCTCGCATGTGGATTGAAAGCAGACCTTCGAAGTACACCCTTGGCGGGCGGCTTAATCACTAAGTCTGGGTTAGGTTTTTCGATCTGTAGTGGATCGGAACCAGGAGCTGAGGTTGATGGGTTAGAGTGAGAAGATTCTGCTTCTTTACCATCAACAGGAGCCTTACTACCATAATCTTGCGATCGAGTCGCAATCCTGACATGAGACATCATCAAAATGGGTTCTTCACTGGCATTCGAAGAAGAACCTATCATCTTATTTTCCTGCTCGGGAAATGGATTTTTTAACACAGCAGGAGTCGGAGAACCTTTGACTATTTTCACTACCTCGGCCCGATGAGGGCAGTCTCTCGTAAAATGATCTTCTTCACAAATGAGACAAGGATAACGAGGTTTGCGCTTTTCGTCATTGGTTTCCGACTTTTCCGTTTTCTCCTTTGGAGCCTTGTCTGCTTTAGCCTTCTTCTTTCCTTTCTTCTTTCCACCGTTTTTGGATTTGGCCGTAGATGACTCTACAGCGTGAATGTCGGCGGTAAGTTCAGGAGGAGAAGACTCTCCTGTCGGAGAATCAGGCAAAGTGATAATTGGAGTATTGGAGGTCTTGGAAGACTTCTTCTTACTCTTCGTAGTCACGATACCGATCATACCATCAGCGGCATGAGATCCCGAAGGAGCAGCAGCGATTTGGTTTGACTTTGGAAGATCCGGAATTTTCTCGTGTAACGTACCCGACTGAGTGTAAACTAAGTCAAGGTATTGTGCCTGAGCAATGACTTGCTCCTCAGTAACTACGCCGGCCTTAGCTACATCTTCAGTAATTCTTGGTAATAATGATTTTACAAACCATTCAGCTAAAATTTGGTCCGGGATAAAAACTTTCACTAATCTTCTTCGACGTCTCCACTCATGGATGTGATCAGAAATGTACGTGGATGTCGATTGTTTTAGCGAAGTTAATAATTCTGTACCATTATCGTATCTGACTGGTAACTGAAAATGAGTTAAGAATGAAGTAGCTAACTGGCTAAAGTTGTAAAAAGAAACCCGTGGCAACTGAGTGTACGCTGGAAAAGACGTAAGCGGATAGAATCATCTGAGATGGAATTTGATGCACACCAGAGGTGGTAAGTCATCACGTGATTAGACGGATCCTCTCCAGACTTACCTTCGAACTTGGGTATATCGCTGGGCAACTTATTTGGCATTGGCGGCCAGAACGGAAGATATTGAATTGGATCGTTCGTTAGGCGCGTCAAGTCGGGTAAATCTAAAGTCGCAATAAATGGTAACTGCCGGTTAGGATCTCTAAAACTCTGAGTCACAATACCAGCCCCAGGAGGAGGATATCCAGGATAACTAGGAACAGGAGTCGCATTTGGGATATTATATCCTCCTGGAAAACCAGGATTAACCGGACCGTACTGGGGTTGCTGAGGTGGTTGATAAGTGTACCCAGGATACGGTTGATACTGGTAAACCGGTTGTTGGGCAGCTTGCCCAGGTTGATACTGTCCCTGGTACGGAGGTTGAACAAATTGAGGTTGAGTAGTAACAACCGTACTTGTACCAGGTTGGCCTGCAGGCATCTGGACTGTGGTTTGAACCGTGGGTCCAGACAACGGTACAGATGTCTGAGGAGCGGTTACAGGGACAGTAGAAACCGGAGCTGCCGATACTCCAGAAGTAAGCATGGTAGATGAAGCGGTAGTTGCTGCAGCCGTGTGAGGTGGAGTACTCGGTGCAATTGGCGGCTGAGTAACTACAGAAGTTACAGGGGTCTGAACACTTGACTGGACAGGTTGCGGTTGCTGGGGTGGACCAGGAACTGCAGGTTGTCCTGCTTGAGGTACCGACTGTATACTTGGTTGCGACATCTGTTGACCCTGTGACGGATCCCATGTTAACATTCCAGGGTATTGACTCGTAACAGGTTGAGGATACTGAGATCCATAGCCGTATTGAGGATAGGGTTGATAACTGTAAGGTGTAGTCCCATATGATTGCCCTTGAGGTGGTTGATAACCTTGACCAGGGTATTGACCCGTAGGTTGATAACCTTGAGGTAAATACGAATACTGGGGTTGACCTTGACCTTGAGGTTGGTATCCTTGAGGTTGATACCCTTGGGGTTGATACCCTTGGGGTTGCCATCCTTGAGGTTGCCATCCTTGAGGTTGATACTGATACTGAGGTTGACTTTGGGGTACATATTGAGGCTGGGGTTGATACCCTTGGGGTTGATACCCTTGGGGTTGATACCCTTGAGGTTGCCCCCCAGTCACAAATGAAGTACCTTGAGGTTGCCCCCCAGGCATTAACGAAGGTTGCCCCCCAGGCGGTAATTGGCCACCTTGAGGTTGGTTAATGGGAGTTGAACCTGACATCATATAAACTTCACCTATACTCAATGGTACATTACCACTGTTTCCAACTAATAACCCATGATCAACAGGTTGAGGAGATGCTCCCGCAAAGGTACCAGAAAGTGATTGATACCCAGTAGGAACAGAAGGACCGCCATGTAAAAATGATTCAGGACTTTGTGAAAACACAGATGACTGACCAGACATATTTACAGGAGAATGAATTCCTCTAGGTGGAACCGGAGTACGAGGTGTAGAAAAACCTACTGAGTTGTCTAAAAAATTGGTTAATGCAAGGTACCAAGATTCACTTCTAGGAGGACTGTAAAAGATGGATTCACGCTCCCTTAGATCAAGGGTAATTAGATCTTCAGAATCAGAAACGCCTATTTCTTCCTCTGGAACAAGTTCTTCTATAGCAATTAATCCAACAGGAAGATTTTCGGTGATAATTCTTTCTATTCTTGGTGAATCAGGAACACTAGGAGTTGGAGTAACAGGTTCTGAAATTTCAGGTTCTTCGCCTGTTTCACTGGCAGATGAAAAACTACCAGCAAGCTCGGAAACTGTAACAGCTTCGGGATTGTAACCTGTTTCTAATCTTTGGTAATCTGGATGGACTACCAAAGAAGATTCTCCTTCTTCAGGTGAACCTACTCTACTGCCACTAGGAGTTACAAGGACCTTTAAACCCTCTAAATAACTCGGGTCGTCTCGAGGAGGTGAACCCCTAAGTTCACGGGATCTTCTCAACAATTCGGCCACAGAAACAACTTCAGGAGACTGGCCCGCAATGCGACGGGACCTTCTCGGTAATTCCGCCACAATTAAAGATTTTAACTACAACACACGAAATCAAAGTAAAAAATTTCAAATCAAACCACCTAAAGTCTTCTAAAGAACCAATCAAATTTGAAGCACACGCCTAAATAATCTAGAGCGTCAAACCACACACAAACAGTAGTCTTCCGGACCAAAAGCGCTAGTTGGTGATTAGGCCCAACCTCGCAGGATTCAGTACAGAAATAGTGGGTGGAACAGTTACCCCGGCAACCTGCTTAATGAATAGACTGGACCAAGTTCCTCCACTTTAACCGTCTCGAAGTGAAGCGAACCCCCCAGAAAATCCAAGTGAGTATAACCGACGTCTGCTCCAGGTACAGTGGGACCTTCCCTCCACCGTCACCTTGGGTAGAATCCTAGATATTATGGCCACTAAGGTTACCAATCACAACAATTACACCTGGGGGAACAGTCTAAACTCCGACAGCACGCAAGGGCAGAGTAGCAAGCTCCAATCCCCTTACCGGCTCCTTGACAACAATCCAAGGTTTACCGATAAGTGACCCCTGGCTCCTCGACAATGGTTAATCCGAGGTTTACCGTTTGTAATACGTACTGCCTGGCGTCGTTCCCAACGAGGGAGGAATGATCCCCTCACTGGTTCGGACACGAGCTCGTGTTTCTCCTTTAAGAGGAGCTTTCCCAGAATGTAACTGAAACAATTGGATTTGTTCTACTCAAGATAGACTATCTGTTTGGTTTTGTAGTCTTGGAGAGTTAAGTACTCACCTACTCCAAGACCCTAGCCTAAGCTATGTTGGTGCTTCAGAGCCCTAGAAAAATAAAGATTACTAGATTGATTTTAATTTAAGCGTTACTTTTAAGGTTGTTTCTTAAGTCAAAAGGTGATGGAAGTGAAACTAGTGGTGTGTTGACTCGACTCGAAACCACTACAAAATGCACCTAAAATGATTTATCCACTACTTTACTTTTTCGATGAATTGCTTAACTAAAAAGTTGAGAGAATGCAATCTTTATAAAAGCAACTTCTTAATTGAAGACAATCAAAGAAACAATTCGTTTTTCTTTTCCAAGCATAAAAACATAACTTCTCTTTACATGCACGAAAAAACTCTTTTCTTCTTTTGAAAACAAAAAGCTACTTGAAACAAGACTTTTTAAGAAGATGTTTTTGTATTTTTCTTTTAATAAAGCAAATAAATCTAATATAACCAAAAATCAATCTTAACAACTCTTAAAATCTATGAAAATGCACTCATAAGCAAACTAAAGGCAAATTTACTCTAAGCAATCTTAACGAGGCCAAAACTAACAATGATTATTTCTAAGGTGTTTTACTTGATCACAATCAAATCAAGGACTAGCTTATTGCAGAACCAAAAACTAGTCAAAACAAAATTCTAATCTTTTTGTCCTTTTTGAAAATGGAAATCAATACTTTAAAAACAAGCAATTCGAAATTTGACCCAAAACAACTCAAATGACAAGTTGCTCAAACAAGGAGACTTTACGACAGGCTCAACTTCTAAGAAGGTTGACTAACCAGAGATATCTAAGGCTGGACAACTTTCTACTATCAAAGTCACTACAAAGCCTTTCCAAAAATCAAACCCTAGGTCTAAACTTCGTTGAAAACCACTAAAACACTCAAAGCTCACAAAACTAGTTCAGGTGAGAATTCTTGACAGGGTACTAAAGGATCTGGGCAGAAAACACTAAGAAAAAACAAAATCTAAAAGTAATTTAAAGCAAAAATGGAATTTTCTTAACTTTTACAGGAAGACGCAGGCCACCCGTTGTCACAGGTGCGGCCCCGCACTGTGCAGTCGACAACAGCGCGTCCAAAGACGCACTGTGCAGCACACAGAGACTGCGTCCTTCTGGAAAAAGGAAGAAAAACTAAAGCCAACTAAATCTACAGCTAAGCCACCCAAATACTAATTCTCACAGTCAAAAACCAGAAAATAAAAATGATTTTCTCAAAGCAAAGTTCATATAAAGGAAAAGACTCTCTCATTAATGGATTCCCCAGCGGAGTCGCCAATTTGTCACACGGAATCTGTCAAGGGTGCGGACACGACTGACCTTCCTAGAAGTCTAAGACATTCTAATGACAAACAAGACAAAATGGAGTGATCTTTCTCTAAATACACCTTTTACAACATGAAAACTACAAGTGTTTAGGCTTACCTTATTCCAAAACGCTGTTGTTGAAGTCCGTTCTTGACGATCCGGATGAGCTCCTCCTTCAAGTCAATTCCTGCAACCACAAACAATCAAACAATTACCAAGCACTTGCATTTCATATAATAAAACATATATTCAACATGCAGACCAAGGAACACATGAAATAACTCATTAACACAAGCTATTGAGAAAAATAAACCAGTTTGTATTAATAACGAAACAAAGAAACTCTTACAACCTGGCCTTGGTGTTGTGCAAGTTCCTCCCAGGGTCCATCAAGGGTTTTCCTCTACTTTGACAAAGCTCACCCTCTCCCAAGTAGAATCAAGTGAAGACAATCTCTCCTCACAAAGGCTCTAATGGAAGACCTAAATCCTGCAGCATTTACCCAAAGAAAATGTATAGCTCCAACCTCCTCTCCTTTTGGCTCAATGCCTTTATTTATAGTGCTGTAAAGAGGTTATTCAGGTCCACTATCAATGGGATCATCCCCCTCTATGGGTGGGATAGCTCCCTTATTGATGGGATAAGTTCCCCCTTAATAGAGATACATGAACCAACTGGAGGCGCATCCATTTCATCAAACCGACCTCTAGAATGTTCTAGAAGTAACCACAAGTAACTTTTTCAAGATAAAACTCGCGCATTTTGCCTTTTACAGAGGGACGCACCTGTCCCTTAACATACAGAGCGTCCATGGACGCAGATTTTGTGAACATGGTCAGCGTCCCCGCAGGTAAGGCTAGAGAGAACCTGCGACCCCAGAGATAAACATGATTTTTACAAGACTTTCTCTCTTCTTTGAGTTTGAGATGGATAACAGAGGCATGAGACTTGCCTAAGAGGGTAGCATGACTGTTGATTTGAGCCATACTAACTGTAAGTAGTCAAGGTGACATTTTTTAGTGTAACAACTGCACCCATCTTAAGGGGTCACAACTGGGCATTTCCTTTCAGAATCCATATTGATGCAGCGGATAAACTTGTGGGGTGAATCTTGGGACAGGTAGAGGATAAGATTCCTTATGTTATTTATTTCATTAGTAAGAGTTGTTCTAAAGCTAAGATGAATTACAATGTCACTGAAAAAGAACTCTTAGTTGTAGTACATTCTTTAAACAAATTTAGGCATTATATGACTGGGTGCCAAACTTTTGTTCATGCTGATCATGCAGCCATTAGATATTTGATGAACAAGCCTGATGTTAATCCTGGTATAATTAAATGGTTGTTATTGTTACAACAGTTTTATTTTACTATTATTGACAAATGGAGGAAAGAAAATGTGGTTACAATTTTTTTGTCCTAGTTAAATTTTTTTACAGGTAATTAAGAGATGGTGTATGTTAAATTTCTAGATGAGCACCTCTTTGCCATCTTGGAGATTTCTCCTTGGTTTGCTGAAACATAAAACTACTTGGTTGCTGGGAGGTTCCCTCCATATCTATCATCCATGGAGAAAAGCGACATTGTAAGGAAAATATCTCCTTTCACTTAGATTGGGGGCAATATTATTTGATTGGGACTAGATAAAATCTTGAGGAGATGTGTAAGAGAATAGGAGGTCTTTGGAATCCTCTCAGAATGTCATGATGGGCCTTGTGGTGGTAATTTTGCTGCAAAAAGGATATCCTTTATAGTTTTATAGATTGGTTACTAGCAGCCCACTTTACATCAAGATGCAAGGAGATATACCACTAGATGTGATCAGTGCCAAAGGATGGGAAAACCCACTGTTGGGTCCCTATAATACTAGTGACTACCCCATTACTATTGTAGTTATACCCCTTATTTATATTTTTGTGCCCCTATTACCCCCATATTGTTATTTCTGTGCCCCATAGAATCTCTCTATTGTTATTTTTGTGGCTTTATATTATTATTGTTAGGTCGGCTGGATTATATTGTGACTCCTTAGACTCCTATATATAGAAAGGAGGTTTTGTCATTTGTATCATCCAAGGATTGTTCATTTATGTAATGTAAAGGAGGTTTCCCCCTCGAAGAGGCTGAATTCTAAGGTGTTGATCTATCTTTTCTATCTTTTCTTGAGCTGGTTTCATAACATTTGGTATCAGAGCTTTGGATTCTAGGGTTTCGCTGCTCCAAACAGATCATCGTGGCATTTTCGCTATAAATTTTTTTCTATGACGTTTCAGACGCCGCAAAAAAAACCCATTTGAGAAGAAATCATGATGAACCTTGGGTCTGTATTTCAGATCTCTTCGCATGATATTTGCGGAGATATGATCTGAGGAAGTTGGTCTTTTTGCAGACTCCTGAAATACATTCAAAACAGGTGACCTGGGGAAAATTGTCATAACGTTCTCTCTGGGGATCAGATTGAAATTTCGTAAGAAGGCATAGAAAGAGGACGGACTTTAGTTTCTTGTGTGTTTGTTTTAGATTCAAAGGTTGAAACAGTGACTCGTGGCACGTCATACAAGTTCGCTCTATTGAACCAGTCTAAAAGCAAGTCACTGTGGGAGATTTCACATAACTCTTCCTTGGAGAATCCAATTTGGCTCAGACTTGTGACATTGGAAAGAGGACGAAGAAGGCTACTACAGGTAGAAATTTCAAAACTGGATGATTCGAAATTAAAGAGATACATCAAATTCAATATCAGGCTTCTATAAAGTGAAAAAAGGTGTGTAGTTTTTTTTTAAATTTTTGTGTAAGCTTGGTTTAATGGAATTCAAAGGGCATAGTAAAGCATTATTATCGGTAATTGATGCCCCGAGGAAAGAAATTCAAACACCTAGTAAGGAACCTGAAAGCTCTAGAATGACGCATGAAGAAGAGGAAGAAATGCTACATGATATATCAAAATTACAAGAACAAGTGCAACAAATGTCACGCTCACAAAAGCTAACAGAAGCTAAGATAAATGGCATGGAATCTAAGATAAAGGGCGTGGAAGCTAATATGGATGATTCGAAGACAGATTTGAAGAGAGACATGGCAGATTTGAAGATGGCTTTGAAGACAGACATGGAAGAATTGAAGAAGTTGCTACAAGAAAGGGTCACTAATGGTGAATAGGTAGTAAAGTAAACTCATGATGAGAACAAAATAAATGTTAATCATGATTTCATAGATGCTAATGTTGGATCGAAGAATCACCATATTCCAAAAATCGATATGAGGAAGTTTGATGGCAAGGATCCAGCTATATGGATATTACAGATGGAGCAATTCTTCGATCTCAATAAGGTGCAAAACGCACAAAAGGTATGTATGGAAACTGTATATTTGGAACAAAATCAGTTTGTATGGTAACAATGGCTTTGCTCTCGTAAACAATTTATCACTTGGGCAATTTTTACGGAAGAATTGATAGCACATTATGAAGATACAAAAACCAACACTTTTTTTAGCCAATTGATAAGTCTCAAACAAAAGGGTTCGGTAATGGAGCACATTGAGGAGTTCCAAAAATTGAACATAAGGGTAAAAGATATTCCAAAGGAGCATAGGATTGATGTGTTCATAGGGTCTTTAAAGGATAATATCCAACATGATGTTCGCCTTTGGGAACCTGATTCATTAGAGAAGGCATTCAGGTTAGCAAGAAAAATGGAAAGCAAAATTATGGCAACCAGGAAGCATACCACTCACAACTATAAAGATGGAAGTGTTGTTGCCCCTAGTCTTCCAAAACCTATAAGATTGACACCACAACAATTGGAAGAAAAAAGAGTAAAAGGGCTTTGTTACAGTTGTGATAGCAAAAAAACTAAAGGTCATAAGTGTTCTGAGAAGAAATTATTCTACATAGATTGTGAAGAGGAAGAAGAAAAGGAGCAAGAAAGGTCAAAAGAAGAAGATATACTCCAACAACAAAGCCTAGATGAAGAACAAATAAATCTGACATATCTTGTAATGCATTGGTGGGAATTACCACTCCTCAAACCATCAAGATAGAAGGACAAATCAAGAAGAAATAGGTAATAGTGTTGATTGATTCAGGAAGCACCCACAATTTTATTCATTGTAGGGTAGCAAAAGAATTGAATTACTTCCTATATCCAGCACCAGAGTGTCAAGTGATGATTGCAAATGGAGGAACAATAAATTGCTCTGGAAAGTGCCATAATATCAAGCTATCCATGGGAGAATATGTATTGACTAGCCCAATGCTTTCCATTCCAATGGGAGGTGCTGATGTTGTACTAGGAGTCCAACGGCTACAATCCTTGGGTACAATAGCTTTTAATTTTCAAGAACTTTTCATCAAATTTTCTACGGAAGGAAAGGAAGTTGAATTAAGGGGTATTGCAAGAAACCAAGAAAGATAATCAGCTCTCATGGTATGACAAAGCTTCTAAAAAAGGAGAAAAGAGGTGTAATTGCACAATTATGTTCGCTAGATGTTTCCACATTGGAATCATCTATTTCTCCAGATCTCCAAAAAGTCCTGGACAATCATTCCAAGGTATTTGAGACTCCCAAGGGTCTCCCACCTATGCGTGATCATGATCATGCTATTCATCTGATTCCAGGAAGTGTTCCTCCAAACATCAGGCCGTACAGATATCCCTATGTCCAAAAAAGTGAAATTGAACGTATGGTTGCAGAAATGCTAGAGGCTGGTATAATTCAACCGAGTCAAAGTTCTTTCTCAGCTCCAGTAGTATTGGTGCACAAGAAGGATGGATCATGGCGCATGTGTCCAGATTATAGGGAGCTCAACAAGCTCACTATTAAAGATAAGTTCCCCATTCCTGTTATTGATGAATTACTGGATGAATTGCATGGATCAATTTACTTCACCAAGTTGGATCTTCGTTCGGGATATCATCAAATCAGAATGAAGATTGAAGACATTCCGAAAACGACATTTAGAACTCATGAGGGTCATTATGAATTTTTGGTCATGCCTTTTGGCCTTACCAATGCACCTTCAACATTTCAAGGTTTGATGAATTCAATTTTCAAACCATTCCTTAGAAAATTTGTGTTAGTATTTTTTGATGATATACTAATCTACAGCAAGTCTTGGAAGGATCATGTTGAACATGTTGACAGGGTGCTACAACTATTGGAGGAGAAACAATTATATGCAAAAAGATCCAAATGTTTCTTTGGAGTCCAGGAGGTGGAATATTTGGGTCATATTGTATCTCATGAAGGAGTTAAGGTAGACCCTAGCAAAATTAAAGCCATTAAGGAATGGAAAATCCCCACATCCATAAAGCATCTACGAGGATTTCTTGGGTTGACAGGGTATTATCGCAAGTTTGTTAAGAATTATGGGAGAATAGCAACACCTCTAACAACATTATTGAAGAAAGATTCATTTTCATGGACTTTGGAAGCAACAAAGGCCTTTGAACATCTTAAAGAGGCAATGTGTCAAGCACCGGTCTTAGCTACACCGGACTTCACAAAAACCTTTATTGTGGAATGTGACGCTTCAGGAAATGGAATTGGTGCTGTTCTAATGCAAGATGAAAGACCCATTGCTTTTGAAAGTCGTCCAATCAAGGGAAAGTTTTTAAGAAAAGCTATTTATGAGAAGGAAATGTTGGCAATACTCCATGCACTTAAGAAATGGCGACCCTACCTAATGGGAAGACACTTCAAGGTAAAAACGGATCATGATAGCCTTAAATATTTTTTAGAACAAAGATTATCCTCTGAAGAGCAACAAAAGTGGGTCACAAAGATGTTGGGTTATGACTTTGAAATCATCTACATAAAAGGGAAGCAAAATGTGGTGGTAGATGCACTCTCAAGAAAGGATGAGGATGTGGAAGCATTGTTGTGTGCCATTTCTGTTATCCAACCAGATTGGATAAACAAAGCAAGGGAGGAATGCAAGAATGACGAAGAAGTGTGGGCACTTATTCGAAAGCTACAACAAGATTCCAGTACTTCTGATACATTTAGCTGGCAAAATGATTCGTTATGGTACAAAGATCGCTTATACCTCTGTAAGAATTCCTAGCTAAAACAAAAGATTCTTATGGAATTGCACACTTCTCCCTTAGGAGGGCACTCAGGTTTTTTAAAAACTTACCACAGGGTTAAGAAGGAATTTTTTTGGGATGGCCTTAAATCAGATATTCAAAAGTTTGTGGCGGAATGTTTGGTTTGGCAGCAAAATAAAGTTGAAACAATTAAGACACTAGGTCTATTACAACCTTTATCCATTCCAAGCCAACATTGTGAGGAGGTTTCAATGGATTTTATCACAGGTTTACCCAAGTCTGAGGGAAAGAGTGTCATCATGGTGGTAGTTGATAGACTTACCAAGTATGCACACTTTTGTGCATTATCACATCCATTTAAAGCTAGTACAGTTTCTACTGCATTTATGGAAATAGTTCAAAAGCTACATGGAAACCCAAAGATTATTGTAAGTGACAGAGATCCCATTTTCACTGGAAATTTTTGGACAGAATTATTTTCTTGTCTTGGTACTCAGTTAGCTCATAGCTCATCTTATCATCCTCAATTTGATGGGAAAACTGAGATAGTAAACAAATGTTTGGAAGGATATCTTCGTTGCTTTGTATCTGATAAACAGACACAATGGGTCAAATGGTTGCCTCTGGCTGAATGGTGGTATAACACTTCCTTCCATACAGCAACAAAAATGACCCCATTTATGGCACTTGATGGGTATCAACCACCATCTATCACATCACATTTAAGAGAAAATTCTAAGGTTCAGGCAGTGGAACATCACATCGAACATCAACAACAAGTCCTCCAACTCTTAAAGGATAACCTC
The DNA here is from genome assembly GCA_031772625.1 of Pinus tabuliformis. Lineage (NCBI taxonomy): Eukaryota > Viridiplantae > Streptophyta > Pinopsida > Pinales > Pinaceae > Pinus > Pinus tabuliformis. Next base: position 634,353,767 of record CM062820.1, on the reverse strand, counting down.
GTGTTGGCACAAAATAGAATGAAACAACAGGCAGATCAACATCGCAGTGAAAGAAGTTTTGATGTAGGTGATTGGGTATTCCTACGGCTACAACCATATAAGCAAATGTCCCTAAAGCAAGCTAAGAAGGATAATAAATTATCACCAAAGTATTATGGTCCATACAAGGTGTTGCCAAAGATTGGTACTATGGCATACAAATTGGAGCTTCCTGCAGCTTCTTGATTGCACCCAGTTTTCCATGTTTCATGTTTAAAGAAGGTTATAGGTGACAAGCTCCCAATTCAAACAATATTTCCAGAACTTGACGAGGAAGGAAAAATTATATTGGAACCGGAAGCAGTCACAGAAATAAGAACTCGACAGCTATGAAATCGATCAATTTCAGAGTATCTTATCAAGTGGAAGAACTTATCCGCTGAAGATTCCACATGGGAGGATGAGAATTTTATGCAGAAGTATCCAGAACTACTCAAGCGTTGAGGACAACACTTTTTTGAAGGAGAGGGGCATGTTGGGTCCCTATAATACTAGTGATTACCCCATTACTATTGTAGTTATACCCCTTATTTATATTGCTGTGTCCCTATTACCCCCATATTGTTATTTCTGTGCCCCATAGAATCCCTCTATTGTTATTTTTGTGGCTTTATATTATTATTGTTAGGTCGGCTGGATTATATTGTGACTCCTTAGACTCCTATATATAGAAAGGAGGTTTTGTCATTTGTATCATCCAAGAATTGTTCATTTATGTAATGTAAAGGAGGTTGCCCCCTCGAAGAGGCTGAACTCTAAGGCGTTGATCTATCTTTTCTATCTTTTCTTGAGCTGGTTTCATAACACCCACACCCAGGGATGAAATTCCCCTACAACCTCAAGTATCCTTAGAGCCATTTGACAAGTTGGGATGCATTTCATTGGGCTAATTGATCCACCATCAAGACAAAAAAATTACATCATTATGTGCATTGATTACTTGACAAAGTGGGTTGAGACAAAGGCATTCAAAGTAGCAATTGAGCAGAAAGTGGCAGAATTTTTAAGAGAAACATATTCTACAAGTTTGGGTATCCAAGTGAAGTAATCATTGATCAAGGAGCACAATTCACATCCAATTCGATTGAAGATCTCATGAGGCAACACCATATCAAGAAAAAGACATTCATTGCCTATCACCCTCAAGAAAATGGGTAACTAGAGGTCACAAACATAGCATTTGAGAGCATCCTCACCAAGGTTGTTGGAAATATTGGGCAGAGAGACTAGTAGAGACCACTTGGGCCTACAATACCACTTGGAAAACCACCGGTGGATTCACTCCATATGATTTGGTTTATGGGAAGAAAGCTCTAATTTCTATTGAGTTTTAATATAACACTTTGAAAATGGCAACTTAGTTTGACTTAGATGTCACCATAGCACAACAAGAAAGGCTACTCCAACTGAATGGCTTAGATGAGTTGAAAATGCAAGCTCTCTTACACACTGAAGTCATACAACTGCCAAGGAAGGTCTAGAATGACAAACATATCAAGGAAAATACTTTTCAAGAAGGGGATTGGGCCATGTTATATGATTCTAGATTCAAATATTTTAAAGGGAAACTAATGAAACGATGGTTGGGTCCATACCTAGTAGAAAAGTGTCATGAAAATGGATCTGTCTAGATCAGAACCATTGATGAGGAAGGCATTCCCTTACTTGTAAATGGTTATATGTTGAAGCTATCTAGAATACCTTTTTCCAAGGAAGAATTTATCAGTTCAGCCAACAAATAATTAAATGTGATTGGGAGTTTCATAGCTTCCAGTCCACAATATTCTGAGAAATTTAAACTATGAAACTATAGGGTTGAAAACCTCTCTAAGGTAGCCAAGGAGAAAAAAAAGGGAAAAGAAAAAAGTAATAATGATACCTAAGAGAAACCCTCCTTGGAGGCACCTATGGAAAGCATGTAGGTTGAACACCTTCTTTGAGGTAGTCTGTGTGTCTCAAGAAAAAAAGAAAGAAAAAAAGGAGAACAAAGAAGAAGCTCATATCGTGTCTGCTGACCTTTCTCTTATTTTTCATAATTGTGCATAGTAGAAGATTTCATGGCTACTGGCCAAGACCTAAAATCTTTCATCCATTACTCCATCCATACACCTCATATCCATCCTCACCATTCATATTACTATCTCTCGCCACCATCCCATAATCAATAAATGTAAATTTCATCTCCTCTCTGTGATGCTAGGGGAAGGACCTATATTGCTACAGGAAGGTCCTATAATGCTACAGGAGGATCTTGTGGAGCTACAACAGGGATATACGAGGAGTAGAAAATCCAAAAATACCATTCTAAATCTAAGAAATGATATATAGGTTCCTCCTATGATTTTTCCATCATCCATCCATCACCCATTTACTCCATTTCGCCAAACATTTTCTCAAATTCCCCACTCTATCCTACCTTGAAAATAAGCAAAAGCCAATATTCTCTATTCCTATAATATCTACACTTCCCTTTCATGACTTTAACCCTATCCTCATATCTTTTCATCATCTCCCCTATCTACCTCATGTAAACTAAAGACTTCAATGGAAGATCAAGAGACTACTATAAGAAGAAACTCCTCCTGCAAGAGCCTATGAAACCACAACAGGAATCACTGATATAATTTTTTTCTAGCACCAGGAGGGATGATTAAGCTTTTTTTGTAGCTATGAAGATACACCTCTTCTCAAGGAGGTTTTGTATTCACCACGAGTAGAAACTTCGACATCAAAAGAGTCACCTGCATACACACATCAAAAGTAAAAGTCAAGGTATCATCAAGAATGAAGACATGCACAAGAAATAAGTCAAAGAGGTCAACTCCCTTGATCATAATGATATATGGTCTAGATCCAGCATGAAAAACTCTAAAATATTTTGATCCACAGGTACGATCGGGTATGGAAACCCTAACCTCCTCCCTCTGCATAAAAATGACTAAAATGTGTTTTGAGCGAGAAAAGGTGTTTTAATAGGTTGGAGGTGGCCACTGAAATTGATCAGCCTCAACTAGTAAACATGAGCTAAGTCACCATACAACGTGGAAATATCAACCCAAAATGAATTGGTTTCTTTGAAGAGTGAGGTGATAATCATGAGGAGAGAGAAATGATTACAGTTAGCGGGGACAACGGTCCAAAAGAGGAAACTCTTGTTAATGCAAATTCACTAGAGCGCTCCAAGAGTTTAACCAAAAGACGATATTAGATGTTGGCTCTATTTCATTTTCACCATCACTCATTCCAAAAACAGGTAGAGGAAGGATGAGCTACTACATCGAGCAACCTAGAGTGCAACTGAGGAGCTTTGAACCCTGTCTGCAAGTGCTACAAGAGAAAGATACAGGAAGGCCTACAATTTCTACAAGAGGGCTGAGAGGAGCTACTGAGGAGTTCTGAGGATAAAAATGAGTGACATTGCCTCAATACTCTCTCAAAACCTTCATGCACCCCCATAATTTCTCTGACAAGAAGTAAGTGACACCCTCCTTCTCTGTTTCTACACCCAATTACATCATAATTCTACTTGAAATTATGAGCCTGTAGCAGTCAATTGGTTAGTAGGAGGTATTTTTGAAGTTTGTTGTGGTTAAGAGAAGCCAAAATAGTTTGGTTGATATAAATTGGAGCACCCTTTTTCCTCACTACTACCAAACACTTTACCATTGTTTTGCCACTGGGACTGTTTGAATTTTTTCTGAATTCCACACCTACATAGCATCAAGGAGTAATAGAGAAGAAATGGGGGAGCATTTAAAATAAGGTAACCCTCAGACACTAGGAGAATTTAGAAACACCCTCCTGTATTTGAAATCTTCAGAAGACAATAGTTGTTGGGTTTCTTTGAGTTGTTAAAGGGGTATGATGATGATCTTGCCCATGAATTTTCCATGGAATTACACTCTCAAGAGGAAGACAATGCTACAATTGTTGTTAGAGGCTTTTCCATCTCTCTCAGTCCCAAAACCATCAACAGGGTGACCACCTTGCATCTTGGAATTAGGTGAAACAAAGAGGACAAACAAAGTGTCACAACTAGGAAAAACTTCTTTGTTTCAAAAGAGAAGCCTATAGAATACAAGAATGGAGTGAGAAGAGAAACTCTTCCTTACCCTTGGGATGAGGTAGCTTACCATATCCGTAAATATATATCTTGTGAAGGGAGATTAAGTGTGGTTTATTCCTACCACTTTAGCCTACTCTAAGAGCTGTGATTCAAGGCAGAATTACACCTTCCTCAAAGACTTAGTGTCCCTCATTTCCTCCTATAATCAATCATGGAGATGAGTGGTGGGCTCCAGTATTGTAGCAATAATGCTACAACTCCTGGGGCTTCCTATCTCTAATTTTATCAACCCGGTAGTTCGTACAAACTTGGAAGCGTTGGTGCTGTATGCACAAGTACTAGCTCTTGTCGCAGCTGTCACTTGGTCAGCTGGCACAAGTCCGCTAGGGCTCAAGCCAACTTTTATTTGCTCTCAGAAGAAGCTTTCTAAATGATGGACGAAGGCTATTTCAAAGGAAATTAATCTACTTTGCAAAAATGAACTGAAAGCCAACCAAAACATGGAAACCCTAGTAAACCCTAATCTGACTAGTTTAACCTCTATGATGCAATGGTGAGAGTGCAAATGTCTAAAAATGATGCCATTACTTCTAGTGATGTGAAATGCATGAACTCAAACTACTTCCATTGAAAAGAACATTGTTTTTGTATTTTTGCTTAAGTGGATGGAGTGATTATGATTTTGTTTCTTATTAGGGTTTGGTTGTGCAGAGATGGTGCGAAGGGAGAGAAAGCTTGGGGAAAGGTCAGGAGGGCTAGGAGAGGTCCCAGGGGATCCCTAGCATCAGTCCATAGAAGTCCACAACATTCAGGTGCTTGGCAACCGAGTTTGTAGACTCCTACAGGATGTCTGCAGGGGATCCTACAGGAAACTCAGGGATTCTACAGGAAGTCTGCTAACTTCTACAGGATGTTCTACCGTGGGAGTTTTGGGTGATGGTGAAGTGATGGAGCGGTAGGGGTGGATAGGTAAGATGGAGATGGAGCTTGTGATGGCTTAGGGGCAGAGAAATAAGATGGAGAAAGAGTGCATGAAGTTGGTTGGTGGGTAGAAGGATGGAAGCAACGAAAGGTCAAGAAAATGGAGCTACGTGGGCAATGGGAAAGTTGGAAGGTAAACGAGCTGGACAGAGGTCGAGTAGGTGGCTTTAGGCGTGGTTAAGAAGAAGAAGAAGGAAATGGAATGATACTGAGCAGTGTAAATAAAACAAATTGCTTATGTCTTGCACCAAAAACGAGAATCCATTAACCTGTGCTACCTGTGCTATTTAACCAATGAACAATAATGTAAATCGTGAAGAGAAGTCATGCATGGAGTTGGAATGGAGAAGTATGGCTCAAGATCAGAGTGCATGGATGGTTCTATGATTAAAATGACTATGTTGCAGCTTGCATAAAAGTAGAAAAAGACTGTGTTTTTTTGGTGGTTGGTACAGACTGCACCCCAATCTCTAAACAGAGATGGCAGTGAAGTCACTATCAACCTTTTCTTGGAGCTCCAATGAATTACAATCCTCCTATTCTAATCTAAGCAACTGAAAGCGATTTAACCATAAGCTAATCCTACTCAATCTCATTAAAGAAATCAAATCAGCAGGCTGTGTTCTTGAAATGCATGTCAAAACAAAGAAACAAAGTGCTGAAAAGAAAGGCAAATAACACTACAAAGAAGAGGAGGTCTATTGCTCTCAGGTTGGGCCCTAACCTGAGAGCTATAGCTCCCTTAAAAACTCAGAATTAGATCAAAAACTGCTTGCCTTTATTCATAATCAAGAGTCTAATGTCATGCCAAAACTGGCTTACGAAAACAAACACCGAGCTGTAGCTCGTGCTCAGAAATTACAACACTAGTTCAAAAGTTCAAAAAGCTCCTATCAAAGGCTATGGCCTTCATATTTATACACAATGAAGATCAAGCTGGCTTCCTCCATTCGTGGAGCTTGGCTGTCCAACTGAAAGTCAAACTGCTGATCCTGTAGAATCCGTTGGCTGCCTCTAAGCTCGGTGGGGAGAGCTGTTGGAGCTCGGAGTTAAGGTGAAAATCACGAGGGAGGTTATTTAAGGCTGTAGACAACCTCCCTATAAACCTCAAATACCACCTTTGTTGTCTCCTTGTCTCCTTCTGCGTGGTATTTTGCTCTCTTTAATGCCAAAAACCTGAAATCATCATGTATTAGCCACATAGATATAATGCCTGCCCTTCTTCCTACAAATAACATGAATATACTAAGAAATGAATGCATAAGTGATAAAAGATGAATGGTTGAGCAAGGTAAGTAGGCCAAATGAGCCCAAATTGTACCAAAAATTGGGGCTCATCATCACCCCCCAGCTAAAATATTTGCTCATCCTTGAGCAACTTAGTCAAAATCTTCATCTTTCATTGCTTTTACTGCTTCCCTTACGTCCCAAGCCTCTGTGGTAGTGTCCTCCTTGCTGATATGAAACCCAGCTTTCCTGTTCACCTCTTCCCATTGTTCACTGTCATCTTCCTCTGTGTTGCCTTCAGTCAACCCTAGCAGTAGTGGTGGGCTGAGTTTAAGGCCAATCCAGCTGGCCTGGAGGCTTTGCATGGATTTCTTGTAAAGGTCTACCCTTACCAAAGCTTCCCTCATCCGAGTTGGGGTATGGTACTCTCGAATTTTCAAACTGTGTGCCAAGGTATTCCATTTGCGTGTGCATGCTTGGGCAGCACTTTCTCCTAACAGTCTTTCCATGTCTTCAAAATGAGCTATGGCTTGGGCCTGTTGGTCCATAAATCTCAAGGAAGCTGTGGGATCAGTAGACAACTGTTGGTGTGCTGAGATGAGTGCAACCAGATCCTCTGGTTCTGCTCGAATGAACAATGGCTCGTTCAATTCTCGGTTCATGACCGATTTTGCTTCAGCTCCTCTTTGATCCTCATGGTTCAACCATGAAGCGAACGCCATCAATTGCATATCACCCAAGGTAGTATTGGGATCCCAGGAGACTTCATTAGGCAGAGCCAAATTGTGGAGGTAGAACTCTGCCAATTTGGCTTTATCTTCCGACGAACTAGTACTACACAACTCAGAAAATTGTTGTGGGTTTTGGATCTGAGAAATACCTCTTTGTGCCAAGGTATTTATTTGGAACTGCAGCCATTGATCTTTCAAGTACAAACCATAGGATTTTGCAGGTTGTCTGCACTGTATTGCCTCCATGGCCCAACTGGCCATGCAGGCCAATTGTGCTTCCTTTTGCTGCAGCTGTTCTTTTAGAGCTTGCACTTCAATTTGTGCTTGCTGTTCTACTTCCTGTAGAAGTGTCATTGGCTCCTCAAGACTGGTGGTCAGCTCCTATTTGCCTTGTTGTTCTTTTGTGGTGTCTTTGGAGGATGTACCTGCCCCTGCCCTCAGCTCTTGTAGCTGCAATCTTAGCTTCTGGTTTTCTTCCTGTAGGTACACTCTTTGGCAATTAGCAACATGTTTAGCCATGGCGAATTCACTCCTGACCTCCTTGAGTTGCTCTTGTAAGGGACCTATGTCCGCCACACCTTTTGACTTGGCAATTTGCATCCATGTGTGGGTACGGACTCTTTCTTCTTCTAATGCAAAAAACAGGGGTACAGTAAATTTCTGCGGTATGATTTTGCCCGCCTCTAAGAAGGTGTAGTATGAACTTAGACTAGGCTGAGGGCTGGGCTCTGGTATATGTTCTTTTTCTACCTCTTTAGGTGGCTCTATCTCACCCTCCCTTGGTGGTGATGAGGGTCCTTCTCCTTCCCTCTTCTCTGTTTCCTGTAGCCGGACCAAGTGTCCTGTAGAACATTTTCAGCCTCCTGTAGCCGAGCTTTTTCAGTCAACAGGTCTAACCTTTCTTGCCACGTATTTTTCTTTGGACTCCCCTTCTCATAGGTGACTGTTATCCTTGATGGGGACTTTTCCTTGGTAGAAGCAGGGGCATCTTCAATGACAATCGGGCTGCTGGACGAAGGCTGTGGCTTGCCCGTCTTTATCCTAACACTTCTTCGAGCTTTAAAGTATAGAGGGGTCTCCCTCTTCCTCTTTTCTTTTGGCTTAGGTGGCGTGCTGAGGCCAGCTAGTACAACTGCTGCCTCCCTTGCCAGAATGTCCACCTTCCTCTCCTTGGGTTTCACCTTTTCAGGGCTTCCTGTAGAAGACCCTGTTTTAGCCAATTTCGGGCTTCCTGTAGAAGCCCCTGTTTTGGTAATTTTCGGGCTTCCTGTAGAAGCCCCTTTTTCAATGATTTTCGAGCTTCCTGTAGAAGACCCTTTCTCTGTTTTCGGGCTTCCTGTAGAAGACCCTTTCTCTGTTTTCGGGCTTCCTGTAGAAGCCTGTTTCTGCTTTCCTGTAGACACAGGTGTCGCCACCTTGGCTTTCTTTGCTGCATGGGTTTTTCTTTTTGGTTGGGTTGCAGGTGCTGATGAGGTACTTGGGCTGATGTGGACCTTCTCAGCTTTGTCTGTTATGCTCTGCAACCTTTTCTCTCTTGCTGACAAAATGGTTGTGTCACCTTTTTCTTTGTCATCCTTTTTCTCATGCTTCTTCTTTTGTTCTTTCTTCTGCACTGTGGTCGGGGTCTTCTGGTCTGTTTCCTTCTTTCCCTCGGCCACTGATTATTTTTCCTCACTGCTGGAGGAACCCGTTTCTTCAGCCAACATTCTTATGTCTCCATCTCTCGTCAAATTTCTGAATGATTCCCATGAGAGGGGAACCTTATATGAATGAAGCGCATCCTCCACAAGAAGTTTGATTAACCCATGGTGGGCTACCTGATCTGGTATGCCTTGTTTTAACTTTGTGGCACACTCAATTAGAGACTGTAGCAGGAAATAAGGAATGCTCAGTTTCTGTTCTACAGGAAGATCAATCCGGTGCCTCAATTCAGTGAGCAACCGAAAGTGATACCCGTACACGATGCTATAACGGCCTTCACAGGTTATATACTTCATGATCTGTAGGCTAACTTCATTCCATGGTGGCAACAAACTGGTTCTACGCACCCCATTTTTGTCCTCCGAGAATTCCTCCTCAGGTGGAAAGAATTCTTTCTTGGCCTGCTGGCTCAACTTCCTTTCTTCCTTATCCCATGCCAAACCCATTGGAAGTTCAGTAATTCGACTGATATACTGTGGGGTGAACTTGAGGCTTAGGCCCCTGACGTTCACTGTGAGCAGTGTCTTGGATTTCGGCCTCAGAGCCTGCAAAAATTCTTCTGCCACTTCATCGTCGTAACACTGCAATTTGTCACAAAAAGATATCCATTGAACCCGTGTGAAGAGCTCCACCACCTCCTGGTTTTCCCTTAACTTGGTTGAATCAGTGGGTTCTCGTCTAATAAACCCACCCGGCATGATAAAACAGTTTCCTTAACCAGAGGTGGTGATTGTGGAAGAGATTTGGTCTACTGAGACAGAGTGTAGAATTACGCTTCTGTCATGCACATAATCCACAAAACTTATCCCTGAGGAGCTTAACACAGTTTAATTACCCTGACATCCTATAGAATGAGAGTATAGGCACAACAGACAACAATTTCACCACTTTTCTATGACCAGACTGTGGACGACGATTCTGCCACCTTTAAAAACCAGTTGCATGAAGAGTTCAGGGTTACGTTTTTAATCTGCCACCTTTTTACGTGAGGCACCCGCCTTCCTGTAGAAACTGCGTTCCTGTAGAAGCAACGTTCCTGTAGGAGCAGCGCGCGATTTTCGGGAAAGACTGCAGTTGGTCTGCGCTCTGGGTGTGCTTCACAAACGTTCTAATAGCCAAAGGCTCGGCGTATCGAACTGCAGAAAGATCAGGATAGCCACTCGAGTTCAAAACGGTGGTTGATAAATGCATGAGGGCAATCTAGCCGATTAGATTTTGAATCGGCGGAATCCGTGGCACGGGGGTGAGCTGTCCCCGCTGGACCGTTGGGCGACATCATCCCATCATTCAACTGCGCGTTCACTTGCTGCCGCATCAATTCCCGCAGATCTGTCGTCGCCTCTTCTGTTAAACTCATTTTTCCCGACGAGATTGCTCTCACGTGCGTGCTGCCCATTCTTTTTGTCATGGCTGCCACCCAAACATCCAACTAGACCATTAACTGGCTGACGTGGCCGGCCAAATGGCCATACGGCCGCTCAACCCATTCACCTTTACACTTTGCAATCAAATCAAAGTAAAATTCATGCAATCTGATGGAAGGAAGGATCGAGACACTTACCTGCGCGGCTGCACACGATGTTTTGGTTTTGTGGACGCTGATGAGTGGATTTACCTGCTACTGGCGAACTTACACAGGCCCGGAGGTCCATGTTTACAGGCTGCCGACGATGGATTGGATGCTTTGGTTGCATGCGCCCGCGTTTCATTGCATATGGTCGGCGCTATGAATGGTATCCACTCTAGCGGGCTTAACTGTTACAGGACTCCCGTGAGATGTCTTGTAACAGTTCTTCCTCCTTGGGTGCATGCTGCACGACGAAGGATCTGGCCTCACGATCATGCTCCCGGAGCTTCTGGATGACTGGGATGAATATGGTGTGAGATCTCCAACGTTTTTTCATTTAAAATTTGCCTTTTCTTGAGAACTCATCGATCTGCTTTGCTGGTGCAGGTAACTTTGTTGCATGTCGACAAGGATGGTGGAACAAGATAACAACAATGTGCAAGGGTGACAACAGTGGCTTGCATGCGTCCAAACCAATCCTTAGCCGTTAGATCTCCTCATGAAATGAATTTTGGGCCGTTCTGAGCTTCTACAGGAAGTTTCCTATAGAAATACAGAGCTTCCTGTAGAAAGTTTGCGTTTCCTATAGAGAGTCTGCACCTTCCGGTAGAAAATCTGCATCTTCCTGTAGAAAATCTGCGTCTTCCTGTAGAAAATCTGCGTCTTCCTGTAGAAAACTCAAGCTGTAATAAAATTGCACATACCTTGGAGAACATGAGTATTCTTGGAGGAGGTGCTGGTGAGGTTTCCTGACAGCATGATAAGGATCCTGAGCTTTGAGTTGAGAGGCTTCCTCTCCTCCATAGAACACCTGCAACCTGCATGCAATTTTACATAATGAATCTGCTGACCTTGTTTTTTTCTTTTGTTTTTTTTTTCTTTTTTTTTTTTGAAAGATAACAGGGGCGCCTCATTGAGGTTTTCACCCTTGCCATCTGCCTTAAGCGCCTCAAAGAGGTTTTCACTCAAGGATCTTTTCCAATCTTTTTTTTTTTTTTTTTGAAAGACAATAGGGGCGCCTCAATGAGGTTTTCACCCCTACCACCTGCCTTGGGCGCCTCAGAGAGGTTTTCACCCAAGGATCTTTATTATTATTATTATTTTTTTAGATCTTTTAGGGTATGCCCAAAGGAGAGGCAGAACCCTTCTCTATGACTAATACTGATTTCTCCATAGTTTTGATGAACTCTTGTCTTGAGAGAGGCTTCCTGTAGATCTTCAATCTATGCCCATTGACAAGCATGGGGATGGCTTCCTCATCAATGGTCCAAATAAGAACAGATCCATTGTCATGACATTTTTCCATTGAATATGGCCCTAGCCATCTGGTTCTCAGCTTTCCCTTGAAATCTTTGTATCTGGAGTCATACAACAAAGCCCAATCTCCAGGCTGGAATTGCTTGTCATGGAGATGTTGGTCATGCAACACCTTTCTCTGAAGTTGAACCACTTCTGAGTGAAGGAGGGCCTGCATTCGGTGCTCATCCAGTCCATTCAACTGCAATAACCTTTCTTGTTGTGCATGGCTGAGATCTAGATCTAGCTGAGCTTCCATCCTCAAAGTGTTGTATTCAAACTCGATGGACAGCAAAGCTTTCTTCCCATAGACCAGCTCATAAGGTGTGAAGCCGGTGGTGGTCTTCCAAGTGGTATTGTAAGCTCATGTGGCTTCAACCAGGCGATCTGCCCAGTCCTTTCTGCTGCTGCTCACCACTTTAGTTAAGATCCCTTCTAATGCTCTATTGGTGACTTCCACCTGCCCATTTGCTTGAGGGTGATAGGGGGTGGAAGTCTTATGCTTGATCTTGTGATGAGCTAGTAGATCTTCAACCAGGTTGGAGGTGAACTGGCTCCCTTGATCAGTGACCAGCTCTCTTGGATAGCCAAACTTATAGAAGATGTTTTCTCTTAGGAACTCGGCCACCTTTTCTTCTGTTGCTGCTTTGATTGCTTTGGTCTCTGCCCACTTTGTCAGGTAGTCAGTGCACACAATGATGTAAGACCTTTGCCTCGAAGGAGGGTTGATTGGGACCGCAAAGTCCATACCCCACTTCTCAAATGGCTCAAGAGTCACCTGAGGTTGGAGAGGCATCTCATCCCTTTGGGTCGGTTTCCCCATTCTTTGGCATTGGTCACACTGGCTGGCATATCTTCTGACATCTTGATGAAGTGTGGGCCAATAGTAGCCTGCCTGCAGGATCTTGAAGGCAGTTCTCTTTGCTGCAAAATGTCCTCCACAAGGCCCATCATGACAGGTGAGGAGGATATCAAAGACTTCCTCCTCCCTTACACAACACCTTAAGATCTGATCGGGGCCAAGCTTGAACAGATTGCCCCCGATCCAAGTAAATGAGGCACTTTTTCTGATGATTCTGCTCTTCTCTCTTGAAGATAGGTGCGGAGGGAACTGTGCTGAAACAAGGTAGTTTGCTATATCAGCAAACCATGGAGAGAGTGCTGAGATAGCAAACAAATGCTCATCAGGCATCTGGTCATCCACCATTCCATCCTCATCTGCAGACAAATCCAATCTAGATAAAAAGTCAGCAACAACATTTTCTTTACCTGGTTTGTCAACAATGGTCAAATCAAACTGCTGCAACAAAAGTAACCATCTAATAATACGAGCATTCACATCTGGTTTATTCATTAAATATCTAATGGCAGCATGGTCTGTATGTACAAATGTTTGATAGCCAGTGATATAGTGTCGGAACTTGTTCAGTGCATGGACCACAGCTAAGAATTCCTTCTCAGTTACAGTGTAATTCAGCTCAGCTTTGGACAAGTTTTTACTAACAAAGTAAATGGCATATGGAAGTTTTTGTTCGACTTGTCCTAAAGCTACACCTATGGCTTTGTTCGAGGCATCAGTGTGGATGTGGAAAGGTAGGGTCCAGTTTGGACCTCTCAGGATTGGGGCTGACACCAACTTGTCCTTCAATTCATTCAAAGCCCTCTGACAATCGTCAGTCCATTTAAACTCCACATCTTTTGCCAACAGGCCAAACAATGGCGAGGCTAGCTTGCTGAAGTCTTTAATGAATCTCCGGTAATATCCTGCTAATCCCAAGAAACTCCGAACATCCCTTACCTTTTGAGGAGGTGGAACCTTCTTGATGAGAGCAATTTTGTTAGGATCCACCTGTAACCCCTGGCAAGAAATGGTATGGCCTAACACGGTCCCTTCAGTCATCAGGAATTCACATTTTTCAGGACTAAGGGACAGGTTCATCTCAATGCATTTGGTTAGGACTTTTCCCAGATTGGACAATGCTTCCTGGAAGTTGGCCCCATAAGGAGTAAAGTCATCCATATAGATTTCCACCGCATCATGGACCAGCTCCGAGAAGATGCTTAAGACAGCTCTCTGGAAGGTAGCAGGAGCATTGCATAGCCCAAAGGGAAGAACTTGGTAGGCAAAGGTACACCAAGGGCAAGTGAAGGTGGTCTTATCTTGGTCTTCCGGGCTGATTTGAATCTGGTTGTACCCGCTAAACCCATCCAGGAAAGAGAAGAACTTCTTTCCTGCCAGTCCATCCAACACCTGATCTATGAAAGGTAGAGGGAAATGGTCTTTCTTGGTAGCTTTGTTCAGTTCTCGGTAGTCCACACAGATTCTCCACTTCCCATTTTTCTTGGGAACCAACACCAGAGGGGACACCCATTCACTATCTGAGATGGGGTAAATGAATCCGGCATCCAACAGTTTTTGCAGTTCTTCCTTGACAATGTCCTTAAGGGCTGGATTCATTCTCCTCTGAGGTTGCCTAACCGGTTTACAACCCTCTTTGATGTATATGTGATGGGTACGGACCGAGGGATGGACTCCTTTCATCTCCTTATAGCTCCAAGCAAAAGCATCCAGGTGACTGGCCAACAGGCTACACAGCTCCTTTCCCTAGGTAGGAGATAGGGAGGAGCTGATCTTTAACGTTCTCTCAGGGCCGAACTCCACATTCTTGACTCTGGGAGTGACAGGGTTTGTTGTACAAAGATCCACTAGGGTGCTAGCTTGGGCATCCTCCACCAATTTCTCTAAGGATAGTGCACTGGAAGGTGGATTCTGGATCAAGGTCTCGATCAAGTCATCCTCGGTTGGGGGGTCTCTTCTAGTGGTATCTAGGGTGCACAGAGGTGCTGAGTACACCTTGTCTTCCTCTCCTTCCTCCAACCAGAGTGGTAAGTCATGCTCTAAGGAGGGTTGGGTAGGAGGGTATAGGACTAGCTGCTTGGACATAGGACCATTTTTGATGGTCATATTTCCTGCACGACAACTTATGTAAGCATCTGCAGTGGCTAACCAAGGCCTCCCAAAATGAGAGGATATCCAGTAAGCTTTGCCTTGGGTTGCAGAACTAAGAAATCTGCAGGGTATTCCCAAGAGTCGACAGAGACCAAGACATCCTCCACAATCCCTTCGGGAGTCACAGTGGAGCGATCTGCTAATTGCAGTACTGTCGAGGTCTTCCTCAAGGAACCCTGAAGATTGAGTTTGAGCATGGTGTCCCTGGTCATCACAGTAATGGCAGCCCCCAGATCAATCAAGGTGTGTGGTATGATGATGCCATTGATGTGGACATCCACTACAGGACTTCCAGGATCTAGATACTTTGGGCAGATGACTTGTCCTAACATAAGGTCAGACAGTTGTCCTATGACATTGATGGTTGAAGCATCTTTCTTCCGCCTGCCTGGGTGTTTGAAACACTTTTCCTTAACTAGTTTGTTGTATATTGGCACATCCTTGATGGCTTGGAGAAGTGGTATTTTTACACAC
Source organism: Pinus tabuliformis (assembly GCA_031772625.1). NCBI lineage: Eukaryota > Viridiplantae > Streptophyta > Pinopsida > Pinales > Pinaceae > Pinus > Pinus tabuliformis. The sequence goes on along the minus strand of CM062820.1, from coordinate 634,338,675 downwards.
AACTGCTTGAGCTCACCCAGAAGCTCATCCTCCTCTGAGTTGGGTTGTGCGGTGGCTGTTAGTCTCTCAGGAAAGGGTGGAATAGCCTTTGGTTCACTTTCCTGTTTATCTTCCTCATCCTCTGGGGGAGGAGGTTGGTGATCTGGAAGAGTCTTGCCAGATCGAAGATTGATCTCCTAGATCTCCACAGCATAGGTAGGGCATGATGTTTCCCCAGCGTATACCTGCTGGGCCTGTCTATTGTTGGGGTTCGGGTTCGGTTGAGCAGGTATTTGGGGTTGCCTTGGAGGAGCAGGAGGTAATGGTTGAGGTTGAACTAGTGGTGGAGGAAAACTGGAAGGAGGAGTGTTGTATTGGGGCCTCCACCCCGACTGAGGTGCATTCCACTGAGGCTGTGGCTGGACCTGTGAGTGATAAGAATGAGTAGTGGGTGGAGTAGGGTACTGAGGTGGATAAGACCATGGAGGAGGCATAGACCAGGAAGGATGAGCAGGGGGACCCCAGGAAGGCATAGGAGTCGATTGGTTGGGGTTGTAATAAGCTTGAGGTGCCCCTTGCATCCCCTGCTGGTAAGTTCTAGGTCCTTGTGGCCTCCTTTGGTTGAGGTAATAGAGAGGTTCAGTGGGAGCTTCTGTCCCTTGGTACATGGCTTTGAATCCAGGCAAGGTTGGACATTGGTTTGTGGGATGGTCCTCCTCACAAACGAAACACACTTCAACCGAATGCAATGGACATTCGTTCTTAGGGTGCCTCCTGGTACATCTAGGGCAGAAGATAGCCAAGGCTCTCTCAACCTCTTCCTTCTTTTGCTGGATCCTGAATGTGTCCAGCTACATGGCAATGGTCTGTCTCACCTCACTCTTAAGATCTTCCAATTGATTTGCAAACTCATGTTTAGAGAAAGAGACACCAGTTGAGAGGAGGTTTCCTCTACCTCGTTTCTGAGCTGCCCTGGAGTGGTTTCTAAACACAGTCTTGATGTCCTCATAAGGCAGTTGGTAAATGTCCCCCCCAGCTAACATGTGAAGGGTATCTAAGAGGTCTTCAGGGACTCCTCAGAGCAGGACCAACTTGAGGGATTTAGGGTCAAGTGTGCACCTGGCCCGCTTATAGCTAAGTTGGAACCTCTCCTCATAATCCTCTAAGGACTCATCATTTCCCATGGTCATCCAAAAGATTTCTCCCTTGGTTTCCTTGGACCTACAGTAATCCCTGTACTTGGTATTGAAATCTTGCTGCATCTGAGCCCAAGTGGTGATACTATTCCCAGGTAAGCCCATGAACCAGCATAATGCTGCATCCTTAAGAGTTGAAGGGAAGAGTTTCAGCTTTTGCTCATCTTCAGTATAGTCATAGGTTCGACAAAGGACAACAAACTCAAACAGGAAGGTATCAGGATCTTCAGTAGTCAGTCCATGGAAGTGAGGTAAGGCGGATGGGCTAATGTTCTTCATTTTCATCTCTCCATTGGTCTCTCGGATGGGGAAGGCACCTTCTATTCTCTCATCTTCTCTTCTATTGTCAGCCATAGCTTCAGATGGGATGGTTTCTAATTCTTCTTCTACTATAGGATCTTCGTATATCTCAGGAGGTTCACCTATAGGTTCTTCTGGATCACTGTCACTGAAGAAGAGAGAAGGGTGACTCAGTGATGTGGTGGGGGTGTTGGGTAAGAATTTGCCTGTTTTATCTCGATTCCTACAAGGCATGAAATGGAAAGACTTTTTTGATTGCTTTTGTTTTTCTGTGGTACCTGCAAAACTGAAACAGATTGATCTACAACTAACTATAAAGATGCAGAATTAAACTGAAGGTAGGAAAGAACTAATCTACTTTGCTCAAATGAAATTGCAGGAATGGAAATGCTAGTCTACGCTTGCAGAATTGAAACACTAATATATGAAAACAGGAAATGCTAATCTATTAAAGCAGGAAATGCTAATCTATGAAAGCAGTAAATACTAATCTATGGAAGCAGGAAATGTCTATGCTACTCTTGCAGAATGGAAATGAAATAAGCTACTTAGCAGAAGGCAAGAGTAAGAAAATAGAAGAAAAGCAACAATTTCTAATACTCTGACGCTTCCCCGGCAACGGCGCCAAAGAGGATGGTGGGCTCCAGTATTGTAGCAATAATGCTACAACTCCTGGGGCTTCCTATCTCTAATTTTATCAACCCGGTAGTTCGTACAAACTTGGAAGCGACGGTGTTGTATGCACAAGTACTAGCTCTTGTCGCAGCTGTCACTTGGTCAGCTGGCACAAGTCCGCTAGGGCTCAAGCCAACTTCTATTTGCTCTCAGAAGAAGCTTTCTAAATGATGGATGAAGGCTATTTCAAAGGAAATTAATCTACTTTGCAAAAATGAACTGAAAGCCGACCAAAACATGGAAACCACCTAATCTGACTAGTTTAACCTCTATGATGCAATGGTGAGAGTGAAAATGTCTAAAAATGATGCCATTACTTCTAGTGATGTGAAATGCATGAACTCAAACTACTTCCATTGAAAAGAACATTGTTTTTGTATTTTTGCTTAAGTGGATGGAGTGATTATGATTTTGTTTCTTATTAGGGTTTGGCTGTGCAGAGGTGGTGCGAAGGGAGAGAAAGCTTGGGGAAAGGTCAGGAGGGCTAGGAGAGGTCCCAGGGGATCCCTAGCATCAGTCCACAGATGTCCACAACGTTTAGGTGCTCGGAAACCAAGTTTGTAGGCTCCTACAGGATGTCTGCAGGGGATCCTACAGGAAACTCAGGGATTCTACAAGAAGTCTGCTAACTTCTACAGGATGTTCTACCATGGGAGTTTTGGGTGATGGTGAAGTGATGGAGTGGTAGGGGTGGATAGGTAACATGGAGATGGAGCTTGTGATGGCTCAGGGGCAGAGAAATAAGATGGAGAAAGAGTGCATGAAGTTGGTTGGTGGGTAGAAGGATGGAAGCAACGAAAGGTCAAGAAAATGGAGCTACGTGGGCAATGGGAAAGTTGGAAGGTAAACGAGCTGGACAGAGGTCGAGTAGGTGGCTTTAGTCGTGGTTAAGAAGAAGAAGAAGGAAATGGAATGATACTGAGTAGTGTAAATAAAACAAATTGCTTATGTCTTGCACCAAAAACGAGAATCCATTAACCTGTGCTACCTGTGCTATTTAACCAATGAACAGCAATGTAAATCGTGAAGAGAAGTCGTGCATGGAGTTGGAATGGAGAAGTATGGCTCAAGATCAGAGTGCATGGATGGTTCTATGATTAAAATGACTGTGTTGCAGCTTGCATAAAAGTAGAAAAAGACTGCGTTTTTTTGGTGGTTGGTACAGACTGCACCCCAATCTCTAAACAGAGATGGTAGTGAAGGCACTATCAACCTTTTCTTGGAGCTCCAATGAATTACAATCCTCCTTTTCTAATCTAAGCAACTGAAAGCGATTTAACCATAAGCTAATCCTACTCAATCTCATTAAAGAAATCAAATCAGCAGGCTGTGTTCTTGAAATGCATGTCAAAACAAAGAAACAAAGTGCTGAAAAGAAAGCCAAATAACACTACAAAGAAGAGGATGTCTATTGCTCTCAGGTTGGGCCCTAACCTGAGAGCTATAGCTCCCTTAAAAACTCAGAATTAGATCAAAAACTGCTTGCCTTTATTCATAATCAAGAGTCTAATGTCATGCCAAAACTGGCTTACAAAAACAAACACCGAGCTGTAGCTCGTGCTCAGAAATTACAACACTAGTTCAAAAGTTCAAAAAGCTCCTATCAAAGGCTACGACCTTCATATTTATACACAATGAAGATCAAGCTGGCTTCCTCCATTCGTGGAGCTTGGCTGTCCAACTGAAAGTCAAACTGCTGATCCTGTAGAATCCGTTGGCTGCCTCTAAGCTCGGTGGGGAGAGCTGTTGGAGCTCGGAGTTAAGGTGAAAATCACGAGGGAGGTTATTTAAGGCTGTAGACAACCTCCCTATAAACCTGCAATGCCACCTTTGCTGTCTCCTTGTCTCCTTCTGCGTGGTCTTTTGCTCTCTTTAATGCCAAAAACCTGAAATCATCATGTATTAGCCACATAGATATAATGCCTACCCTTATTCCTACAAATAACACGAGTATACTAAGAAATGAATGCATAAGTGATAAAAGATGAATGGTTGAGCAAGGTAAGTAGGCCAAATGAGCCCAAATTGTACCAAAAATTGGGGCTCATCAATGAGTCAAAAGGCGAGTGAAGGAAAACACCAACATTTATCTCACCATGGCCTCATCAAGCTGATAGTGGTGGATGCTCTGAACCACTCGAGAATCCCTGTCATATGAAACAAATTTGTGGACATGGATAGGGAGACTTTCATAGAAACACAAGCCCCCACACTAGGAGAGAATCCAGCCTCTATTATTGCAGGAAGAGAAGGAAAAATGGAGGAAGGGGAAGAAGAAAATATTAAAGAGGAAGAGTCAGAAAGAATAGAAGAAGAAGAAATAAAAATAAAGGAGAAAAAGGCAGCATAGATAGAGGAAGGAGAACCATAGATGAAAGGAGAAGAGGGGGAAAGAAACGAGAAGAAAGAGTAAGCCCTGAGGATATTTCTCCACCCTAAGGACCAGAAGACATTGAACATGAAGTAGCTACAACACTAGCTACATTGGGCACAATTGTCGAGCCCAAGAGGAAGGAATCAAGACCAAGTCAAATATATTTGACAACTAGGAAGAGCACTAGAATTAGACAATGGAAACTACAAACTCCTACAAAGGTTCCTATAGTTATTGATGATTCATCAAGAAAAAAGGAAGAAATAGGATCCAGTGAAGGAAATGTTGAGGAGGTCACTCCTCCTAAAACCAAATCAAAGTCACCTATAGCACCTGCGAGTATTCCTACCTCTAGGTTTGTCACCTCCAAGAAGCCAAGGATACAATCTAACTTTGAGGAAGAAGAAAAAGAGAAACTATAGGAGGATCAGGTTTTGCTACGAGAGAGACAAGGTTTTGTATAGGAGGGGTAAATTTTGCTACAAGTAGGACAGGGGAAGCTACAGGAGCATAAGAAAGAGTTACAAAAGGAAGCCACCACCTCAAATACTATTGGAAAAGACCTAAAAGAGCTTCAAAAACATAGCCCACAATGTAGCTTGGGATCCTACTACAAATTCAATGAAGGAGGAAGGATTATCCCTAAAACAATTGTAATCCCACTCTTTTATGGGTTGGAGATAGAGAGAGGTAGAATCCACAGGTGGATGAAAATTTCTAAACCTAAGAATGTGGAGGATGTATGCCTCATGGAAGAGAAGGTCATTGAGATGGGAAAATAGTTAATGTATTTGAGAATGAGGGAGTCTATGATGAAGGAGAAACTACAACCATAAAACATTAGGTTGAGACAGAGGTTGTAGGAGAAAGAAACACAAATTTCCACCATGGAAAGTCTCTCTATGGAGGTCTTGAAATGCAAGAAACCATCAAAGTATTATTCTCTCTTTCTCAAGGAATAGTGGTGGCAGTTACAAATAAAAAAATATGGCACAATATGGATCTTTTCGGTTTCACGACTAGAGGTAGTTCATTGAATTTTGCAACCAAAATAACATGGGAACAGGGAAAAATTAGATGAATTTTATATCCACAACCTAACTTTGACAAATATGAATTGTTGGGATCCCAAATCAATATTGGGAGATAAGCAGGTGATGGCTTTAACGACATGGATGACTCATGAGGAGACAAGAGTTGAGCAGGCGAAAAATGTAATTGAAAAATATGAGAAGGAACCACTATATATCATAGCAGAGCTAGTGAGCCCTAAGGTTGTCATTAAAAGTCATAGCCTCATCTCCAATGATGCTGCTTTAGCACTCAAATACATTGCTACCCAGGAGTAAGTCATTCTACACATTGAAGACACATTTAAGATTTTGGGAACATAAATTCTGCAAGCTTGCTAGAGGAGATGTCATGCCTTACTCCATAGCTTACATATTAGAGAATATCACTATCTTCAAAAGGCTAAGGAATTCCTTGGAGAGAAAACCATTGTATAAGAGGATAATGCAGAGGAAAAAAGTTAGGTGGATAAGACTCAAACTCAATCCATCCTTGTTGTTAGGCTTACAATAAGGAAGAGATGAAGAAAAAGAGCAAAAGGAGTGGAAAACGATAGAGAGGAATGCATGTTCTTATCCACAAGAGGGCACACCTTCTAACGAGCCTTGGGATATCAAGAAGGCCACTAGGGCTATGAAAGAGCTTCACATGGATGATTGAGTTTCTCAAAGGACGAGAAACACCTTCACTAAAGGGGTGATGATGAGCCTCATCAATAGGTACATTTTGAAGATCATTATGTCATCCTCTAGCCTTAAAACTATCCTTCTCTTACATTAATTCACATTTTTTGATATATTATTCTTAGTAAGACGAGTAAAAGGTGGTTGTCATAGTATGTGTCCTAATGTTGGCTTAGGGGATCCTGACCCAAGTTCAGAGTTAGCTACGCCAACCAACAAAACCTACACAACTGACCCTTTTGGCAACAACCTGCGTAGCACAGGCTGCAGTGTCTCCCGAAGCAGTAGGGGGGATGCAAGAATGAAGTTTCTGCATCCAGAGATTAGTGTGATGTCTTACAGTGCCCCAGATCTTCCTTCGCACAGATTGATATCCTCTTAGGGCACAATGTTGCAATTCTGTTAAAATATCCTTCAGACCTTCGCGAAGGTCGACGATTAGTCCTTGTAGACCTTTAAGAGTCGATTTGTTTACTTACGCACAACAGATGGCAGTCCTAAATTAGGGTTCGTGCAAATTTACTTAAGTTATTAATAAACATCATAGAATTCATCAGAATCTTCATGAAAATACTTAAACCACTTGTACAAAATGACCAATTAGTTACTAAAAAAGCAACTAAAATTTTCATATAAATGACCATTTTTTAGTCGGTGACCAATAGTAGCTAATTTACAGTATCTTATAGCGTGACCAACTTTTAGTCATTTTTAGCTTAGTCATTAATTTGTTCCTCAATTTTACCATCTAGTAGTATATTTAGTCATAAATTTGGTCATAAATTTTTCATTGGTTTAGTCATTAATTATCGTAATTAATGACCAAATATACAACAAAATATATTACTATATGAATCCTCGAGAAAACTGATTAATGACCAAATAAATATGACCAAAATGTTGGTCGTGTTATGAGATACTGTAAATTAGCTACTAATAGTCATATATATGCAAATTTTAGTCATCATTTAAAACCAATTAATGAGCAAAGAAATATAGCTAAATTTTAGTCATGTTATAAGATACTGTAAATTGGCTACTAATAGTTGTATATATGCAAAATTTAGTCATGATTTTGATAAAAAAATTATCATTTGCAGTAGTCATTTATATTTTTTTTGTATTTTCATATTCATTATATAAACGAATGATTTAGTAGTTTCTATTCATTTTATTTAATTTCATACATAATCATTATAAACGACTAATTCAATCATATATTCATTTTATTCATGTTCATCATTAATTAATATAAACTACTAATTTGGTTGAAGAGGGAGTCCATACAGGTTGATAGATTTTTTTTTTTAGGAAAAAACCTGTGAATAATTTTGAAATCAACGTTTCGGACTAGCTTAGTGAGTCCATCATCAGGGCAATGAGATTTGTTTTTGAGAAGAGAGAGCGTGAAAGATACAGAGCTTATTAATAGTTATTTGAAAAATATTGCTATTGTCTTCATTAGTAGTCGGCTTATAAATGGTAAATTAATTAATACTTTTTTAATTTATTTATTTAGATAGGTATTTATTATATTTATTATATATTATTATATCTATTTAGATATCATTTTATTTTATATATATATATATATAATTTATTATTTAAATCTCAAATAAAATAAATCTATTATTTATTTATTATTATTTATTATTATATTTATTATTTATTTATTAATTTATTTTTATTTATTTGTTATAAATAAATAAAAATAAATTAATAAATAGGTTTAGATATGTATTTTGTATTTATTATATTTATTATTATTATTTATTTATAATTTTATTTATAATTATATATATATAATTTATTATTTAAATTTAAATAAAATAAATTATTATTAATAAATATTTATTTAATATATTTATTATTATTATTATATTTATTTATTTAATTATAATTTTATTATTTATTGATTATTTATATATATATATATTATTTATTTATTTTATTTATTTATTATTTTATTATATTTATTTATTTATTTATAATATATATATATAAAATGTATTATTTAAATTTCAAATAAAATAAATCTATTTTTATTATTATTGTTATTATTATTATTTATTATTATGTTTATTGCTTTTTTATTTTATTTAAAAAGGGTTTCCAGGTGTCACTTAACTTTAGTCTGTCGTCTCTATTCATATTATTGGAGGAATTTTCGATTTCAATTGCTTCTCTTACCCTTCTTTTTAAATAATGGTCTTCCTTATGAATTAATTTTACTTGTTCCATGCAAATATAATGTGAGGAGGAATAGGCATGCTCAGCTAGCCCAGATTTTTCTGACCTATTTCTTGAAATGTCATTGATATGCTCTTTTAGCCTAATGCGAAAGCATCTCCCTGTTTCACCTATATATACTTTGCCATAAGAGCAAGGAATTGAGTATACTCCTTTGTGATTTTTTGGGTCAATTAGGTCCTTGGTAGAATCTAGCATGTTTTTGATGGTGTTAGGGGGTGTGAAGGCAACCATAATGTTATGCTTGGTGAGAAGTCTAGCGATTTTGTTAGTGGTTCCTTTAATATATGGTAAGGAGATTCTAGGGTTTTCGAGAGTTCCTTTTTTGGGTATTGGTTGTGGATTCTTTGAATATCTTTTGGATAATGTTTTTCTGATAGCCATTATTGATGAAGACCTTGTAGAGATGGTTAAGTTCTTCTTCTAAATGATCAAGGTCAAAGATTCTTGAAGCTCTGGTAGCTAGGTTTCGATGACTCCTACTTTTTGCTTTGGATGATGGTGGGAATTAGAGTGAAGATATTTGTCGGTGTGTGTTTGTTTTCTGAAGACCTGGTGGCTTAGTTTACCATTTTTCTCGGTAAGGAGGACATCTAGGAAGAGGAGCTGGTTGTCTTTTTCAATCTCAATAGTGAATTTAATGTGTTCTGAGAGGTTGTTTAAGTGGGATAAGAATTCATTATGTTTATCTAAACCATGTCTCCATTTAGCGAAAATATCATCTACATATCTTTTCCATTCATCAAGTGTAAAGGCGAAAGATTTAAGGGCCATTTGTTCAAAATGTTCCATATGTAAATTGGCAATCAGAGGAGATAAAGGAGAACCCATGGCAACTCCATGAGTTTGCTCATAGATTTTACCTTTGAAGCTGAAGTATGAAGATTTTAGGCAAATGTCTACTAGTTCTACAGTTTCATGGTCTGTAATATTTTTTAAAACTTCTATGGCTTTATCTACTGGAATCATAGTGTAGAGAGACACTATGTCAAAGCTAACTAGGAGATCATTGTCACTCATTTCCAGGTTTTTAATCCATTCTATGAAAGAAGCAGAATATTTGATATAAGAGGGAGTGTTACCTTATAAAGTTCTAAGCTTGTTTGCAAGGTATTTTGCTAACCAGTAAGTGGGTGATCCTATGGTGTTCACAATGGGTCTCAGAGGAATTCCAGATTTAGGGATTTTGGGAACCCCATAAATTCTAGGGATGATGGCACTATTTGGTATTAATCTGTTCTTAATAGTGGAATCAAGAGAGGAGTTTTTAATTTTGTTACTAACTAAGCGGAGAATTTTGTTGCTGGGGTCCTTCTTAAGAATTCTATAGCAGCCACTCTTGCTAAGGTGTTCTTCCATCTTATTGTCATAATCTATCCTATCCATAATAACAGTGGCATTTCCTTTGTCTGCTTTTAAAGTTACGATGTCCTTATTCTTCCTGATGTTTTTTAAAGCTATGGATTCTTCTTTGGAGATGTTGCTAGGAGGAGGTCTGGCATTTCTGAGAATTCTAGCCACGTCTTGTCTTATTTCTTTTGCAACATTTTGATTAGTGTTTCTGATGATGACCTCAATGTTACTAATGATATCATACACAGGTATTTTTGCTGGAGATAAAGCAAAATTCAGGCCTTTTTCTAGCAGCGTTTTCAAATTGTCATCTAATGCCAAATTTGAGAGGTTCATAACTGTTTCTTTTTGAGTACTATTTATCCTTTGCACTGTCTCATTGTTTATTTGCGTAAAAGTATCTTTAACCTGCAAATTACCATCTATCTGTTTATAAATAACCTGAGTATGCATGATGGGAGCGTCGTGCTGGATATTATTGATGTCTTCATTCTGCGTAATATCTTCAGCAACATTAGTTATTCCTTGTGCTGTCTGACTGTTTAATTTCTTGAGTGAATATTCATTGGTTTTAATCAACGTTTTCTCGCTGTCCAATTGTTTGATGGGTTCTTTCTGCGTGTTGTTGGACATAATGTCTTGCGTGATGGGGCTGCCTACATTATTAACTGCGCTCAGAGCGTGTTTTACCTGCTGTTCATTATGCTGTGTGGGATGTTACAGTTGTTGCCTTTCTCTATGATGTTAAAATCAGACTGCACTGTCAGAGGGTTTTTCCAATTGTTAAACTGCATGACACAATGCTAGTTAACGTTGTGCTAGTGAGTGTGGTTGTATTCCTGGCCAATTTTCTGCATCTTAGTATGCCTGATGGGAGTATCGTGCCGGATATTATTGATGTCTTCATTCTGCGTAATATCTTCAGCAACATTAGTTATTCCTTGCGCTGTTTGACTATTTTAATTGCTTGAGCGAATATTCATTGGTTTTAATCCACGTTTTCGATTGTTTGATGCATTCTTTCTACGTGCTGTTAGACAGAATGCCTTGCATGATGGGGCTGCCTACGTTATTAACTGCGCTGACAACGTGTTTTACGTGACGTTCATTATGCTCGAGAACGCCATGTGGGATGTTACAGTTGCTTCCTTTCTCTACTATGTTGAAATCAGACTGCGATGTCCGAGGGTTTTTCCAATTGTTAAAGTGCATGACACAATGCTGGTTAACGTTGTACTAGTGAGTGTGGTTGTATTCCCGGCCAATTTTCTGCGTCTGAGATGAAGATTTAAAGTAGAGGTCATTGTTTCCCAAGTTTTTAAGCTTTCTGGATTTCTTTGTTATGTTATAATTAAAAATCCTTTCAGCTTTGGCGAAGGTGAAGGCATCCAAGATTTGCCAGAGATCAGAACGAAGAGCTGATGCTAGCATGAGATGCAATCTCATAAGTTTTTCAGAAATTTCGATTAATTGGACTCTGGTAAATTTGATTTCATGTTTGATGAGGGTTTTACTGAGATTATTGAAGACAGAGATGTTCTGACCTCGTTTAAGGAAATGGTTACGTTTGGCGAAATTTGGGATGAGGTTTTTATCCCTACATTCTTTTAGAAATATGAGATTTGACATGCTTCTAGCTCTGGAGATTCTCATCTTCTTAAATTTTAAAGCATTGTTCATTATGTCCCTTCCCTGGTGGGACTTAATGGTGTTGAAGAGGGAGTCCATACAGGTTGATAGAATTTTCTTTTTTTTTTTTCAGGAAAAAACCTGTGAACAGTTTTGAAACCAACATTTCGGACTAGCTTAGTGAGTCCATCATCAGGGCAATGAGATTTGTTTTTGAGAAGAGAGAGCGTGAAAGATATGGAGCTTATTAATAGTTATTTGAAAAATATTGTTGTTGTCTTCATTAGTAGTCGACTTATAAATGGTAAATTAATTAATACTTATTTAATTTATTTATTTAGATACATATTTATTATATATTATATATTAAAAATTATTATTTATCTATTTAGATATCATTTTATTATATATATATATATATATATATATATATATATATATATAATTTATTATTTAAATTTCAAATAAAATAATTCTATTATTTATTTATTATTATTTTAATAAATACCTATTTATTTAGATAGGTATTTATTATATTTATTATATATTATTATTATTTATTTATTTAATTATAATTTTATTATATTATTGTTTGTTTATATATATATATATATATATATATATATTTATTTAAATTTCAAATAAAATAAATCTATTGTTAATTTATTATTATTATTATTTATTTATTTATTATTTATTTTTATTTAAAAAATAAACAAAAATAAATTAATAAATACCTATTTATTTAGCTAGATATTCATTATATATTATTATTATTTATCTATTTAGTTATAATTTTATTGTATTACTGTTTATTTATATATATAATGTATTATTTAAATTTGAAATAAAATAAATCTATTATTTATTTTATTATTATTATTATTATTATTATTATTACTATTATGTTTATTTCTTTTTTATTTTATTTAAAAGGGGTTTCTAGGTGTCACTTAACTTTAGTCCGTCGTCTCTATTCATATTATTGGAGGAATTTTCGATTTCAATTGCTTCTTTTACCCTTCTTTTTAAATAATGGTCTTCCTTATGAATTAGTTTTACTTGTTCCATGCAAATATAATGTCAGGAGGAACAAGCATGCTCAGCTAGCCCAGATTTTTCTGACCTATTTCTTGAAATGTCATTAATATGCTCTTTTAGCCTAATGCCAAAAGATCTCCCTGTTTCACCTATATATACTTTGCCACAAGAGCAAGGAATTGAGTATACTCCTTTGTGATTTTTTGGGTCAATTAGTTCCTTGGCAGAATCTAGCATGTTTTTTATGGTGTTAGGGGGTGTTAAGGCAACCATAATGTTATGCTTGGTGAGAATTCTAGCGATTTTGTGAGTGGTTCCTTTAATATAGGGTAAGGAGATTCTAGGGATTTCCAGGGTCTTCCTTTTTTGGGTATTGGTTGTGGATTCTTTGAATATCTTTTGGATAATGTTTTTCTGATAGCCATTGTTGATGAAGACCTTGTAGAGATGGTTAAGTTCTTCTTCTAAATGATCAAGGTCAGAGATTCTTGAAGCTCTTGTAGCTAGGGTTTTGATGACTCCTACTTTTTTCTTTGGATGGTGGTGGGAATTAGAGTGAAGATATTTGTCGGTGTGAGTTTGTTTTCTGAAGACCTGGTGGCTTAGTTTACCATTTTTCTTGGTAAGGAGGACATCAAAGAATCCACAACCAATACCCAAAAAAGGAAGACTTTGGAAAACCCTAGAATCTTCTTAGCATATATTAAAGGAACCACTCACAGAATCGCTAGAATTCTCACCAAGCATAACATTATGGTTGCCTTCACACCCCCTAACACCATCAAAAACATGCTAGATTCTCCCAATGACCTAATTGACCCAAAAAAATCACAAAGGAGTATACTCAATTCGTTGCTATTGTGGCAAAGTATATATAGGTGAAACAGGGAGATCCTTTGGCATTAGGCTAAAAGAGCATATTAATGACATTTCAAGAAATAGGTCAGGAAAATCTGGGCTAGCTGAGCATGCTTGTTCCTCCTCACATTATATTTGCATGGAACAAGCAAAATTAATTCATAAGGAAGACCATTATTTAAAAGAAGGGTAAAAGAAGCAATTGAAATCGAAAATTCCTCCAATAATATGAATAGAGACGATGGACTAAAGTTAAGTGACACGTGAAAAGCCCTTTTAAATAAAATAAACAAGCAATAAACATAATAATAATAATAATAATAATAATAATAATAATAATAATAATAATAATATAATAAAAAATTTTAATAAATAAATAATAGATTTATTTTATTTATATATAAATAATAGATTTTATATATATATATATATATATATATATATATATATATATATATATATATATATATATATATATATATATATATATATATATATATATATATATATAAACAATAATACAATAAAATTATAACTAAAAATATAAATAATAATAATATATAATAAATACTTAGCTAAATAAATAGGTATTTATTAATTTATTTTTATTTATTTATAATAAATAAAAATAAATTAATAATAATAATAATAATAATAAATTAACAATAGATTTATTTTATTTGAAATTTCAATAATATATTATATATATAAATAAACAATAATATAATAAAACTATAATTAAATAAATAAATAATAATAATATATAATAAATATAATAAATACCTATCTAAATAAATTAATTAAATAGAGCGTCAAGGCGAAAAAATCGCTGAGAGAATGGCGGAATCCCACACCTGTTTCACAGCTGTGGCCCTAGTCTCTGCGCCCAAGCGACCTCGCAATTTATATGGGTTTCTGATATATGGTAGTAGTGAGGGCTCTGGACATCTCCATCGAGAAGCAACCCGAAATGATGATGGAAGCCGGCGATTGCTGAGGGGAGCGGACCCTTTGGAACCTACATATACGGCAGCCGTTAAGAAGAACAGACAAGAGATCAGCCCAGACCTGCGATTCCAAACCTATGATGCGGCCGTGTGGAGGGAGAGAACCCTGAACGCAGACGAAGACAGAGCACGCAATTTACAAGGTATTGTTACTGTGGTAAGGGCAACTTCGTTTTTTCCTTCCTACATACCCAATCTTGCCCAAGATGCATTTGCAGGGTCAATGCAAAGAACTGGATCGGGCATCCCATCCACGGCAGGTTATCAGTTGCCCAGATCTGCCATTAAATCACCAGATCAGACGCCCAGAAGAACAGGGAGCCTTAAAAGAACCCAGATCTGTGGACATGCAACCATCCAGAAGGGCTCAAACCCCAGAGAAGCGGACTTCACACAGCTCCTTTTGAAAGCACCAGAAGGAAGAAGTTACTGCTTGAGATTATGGAGGGGTAGTAGCATCCTAGAACTACGGAACAGAATACAAACCCTTCTTGGCATCCCTGAACAAGGGCAAAATCTGATCTACAAGGGGCGCAGTCTACAGGACCACTACACCCTCCAGGAATACAATATAACCACAGATTCAACAATCATCATAAATGTTCGTCTGAGAGGAGGATGCTCTAGATCCAGTTCAAAGAATACAGGCTCCTTCAAGGACGCGGTGAAAGGTAAAGGGGAAAACATTCAACCCAAACCTGCACCAGCACGAGAACTACCAGGTCCCTATATTGTGGAACAAACACTGGAATCTCTAATGATCCAAGTAACTTCGCCAGAGGTTACTAATCTACACACTGATCTAGCCACACATGCTGTTATATGTAGATTTAATGGGTTCTGGCCAAAATCAGATGCACTGCATCACTGGATCTTCTCAACATGGTCACCTGACTGTGAAATTCACCTATGCTCAAAGGGTTTCTTCATAATTAGTTTTACAACAGAACAAGAATGTGACAATATTATCAATCAGGGGCCTTGGTTCTGGGGCAAGGCTGGCCTCTTCACCACCCCCTGGTTTCCCGAATTTGATGCAAATACTATGAAAGTATCAATAGTTCCTGTTTGGGTGAGGCTTCACAACCTCCCTCTCCACTTCTGGCACTACAAAGTTTTATCAGCCATTGGAAATTCTTTGGGGAAATTCCTTAAAATAGATGGAGAAAGAGTTAACCAAGGAATATTCACCTATGCTAGAATATGTGTAGAAGTGGATCTAAGTCTGGGGCTACCTGATCACATTACATTGAACTATAATAATACACAGAGAATACAACTACTTGATTATGAAAATACAACATTCAGGTGCCTAAGATGCATGCAAACAGGGCATCTTCAAAACACCTGCCCACTGGGAAAGAAGGACCCCAAAGAGAACAAGAAACAACAAAAAAATCCGAAAGGATGGCAACACACCGATTGGAGGGAAAAAGAGGATATGCAGACAGAACCTACAGGGAACCAATCAAAACCTGACACACAAATGGAACAGAAATATACACAGGAAGGAAATGCCCCAGACACACAATTGGGGCCTGACAATATGAAACAGCAACAAGAAATACAGTTGGAAGTAAGCGGCATCAAACGAACTCATGGATCTGAAGGCTCGGATTCTGACAAGGAACAACTAATAAATACAACGGAAAATCAACTGGCTACCACTGCACCCAACTCCAACTCTGATGGCTGGCGAAGGGTGGAGAAGAAGAAGGGGAGGAATGCATAGGCCCACCGACATTTATTTTTTATTATTTTGTAATCTCTGTTCGCTTGCGAATACAGGGACAGTCATCTGCATATGCTTAAGCATCTAAAAAATGTAATTTTTTTCATATGAATAAAATTACGACTTTTTCTACGGGAAAAAATAAATAAATTAATTAAATAAGTCTTAATTAATTTAAAATTTATAACTCGACTACTAATGAAGACAACAACAATATTTTTCAAATAACTATTAATAAGCTCCGTATCTTTCACGCTCTCTCTTCTCAAAAACAAATCTCATTGCCCTGATGATGGACTCACTAAGCTAGTCCGAAACGTTGGTTTCAAAACTATTCACAGGTTTTTTCCTCAAAAAAAAAAAATTACTAATTTAGTTGCTTTAGATTGATTTTGTGTGTTTATTATTAATCAACATAAATTAATTAGTATGATTTTGCGACTGAATAAAAAATGTCATACAATGTGCATGTTTATCTAATATGATAATGCAAAGTTACATATGTTAATTACAAGACTAGATAATATCAAGTGCAAATAAAAATAATTTCAACTATATAAATTTTATTATATATAATATCAAGTATTACAACTCTTAGTTTCCAACTTAATATCGGCTAGACTACAATTTACACATGAAATATTGTTTTGTCATTTCAAAACATTATCACTGTGTTGCCAAAGCATTGCAAATGAATTCATCAACTTTGAAGGCTTGACCATCAGTCTCTATGAGTGTGTCTTATGCAAGATATTGGATCTAAGGATATCACTAGACAAATTCTCTTCTCTCTCTCATTTTTCATTTGTCAATCGAGTGTTGTTGTTCTCCTCTTTCTTCAATCGCTGCTTCTTACCATCAATATTAAGTTCCTCTCATGAGAATGAAAGAATATACAATGCAAAGTATAAGACATGAAAGACGATGAATGCTTGAATATAAAATAAAGTAGACTATAAAAGATTTATACAACATATACCTCAACAGTCGATAGTGGCCACTATGCAGCTAGATGACCTGTATAAACAAAAAAATAAAACATCACCATAGAAAATAACACCTTAGGAACTTAGTATTCAACCTTCAACAAAACCTTAGGCACAATCATACCAACTAAGTTACATGTTAAAAATATCACGCAATAAATAACTTGTGAAAACAAATGGAAAAAAAAAAGATCAGTGTAAAAAATATCGTTATTACTTGTTGTAAAATAGTCATGTCCCTTAAATTTGGATATTCTTTTGCCCACAGTAAAAGTTCATCGCTATTATGACCTATGTTTTTAGGATCATGAGATTGATCCAACATCATATTGGATGTGGAGACGAAATGATTGAACTTTCCAAGATAAGTACCTCACTTGGTTGAATGGAGGTGCTAGCTATGAGTAGCGTCAAAACCTTAGGGAAGCAGAACACTAAGGGCTAAGAAAATATTTCACCACTTTTCCACTAAAAGAAAAAATTTCAATCCCAAAATGGCCTCTTGGAGTACATTTCGTTGGATGGATATCACACTCTGAGAGATTATTGTCTAATACAATGAGAAGTCTACATATATTGTCACAACTCCCCTCACAATCAGACCCTATAGTTGTGTCCAATAATATTAATCATATTATACTATTTAATTATAAATTATTACTATGAGATAATTATTATTTTTAATAATTAGTCTGAAATTTTGTTTTTAGTATTTATGTATACATGAAAATATTCGAAAAAAAGGTACTTTTTGTGACTAGTTAATTTCAAGCGAATCTAAATACACAAGAAATTATAGTGCCTCGGTGTTTCACTCACATTATCCGCTCATTGTACTAATTACTCCCATGTCCTCTATTGATTTTGTCAAATTCCTCTTTGATGATGTCTAATGTCAATGTAGTGGACATTTATCCTTAGTTTTTCTAAGCCAAAGGGAAGCTCCACAAGTAACAACCAAAATGTAGCCTCAAATGTATTATTGGGGGCCAAAATGAAATAATAATATGACAATCCAAGAAACATTGGACGTTAATCATCTTCCCTTTAATATTAATTAATAATTTCTTTGCATGATCATGTAATACTAAAGTATCAAGTAGGGTTGTTTAAAGTCAGTCATCCACCAATATCACCTTTGAGAGCGTTTACTATTTAATACTTCCTATTACACACACAGTAGATCACCAACTTCAAGGATAGCAATATAAACACCACAAAGTTGAAATTAAAAGAAATGCTAGGAAGTCAAATGTGACTAATCTCGAGTCAAGAAAATACCAAGCCCTTCACATTAGCAAGGCATTCTTAGGCACTAAAATAGAAAATCCTTCCATTGCATCATTTTCACCTTGTCTTTAAATTCTTTAATTGAGAACATAACTTTCAAAAAAAAAATTCATTGAAAAAGGTCTCAAAATCCTAACAAATTGTCGAGTGATTGTCGTATTAATTAAACAGAAAGGCAAGTGTTCGATATGCTTTTAAATTGCGGAATATATTGAAGAATATTGAGCTTTCTCATCCTTTGCTCCTAATCAAATTGTAATCTGTGGGTCAATCAAGCAATTGATTTTGCTCCAAGATAGTTAAGAGATCACTTTGGAGAAGGACTTCTAAAAGCATTGGGATAGTAGAAATGGAATTAACTAGGAGGAAATTGAAGAACTTTAGTGGGTGCTCCAAAATATTTGAACACAATTGAAAATGATTTTATACTCCCTCCACACATTTTAAAACATAAACCATTCAGTTCATCTCATTTATTTTCCACCTTTCTGTAATATGTAATTCTTTGAGCAAGAATATAGCATTCATAAATATCGTCACAAAAGAGGACTCTTCATAATCCTAATAATTTTTGCTCTAACAAATAAACAATATCATGTAGTCATTGAATTTTACATGGTATATTTCAGTGATTAAAATGACAACTTTATTCTTAATCTGATTACAACAAAAATAAATTCAACCCTAACTAGTTGGGATCTAACAAATCAAGAATTCCATGTAGTAAAGTAAACTTACATGGTAGATCCCAATTATTTGCAATGACAACTTTATTCTTGATCTTATTACAACATAGATAAATTCAAGAGTACATACATATTTCTGTATTGAACACATTTCGAGATTTCATAGAAATATAATGATATGATTTACCTATAGGATTTGTCTCCATCACACTAACCTCTTTTTGTAATAAAATTATAAATCCCACATCTGTATTCCTTGTCCCTGACATACCAATTATTTACAATGGAATACTTTATTGTTTCTCCCTCAGTGCAATAGAGATCCACTACTGTGGCATGGAGATGATTGGTGTCATAAAATGGTGCAGTGCATCCTTCAATATATGTCACAAAACTCCTCTCACCTCATAAAACTCCTCTCATCTACAACAATAAGAGTCCTCTCAAACTACCTGGTCTCCATCTCATTCATCGTGAAATAAGTGGATATTTCCATCGGTGACAAAATGTGTTTGGGGATTTAATAGAAGGAACTATCACTAGAAAAAAAATACAATTCAGCATAGTAGTTATCAGCACGAGGAATAACCCTGGCAAGATACATCCTAACTACATAAAGGTACTCTTGAATTATCTCTTATAATGAACGAAAGATAACATCAACTGCCTATAGAGTCTACCTATGCATGGTAGCAATGAAAACAATGTTGGTCAATCTCTTCTTCTAGTCAAGGGCATGCCGAACTTTTGGAAAGTATCAAGCAGGTCAGGGTCCACCTCATCCAGGCTCCTCTTCTTCTTCTACTCTCTTTATTTACGTTCAGAATAATAAGAAAGGTCTTGAAAATTGATCGGTGGGTAATAGTTATCATACCATTTGGGTTCTTTGACTTTTAATCATTGTCTGTAAGCATTGAATCTAAATTGTAAAAGCCATTCAGGTTCATTATTTTTAGCTGAAATTAACCTAAGCCTTAGAGAGTTGTAACGTTTAATGGATCTAATTATATTGTAATTAAAATATAGTAACATGGTTTAAAACTGTAGGCATTGATATCAGAATCTAAGGACGAAACATAAAATATTTTATGTTCATTATTACAAGAAATTTTAATTTCGTGTAAAAAAGCTTGAGGAAGGTCTAGCATTTTCATCCTATAGAAAAATTTCTTACATCACTCGATCCCCTTGAATTTGGGCATGGTAGATTATATTACACAAACAATCGAACACTAAAAAAAGGTGAAAAGGAAAAATAAAATTTCATGCATTCTGACCCTAGAAACGTTAGGGAGGAGCAAACTGGTCTCTACAATAAGGAGATGGAAAATGCTTACTTATCCATTGTCCTTTGATGAATTGTTGGCCATAATCAATATCTGCATTATCATAGTCATTAAACCCTTTGTACAATAAGAACAAGCAAAATGCTTATGTCTTTTGATGAATTGTTGGCCACAATCAAGATATGCATTATCATAATCATTAAACCTTCAACTCTAGATAAAATTTATGCTTTGATCATATAAACCCTCAAGATTGTTTACCCATAAAAAAAAAAACATCTTTAGTAAAAAGGAAGAACTCTCCATAGTCCAAATTCATACCCATGTAAAAATTACCAAAATCTCAATAAGGACATGCAAAATGCTTACTTGTGCATTGTCTTTTCATGAATTGTTGGCCGCAATCAAGATCTACATTATCATAATCATTAAACCCTCAACTCTAGATAAAATTTATGCTTTGATCATATAAACCCTCGAAATTGTTTACCCATAAGAAAAAAATCATCTTTAGTAAAAAGGAAGAACTCTCCAGAGTCCAAATTCATACTCATGTAAAAATTACCAAAATTTTCAAGATTTACATTATCATAATCATTAAACCCTCAACTCTAGATGAAATTTATGCTTTGATCATATAAACCCTCAACTCTAGATAAAATTTATGCTTTGATCATATAAACCCTCAAATTGTTTACCCATAAGAACAAAAATCATCTTTAGTAAAAAGGAGAGTTCAAATTCATACCCATGTAAAAATTAGCAAAATTTTCAAGATCTCCATTATCATAATCATTAAACCCTCAACTCCAGATAAAATTTATGCTTTGATCATATAAACCGTCGAAATTGTTTACCCATAAGAACAAAAATCATCTTTAGTAAAAAGGAAGAACTCTCAAGAGTCCAAATTCATACCCATGTAAAAATTACCAAAATCTCCATGCCGAATGACCTTGCCCTTCCTCCATCTAATCGTTGATGCTCTCCTCAGGTGTTTCCCATGCAAACTCCATCTGGGGTTCGATTCCCATGAAATCCACTCCATCTTGGGTTCAAATCCCATGAAATCCATAGATCGCGTTGATGGTATTCCTTCTTCTGGCATTTCCACGCAGATATAGACAAGGCAGAGAAAAATGCAGTGCTATAATGTGATGTTGTAATCTATGAATATTTTATTTGAACCCAATGCTAAACTGGAAATGAAAAAGAAAAGAAATATTTAGAATTGAAAAAATAAAAGAAATATTTATAATATAGAATAAAATATATAAATTGGAATTAGATTAAATGATTTATTTTTAATAAGAAATTGTTATTTTGCGAAAGACGCTAAGTTAAAAAGAAGAAGAATAAGTTAAAAACTATATTGGGATGTGTGTAACCATTTAATATGACCTCAATTAATAATAAAAAGTTAAATTAATAAAAATAATAAAATTCAATTTGTTCTAATTTGATCTTGTTATTAACTTCTGAATAGGCTTTGTTACAATACCATGGGCCAATACCATGACTTATCAATACTACAAGTCCAAAAACCATAACTTATTTCACGACCATAATATTTTATAACAATATGAAAAGATTCTTATCCGTGATATTCACCCCCACATTATGGTAGATATTATTAACATGTAAAAAACATAATTTGTTACAATACCATAGGTAAATACCATGGATTATCAATACCACATGCCCAAAAAACATAAATTATTTCACAATCAAAATATTTTATAGCAATATGACAAGATTGTTAACCATTGATATTAACCTTCACTTTACCATGGATATTAAATTGTAAATAGGTGTTGTTACAATACCATGGGCCAATACCATGGCTTATCAATACCACATGCCAAAAATCCATAACTTATTTCATACTAAAAATAATCTATTTTAATTTAATTTTACAACATTTTTTTAATTGAATCTAAAAGGGAAGATGTTACAATTTGAGATATATCTAAGAACTTTATCCTCACGACTACTAAAAATATTCCCATAGAAATTAAATTAAGGTTTTAATAAAATTAAGCTAAGATGGATCTATTCCAATTCTTTTTATATATATATATATATATATATATATATATATATATATATATATAGGATCCAAGGGATTAGAGCAAGCAAATTGACTAATTATAATAGATTAAATATAGTGCATGACTTTTTAAAGTTTTTCATGATTTTATTTTCTTTGACATGATTGATCCAAAATATAGGTTTAATATTTTACAACCAATTAAGTTTTTTTAATTTAAACAATTTATTATTGGCGACTCGTGATGAACAGGTTCTTCTTAATAGTTCATTCATCCATCAATCCATCCATCACTGGTTTAGTTGTTTATCTCTCTTGAACCCCCTCATAATGGGAACATAGCAATCAATAAATCATGTTCCAGAAGTTTCACGGGGCTCACCATTCCGATGGTGAGGACCAGCAGGATGCGTAAGCATGCTCGACTGACCACCATCGGCTTGACTATCTTTGTCATTTCCAATCAACAACATATCATCCACATAAAAGAACACAATACAATATGATCAAATTTAAGAGAGAGTTGGGGAGGGGGAGGAGAGAGGGAGGAAAATAGTGAAAAAGTTGAGGAGAGAGAGAAAGAGAGAGTGATGGGGAGGAGAGGTAGTGAGGTGGGAGAGAGGGAGTGAGAGGAAGGAAGAGAGAGGAAGAGAGACGAGAGAGAGAGAGAAATGGATTTGTAGTAGGGGAGAGAGGGAGGAAAGGAAAAAGACAGAGATGTAGAGGTGGAGAGAGAGGGGAGTGAGAAGGGAGAGATTAAGAGAGAGTGAGGGAGAGAGGAGATGAGGGAAGAGAAAGAAGAGGAGATGATAGAGATAGGGAGAGAAGGGGAAGGGAGAGAGATGGAGACATAGAGATGGAGAAGGACAGGGGGGGGGAGATAATGATAGAGTTGGAAGGAAGAGAGAGAGAGAGAGAGAGAGATTTGGGGGGAGAGATGGAGGGAGGTGGGAGATAAAGGATAGAGAGGAAGGAAGATAGAGATGAGGAGAGAGATGGAATTGGAGGGGGTAGGAGAGGGAGGGAACAAAAAAATCATAGAGGGAGAAAGGTGGAGAGAGATAGGGGGTGAAAAGGGAGACATGGAGAGAGAGTGAGGAAGAGAGGAGAGAAGGAGGGAATAGAGAGAAGGATATAGAGAGGGAGGGAGATAAGGGAAGAGAGAATTAGACATAGAAGGTGAAGAGAGGGAGAGAGAGTGCGTGTATGTTTGGGGGGTGAGATAGAGGGAGCGAATAACAAAGATACACAAATAAAAATATAGAGATTATATAGTATTATATAACTAACCTAGATCCATATTAACCCTATAACTATCAAGTGCCGAGAGAGATCCAATCTCTCAAGGTGTAAACATTTCCTCAAGTTTTGCACTAGAAAAAAAAGTTTCCACCTCGAGAGATTGGACCCCTATCGATACTTGATAGATCCGGGGTTAAGATGGATCTAGGTTGGTTAATATGAAATTAAAGTAGTTTTTATTTGATATTATAGTCTTAAAAAATAAAATTCCCCTTCAAATTAATTTCAAATTGGAACTAGATCCAATTAGATTCCATGAATAAATTTTAAAAAAAGACATAAAATATATTTTTTTATTAAAAAATATATTTTTAAAATTACAAATTATTAGAGATAAATAATGCAAAGTTGGATCACCTATACACCATGTGAGGATGAAGAAGTGTTTAAGGAAGGATAGCCTTTCAACCAATCTTTAACAACCTTTCAATCCCCTATCACTTGGAAGTTTAGATTTATTGACACAATTAAGATGACTAACATAAAAAATTAATTCATATTATTGTAGGACTTGTTAGGTAGTTGTATTTTTGTTCTTAGACCAAATTAGTCATTCATGTTAGTCATTTTTAGGTGTATTACTTATTAGCTAGTCACATATTTTAACCTGCGACTAAATTAGTGATTTATTTTAGTCATTTTTAGTTCAGTCACTTAAGATTGCTCATGTTTGGTAGTATTTCACTTGGTAAAGCTATGGTGACTAACCTTCTTAGTCACCTAGTCACTAATTACTCATTTTTTACTAGTGTAACATGCATTGTGTACATCGTTAATATTTATTCAACAGAATCACCTAATATTCAATAAATATTCCATAAAACACATCATTCATTGGCAACATATAGCACTAACAAAAGTAATTAGAAGTACGCAAGAATTCTTCAGAAACTGTCTTTATTGATCTTCAATTCAAGGTTACAGACTCAAAACTACCTTGCACACATAGCTGTAGGGGTCTGCGCACTCAGTTGTGGACTCTACCTAGGCCTCTACGCACTCAGTTGCATAGCCTTTCTTCTACCTTACCCACTTCTCCTTGCTATAACTTCCCTTTCTTATCTTCTATTACTACAAAAAATCATGCCTTAGACTCTCTAAGAAAAACCTATTTATATCCTTTTTCATACAATTCCATGGTCCGCAGACCATGGGTGGATCTCAAAACCAACCCAAACTTTACATAAAAGAAGGGGTTAAACCTCTTTGACTCCTATCAATATACGTGCTCTACATCCGCAAATCATGGAGACTTTACATTAATTACAAAATTGTATCAAAACTTGGGCTATCTTAACCCCAAATCTGACCCACGGGACCCCATCCCAATAGGCCCCCAACACAAAGATTGTGACTCACCCTCAAATCACTCTGTTGGCACTGCGATCTTACTACGAAGATCCCCCAGCTCCACCTAGATCACTGCAACTTTGGCAGTGCTCTGCATTGTTGCCTGATTGACTTTCTCAACCAATTTTTTCATGGTAGGACCTTCTACGGCTAGCCTCATCATCTATTGTGTTTGTTACAAACCTTTAAGCTTATCTTGAATGGTAGTCGTGACTTGATAAGCCTCCTCTAACCAAGGCTACAACCTGGCCTTTAGCAAGGCCTCCTTCTTCTATGCTTCCTCCACCTGTGTTAGGAGCTGCTTTCCTTCCTGTAATTTAGCAAGGCGTTGTTGGTATTATGTAGCACGTAATCGCCCTAACTTCATCATATTGTCGCTGCAGCTCCCTTACCTTTGTGTTCAGTGTCTGTAGGTTTGGATCCTCCTACAAATTGGTCACTAGCTCCATAGCCTACTCGAATAATGTCACATAGTCAGTCACTGTGGCATCCAAGGTAGCCATGCCTTCCTTTATCATGGCTCTGCACTGCTCCCAGACCTCAGGTAGAGTTGTGGGCTGCAACTTTAACTATAGCTCTGTAATATTCATGTTGAGCTCAAACTCAACTTGTCCAACCTCTCCTTTAGCCTCACGCACACCAGTAGCTATTTTTCTGATTTTTGCTTCTGGTTGTGCATCTTTCATGATGTGAAGCTCAAGCACTGTCTTGCAGGCCTCTGCTACTACTGACTATAGAATTGAACTATGCATATTAAGTGCCTCCTTTTCCTTCAAATTATATGTCTTTTCAGTGAACATTTGCTCATTCTTGACTTTGTATTTGTTGATGAGGTTGAAGGCATGTTGTTCCCTAGTTCTCAATTCATTTTCCACCCCTGTATGCAGTGCACGGAGGGTCTCATTGCAGAGCGCCGCTCTATTCAATCCAATGTTCTTGATTGTACTCAGGATAATGTAATCATCAGCGGACTCTCTACGAATGGATCCACTTAGAAATGTTATAGTTCTGAGGTCTAGGGTCCTTACTAACTCTGTTACTTGGCTTGCCCTAGTTGTCAGGCTTGCTTGCTTGACACTTGATTTTCCACTGCCCACCTGTATTCTTTTACCTTGGATCTGTATCCCGCTCAGATCCTTTTGGACGCTCCCCAACATTTGCATGTGTTGTTGCTCAAACTGTTGCAGCACTTCGGTTATTTTATCCCTGATTTTATCGCTGATCTCATCAAGGTCGCCTTCGGTTAACACCATGGAATCAACCTGTCACTTATCTAATTTCTACTTTTTCCGCATTCCACCCTGCTGCTCCTTGCCACGATGTTTCAAAATAAATGGGGTGCTCTACCCCTCATCTTCGTCGCCATCTTGCCCTACAATTTTTCTTCCTCTTTCTCCATCAAAGGTGACTTTCCGCCTTTTTGTGACTTGCATTATTCCTATTCTGCCTGCTCCTTGGCAGTGCGTTCTTGCTCCACACAAGCTTTCTTCGTGGCTTCCTTCTTTTTCTAGGCTGCTAGGGTACGCTCAACCTAATTAGCTGCCTCCTTTCTTTTCTATGAAATAGAGCTTCCCACAACCGTGCTTGATCCAACAACTAAGTCTGATGGGGTGCGTCACTATGGAGGCCACTTCGCTACAACCTCCTACACATCCGTTTATGTCACTAGATAGGGCAAGTCATGCCATTTATAATCTAGATCCTTTCGTGCTTGGATGTATACTCTATGGAAGTTATCCTTGAATGTCGCATAGGCTGACAGTTGCGTGAACAAGGTTGGGGACAACCTCAGACGCTAATTAATGGCCATGCGGAGATCCATTTCAATAAGGACCCAAAATATCTTCATTTCCATAATCCACCCAACATCCTTTGTAGACCATAAGGAATGAAACTGCACGACCTTCAGTAATCCTTCCTCAAGTAGAGGAAATTCGTTATCTCCGACAATTTCCACGGAACGAGCACAATTGACAGCAATAACCAAGTGTAGTGGAACGACTCAGTCTCATCTTGGGATTCGCGGCAATTCACTAGGAACTCGTGATAGAGTTACGTTTCCCAATTAAACTGTACGCCTTTCATGCACTATGTAGCAAGGAAAACTACAGGCATCAGAACCTCGTCCGCATGACATTTTCTCATCACCTTCCCTACTAAAGTCTAGGCATCCAATTGAACTCTCAGGTCTATTGTAGAAATAATTGAATACCATCGTGACTTCTTAAGGAGGTCATAATCCCTCTTCATCCTTTCTACGAGGTCTTTTTCCCTAGTCTTTCCACCAAACTCCTTAGCTGGGTTCGCGCCTTTATAAGGTAGGTGTATGATTCGGTGAACGAGCATGTTTGTAATGGGGATTGGCCCTCCTAGCCATAGACAACCATTGTGCACCAATGTGAGTAGCTGGCGCACACATATCATATTGATG
This sequence comes from Pinus tabuliformis, assembly GCA_031772625.1. Classification (NCBI taxonomy): domain Eukaryota; kingdom Viridiplantae; phylum Streptophyta; class Pinopsida; order Pinales; family Pinaceae; genus Pinus; species Pinus tabuliformis. The sequence goes on along the minus strand of CM062820.1, from coordinate 634,311,146 downwards.
GGAGTGCGATGGTAATGTGGTACCCATAGTAGATTGAGTAACCCTGAGAGCTCGACACTACTGACCCATTCCTCCATTGCCAACATTGTAACACCTGATTCTTCATAATAAACCCTATGCATATACTTGTCGGTCGTCAAGTGTGGAAACTTAGCGTGATAAGCTAGGTCCCAATCCTCCATTTTTAGCAGCAGGACCCTTATGAGCTGAGGGCCTTCAAAAGGGACCTGCTCAAGTAACAGGGGCATGAATATGGTGAACTTCTCAGAATCTGGGTCCTTCGTGACCTTTGATTTTCCTTTCTGCTAAGGGAGATACTTAGGGAGCCATGTTATCGGCTCTACTCCTTCAGCATCAACATCTTCTATTCCTTGGGCTTCTTCCACCTCCAGGTCCACTGCCTTCTCCGACTGTTTAATTTCTTCTGCTTCTGTGTTTGGTATGCTTCCTTGGGGAAGCACAAACTGGTACTGGATTTTTCTTCTTGTCCTTCGCACAATGTTTTGATTTGGTTTTTTGGGTTTATTTACAATGTGGAGTAGTTTAAAAAATTTATTTTTGGTTTTTTTAATTTGAATTTGTTGATATAATTTTTAATAATATTGTGATTTTAGTTATTTAAAATAAATTTTTGGATACATAAAGAAATTCTATGCCCTAAAATATCCATGTGGCATTTGGATAGTGTAAACTGTATAACTCAAAATTGTAATTCCAACAAATTCTTGCCAAAAAAAAGTTGACCAAAAAGTATAATTGAAAATCAATCAAAATATAGATAAAACAACTATGATGATTTTATTAGTGTAAATATAAAGTAGTTAAGTAAATTTATTAATAGACAATGTTTTAATTATTTTTTACAGTGTTAAATTAAAATTTTAGTGTTAAAAATGGACAAGGTTGTGTGTTGATTATAAGGTGAGTTCTTTATGAGTGAAGTGAAGGAAACATTAATTTTGTAGTAAATAGAGTTTATTTTCTAGTACTTTTTCTTTAAGAACATTTTAAGTTCTTTTGATGGAATCTTGCAATTAAAAAATCTGTAATGTTAAGATTCTTAAATGCGATTTGATTCAATAGTATCTATGTTGTTAATCTTTTTGTTAAAAAAAGGTAGTTTTTCACACTTAAAATTGAGAAAAAATTTCTCTGTTACATAATTAAAGACTTCAACTAAATAAGAGCACAAAGTTCAAGTGGTTATTGTATTTTAAATGATATTAGGTTGGATTAAGGCACTTCTTCATGTGGTCGTGTTGTAAAGTTATATTTTGAGGTTGAGATATATATTCCATTTAAATTTGATCTTAAGCATTTCTTTAGAATGTGTCACATGTCTCAAATTCACTTATGGGCATATATCACTCTAGTTCATCCTCTATAAATTTGAATTTAAAATTTTATTCTAACCTAGATTTGCAATAATATCATGCCATGATTAATTATTCTCAATATGGATCTAATACCATCTACAACATCTATAACTAATTTCATACGAGTTTTATAACAAATCAAAAACCCAATTGGAACTCTAATATGATGAGGTAACAATATGCCCCACATATCAAAAACATATGTAGTCCTAACAACATTTCATTTCATGCATAATTGTAAACATGCCATCATAAAAAAATATTAAACACATAAAATATGCCATCCAAAAACATATAACATAGAAATTGTATCCTTTTATGAGGTACCACCAATCCATATCCATTGCTATTCAATCTCTCTCAACAATAGGTCACCCTCAAGTTGAGGTTATCACTCCACTAGGAAAAAGGATACCTAAGGCTATTAGGTATTATAATCAACACAACAATAACTAGACCAAGGAACTAAACTCTAGTTGAAACTCCAACCTAACAACCTTTGATTCCCCATAATCCTGCACAATTGAAGGAAGTGTATCCACTTATCTATGTTGTAGTCCCTCAGGTGGCACCACTTCCCTCCAAGAGCTCCAACATGGATTGTCTAAGAAATCTCATAGTAGTATGGTTCCAGGAACTCCAACTGATATAATGGAGTCTCTAGGCACTCCCGAGGCCTCACATAAGGGAAACCTATTCCTAAAATTTCTTTTTCTAGGTCTCCATCCTTACCCGAGGAAATCCAAGGAGAATTATCCACCCCTATCCACTTAGGATTTATAGGGTTTCCCAAGTTAACAAGGTTATAGTGGATCCTCTACTCTCACTCAACATATACCCAAATCAAAGGTGGTAATAAAGGAGTGATGTAATTATTGAGAATGATGGATTTGTCACGAAGCCTAAAGATTGTATATGCATTCTCTTTTTCTAACAAGTGGCAACTAAATGGCTACATCAACACACTTGGTAATTCATCCCAAGACTTAGGAAATTAGGATATAAATAATGACATACGATGTATGAATTTAGCAATATATTATTTTATTCCTTCACTAAAGCCTGCTTGACTTAGTCCCTTTCATTAATCCCCTAGCCTCCTTTTCACTGATGGATTCCTCATCCTCCATGTTCTCTTGCATGATTAGACTTAAGTGATGATGTATTTTATTAATATATGAGTGTGATTATAATTTAAAATTATATGCTCACTCTGTTATTAGAACACATGCCCCCTTTTCTAATATCATATAAGAACTCCAACCCCAAAACATACATACATAGGCACTCTAACCCAAAAACCATACTTGCTCACTAACCTATAAAACATAAGTAAATTTATAATATAGGGGTATTACATTCCCCTCACCCTTATTATGCACTATCTTTAGTGCATTATATAAATATGTAGAATCAAAATCGTCAAAAATATACAAGTACTCCTCTTGCATGGAATCCTCATGGTCCCAAATAGCACCTTCTGGACCAAAACAAGTCCATTATACCTTTACCAAGATGATGGACCAATTCTTGTAAACTTTGACATTCTTATCTAATATGTTCACTACCTGGACCTGTAATTCACCCTCATGCTCAAACTAGACCACAACCTAGTCAATTACGCGGTTAGGACTAGGGACATACTTTTTAAGTAATGACACATGAAACACATTATATATGCACATGGATGCAGGTATTACAAACATGTATGCAACAAGGCCAATCATCTCTAGGATTTTAAATTTCTGATAATATATCATTGTTAGTTTTGGGTAGCTTCCTAATGTTAATGAACATTCCTTAAATTTCACTTTCAAGAAGACATGCTCACCCACTTTGAATTATTTGTGTGTTTTACCTTTTTATACAGTTTTTTTCTTCATATTCTTCTTTAATTTTACCATATTCTCTTATGTTTCTCTACGTAATTTTGGCCCAATAATAGCCTTCTCAGTTGGATTATCCTAACTCATAAGTTTCCTTCATTTCCTCCCATACAAAGCTTCAAATGGGCTCATATCTAAAAATTCCCAAAGCATTTTTTAATGCAAATTCAACCAAATATAAATACTCTTATTTCTTTGATGGTTTATCCATCACACGCATCCACATCATATCTTCAATCACTTGATTGGTCCTGTTTTTTTTCCCATGTAACTCTAGGTGATATACTTTTCTAAAATTTACTTTCTCCCAAATAATGGGATGTTAGAAGAGAAGGGATTCAATTATTTAGAATTTCATCTTATTCCATTGCTAAGAGAAACATTTGAGAGTGGTATCTTGTGAGTATAATGGATGAGGATGATCACGTAACATGCATTAAGGCCACAATGGCAAAAGGTATGTTCACAGTGAGTTCCCATTCCTTTGTATATTTGTTTTTAGAAATGAATAAATGAGAGAAGAGCATATGCCTCACCTTCTCAATATATTTCCTCTTATATTGGGTTTTTAAGGATAAATCCTATTTCATTTGTGTGGATGGCTTATAATTGCACCTATTTTCATTTTTTTGTTTTAGTTATTTCTTGAAATTCAAGCAAAGCTAGTAATTAATTAATCTGGGACCTAAGGAAACATTAATTTTCATATTTTAATATTTTAGAATATTATAATATCTAAATTGAGGCTTCTGCGATTCATATCAATTATAAGAAGAGTTTCAGCAAAAATCACATGAAGAAAACCTTTGTCGACGCGTTTCGAACCAACCAGTGTGGTTCATTGTCAGGACAAGTTGAGGAGTCAGATCAAAGCTGCACAATAAATAGGGAGAGCAGATCTTCAAATGGCTAGGTTAACCATCAACGACTATATAACGGTTAGATTATATAATGTTAAAAAGTCAAAAGCAATTACTTCTAATAATAGAGTAATATCCTAATTTTAGAGAATAATAACTAATTATAATATATTATATATAAGAATGTTATATTTATTAAACTATTTCCATTAGGACATTAAATTATTTAATTGCTTTTTAATTTTTAATTTTTAATATATTTTATCATATGGATTTGTGAAGGGGTTTTCTTATTTTTATTCTAGTTATAAATTAGAATGTTATACTATCAATTTTATTAGGTATTGAATAACGTAATACTAAGTTGATTTAATCCAATGCGAAAATAAAAATAAATAAATAAATAAAAATAAAAATAAAAATAAAAATAAAAATAAAAACTAAAAATAAATAAATAAATAAATAAATAAATAAAATAAAAAATAAAAAATAAAAAAATAAATATTAAAGTTCTATTTATATTATTATGTCATAATATTAATTTCATTTAAAAGAAGAAAAAGGTTTTGTTTATATTTATATGTTATAATATTAATTTCATATTGAATCACTAACTTCTAATTTAAATAAAAAGAAGAAGAAGAAGAAGAAGAAGGTTTTATAAATCAAAAAGACATTATATCGGTGAAAGATCCCATTGACCCTAAGGACATGAAGGGCATCTACTTAATCCCTTGTTCTTGCGGGACCCCCTATGCGCTCTATCCATCAAAGAATCATTGAACATGCATCTGACCTAAGACATGGGAGAACCAGGTCTTTAGCGCTAGTGGAGCATGCGGAAAAGACCAAGCTTCAGGTCTGTATTGAGGAAGCCAAGGTTATTACCAAGGTGGTGCAATTACATCACCGTAAATTCAGGGAGGTGATTGAAATTGACAAAGGCCTAACAATCTCAATATAGATGACGACTCGAAGATCAGTAGTTGCTGGATCCCTGCCCTTTCTTCTTAGTCCTTCCTTTTTGCCCCCTTCCCCCCCCCCCCCCCCCCCCCATTTTTTTTCGAGGTTTCCGTTTTTTCCTTGTGCTGCCCTTTCCATCCTCCCAAGGTTTATCCTCTGTTTAGTTTTCTCTTATTGTCCTGTTCTGGTCCATCTAAAATTTGTCGCTCGTTCCATTTTGATTTCTTTTCCCTTTTCTTAGTTTTCTTGATATTATTTGTTATTATGCTTTTTCATGAACAAAGTTTAAATAAATTAGAAATTAGAAATTAATTTGAATCAATACTCAATAATAATTTATTCCCTAGTAGTTTAAATGATTAAGTTTATCAATAAAGAATAGAATGTCTTTCTCATTTATAAAACCTTTTTTTTTTTTTTCTTTTTTCTTTTTTTAAATTAGAATTTAGTGATTCAATATGAAATTTATATTATAACATATAAATATAAGGAAAACTTTTTTTTTAAATGAAATTAATTTTATAACATACTAATATAAATAAAACTTTAATATTTTTTTTTTATTTTTTTTTTCTAATTTTTTAATTTTTTAATTTAATTTAATTTTTATTTTATTTACTTATTTTATCTTATTTTATTTTATTTTATTTTATTTTATTATTATTATTATTATTTGTTTTTTTTGTTTTTGTTTTGTTTTTTTTTTTTTCTCTCAGTGGATTAAATGAACTTAGTATTGAGTAATTCAATACTTAGTAAACTTAATATTATAACATTCTAATTTATAACTAGAATAAAAATTAAAAAAACCCCTTCACGCATCCATATGATAAAGTAAATTAAAAATTAAAAATTAAAAGGGGATTAAGTAATTAATATCCTAATGGAAATAGTTTAATAAATATCACATTCTTATATATAATATATTATAATTAGTTATTGTTCTCTAAAATTAGGATATTACTCTATTATTAGAAGTAATTGCTTTTGAATTTTTAACATTATATAATCTAGTCGTTGATGGTTAACTAGCCATTTGAAGATCTCCTCTCCCTATTTATTGTGCAACTTTGATATGACTCCTCAACTTGTCCTGACGATGAACCACACTGGTTGGTTCGAAACGCATCGACAAAGGTTTTCTGCATGTGACTTTCACCAAAAATCTTCTTATACTTATAATATCTGTTGTGATGAAATATTCTATTGGAATATCCATGGCATTTACAAATCATATTGGTATCACCGAAATTTTCATTAGAGTATTTGTGGGAAAATATATTATCTAGGAATTTGTTTAAGAAAAAAATTCATAGAATCCTATCCATAGCAGATGAGTTTGTTTATAAAAACCCTTGAGATATAATATTATAGAGACTTTCAAGGAAGAAAGAGAAAGCAGTTGAAATTTCTCACAGTTTGGTCCTCCTCATGGTGGTTCTAGTAGGTAATATTTGACCATTTAGGGAGGATGAAGGATCTAACTCAAAGATCGAATCAGAAGGGAAACTAAGAGATCACGAAGAGAAAAAAAGGAAGTTGAGGAAAGAACCTATGAAAGAGAGGCCAAGTTACAATATCATTATCGATTAGCCACTAGACAAACCCCATGTTAAGCATAAAACCCCATGTTAAGCCCTAGATATTGGGTTGTTGCAATAATATTGCTATATTTTTATGTAGACCAAAGACTTTTAGTGTGCCCTTTCATTATAATTGTACTCTTTCTATCGCTATATATATTTGTAAAAGGAGGTTTTCCCCTCATGGAATGTAATTATTGGATTATTATCATTTTTAAGGTGCATGGTTCATAATATTTGGTCTTAGAGAATACAAACCAAGGTCTTTCCTACTTCAAATGAGTAATCATGGCATTTTCAATATAATTTTTTAGGGGAGAAACTTCAAGCTATGAAATTATTTGAAAAATGAGGAGAGATATTGATTTACATCTAATTAAAATTTTATATTTTGTTTCACTATACTTTCATACACACACCCTATGGAAGTTAGGGTTTTTTTAATGGTCCTAAATTAATTTCAAACGAGTGATATATTGGATTTTTTGTTATAACATCCTTTTTAGGATACTTCAGACTATGAAATATTTAAGAGACTTATGAGAGGTATTATGTATGGCTAATAAAAATTTTGGATTTTGGTTCACTACAAATTTGGTGATATACGCTCTAGAAGTTAGGGGTTTTGCATAGTTCTAAAATCAGTTTCAAACTAGTGATATAGAAATTTTTGTTGTAAATTTCTCCTAGGGAAATTTCAAATAGTGAAATTTTCAAGAATTTGAAAGGACATACTAAGTACATTAGTTAAAAATTTCATAATCATATTTTAAAAAGTTGACATGTAACATACTATATAAGTTTTCTGTTGGGAAAAGGCCAAAATTCAGAAAATTTTTAGAAGCTTACCATAACTTTCACTTAGGGCATTAAATTTTTGTTAAACCTATGGAATTGTAGAGAAGACATATCAAAGTAATCTAGGCCAACATTTTAGATTTACAAGGAACAATGTAATCTTTGAAACTATAGCCAAAAAACCTCAAAAAATCATGAAAAGCAGTCCAAAAAACAAAAAGTGTGTATTCTAGAATGATGTTTTATTTTTTTCAGGGTTAATTTTGCAACATATTTAAAAAATGGTAGTAAAACCATTTTTTTGTCCAAAAAAAATTAAAAAAAAAATTCTTTCCCAAGTATAATTTCAACATTTTTCAGTAATGACGTTAAAGATAAAATAATGGGATCTTAATCACATTAAAATTCCAACCATTTTCATCCATGTCGTTAAACATATAATAACACGACACTAAATATCGCTAAAATTCTAATTGTTTTCAAACATAACATTAAAAAAAAAAAATTGAAAAATTTTCAACCATAGAATTAAAAAACTCTAAGTTTTCAACACATTTAAACCATCACATTATGAACAAATTACATGTCTAAATTAATCAAAATATCAATACTTGTATATTGAATGAAACATAAATTATATCTCTAAGTTAGTGTTGCATTGTGGATATTCTAAACAATAAAATTACTTATAATTAAAACATATAATCCAACAAACATAAAAATTACTCATAACTTCATTTAACATCATATAGAAATCAAAATTTTTTATTTCAAGGTATCATGCAAACATCAATTATATAAATTGTCTTAGACAATTATTCAAAATCACTCATATATTCTTGCACACCATTAGAATTAACATCTTCAGATGAATGACTAGATGCAGATGAAGATGTTCCATATTCTTCTCTTTCATCAACTAGTGCCCCATCTGAGTCCACATGCATGCCCACCATTTCAGCTTTCAAAATTCATATAGATCTGCAACTAGGTTTAGTAGACTCCCATATCAACATTGTTTCTTCTAATAACAACCTCTTTAGAATCTCTATGATCCTGAAGCGAAGAGTTCCTCTTTTTTTCATTGAAGTCATAAACAAGCATGTCAACATCCTCCAATTTTAAGAGGTATGTGCAACGACGATTTATATTTGTACCTTTTCCCTTTCCACTAATTTTTTTATCAACTACAATCTATGGCTTGTACACACCATTGATTGTGTGTGTATTTGTGGCATACCAATGTAATTCAACACCTGAAACATCTTCATTTTCTGTAATGACCTTTATAACCATAGCAACCCAGAATGGATAACCATTGGCATCTCCATCTTCTAGCAACGTGATCATGAAACCCTCCTTAATATCATGTATTGAACCCCTGTAATGGTATTCATGGCTTCAAGTTATGCATGAAACCTTCTGGAACCAATATACATTTCTCTTTCATCTACTCGTGAAGAATTAATAATACCTTGAGATTGTTGTTATTTAACAATTTTTCTTTCCTCTTGTTCATTTGACACATTTTGTGGTCAAGTAAATGGATTTTTCAAAGGTATATCTTCATTTTTTGATCTTGAAATGATATCACTCTGATTATTGAAAAAATACTCCCACCAAACTAAATTAGAAATATCAAAGTACTCATATGTATATCTAATACATATTTCAATTTCTTCGAGGCAATCAAAATAATTTATATCTCTCTTCTTCCTGTGTGCATTATAAACTTCAACAACTGATTGTAATAACAATATATTTGACGCAAATATTGGATGATTTGGAATGAACTTCAAACACGCCAAACCTGACGATGATGCTCATTCTGTAGTAGTTGAATACTCATTCCCCATATTAGTGTTTTCATATGAGATTTTTTGATACAAAATTGATGTTGGAAGCTAATGTCATTAACTTGTTCAATGCATTTCTCCTCACCATGTGATCCCAGAGTAAACCTTCGCATGTCAACAGTTTCTTCCAACACATGAAAAATAGGCTCTGACATATATTATTTCTTAACACATTCAATTAATTATGGAAAGCTCCCAACATCTTTCCTCCTCAATGTGACTGAAAATTGACTGAACATACAATCAATATGGTCATGAGTATTCCCAACAAGAAGGAAATCAACCTTTACCTTCTAAAAAATTATCAATTCAATAAGCATGTTTAGATATCCAAAAACAAATTGTTTTTTGTTTTCATGACAACTGTTTTCCAATTGTTGATACAAAACTTCAGGAAGGTTACCAGACCAATGAGAAAGCACATCATGAATTATGGTTATTGTCATATTTGCATCATTATGAATATTTCGACCTGTGAAGTATACCCTTGGCAATATTTTCCCATTAAAGACAATAGAACCATGTGAAATTGAATAAAATTTTCCTCCTATAAATTTTTGGGTGTGCGAACAAAATGTGGTAGAAGTGTTTTCTTCTGGTCCATACCATCAATTATCGAACCCAAATATTTATTTGGATTATCATAACACTTCTTTCTATGCTTGTACAAATTTTTCCTTTCACTTTTTTATTGTTCGTGATGCTCTTGAGGCGCTTTGACAATGGAATCTACCCAACATAAAAGAAAGCCATTAATAAATATGTTTTCATAGTTGACGACTATACAATTTAAAAAAATAATGTTATGAATGGTTACCTCTTTCTGCCCCTCCACATTTATCCCTTTTTTATTTAAGAGAAGCACATGTATTGCAAACCCTCATCCTTATCTTCTTAGGAATATGGAATTTGTTGAATTGTTTCTTCAATATCTTCACAAAATATTGATATGTAATAAATCAACCATTTCCTTCAACACCTTCTGCATATTCTTTGTATAATTTGTATATTTATCGTCTTGAGGAATTATATGGAATATGTATTGTCTCTCTATTTGGCATACACTCTCCATGCTTTAAAAATAATTCTTTCATCCATGACATTGCAGTATTTGATAATGGCCCAAATTTTCGTTTATGACATACTTTTGAATAAAATGGGGAATCCTTTTCCAAATTTTTTTGGATTCTTGACAGACGAAAATTACCAATTGAATGAAACATTTTGAAATCCTTTCTACATATAAATAAATACCCAATACGATAATCATAACCTGACAATGTAGATTGGATGCACCCCACTAAATATGAATTTTGCATGCTTTTATTCGTTGACATAAATCTCTTCCTTTTCTCCAATGCAAACTTGAAATCCATATGTTTCAGCTAATCCTTTTGACAACATTCACTTGAAATGAGAGAACTGATAGAAATTCTTCTTGTGAGACATTCTTCTGTACCCCTTATATAACTAGAACATCTTGAATTGATACAAAAAGGTATGCTCCTACTCCTTGATACAATAGTTGTCGACAATGTCTCCATCATTGAATCGTCATATATAATAATTTTCATCATCATTAGGAGGAATATTATCCTCACTATGATCATTCATGCTTTTGAAATACTCACTTGGAGGATATTCTTCATCTTGCCCTTCATCAGTGTTACCCTCATAGTTCTTAGAATTAGGACTAAATGGAAAATTTGACTATTTGTCCATTGCATATTCTTCATCATGTTCATTTTCATTGTTGCTCTCATAGTAATTAAAATAAAAACTACACGGAAAATGTGACTCTTTACTTACTGGAAACTCTTCATCCTGCCCCTTGTCACTGCTTCTCTCATAGTCCTTAAGATTAGGACTAATTGGAAAACGTGACTCTTTATTTACTTGAAATTCTTCATCCTTCCCTTCGTCACTATCGCTCTCATAGTCCTTAGGATTAGGGCTAAGTGGAAAACCCTTTGGAAGTAGTATAATACATCAAATTATATATTTTGGGATAAATGTTTTCCACTTAACTAATTCACCCATATTCTACACATGAATACCATTCTAACAGTGTGAGAATCACTTCCATTGGAGTTCATATGCAAATGTTATGCCAACTAGAAGTTTCCTTCCTATTTTGACCACCATGATTCAATATGATGTTGCATTATCCCCCATTATTCATGGAAAACAGACTATCCACTTTATCATGATCAAGAATACTCTATAAGAGTTAATGTTGTAACTCTAATTAAGAGTTAAAGATCAAACCTAACCACTAGTAGGCTATCAGGCTATGTTATAATCGAGCCACTAGGAGGGAAAATGGTTTCATCTATTTGAGTGCATCTTGTTCCATAGATAGGAAGAGTACCTAAGGCTAGATATATAGGACTAAATAGAGATATTTTGTGCACTATAGTATCCCATGAGCCGTAGGTCTCACTCACTTGTACTTGCATCCATTTCTGTTCAAAGAAAGAGAGAGCAGAGCAACCTCACCTTCTAGCTAGGATTTCTCACATAAGGGTTTCCTAGATCATATCTTGTATTCATTATGTTTTGTGACTTTTATCTCATTTTTCTTTATTATCCATATTTTATCTATTGCATACATAAGCATAACACAATAGTTAATGATTTTGGAAATCTAAGAAGAAACTAACTCTCATATTATATATTTTATATTTTCAAATATATTTTGGTAAATATGTTGTAACGAGCTATCTAGTGGAATATTCTGTACAATTTACAGATCAATCATAATTTAAAATATATAGAAAATTAATATTATAAATTTTGAAAAAATAGTTTTGCATAAGAATAATGTGATCTCTACAATTTTAAAAATTTTTGTAGTGAAATTCCATTGTTTTGTTACTCAAAGTTAACACTAAAAAAAACAAAAACACATGCATATGTTATGCATGAAAATGCCATATGTCTATAGGAAAACTCAAATTCCTTTTGTTTGTTTGCTCATTAGCGTATCTTTGACTTGTGGGAATAGCATATGGTCTAAAAAATTAAAAATCACGGGCATGTAAACTATCTAAGTCATCTAATATCACACCCAACCTACCCATTAGAAACTCTTAGCTTGGTAGGATTTTTAGGTGTCTCCTCCCAACTACTATGAGTTTTGAACCTTGGTCATCTTATAAAACAAAACCCTTGGAATCGAATCACACTAGATAGTTATAAATTGGAAAACTCAAATTTCACATAGTTATATATGATTTAAGTAAATAAAAATTATATATTTAGAAAGCCTATTCATTTGCTATATTTAATTTTTTTACTCATATTCAAATTCAATGTGAAAATACCTTGATAATCCCTCCAAATTTAAATGTTATTATTTTTCCATATTTGCATTGTCACTAACACATGATGAGAGCACCATTAACTTGTGCCCACCCAACGGCAACTACTACTTAACACCTTAACTCATAAATATATCTTAACTACATCAACAACCACCTTTACCCAAAATAAAACTCAATCACATTTCAAACACAAAAACCACTTGAACTTTGTATTTTTGTTTATTAAAATAAAATTTAATCACATTTTTTTAAAATGTTTAAAATCAAATTTAATTGAAATAAATATTTCAACCATAAATTAATATTTTATAGTCTAACTTATAAATATATTGTTAGAAAATTATATATTAGAGAGAAATGGAACACATAAAATATTATAGAAACATAAACACAAAAGAACCATAAAACAAGAGAGACATAGATATACGTGGTTCACCCAATTTGGGCCACATCCATGGAGAAACAACCAAACCTTCCTTTTATATTATCCAGCAAAATGAAGAAATACAACATATAACAGATCGTTGTAATTACCTCTTAGCTCTCACACAATCCCATCTCTCTTTCTGGCTCAGAATACACATATACATAGATGCAATACAATTCCGCGAGGGGTTACCTTCTAGGGGAAAACCAAAATTAAACATACATAACTTCTATTGTCAGGTTGACTATGAAATTACAATGGTAGTAGCCCGCAACGGTGAACAAATGATAGTAGCCCCCAACGGTGAACAAATGAGCCTCGTTGCCACCCCATTACAAACTTAAATCCAATATGGTGATACCTCTAAATAAAGAAGATAATGAGACTCCACACACAACATATATCTCAAATACTAAAAATTACATTCACTAATATTTTAGAATCTTAATCATAAATATATCTCAAACACTAAAATTACGTTAATATAATCTAATGAAATTTCAAATATAAACTCAATATTTCCAATTTTGCCAATTTTTCAATTCCAAAATTAGAACAAATACCCCTAAATTATTAGGGAAAAAACTACATAACACTAACTCTATTTACTACAAAATTTATATGTTCCTCTCTTCACTATTAAAAAAAAAAAAAAAGTCACTTAATAATCAATATATAACCTTAAAACTGGTTAATTTTATAATAAAAACTTTAATTTAACATATAACAAATAATTAACTCATTGTTATACCATTAAAATCATATAATTACAACTAAATATAGAAAATACAAAATTCACATGTTCTTCCCTTCCCTACTTAAAAAAAGTCACTTAATAATCAACATATAAGCTTGAAACTTGTTAATTTATAATAAAAAAATTACAAATAATTAACTCAGTGTTATACCAATAAAATTATATAACTACTCTATATTCCAACTAAATATGTAAAATAAATTTATTATACATACTTAAACTAACTTTAACTCTAATTTATATAATTTTATAATTGTAAAATCCCTTGTACAAAAGATAATTTATAACCATCCTTATGAAAAGTAAGGATCTTATGCTTAATATTAATCCATATTCTATGTGAAGATGATGAATACTATTTTAGATATCTATTTTAAAACACAGCAAAGAGGGATATCTATTTATAGATTAAAAAAGTATTCAAATATTATTTTGCAAAAGAGATATTATACTGACCATAATATAAAAAGATATAATTTCTTTTTGATATATAGCAAATATAAAAAACATCCATAATTTCTTGCATATAACTTTGATTTGAAAAACATTTTTCTAAATAAAAAATAAAAATATTGACTAAATAAAATAATCAATAATATATAAATGAATTTTTTTTTTAATTTATATATATGAATTTAAAAAAAAAAAAAGTCATTTTTACTATATTGGTTAAATTTATTATTATTATTAGCTTAAAGTTATTAAAGAAAAAATATTTATTATAGATTCAACATGTTATCTATAAAAATATTTTGAAAAGCAAGTATTAAAAATATATTAGTTACTAAAAAAAAATGTATATATCATATAAGAAATTGTGATTCAAACATTTAATTTAATTTAATAGGAGATTTTTTTTGGGTCAATTTTGTAATTTTTAAATAACCACTCAAAATTATATTTTAATAATAAAATAAAATTATATTTAAAAGATAAAATTTTATTATTTAATAAAAAATTATTATCCAATTTCCATAAAAACAATCAAAGATATAATTGATTAGTCTTGGACTAATTTATTTATCCATGTCATTAAAATTAATTGAAGCCTTTGCATCTAATGAATTGAAGTCTCAGGAACTATGTTGAGATGTAACAGATTAATTAATTGGAATCTGTCTTTGCATCTAATGAATTGAAGTCTCACGGACTACGTTGAGGAGATGTAACAAAAATTAATTGGAGTCTCATCTACTTCATTAGAGATTTTTATGAAGTTGTTTGATTTGGTTTATTCTGCCCAAAATTTTAATAGAAAATTTAACCCAAAAAGATCTAAATCTCCGAAATTTAACCAAGATCCAAGTGTTCTGACAGTTTCAATGGCACAGTTTCGAAAATTTAAACAAAAATCCAAGTGTTCACAAAGTTTAAAGGACATAGTTTCTTACCTCTTTAAATATTTTCGAATGTTTTTCACACTAAAAATCTTAAACATTTACCATTACATAGTTTCTTACCTCTTCAAAGATTTTCGAATGTTTTTGATACTAAATATCTTAAACATTTACCATTACATGTTGGTTGGTTAATCACCTTGTCCAAGTCATGTTATCTTAAACGTTTACTTTTTCTTATTTTGGTAGGATGTAGTTTATAGTCATCTCGTAGAGTGGTTATTCACTTTGTTCAATCCATGTTATTTTAAATATTAGCCATTTTTTAGTATGTTTTAGTTTATGATAATTTTTAGGAAGTTTTAGTTTATGGTAAATTTTTGTAATTATGAGCCAATTTTAGTTTATAAGAATTTTTTTTAGAAATTGAAGATATAAAAAGAGAAAAAAAATAATAATATTGTAAAATAAAAAAATTATTAATTATTTATAGAAAAAATATACTATTCAAATTATATAGATTTAATAATTTAAAATTATTATTTTTTCAATTTGAATAAATTTAACTGAAAAATCTAAAAAAAAAATTTTGATCATTATTTCAAATTTTTATGGCCACAAGTCGATTCTCATAAGTAGGTTTATCTTAAAGCTTAGATGAGATTAGTTAATATTTTTTTTGCCATCAGACAAAAACATTTTTTTATTTGAAAATAAAAGTTTAACTTTAAAATTAGATAATGTTAATGAAAAACAAATATCACTAATAACATTTAGCACTAACAACATTAAAATTTCTCTTTCAAACTATAATTATAGGCTTCTTCCATATTATACTATTCACTTATAACGTTTCCTTTATAACATCCCATACAGTTACTACTTAGAATCAATTCTTTGAATAGCAAAAGGCTTTTTATGCATTTTATAATCAATCAAACCTCCAGAGCCTACAGACGATTATGGTCCATTCAACTTATCCATGGACCTAATAATCATAGAAATTATTCAAATATATTTTGCCACCAGGCATGCTGATTAGAAGACATACAAACGATAACGACACATGGACGAAGTGACGAATCTGAAACGAGTCAGCCTTATCACCACCCAAATACAAAGTCAAAGGAAAAATAATGATATACTCTTCAATGTTTGTCCAGTAGTGTTTTGAGATTGAAGGTGTGATGAAGGAAGTATTTCCTTCCCAAAACTGGCGAAAAACCATCCAATAGACTCTCTCAGTGGGATGGTGTCCATCCCAAAATACATATTTCTCTGGACGTTTGCACAGAAAAGCTCTGTATTCTCCACGCTTATCCTTCGGAATCTCCAACCCACAAGATACAGCAGTGTTAAATGGCCCCGCTCCACAGCACGCAAAGTCGTGTTTTTAAAACCTAAAATCAAAGCAACGTCCCATATTATTGCATTTAGTCAATTCGCAAACCAAGCCACCCATATAATGATTTCGTAATTTATACTGCTTTTTCAAATATCACTGATTTTTACCATAGGATTCGCCGTGCTGAATTATATTTAATACGAAATCATAACTGTTAGCTAACAGGATCGTTGCTCCATCTAATTTTTATTCAGCTGGTTCACGAGCTGCCTGAGACCATCATTATATGCCACAGCCAGCTGATTTGCAATTTCTACACATCCACCGTTATATGCCTTCGCTCCTGCGAGCCTCGAATTTGGAGTACATCCCAGAGGGCCGATATCTAATACAAGCAAGTTTCTTGCCCCATTTTTGTAAGTGCCTGCAACATCACATATAGAGAATACCCCAAAAATGATCAGAATCGAAAAAACAGGTCAATAATTAGCTGGTAAAAATAAAATATGAATGCTTTATACATACCAACAAGTGTTCGTTATATTTACTAAGCAGCAACTTCACGAAATCCTGGGCACTTGTAGACTTTTGGAAGGTGGTATTCGCTAAATAGTTGAGGCCAATATCATTGCCACCACTGGTAATGGTATACAAGGACTTGGATAGATATTCTTTTGCATAATAATCTCCTCCAATTTTTTTACCTAGATGCACAGAATAGTTGGCGAATTGGCGTATCTGGAGACTTAAAGGGATGATATTCTGAATAGCGAAAACACCAACCACGTTTAATTGCTTATTTTCAACCTGTAAATTCTTCTCCATCAATTTGAATGAACATGTATTTATTTTGGCACTCACCAAGTAATTGGCCGTGGAATCCAGTATTCCGCTTCCTCCAGATGCGAAATTAATACCTTGAGAGAAGTTAGATTATGGGTTCAGATATGGAGGTGGAAGGGGCAACCTTGACTGTGTGGATACAAATATCATATGTATATTACTTTCATTAGTTGGATGAGGTAGATAAATAGGTGACGAAAATACCGATGAAATCGTATGCAGTTCGGCCATTAGAAAAACGACCAGTGGGGCGATGGAAGAAGGTCTCTCCGTATGGCGGAAAATTAGCTTTGGCAGTTGTGTTGGCAATGAAATTGTTGGTACCAGCATCTGCTAGAGCATCTGCTGCATCTGCAGGGACAGGAATATTATGTAAATTAATGGCCATAGCTAAAGGAAAATATAAAAGCAACACAAATAAGAACTCCATTATAAACTACTTCCCCTTCCTCTTCCCCTTCACGGAATTGATGGACATATATACATGAAAACGAAATACAACGGCACTCTCTGTGTGACCCGCATCCTCATTTATGGAGAAAATTGATACAATTTGGGAATAAAATAAGAATGAGTTCGGCGTAATGTAAAGTAGCTGAGCCAAAGCTAAAGGTTAGTTTATTCAAATATCGAGGGTTTAGTTCATCTATTTAGTTAGTTATTGTGTTTATATCTAGTTAGAATATGGAGTAGTTATGTGAATTTATGAGTAGAAATATGGAGTATTTAACCAAAACACAACGCGCTTATCCTGAAAAGTGCATGTGAAAAGTGCCCATTTGTCGTCACGATTATCAATCCTCCACGTCAGATGACAGCCACAAAATCTGGCGGAGTTCGATCGATATGTTTGTTAGATGAGGGCATTCGATGTTTTTAGAACCAAAATGGTGGCTTTTGGGTCCAGTGGCGGGGATGTGGTCCTACTTTTGGGTTCCAACTACTTTGTAGTCAAGTAGGGATTGAGTATTCTGCGTGACAGGGATGTCCTGTATTGCTAAACATTAAATACAAAAAACGTGATGTCTCATTTCACATTTTGATTTTATCAAAATTAAATTAAATTAAATGTTAAAATAAAATAAATGTAAATATAAATTTATATTTATATTTATATTAATAATTTTAAAATATATTACTTGTGAAGTAATGGAAACATCAATATTATATTACTTGCGAAGTTCGAGGCGAGGTTGAAGTAGGCGGTTTTTTAGCATAGTAATAGGGTGGGGAGCTTAGTGGATTGAGCACCAGTTTGGGTGAGATTGCCAAGCCTACCATTGGATCTCTGGAATCTCTCATCGCTAAAAGCCATTGGAAATGCAATTGGGAAATTTTACTGCGGGTGCCCAGAAACAGAGGAGTATGCCAGAACCACCTATGCACGCATTTGTGTAGAAATGGACTTCAGCGCTGGATTCCCAGCTGAAAGAAACCTAACAAGTAAAGACTATGTGTGGAACCAGAAACTCGATTATGAAAGTGTCCTCTTCAGATGTCGATCATGCTTGCCATCTAGCCAAAAATTGCCCAAAACCTCCCAGAAAAATTTTGCTAGAAAAAATCACCACAAATCTACATGGTGGGAAGGAGCACAAAAAGAACATTACACTGTCAGCAAAGAAGAACACTCTAGAGAAAACTCTAAATCACAAGAAATCGGGCAAGAAAGAAACAACTCTCAAGATAAGCAGGGAGAAAGCCTCGCCCAACAAATCAGCAGTTATGAGGATTCGAATACCACACAAAATAAATCTTCATTTAACAGCAAAGCAGATCTCCTAGACCAAACTTCTTCTCCGACTATCTTCAAAAGGACGAACACAATAGATCACGAAGCTAAGACACCAACGTCCCAAGAACCAGAAAAAATGAAGGAGATGCAAGATAAAGAAAATTGGAGGACCGTAGAGAAAAAAAGAAAGCTACAACACCAATCTCGCCAAGAAAGACGAGGAGCCAAATAATTAAAAACTAAGAAAATTGTAGGTCCGATAGACCAATTTGGTCTCAGTGGACGTTAACCATCATCATCATCATCATCATCATCATGAAACAATTGCTGTATTGAGGCTTCTCTGATCCATATCGAGTTTAAGAGAGATTCTTTCGACGTAAATCACATGATGTTTCATTTGTCGACGCGTTTCGAACCAACTAGTATGGTTCATCGTCAGGACAAGTTGAATGACGATAAACCACACTAGTTGGTTCGAAACACGTCGACAAACGAAACGTCATGTGATTTACGCCGAAAGAATCTCTCTTAAACACGTATGAAACAAGTAAAGCAAAATTAATACTATATTAATTGTGAAGGTCGAGGTGAAGTTGAAGTGAGTGTTTCCTAGCATAATATTGTAGAAAAGTTTTAGTAAGGAAGGTATGAAGGTATTTTCTATCTCTAGGTAATGAATGAATTAATAACTTTTTTGGTAAGTCAAGAGGTTTTTATTATATTAAAAGAAATTATATCGCTAAATATAATTTTTTTTGTAATTTTTCTTGTCTCAGTTTTATTAAATTCAATGGTTTGAAGATAACATCCAAACAAATAGTAAGTTTCTAGTACAATTTTATTAACCAAACCTGAAATGGTTGGTGAAACCAAACAAAAATTAATACTATAATACAACTCACAACCATTAGGGATGAGAAGAATTGACTAAAGTAGGGTTCTCTGATCCAACACCAGGTGATGCAGGAGATCTAAAGTCATAGTGGACATTCTTTTCCATGTCTATAAGCCTCCCTTCAAAGTGTTCCAACTTCTCATAAATTATCCTTTCACTCCTTTGCAAGGTGGTCAGACGATCTTGCATTTGCCATTGATTACGTTGGAGATTGTTCAAAAGTTCGATGACCACATTCTTGTCATCGCGACAATCCTTGTTGGGTTTCTCTAAGAGGAGGGTCACATGTCTGAGTTGGATATGAAATATGTCTAAAGGGGGGAGAGGGGGTGCAAGGGAGGAAGGTAATTCCACAGTTCCAAGTGTCTGTGTAGGGATGGGGTCCATTGCCTCACCAAGACCACGGTCATCCATGATATGTTCTCCATGTTGACCCCTTGGTCCTACACCCCTTCTCTCCCTTCCACACTAACAGTTCATAGTCCGTTGAGATGGGTCCCAAAGAAACCTACAATTAAAGTTGAACCTCATTGGCCTACAATAGTCTACACAAGTATATTGGCAAGTCCCCCCACTCAAACCATGATGCAACCAAAAAACCACAAACCCACGGTGTTGGCTCTCATCGTATCCCCCAGTTGAACAACTCAAACCGGCCAGTAGACGGGTCGATCACCCACTTGACACCACTAGAAGGGAAACAAGAAACCCCCTACCCCTACGACAAGCCCTCGGCCTCAAATAGAATGAAACAACTGCATGAACTATGAGTTGATCAACAAACAGATTGACTTTCCAAAAAAAAACCTTTGTAACCACCCTAGTTGCAAAAACCGTGTAAGGGAATTCCAATAACTCCACACCCAAACATCGAGAATCACCCCACAATAAAAGTTGACACTAAGCGCGACTAGAAAGAGTGGAGGTTGAGCTCAAACTCTTCTAGCTAGGCCCTTTAAAACACCACCAAAAACTCTCAATGTGCTGACCAAACCTCTATTATCACACCAATTCTCAACAAAATTCACATAAATAAGCTAGGGCTCCCCAAAGAAGGAATACCCACCTACAACATTGACAATTGCAAAAGAAAACCACTCATAAAAACCATAAATCCTTATCGATTTCCTTATCAAAAGGTCTACAATCCAATTCCAACTAGCAATCCACCATGAAAAGACCCCACATTGTTGGTAACTCAGAATTTTGAGAAATCTTCTAGCTGATACTCATTATGCTACGGTCCCACATTTTCTTTCCCTATACCACCTTACTGAATTCTTTAACTTTTCAACTTTCCACAAAGAATCACCAATCATTTGCATTATATTTCCATATCCCATCTAGCTCTTGCATATTCCCATCACACACAGGCATAATAGGACCAATGCTCACTATACCAAAACACAAATGTCTATCGGTGTTGCAAGAACCATCACATAAATAAGCCATCTTCTCTCCTCAAGGCATGTCCACTTCACACAATGTTATGAAACCAGTTCAAGAAAAGATAGAAAAGATAGATCAACGCCTTAGAATTCAGTCTCTTCGAGGGGGAAACCTCCTTTACATTACATAAATGAACAATTCTTTGATGATACAAATGAAAAGACCTCCTTTCTATATATAGGAGTCTAAGGGGTCATAACATAATCAGAGCCGACATAACAATAATAATGTAAGGGCACAATAATAACAATAATGGGCTTCTATGGGGCACATTAGTAACAATATGGGCACTACATGGGTACATCAATATAATAAGTGGGTTGTACTAATAACAATAAGGGGCTACACTAGTAGTATAGGGGCCTAACATGCCCCTCTCCTTCAAAAAGCGTTGCCCTCAATGCTTGAGTATTTCTTGATGCTTCTGTATAAAATTCTTGTCCTCCCATGTGGAATCTTCAGTGGGTAAGTTCTTCCACTTGATGAGATACTCTGAAATTGATCGATTTCGTAGCTGTCGGGTTCTTGTTTCTGTGACTACTCCAGGTTCCAATATGATTTTTCCTTCCTTTTCAATATCTAACAATATTGTTTGAAATGGGATCTTTTGCAACTTTTGAATAAGTGGCCATACTCCTTTGTCGTTCTTCCATTCATCCCTTGCTTCGTTTATCCAATCTGGTTGGATAATAGAAATAACACAAAACAATGATTCCACATCCTCATCCTTGAAGAGTCTTCCCATTCGGTAAGGTCGCCATTTTTTAAGTGCATGTAGTATTGCCAAAATTTCCTTCTCATAAATAGCTTGCTTTAGATGTAGCAGTAAAAATACCCAATCGCCTACATCAAAACATTTTTCACTATGATGTTGATCTACCTGTTGTTTCATTTGATTTTGCACCGAAGTGGCGCTATCCTTTAAAAGTTGGAGAACTTGTTTTTGATGCTCGATGTGATCTTTCACTGCTTGAACCTTTTTCTTCTTGATATGTCCTTCTATCTTTAGAGTTTGAGGAGTGGTAATTTCTTCCAGTCCTTTACAAGATATGGTCAGATTCATTTCTTGACGCTTGATGTGATCTTTCACTTCTTGAACATTTTTCTTCTTGATATGTCCTTCTGTTTTGCTAGTTTGATGAGTGGTAATTCTGACCAGTGAATTAGAAGATATGGTTGGATTCATTTCTTCTTTCTTGATGTGATCTTTCACTTCTTGCACCTTTTTCTTCTTGATATTTCCTTCTATCTTGAGAGTTAGAGGAGTGGTCATTCTTGCCAATAGTTTACAAGATATGTTCTGATTCATTTCTTCTTTCTCTGGGGTCGGGTCCTGGCATATATCCTTTTCTTTTGATGTAAAATAATTTCTTCTCAGCACACTTATGACCTTTAGTGCATTTGCTATCACAATTGTAACAAAGCCCTTTTTCTCTTTTTTCTTCTAATTGTTGTGGTGTAACCCTTGTAGGTTGTGGAAGGCTAGGAGGAACAACACGTCCATATTTATAGTTGTGAGGGGTAGACTTCCTTGTTGCCATAATTTTACTTTCAAATATGTCACAAAGCCCTTTTACTCTTTCCAATTGTTGTGGTGTTGCTCTAAATAAGGTGTTGCTCTTTGTATCCTCATAATGTGCTATCATTTCCTCCGTGAGAATTGACCACGTAACAAGTTTTTTACGAGAACAAAGCCCTTTATACCATAAAAATTGATCCGGTTATAGATATGAAGATGCAATACATACCTTTTTTAACTATGGTACACCATGTAGATCAAAATATTGCTCCTTTTGAAGTATCCAATTTACCGGATCCTTGCCATCAAACTTCCTCATCTTGCTTTTTCTTGATTTTAGGACCTCGAACTTGAAACGACTGTAACTCCATACTTGCGGATATTTAAGTTCTGAAATTGCTACCTGTAGTAGCCCTCTGTGTCCTCTTTCCAATGCCACCAGTCTGATCCAAATTGGATTCTCCAAAAAAGAGTTATGCACAATCTCCCAAGATGACCGGATTATAGACCTTTCTAGAAGAGCAAACTTGTATGAAGTGCCACGTGTCAATTTTTCGACCTTTGGCTCTGAAAAAAATATAAAAGAAACTACAGTCCGTCCTCTTTCTGTACCTTCTGACGAAATTTCAATCCAATGCTAAAAGAGAATGTTATGACTATTTTCCCCAGGTCATCTGTTTTGAATGTAATTCAGGAGTCTACAAAAAGACCAACTTACTCAAATCATATCTCCAAAAATATCGCGCGAAAAACTATGAAATTTTGACCAAAGGTTTAGCGTGATTTATTCTCAAATGGGTTTTTTTTGTGACTTCTGAAACGTCACAGAAAAAAGTTATAGCGAAAATGCCACGATGACCTATTTGGAGCAGCGAAACCCTAGAATCCAAAGCTCTGATACCAAATGTTATGAAACCAGCTCAAGAAAAGATAGAAAAGATAGATCAACGCCTTAGAATTCAGCCTCTTTGAGGGGGCAACCTCCTTTACATTACATAAATGAACAATTCTTTGATGATACAAATGAAAAGACCTCCTTTCTATATATAGGAGTCTAAGGGGTCATAACATAATCAGAGCCGACATAACAATAATAATGTAAGGGCACAATAATAACAATAATGGGCTTCTATGGGGCACATTAGTAACAATATGGGCACTACATGGGTACATCAATATAATAAGTGGGTTGTACTAATAACAATAAGGGGTTACACTAGTAGTATAGGGGCCTAACACACAAACATGCATGTCATCGTCATTCAATCATTCAATACCCCCGCCCCCTCTCTAAAATTTGACAATACTAGTGATGTAGAAAGCTGCCCACTAATCCTAATGTTTCCCCAGTCCATCACCCGGAAATGAATTGAATACATGTAGTAAAGTAAATTATGGAATTGAATTTTAAGAATTAAAGCTAAAATTAGGGTCAATTTAAATATATTTATTTGCTATGTGGAGTAGTTTAACAATTTTATGTTTTGGTTTTTTTTAATTTGAATTTGTTGATATATTTTTTAATAATATTGTTATTTTTAGTTATTTAAAATAATTTTTTGGATACTTAAAGGAGTTCTATGCCCTAAAATATCTATGTGGCATTTGGATTGTGTAAACTATACAACTCAAAATTGTGATTCCAACAAATTCTTGCTAAAAAAATTGACCAAAAAATATAATTGAAAATAAATCAAAATATATAAAAATTAAACTATGATGATTTTATTAGTGTAAATTTAAAGTAGTTAAGTAACTTTATTAATAGAAGATGTTTTAATTATTCTTACAGTGTTAAATTAAACTTTTAGTGTTAAAAATGGACAAAGTTATGAGTTGCTTATAAGGTGAGTTATTTATGTATGTAGTGAAGGAAAAGTTAATTTTGTAGTACATAGAGTTTATTTTCTAATACTTTTTCTTTAAGAATATTTTAAGTACTTTTGATGGAATCTTGGAGTTCAAAAATTTGTAATGTTAAGATGCTTAAATGCAATTGGATTTGGTAGTCACTCTATAGTTAAATTTTTTGTTTAAAACAGATAGTTTTTCAAACTTCAAATTCATAAATTTTTTCTTGTTACACTCTTAGACTTTAACAAAATAAGAGCACAAAGTTCAAGTGTTTATTGTCTTTGAAATGCTATTAGGTTGGATTAAGGCGGTTCTTCATGTGGTCGTGTTGTAAGATTTTAGTTTTAGATTGAGATATATATTCCATTTAAATTTGATCTTAAGCATTTCTTTATAATGTGTAACATGACTCCAATTCACTTATGGGCATATATCATTCTAGTTCATCCTTTATAAATTTGAATTTAAAAATTTATTCTAACCTAGATTTGTCATACTATGATGCCATGATTAATTATTCTCAATAGGGATCTAAATACGATATACAACATATATATCTAATGTCATACCAATTATATAACAAATCAAAAGCCCAATTAGAACTATGATATGACGAGGTAACAATATACCTCGCATATCAAACACATATGGAGTCCTAACAACATTTCATTCCATGCATAATTGTAAGCATACCATCATAAAAAAAATATTAAACACATAGAACATGCCATCCAAAATCATGAACATGTATCCTTTTATGAGGTCCCACCAATCCATAGTCACTACTATTCAATCTCTCTCAACAATAGGTCACCCTCAATTTCAGGTTATCACTCCACTAGGAAAAGGGATACCTAAGGCTATAAGGTCTTATAATCAACAAAAAAATAACTAGACCAAGGCATTAAACTATAGGTCAATTTCCAATCTGACTACCTTTGATTCCTCATCATATTGCATAATTGAAGGAAGTGTGTCCACTTCTCTACGTTGTAGTCCCTCAGATGGCACCACTTCCCTCAAATATCTCCAACATGGATTGTTTAAGAACTCTGAGAGCTCTATGGTTCCAGGAACTCCAACTAATATAATGGAGTCTCAAAGCACTCCCCAGGTCTCATAGAAGGGAAACCTATTCCTAAAATTTATTTTTCTAGGTTTGCATCCTTCCCCAAGGAAATCCAAGGACAAATTTCCACCCCTATACACCTAGGATTTATAGGGTTACCGAAGTTAATAAGGTTATAGTGGATCCTCTACTCTCACTCAACATATACCCAAATCAAAGGTGGAAAGAAATGAGTGATGGATTTATTGAGAATGATGGATTTCTCACGAAGCCTAAAGTTTGTATATCCATTCTCCTTTTCTAACAGTGTAAACCCAATAACTCCCTCCCCGCACATGGTAATTCATCCCATGACTTAGGAACATAGGATAAAAATCATGACATATGATGTATCCTTTTAGGAATATATTATTTGATTCCTTCACTAAAGCCCAATTGACTTAGTCCCTTTCATTAATCCCCTAGCGTCCTTTTCACTCATGGATTCCTTATCCTCCATGTTCTCTTGCATGATTAGACTTAAGTAGTGATGTATTTTATTAATATATGAGTGTCATTATAATTTACATTTCTATGCTCACTATCTTCTTAGAACACATGCCCTATTTTCTAATATCGCACAAGAACTCCAATCCCAAAACATACATACACAGACACTCTAACCCAAAAACCATACTAGATCACTAGCCTATAAAACATAAGTAAATTTACAATCTAGGGGTATTACATTCCCCTCACCCTTATTTATGCACTATATTTAGTGCATTATATAAATATCTAGAATCAAAATCCTAAAAAATATACAAGTACTCTTCTTGCATGGCATCCTTATGCTCCCAAATAGCACCTTCAGGAACAAAACAATTCCTTTAGAACTTTACCAAGCTCATGGACCAATTCTTGAAAATTTTGACCTTATTATCTAATATGTGCACTACCTGTACCTGTAATTCACCCTCATGCTCAAACTGGATCACAATCTAATCAATTACGTGGTTAGGATTAGGGACATACTTTTTAAGAAATGACACATAAAACACATTATGTATGCACATGGATGCAGGTATTACAAACATGTATGCAATAGGACCAATCATCTCTAGGATTTGAAATTGGCCATAATATATCATTGCTAGTTTTTGGTAGCTTCCCACCCTTATTGAACATTCCTTAAATTTCACTTTCGAGAAGACATGCTCACCCACTCTAAATTCTTTGTGTGTTCTACATTTTTATGCAATTTTGTTCTTCAATTTTTTCTTTAAATTTACCATATTCTCTTCTGTTTTTCAAAGTAATTTTGATCTAATAATAGCCTTATCAATTGGGTTATCCTAACTCATAAGTTTGTTTCATTTCCTATCATACAAGGCTTCAAATGGGATCATCTTTAAAGATGCAAATGGCCTATTTTTTATGAAAATTAAACCAAATATAGTTACTATTATTGTTTTGATGGTTTGCCAATCACACACATCCACATTATATCTTCAATCACTTGATTGATCCTATTTTTTTCCCATCTAACTGTGGGTGATATACTTTTCTATTTTTTTTTCCCAAATAATGGGATGTTAGGAAGAGAAGGGATTCCATTATTTAACATAATATCTTATTCCATTGCTAAGAGAAACATTCGAGAGTTGTATCTTGTGAGTATAATGGAGGACGAGGATCACGTAACATGCATTAGGGCCACAATGTCGAAAGGTAACTTCATAGAGAGTTCCCACTACTTTGTATATGTGTTTTTACAAATGAAGCAATGAGAGAAGAGAATAGGCCTCCCCTTCTCGATATGTTTCGTATGATATTGGGTTTCTAAGGATAAATCCTATTTCATTTGTGTGGATGGTGTATTATTCTGGCTATTTTCATTTTTTTGTTTTAGTTATTTCTCAAAATTCAAGCAAAGCTAGTAATTAATTAATCTGGGATCTAAGGAAACATTAAATTTCATAGTTTAATATTTTAGAATATTATAAGATTTGTTGTGATGAACTATTCTACTAGAATATCCGTGGAATTTTACAAATCATATTGGTATCATAGAAATTTTCATTGGAGTATTTGTGGGAAATTATAGGATCTAGGAATTGGTTTAAGAAGAAAAATCATAGAATCCTAGCAACGACAGATGAGTTTGTTTACAACAACCCTTGAGATATAATATTAGAGAGGTTTGCAAGGAAGAAAGAGAAAGTAGTTGAAATTTCTCACAGTTTGGTCCTCCTCATGGTGGTTCTAATAGGCAATATTTGACCATTTAGGGAGGATGAAGGATCTAACTCAAAGATTGGATCATAAGGGAAACTAAGAGATCATGAAGAGCCAAAAAAAATCGTGGAAAGAACCTATGAAAGAGAGGCCAAGTTCCACTATCATTATTGATTAATCCCTAGACAAACCCAATGCTAAGAATAAAACCCCTTATTAAGCCCTAGATATTGGTTATTACATTAACATTACTATATTTTTATGTCGGCCAAATAATTTCAGTGTGCCCTTTCATTATAATTGTACTCTTTCTATCCCTATATATATTTGTAAAAGTAGGTTTTCCCCTCATGGATTGTCATTATTAGATTCTTATCATTTTTAAGGTCAGGGTTCATAATATTTGGTATTAGAGTATACATACCAAAGGATTTGCTACTTCGAATGAGTAATCGTGGCACTTTCAATATAATTTTTTAGGGGAGGAACTTCAGGCTGCGAAATTATTTACAAAATGAGGAGATATTGATGTACATCTAATTAAAATTTAAGATTTTGTTTCACTATACCTCCAGACATACACCCTGTGGAAGTTAGGGTTTTTTAAATCCTCCTAGATTAGTTTCAGAAGAGTGATATATTGGACTTTCTGTTTTAACCTCATTTTTAGAATACATGAGACTATGAAACATTTAAGAGACTTATGAGAGGTATTATATATGGCTAATAAAAATTTTGGATTTTGGTTCAATACAAATTTGGAGATACACACTGTAGAAGTTAGGGTTTCTGCATAGTTTTGAAATAATTTTCAAACTAGTGATATTGAAATTTCTATTGTAAATTTCTCCTAGGGAAATTTCAAATAGTGATTTTTTCAGCAATCTGAAAGGACATAATGAGTACATTGGTTAAAATTTTCATAATCATATTTTAAAAATTTGACATGTAACATCCTATACAAGTTTTCTCTTGGGAAAAGGCCAAAAATCAGAAAGTTTTGGGAAGCTTACGATAACTTTCACTTGGCACATTAAATTATTTTTAAACCTATGGAATTGTAGAGAAGACATATCAAAGTAATCTAGGCCAAAATTTTAGATTTAGAAGGGTTGTAATTTTAGAAATATATTGGGACAAAAATAAACCATCTATATAATTTGTGAATTAGGGTTTTGAAAGGTGTGTAACATATAATTGGAATAAATTTTTATTAGAAGAATTACTTTTGGTGATTTAAAAATTGTGATAAAGAGGATAAATAAGAGAATTATTATTTACTTTCGCGGCTCCTAATGGTTCTTCAAAATATACTTCACCATTGAAATTTATAGAAATCCCATCCATTACTCATGAATAAATAAAAGATGCTCATTGTTGGGTATCTAAATTCAAAATTCAAGTGACACAGGTGCAAGAATAAGAGAAAAATGCAAAAAAGAGATGGAGGATAACATGGAAGGAATACAAAAATCCAAGGAAGAAATACAAAAAACTATCTAGAGATAAATACAAGCATTCATGAATTTCATGGAAAGATTCTCTTAGAGAGGATTTCTGAAGGAGATATGGAGATCCAAGGAAATCGTGAAAATAAGCAGAACAATTGTGTTGGAAATAAATCGCATATGGGGAATATTTATCACAATTAGAGAGCACAAATTTTGAATCACAAAATTATAATCATGATTTTTCACTTGAGGATCCAAATCATCCCATCATCTAGTTAACATCAAAGAAATTGTTCATTATGAACATTGATATGAGGAAGTATTATGGTAATGCTCTTATAGCCCAAATATCCTATATGGAGAAATACTTTGATATACACCAAATGACAACTTGGTTAAAACACAAAAATAAGATGAATAGAAAGCATATCAACATCAGAGTGCAACGGGATTTTAAGCGGGGGATTGGGTATTTCTAAGACTACAACCATATAAATAGTTGTCCCTCAACCAACAAAATAAGGAAAATAAATTAGCACTGAGGTATTATGTCCCCTATAATATGTTTCTCTTGTCTTCATGCAGACACCTAGTCATCCATGTTTCTTTCTTAAAGAATCTAATTAGTAACAATATCCAAATCAAAACTACTTCACTAGATATTAATGGAAGTGGAAACATTGAATTAGAAATAGAAATAATACAAGAGAAAAGGATTAAATGTATAATATATCAAGCAATTATTTAATAACTCATTAGATGAAAGAACCTACTAGTGGAAGAGGTGACATAGGAACATGATTCATTCATGTAGAAACACTCACAATTAGTCAATTGTTACGGGCAACACTAGTTTGAAGGAGACCTACATGTTAAGCCCCAAATAAGCCCCATGTTAGCCTTAAAACCCCATATTAATCCTTGGATATTTATTTGTTACATCTCTTTTGTTTGATTATTATGTAGGTAAAAATATTTCAGTATACACTTTCAAGATAATTTTACCCTTTCCCTCCCATATTCCAAGGAGACATATTCTTGAGAAAATAAAATATTGTTTGATACATTGCATTCATTCTAAAAGGAGGTTCCCCCCTTGAAGTGGACTGCAATTATTGGATTCTAATCAATTTTAAGGAACATGTTTCATAATATTACCCCTTAATATTTCTTATTTAATTTGGAAGAGAAAATGGATACCAAGGAGAAATTGAAGTAACAATGTCGAATAATTGGTTGAAATACGTATAGGCCTAGTTTAGTATTCACCATATAGAAGAACAACAAAATATTTAGTTTGTTAGACTGAGACTAAATGGACATACATTAACCTGGTTGGAAAGTCACATGGAGGCACTTAGGTTGGATTGTGATCCGCCAATAACTAAGTGGGAGGATTTAAAAACCTAATTAACTCATATTTCTATCCTATTAGGTATAAAGAGGACTAATGGATCCATTAGGATTACTTCAAGAAAGGGAAGTGTAGAGTTTGCACGAGTACATCATTGATGTTAGGAAGATGGATATCATGTTAGGTATCTATCCCAAGAACCTAGACGTACACCTCAAGTATTTTGAAGGCCTATATATTCATTTGTGAAAGAAAATATTCAATCCTAGATAGTTTATGTAGCTTGTGTGCAAGAAAAATAGCTAGAAAATAAAGGCGACAAAAAAGGACAACCAAGTGGTTCCAAATAGAATGAGAGCCTATATGCTACCAAGGAGAGAAGGAAGAAGTGGAGAGGGAAAGAAAATAATACAACAACCACTAGACATTAGTTTAATGATCCAAGTAACAACCACAACCATTGAAATATCAATGGTACCACTAAGGAAAAGTGTTAGAAACTAAATCTACATCTATTCCATAAGAACCATAAGGATGATGCTAAGAAGAAGAACCTTTTAGCTATAAATTTAAGCAATCATGTAGTGAGTATCTCAAATGGAGATGAGAAGATTGTTTGCAATTTAGTGCAAAATGAGATGAATTTCGGTATCCTTCATCACCAAGAAGATCACATTTAACTATATTTACATATTATGTAAGTGCGCACTACTCCTAGGGTCTAGTCCATTGTTCTTTGATATTTTAGTTCTATTTTTGTATACTACTTTTCTAGAGTTCAAAAATACATGCATAGGTTTGCATTTGGATTCTCATTTATTTATTTTTGTTAATTTCATTCACGACCAACTCTATTTTTTAATTAACTAACTCCATTTATGGTTAGTTAAATAATACTCAAGTAGTCATTTTTGAACTCATATGTATGAACTAAGAAAATTTCACTGGTAACCAATTTCTTTCTTGGAAAAGGTTCTATATTTGTAATTTAATTATTCAATATTATTCAAACAATTTAAATTATTTCGCAATGTGTTTTGAATCGATCTCTTTATTCTCTAGATTGGCATGTGATTGGAAAATTTTACGTGAACGACCCTTAAATTTTAATTTATAATTAAGTAGTTATTAATATTTTTAAAAATATCCATAATATGTTATCACTAGATACTTTTAATTTGTTTTTAAATAATGGTGTAATAGGTTAGTGGAAGTTTATTGTAATTAGTTTAAAATTCATTTCTCTTATAATATTTATTTAAGACTTTTATATATAGTATTTATTATATTTATTTGGGATTTTTGAAATGGTAATTATTATTACATCGAATGTGTTCTTTCAAAAGACGATTTGCCACATGTACTATCCTTGTGATGTATGTTTTATTCCCGACCCTCTTGACTATCAACCTGTGATGTTTACAAACCCAGTCGCTTCTCAACTATCCAGAATTGGGGTGTAAAAATAAAGGAACTGGAGTAGGGAATCGAAATGCTAGAAATTAGCTAAAGCAATTTTAAAATTTAACGTTGGTTTGAATACCACTCACATTGAGTCATACAAATGTCCACTGAACATTATCAAGAGACTAGGAGACCTAGCACTCTCCCAGCTATAATAATTTTCGAGTAACTACAAAATCTACCAGTTGTGGATTTGAATACTTTCTAAGTTATTGAAAAAGATATCATTTGTGGATTTGAAGTATCCACCATATTCGGTGTAAATGGATGGACATGGGAAACAAAATGGTTGTCTAGTAAATTTTAACCACTGATAAAGATAAATAGAAATATAAATTGGCACGATAAACATCCCAACGAGATGGGATTTTTGGGAAACTAAGAAAATATTTTTAATGAAAAATGCCGAAAAGTATGAATGCTCAATTGATCATTTTAATAGGCAATGTTAAAAGTAGAGGAAAAGTGTTAATAATTTGCCATCAACATTTATACTAATTAGCTTTTAATTTGTCTAAGTCATCTTTGTCCAAGTACCATTCCCTCGTGTCTTCTCTTTCACTAAATTAAATTGTAATACATAGAAGCAAGATATTAACTTCAACCTAAAATGCACATTGAATATCTACAGGATCATTGTAATACATAATTGTGAGATATTAAGTCCAACCTAAAATGCACATAGTGGAGAATATCACTCTCATTTTACACACCTTTTTTAAAAATTTATCAATACCAAAGTTTATGAACCGCATCCATACGTGAACATCATTTTACAGAGAAAAAAATAGTTGCATTTTTATTAAAAGAAAAGTAGTACATTAGCACAATTTACTTGTATAAAATAGGGATCAGACAACCCCATGATCACCATTAAGATACAACAATATAAAAAATTTGAAAAACATGATAAAGACAAAACAGAGGACCCCTGAAAGAACACGGACATACAACTTGACATACTACAACCATATAAGAAAAGGCCAAAAACACAACAATCTCATAATCCCCTAGTCAGAGGGAGAAAAACCCAACATGGCTCTAATAGTCACTAATCATCCAATTATAATGAATATATCCAGGAGCCAAAGAGAGTCCTTACCTAAACTAGAGGTCCTCCACTAAATTATTCTCATTGTAAATGTGAGAGTAGGAAATTCTCCTGAAGGACATCTTCATATCACGAATAAGAAACATCCAATGGTGAAGAAAAGGAGGAAAAAAGGAAAAAATGTCCCTAGCCCTATTGATAACAATATGGGAGTCCCCATAGATGTCAACTTTCTCAATGTCTAGCTAAGAAGCACAGTAGAGGGCACCCCACAATGCCAATAATTCTACCCTGCAATTAGAACCAACCTCGTTGAACCAGGAGAAATGGTAGGAGAGCTCTCGATCAAGGATAATGAACACTCCACAGCCACACTAACCATCCCATGAAGCTCCATCGAAAAAGGAAATAGGGGAAGAAATTCCAAACTCACGCCTAAAAGAGGTTCTCAAATTTGGATTGGGGCACCAGGGGCCTATTTCTGAAAAGTAGGCCTGAAATCTAATACAAGTTAGACTCACATATAGAACTAACTCTTGGGAAAAACAAGAATTTATGTTCCTCTAAATTACCCAGAGAGTATATAATGTAAGCGAACCATACTCTTGTTGGTACTCAAACTAAAAAGATAAACAATCACTAATAGAGGATGTGACCACCGATAAACTCAGGTTAGAGTAAAGGAAACTTCTTGCCAAACCTCAATAGAAAAGGGAAAGATTAGGAAGAGGTGTAAGACATCCTCCTCTACCTTCGCACACATCGAGGAAATGTTGGGACCCTGTAATCCTCTTTTGGAGAGGTTCTCCCATGTTAAAATTTTGTTCATATATACCATCCAAGTAAAACATTTGAGTTAGGGGAGCCTCCCAGCGCCACATCTTAGCAACCGTAGAGGTTGGGAATATGAACCCTAATTCAGAGATATGTAAGAGTATACCTCTTTGACCAAGATGCTTCCATTAATCTCCTTTCTACCACACACAAGACGATCCAGTCTGTTATTCAAAACAACCCTTAATTGACATAGATTGAACCTACAATGTTCCCATTGTGCTTCCATCCAAGATGGAAGGTGAAGGTATGAAGAACTATGCCATGAGGGAGAGGAAAGGGAATAAAATTGTTAGGGGAAATATGTACTAAATAATATCTTCTTGATTCATGGAAAAAATTTAATGCATTGACCGAGAAGAGATGTCCCTTACTCATACCTTTCATAGTATTAAGGCCAATAGCAACCATGTCTCCCCTACCAAATTCCCACCTCAAGTTACCACATAACCAGATTTTAGCCTTCATCAAACTGCACCAAATGAAGTAATATTGCTTTTTTTTAGGAGCACTAGAGCAAACTCAATATTCCGGATTAGAGTTGTAAATATACTTGTCTTTAATACTCTGATGCCATATACCATCACCTATACGAGCCCTCTAGAGATTTTTTGTGAGAAGGGAAAGGTTGAATATCTATGAATCATGAATGCCCCATTCCCCATCATCCACTTCCCTTGTGAGAGATTTTAGGTTGGCGAGATGAAAGTTTTTCCCTTTTCCAACACCGCTCCATAAGAAACCATTAATAATGGCATCAATGTTGTCGATGACAACCTTTGGTAGGTGGAATAGGAGCATCAAGTAAAATGAGATGACCTGTAATATTTCTTTAATAATCACAAGTTAACCTCCGAAGGAAATCCATTTATGCTCCCACAAACCCAATTTTTGCTTGAACTTATCAATAAGCTAGTCCCAATCATGGTTCCAATCACTGTTTAGTTTTAGATTGAAAACTAAATACTTGAAACCATCCATGAGAGATCGAGATTTAACACTGAAAATATTGGAAATTTCCTGAGTAGTCCTCACATCCACCTTGTCACATATCAAACTGGATTTGTCACAATTCATGAAGAGCCTAGAGGCTTTACCAAAAATAGACATAATATGATGAAAATCTTTTCATTCCTGAATTTGAGCATGTCCAAGACAAATAAGGTCATCCAAAAACATGAATTGGGTGGATATTATGCTTCTAGACACCCTATAGCCCTCGATCAGACCATTTGTGATTGCTTCATTGATGTCCCTGGTTAGCCCATCTACAACCAAGATGAATAGAAGAGAAGAGAGCGCACATCCTTGGTGCATGCCTCGGGATATCCTAAATAAATATGTTGGGTTTCCATTAATTATAATACCCAAGTTTGAAAAGTATATACAAGCCATAATACATGCATAATGCCTTCTCTCAAGGCCTATCTTGTGAAGAATTGATCGCAGCAGGTCCTAGTCAATCATATCATATGCTTTGATCAAATCTATTTTTGATGAGGCATGAGTCCATATTCCAAGTTTTGATTGAGTGGATGAATTATTTTGAAATCTCCAATGTATCCTATATTTGTCTATTTGGAAGGAATCAAATTTCTCAAGAGAAATGTGAGGAGAAATAATATTTTTGTGTTTGTTAGATAATAATTTGGAGATAATGTTATAGATTGAATTACACAATGATTAGGCCTAAAGTCTTTGAAAGAAGAAGTGTTTTTATATTTAGGGATAAAAGAGATGAAATTAGCATTGAATGCAACTAATATAGGGATTTTCCTTTGTGATTCTTCCACCATTTTTACCATATCATATCCCATAATGTCAAAAATTAACTGAAAAAATCAATTGGCCAGCCATCACGGCTAGGACTTTTGTTTTTCACCATGGATTTCATAACAATGAATAATTTTTCTAATGTGATTGGAACATATAATATATCAATGGCCTCATACTCCACCATAAACAGGAAGTGATTTGCAATCTCCATTTGTGCTATCACATTATCCAACTGTGAGGCAGTGTATAGGATTTTAAAATATCGGCCAACATCCCTCCAAATGTCCTGTTGCAATGTGATCATATTATTCTAGTTGTCAATGACGTTTTAGATAGAATTCGATTGTTTTTTTTAAGCCACCCTATGAAAAAGAAATGTTTCGATCACCACCCACAACCCAAGCAATCTTCCTTTACATTCTCCATTGATATTTTTGTAATTTTAATAATTTATCTCTTTTTGTAGATAGTTCAATGATTTATCTCTTTGTATACTCTTCAAAACAATTAGGGTTTGTAATATCATTAATTTATGCAATTTTTTGATCGATGAGGTCCAACTCCCTTTCATGTTTTGATTTCCTCATCATGATCCATTGTTTGACCATAGATTTCAACTTTCTTAGCTTAAAAGTTAATTTCTCCATATAATGTCCTTGGAAATACTCCAAAGGTTTGGACCAATAACTTTTAACCAACTCTGCAAAATCATTTTCTTTGAGCCACATATGATTGAATTTAAAATGGATTCTATTCATCTCATATT
This sequence comes from Pinus tabuliformis, assembly GCA_031772625.1. Taxonomy (NCBI): domain Eukaryota; kingdom Viridiplantae; phylum Streptophyta; class Pinopsida; order Pinales; family Pinaceae; genus Pinus; species Pinus tabuliformis. Next base: position 634,274,352 of record CM062820.1, on the reverse strand, counting down.
CCCATTCCACTCTAGGACTATGGCTTCATGGTCATAGATGTTTATAAATAAATACCTTGATTTTAACTCTTTCCATCCTTCATATATTTATATATTGAAAAGAAACCGGTCGAGTATATTTCTTATTCCATCTACACTATTAATCCCATTCCTCTAGGTAGGGAGAATAGGATTAGGGAAAAATATCCTTGAGGAGATTGTGTGAAAGGATTTCTTTTCAAAAAACTATAAGCGGATTAGGGTTATTTTTTACACCCCAAGCTTCACCCTCTTCCCATGTAAGATTCATATCCCCAACCAAAATGGGGTTATGCATCTCCAAGAGACCACATGAATCCATATTCTCCCAATAATTACTTCGATTGGAGTAGGGATCATATTTGTTGATAATACGAATCCTCTAATGTGTACCCCTAGAGTATCCAATCAAAATGATCCCCACGCTAGAATTGTATGATTTTAATTAGAAGATATTGGGGTTCACTTGGATACCAAGTCCTCGTATGGCCCAGATGTTCTTATAGCACATATCAACCATGAATGAAAAAATTTCGAGAGTATATCCCTATAAAATACCTTTTCATACATAGTTTCCTATAAGAGCACAATCGATGACTTGTTTGTGAATATAATATTGGGTATGGACCTTATTTTTTAGGTGGATCCCAAGCCTTAGATGTTGATTGATATAATCTTCGCCATGTGGGCATGTAAGCAGGATAATCACCTCTAAGGCCCTGTGTATCAAAAGAGTAATTTGTGCTCATAATACCACTAGATGAGCCAGGGTCAAACAGAGGATAGAGAGCCTCCTCTACAACTTCAAAAAGTCATAAATTAATATTGTGTTCCACACTAGTATATGACAAAAATTTCTTATGTTTAATACTCTTATTCTTGCACTATGAAACATTATTTCTCCAATCATGATTATTAAGTGTGTTTTGATCCAAAAGTAAGGGCTTATTGGTTGATAGAGGCTCAAAAGAGAGAGATTCATCTCGGTCTTTAGTGAGAAGATCCTGATCCATCGACATATGAGATGTTATCTTCCCCAACTAATGAGTTAGCTGATAATTCATCATTGGGATGGGATTCGATGCATTATCATTAAGTTGGGCCAATTCTTTGGGTCTTAAAAGAGAAATAGGAGAATCAGATGAACAACCCCTTTCTTTCTCTTTGTAGCGGTCAAGAAGCGAATGTGGCACAAACTTATATGAGATATCCATGTCTTAGCACTTGTGAGTTGCAACGGGAGAACCGATAACTCTCGTATTACCATCATATGTGATATGCATATCATGTGACACCTAGGGGGAATTAATAATTACTATGCAATATTTGTTGGTATGATCAACATTTGAAAATACTACTTCTCTCTCTATACTAGGACGAACGGCACGAAGACGCACCAAACATGAAGCAATCAAGTGTCCTAGTTTATGGCATCCTAGACACCTAAATGGACTACCCCAGAAGTCCACCTATTGGTGAATGGAAAATGGACCCCAACATATGTCTAAAGCTACAGGAAATCCCTTAGAGTAATCTACCTCAAACAAAAACCATGCAACTATTTTCTCGAGGAGACCAACAATACCTTCTTCCACATAAAATACCTTTCCAATATTATTGGCGATTGTGGATATTTCCTTCTTTGTCCAAAGTTCCAAAGGGAGTCTAGAAGTTTTTCCTAGATAATATTCCATTTTGGAACTTATTTTATCAGGTCAAAACCCACAATCCATCTCTTAAGACATAGAAAACCTTTGCTTTTTACTAATGGGAGAGAAGCAACTTTTCTATGTTCGTAACCTCCAAAAAGTGGAAATCAAACCAACCCTTTATCATAACACTTACCTTGGGCCTATACCCATTTTCCAAGATGGATGACCAAAATCTATTGACCCATTCCTTAATCTAGGCCCCCGACATTTTAATGTATTCCCTTCTACCCACCAATACATGTTATTTAAGCCTCATAGCATCTTCCCAGTATACATCCACACCAAGGATAAGTTTTTGGACTTCTGAATCAACTTTGATGGCTTTCTTACCCTAATGTCTTGGGTATCTTGACTTATCCTCTTTGGCTTTCTAGCCCTCATTATTAAGCCCATGAGCTTCCTTAGGATGAGCCTTCATAGAAGGAACAAGAGATAAAAGTATAGTGGAGCCAAACCCGCTCTCAGTGAATTCCTTTTTCAGCTACTATGGTGACATAAATCAAACCATCAACATTGATAATACTATCGATCATAGATATAATGTCATCTATTTTCAATGGGATACATACTCCCTCCTTTTCTGACCAGCCAAAATGCAAAGTCAATCAACATAGGTGTTATAGCCCCACCTGAAAACATGCATTTGTTGAGTCCTTTGCTACTATATCAAAACTTCTAGAGACTTCCTTTTTACCACCTTTACTGGTTAGGACTGACCACTTGATCACTCCCTGATCTCTACTATAGCATGAATCAAATGATATTATTTTTTTCAAATATGTTTCACTTCATAGAATTTGAATTTGTTTGTCTGCATATGCTAACGCCACATCACAATGGATTGGTGGAAAAATATTCATGAGTCGCAATTTTATTTTACATCTCCAGGAACATGTGGTCCCACCAATTCCCCAAATATATTGTCCATGTCAGCTGCCGACAGTCTCACTACGACAATAAGAGTCAGAGAAAAAAAAACGCACTACTCAAAAAAGTGCCCTTAGACAGGTTTGACTAGCTTGGCTCAATAAGGAAAGGTCATTCAAAATTTGGTTGGTTAAGGTATTTGAACAGGATCATTAAGGAGATCCAGGATACAATCTAACCATGGTGTGAATGACAGTGATCGAATAAGAGAATGATCTCTCTGAGAGAGAAGAAAAATCCCAAGGAAAATCTTCCCAATGGATTCCCAACTCCCAAAAGCCACCAACCATAAATGGGCTGACCTCCTTCACCAACACTCGCCCAACCAATTAATTTTTTTGAAAATTTGAATCTGAAAGAAACCTCTTTCAAAACTTGGTTAGTTGAGATTATTTGCGTAAGCCCATTAAAGAGATCGAGGATGCAATTTGACCATGGTATGATTTAAAGTGATTGAATAAGAGAATTACCTCTCTGAAAATGTTAACAAATCCTGAGACAAATCTTTTAGTGGACTACCATCTCCCAAAAGCTACCAACCATAAATGGGCCAACCTCCTACACCTACACCCACCCAACCAAATATTTGTTTTGAACTTTTGAATCTGAAAGAGTGCCATCACCAATCACAGACCAGAAACAAACAAGGCACCACCAATTAGGGATACACATCAAAACCCATGGGAACCACATACTAAGCACACCCAGAAGAAGAAAAAAATCTTCACTAATCAATATAAAAAAATGATAATATCAACCACCTTTTAACATGTAGGGGTCAAGCATTGTGCAACACATAACATATAGATAATCAGATAACCAACTGACTGGGAGAGGATATTGTGACTGATGACTTTCTTCAATATTTTTTATAGCATTCTAGGAAGCGTTCAATACAATAATGATAGACTCTACATTAGCATAGATTGCACTGAAACCAATGGTAATAACATCTCCAACCAAAGCATTATTTACTTAATTCTACATGGTTATCTAGTAGTTTCTTCCCCCATGTACAAAACATCATGACCAATGAGCTATCTTAGCAACATTGATTCTTAGTAAGTGAATGAAAGAGATCATGGAGCATTTCAATACCTAACATTTTGCACACCTACACTAAATTATTTTCTCAAAAACACTTAATTTCCTTCTGAAGAAACATATTAAGCTTCCTCTAATAATGCAGGTCTCTTGTTTCATTATTTTTTGGGCCTTTAGAGTGTCCATAATGATCAAAACAATAATTAAAATCACTGCAACAATCAGCCCCTCTAGTTGAAAGTGTTTAGACATATTTGGGGGTGACATTCTTTGCCCTAATATTCATCACCCTCTCACCATTTCGTGAGAGTCACTCTCTCCCCATTGTCAAATGTAGCCTTCGAAACCTCCTAAGCTTAAAACATTTGAAAATACATTCTGAAACAGATATTGCATGCCTATCAACAACAACAAAAGAATTCCAGTACAGATGCGCGTTCGCTTGTCCATTTCCATTTTCTTGTTAATGCTTCAGCAACCCTATTATTTTGCATCTAGATAATTTAACTGAACCACTACCTTCAGAATCTCCTCTCGTTGAATTCTCTCATCAGCTAGTCATGAACCGATATAAAAGCACACCCATCTTATGAATTATTTCTTCCATTTTATTCCATTTCAACCCTCAATCTATCCTCCACATATAGTTTGCTCTACACATATATTCATCTTAAAATTAGTAGTCTTGGCTATGCGTAAATGTGGATTGTGTGTAATTAGCTTTTGAACACACTTCTAACTTCAACTAAACTATACCCACCATTATTATTCATTTTATATTAACAATAATTAAAGTAGGAGTCCATGGGGTTTGAACCCAAAACCTCCACAAGAACAAGTAACTTAATATGACTATGCCAACCATTGGGCGATCATAATTTTAACTCCAATCACAATCTCTTGTGAGTCTTTGATCTTTATATTAGTTTTTTTAATTTGAAGATAGGGTTGCAAATTTAAAATTCCAAGATAATTATGAAGAGAATAGATTAAATATTTTTTGAAATTCCCTAAGCTAATTTCTTAAAATTAATGTCAAAATAAGCCCATTTTTTATATTACTTTATTATTTGATATTTAGAGATACAACTATGAATAAAAGTTTTTTGTGTTTATTGTTTTTTTTTGTTTTTTTAAAGAATGTGAGGTAATTTCTCAAAATTAATATCAAGATATGTGATTTTTTTTTTATGTTACTTTATTATTTATTATTTGGGATTTAAAGATACAATAATCAATACAAGTGAATTTTCTTGTAGATCTAAGGAAGATAGATGAATGAAAATTTTTAAAGTCTTCTATCTTGAGAATCTTTCTTCTTTGTGAAGAATATTTTCTAAATATCTTATATCATTGTTTGAGATTTAAAAACAAAATCATGGAAAAATATATATGAATTTAGTTTTTCGCAAACAAAGGAAAGATAACATTTTCCATATGAAAAAATAAATTTTTATATAAAAAAATAAAAATATTTGTATTTATTTATAATTATTCTAAATTAAATTTCTTATTTTTATTCGTTTAGTATATTTTTATGTTCACACCCTAATAATATGTAATGTTTAATTTTAAATATTTTATTTATGATATTTTAAATCAAAGATTTTAATAAATAAATATACATGGAAACCATGATTAAACAATACATATTCTCAATTAAGCATATACCCCGGATATTTGATAGTTAATAACATGGTTTTACAAGAGATAGCATGGAGAGTGAAGAAGAAATTTAGAATATAATTACAAGAAATTTCATGCATATAAAGGGGATCCATGGAAAGAGATCTATTTACTCAAGAAATTTAGGATAAAGATTGAAAGAGGAGTAGTGAATCTTTAGTTTCTTAAGGATTTTCATGATAGCATCATTAGAAAAAATTTAAATATTACTGTGGATAATCAAAATTCTTCTTCTACAAAAGATAGCGACAGAATTCTGAAATCTAACATTATTTTCCTATACGGAGGGGTTGCATGGAAAGAGATTTGTTTACTCGAGAATTCTATGATAAAGATTGAAAGAAGAGAATCAAACCTTCAAATTATTAAGGATTGTTGTGATAGAATCATTAAACAATATTCAAATATTACTGTGGATAATCTGAATTCTTCTTCTACAAGAAATAACCACAAAAGTCTGAAATCTAACTTTATTTCCCTATACCGAGAGGATGCATGGAAAAAGATATGTTTACTCGAGAAATTTAGTATAAAGATTGAAAGAAGAGCATTAGACCTTCAATTTCTTAAGTATTTTCGTGATAGAAACATTAGACAAAATTCAAATATTACTGTATATAATCTGAATTCTTCTTCTACAAAAAATAACCACATAAGTGTGAAATATAACGAGAAATTTGATGTGTATTTGTAAACTGAGAACATAGTTACAACCAACTTTATGAGTATTTGCAACAAACTCTTTTTCCACCCCCGTGCCAACATACCATGATGGATTACTTTTGGATGTTTCCTTATTTCTTTATTATGTTTTAAATTTTAGTTATGAGAATTTTAGCAATTTACATAATCACATACCAAAAATAATTTACTTATTTATACAAGGAGTTTTTCCTCGAAAAGAATACTCTTTATTTACTACCAAAGAGATCCTTTATATATTTTTGCTGCATTTTATTTGTTTACCAATACTAATTTGCAATAACTATAAAAAATCACAATTACATTATCGTATATGCAAATTACTTACCACTTAGAATTTTTAGAGAAATTATTTGATTTAATTGTTTCTCATTTAAAAAAAAATCCTACCTATTATAGCCTCCAACACATAATGGGATATTCCAAATGTTTAAGAATAACTACTCCATAAGAAATATCTAATTCAGTTATGATCTTTTAATCAAATTATAATGTATGTTATTTTAATATCTAATATGACCTATAGATTCTTTTGTTGACCCATCCATGGACTTTTTACTCTGAGCAAAGCAATATTGTCCTAACTACAATGTATTCCCACATTCTATTTACTATTGAAATATGTCAACATTTGCAACATGTGTACAACATCCACTTTAGATAACTTCTACCAAACTCTTATAGCTCACCATTTTAATGGCGTATAAGATAGTTTCAATTGATCCTCTTATTCGTTAGTTAAACAATTGATTTCGATTGTACATTTCATTCATTTCCAATTGCCTAATTTTAATGAGTTATTTTTACAATTATTATTGATGTGACATATGTGTGTTACTTTAAATTTATTTATCCATTGTTCTCTTGGTTATTCAAGTTATGTATCCTCTAACAAAACATTAATCTTAGTCACTTCCATGAGTTTGAGTGCTAGTTTATTAACAATCCCACTTGACTTAGTCTTTCATTTTATAACTACTTATTCACCACACTTCATAAACAAGTCAATACTAAAGCATACTAGGTCTTGTATCGATGTGCTTCATTAGCATTCATTCAAGGCTTCTATATGTTAGCCACTAATGTGTTCATCCATTTTATTTTGCTCAATAAGTAACATAATTAGTTCTATATTATGTCAATCCTCTATCTATTATATTTCCCAAACCAACTTATACTCTAGTCTAAGCTTATCTTACTTGACTACTCAAATTTTCAATACAATGTCTTACCCTAAATAATGTTATTTTTATCTACCAAACTTCCTACATTATCAAGATCCATTTCAAAGATCCCCCTCAAGAAATTTTTAAGTACGGAAGAAAAAGAATGTTGGTTCTATTTTAAACCATTTGAAACAGTGAGACATAAAATGAAATTTGTTAAGGACAAAATTGTTCAACTTCAATTGAAAGGAGTCTATAAAATTAAATGCTCCCATGGAAAAGTCTATGTTAGTGAAACTAGTAGATCATTTAAAACAAGAATAGAATAAAGGAGCAGTTTGTTGACATTAAAAATCAACGCTCTCACTCCTTTGCTTTGGCATAACATTCCCTCCTCACTAAGCATCATATCTTCTCATAAAACACTTCTATCATTTCCAAGGAAAATCACTACTTCAGAAGAATATTTAGAGAGGCTCTTGAGATTTTAAGACATCCAGAAAACCTCAATAAGGATGGTGGACTCGGAATTAGTAGAAATTGGCTCCCAATACATTAATTTATAAAACTAATTTATTATTCTCGTAATTAATTCTAGTATATCAATTTATTGGCTTACTAATAAATAAATCAATAATATATTAACATTTATTAAATATTATTAGTACAAATATATTGATTTAATGTAATATTTTACTATACAATAGTTTATTAACATATTTACTAATGGATCAAGGTATTGTATTATTATTAATATACAAATACTTTCGTACTAATTTATTAATAATATAAAGTACATTAATCTATTTATTTAAATATATTGGTTATCTATATTATATTAATATATTATAATATTATGTCATAATTATTAATAATAGTAAAATATTATCATAATTTATTAATGATTCCTTAATTTATAGTCTATCCCTTTGATTATTATTCTATCAATATTGTTATTCCCTTATAGTATTAATTTCAATATAATTAGTTCTAATACTTTTAATTTCGTTTAAAAACAAAAATTAATATATTATTATGTAGTTAATTCTATTACACTATTAAATAAATATTTTTCTTTGGTCTATTATATTGCCATTTAATTTTTAACTTTAGCTTTTAGGATTTACTTTATGTTGGCCTAACTTTTTTTTTCCTTATTTCCTTTTTATTATTTATTTATTTTTCCCTAACTTTTCCTCTCATCAATTTACATTTTGATGATGGGCCAAGTCAATTGAAAATGGTAACTGTGAATAAAGCTAGGGAAGCCAATTATTAAAATTCTAAAGAAACTTGTAAAGAAGGATCGTTAGAAGGGAAACTTTGAATGAGATTAGTCTACTCTAAAAATTAAGAATATAGAGAAGGATGGTAGAGCTATGTTTCCTCAAAATTTGTATAGGCAACCTCCTTATACCGCCGTTGGCCAGCAATAAACATAGACTTCCATCCAATAACAACTCTAATGCGGGGTGAAATCAAAAGGACCAGGTTTTAGTTAAGATCTCTATTTGAAAAATCATTTAGACTACACCTTAAACCTTTGGAACATTATTGATGTCAACTCCTTTATTAAATCGAGTAAGGAAGGATACAATGCACCTGGAAGTCAAAAGTTAAAACTAAATAAACTTAGAAGACAACATGATTCGCGAGGCCAAAGCAGGGAGGGGTGAAAGTTCCTTTGCATGCGGCATATGTGCCCGGATCCATCCCTTTTATCCCTTTCGCTGGCCAATTCGTGGGGTAATCGTTCTTGTGTTAGTTTTTATTGAAGTTTTTGGACTGGACATTTCAGGTTGTGTATCATATTCTACTTTTGACATAAACATAGATTATAAAAGGAACTCAGCGGCGCTATAAGCTCGAACATTGACAAGAATACTGATTTTTCTTTCGTGGTGAATGCAGTAAATGGAAACGACAAATTAAACCTTTCGGATAACCCAATCGGTGAATTAGAATCCTATGATCTCAAATAGACAATAAGAACACCTCAAATATTAGTAAGGTCAAGTTTGAAATTAATAAAATAGTTACTTCAAACCATAATATTTGCAATATAGATTATAACCCTAACATGCACATGTCGAATCCAATAATAAATAAACTGCACTCTCTTCATAACCACTTGAATGATAATAAAATTTCAAATGAGAGTAATTTAATTTGTAATATGTCAAGAAAGAATATAACTCAAAATTACAATAACGATATTAATGATATTGAGACTATAAACAATGGTGATGATAATTTGAACAGTGCTCATAGGAATAATAACTACCTTAAAAATAATTATTTCCCTCAACCAAAAACTAAATTGAGTAAAAGCACAAAGATAATCAACCTATTTAATCACCCTTTGAGCAATATTAAAATTATTCTTTTCAATAAGGGACTCAACTTTGTCATTGCCCCTAAAGGCATCCTAACTAAAAGTATCATATGTTGTATTGAGGATAGAATAAAACAACTTGATAGTGATGAAAAGAAGATATAATGCAAGATTGTGCCTTAGTTCTCAGAAAGGTTAAACTTTCCAAAATAACTTGTCCAAGCACTAAAAAATCTAAAATATGATGTTAACAGTGTTATACTCAAATAGGATAAGGAAGGTGCCACCATAATCCTTGATAAAGAAAGCTACATTGCAAAAATGAAGGACCACCTCAATTGTGGTAGCTAAAGTAAGCTTGACAAGAACTCCATCTCTAAAGTATCTAAGGAGGTTAAGAAATCAATTAAGGAATCTAATCTTGATGATAAAATTAAGAAAAACTCCTCCTAACTAATGAGATAACACCAAGAATCTACAGTCTCCCCAATTCTCATAAAAATATACTTCCCATGAGACCTATTGTTAATATCATTAGTTTTCCCACATATTAATTTTCCAAATATATGGCTCGAAAATTGAGCCCCCTTGTTGACCACACTGACTCCTTCATCAAAGATTAATATGAATTTGTTAAACTAATTAAGGATGAAAATGTCGATATGGATGACTTAATCATTAGTGTTTATTTAGTTTCATTATACACAAATATTCCCTTAAAATATGTTATCCAATTTCTTTATGAGGTTATTGACGCTGAGACAACTAAGCATGCATAAGTTTTCCTAAGCTCAATATTATTTTGCTTCCAAGGAGAATAGTATGAACAAGTCACAAGTGTTGCAATGGGCTCCCCTCTTTCTCCAATTGTAGCCAACCTCTACATGGAAAAAATTAAGCATAAAGTAATTGAATCATACCTATGGAAACCTAAAATATGGAAGAGATATGTCAATGATACTAATGTAAAATGGAAACATGGTAAAGAAGGACTCAATAAATTCCCAGAGCATCTAAATGGAATATCAAGTGACATAAAATTCATTATGGAACTAGAAGACAATAATTGTATTAATTTCCTAGATGTATTGATTACCAAAAATGAAGATGGGACCTTGGGACAAAAAGTATTCAGGAAAATGACACATATTAATAGTTACCTACATGTGGACTCCCACCATTACCCAATTCAAAAATTTTGGATCCTGATGCAGGAGCATCTAGCTGACGGGTCATCATGACGAAAGGTTGTTTGGTCTCTGAGAGGACTGAAAAGGAAATTGCGAATTGAAGATTGTAGCTGTTTTTGTTTATGTTGTTTTAATTTCATAAAGAACAATATGTAGGAAGGTAGAGGATTAATTAGGTAAACTCTTACAAGTAATTAATTTTATTTTCATGTCAATTTTTACAAGATTGTAACGTAGGAACTAAAAAAATGTGTAACCAACAGAATGTAACCAATAACAGTTAGGAGAAAACGGTTCCAGACAATTATTGAAAAAGAAGAAAATGAAATTGTAAGAGGTTCGACTTTTTGGATAGAGAGTAAAATCTAATAAAATATCTCTGAGCACACAGACTATTTTCCAATATCCTGTAATTGTCTATCTATCTGTCATTCTGTTAAATTTCCAGAAACAGTGAAAGTCCATTCTCTGTTTTGTTCCACAAGCATGTACACACATATGTGTTTCTATTTGCATTGATTCAAGCAGGCCTACAAATCAAAACAAGTTTGCAGACATAATTAAAGAATACATTGCAGAAACGAGGGCATACAGTCCCTGAATTTATCAATCAAGCAAGCGCAGAGGAATCCTGGATGAGTATACATAATTCGAGCATCAAAGGTAGAGACAAGACGCAAGCATTTCTAAACAGCAAAATCAAACAAATCATACAAGTATTTTTGAAGAACAAACCCTCTTGTTTCATTTAAAAAACAAGCACAAGAATCTCTATTCGAATATATACAGTTACAAAACCTCATTTAAATATACATATAGTCCATATAATAACACTGTACAAGGTTTGAAGGGTATCATAGCATACGGGTTTAGAAACCCTAACCGTAAATCAAACCCTACAGCAACTACCCACAAGAGGAACAAAGCAAGTCTAATAGCCTACGCATATCGACGACAACCTCAAATCATTACAATAAATTGTTGTAACCCTAGCCTACGACGAGAAAGAAACAAGTTACAAGATGACAGGGAACAACCCTACCCAGGTCTAGCCAAAGCATCGAGGAGCTAAAGTCCAAAACCCTCCAAGAAGAACATACCTGCAATGACCAGACATTAACCAAAGTTTGTGAGCGATATGTGGTAGAGAAAGTAAAGACCGAGAGAAAACAACGAAACTAGGGTTCGAAATTACCTTGCAGAGACAGGACGCTGACATTGCAGTCACCTAGGGTCACTCTGCTCACGAAGGAGCAAGTGCATCAGTTTAACAGTGTGAAAAGAAGAAAATACTGATAGCAGAGAACAAAAATTTTACCTTAACATTGCGAAGGAAACCGAAGCCGAGACCCTACGACCACAACCTGTCCACGAAACAGAGGAATACAACTAGAGCACTCAACGAATAGTCACATAGAAGGATTCAAGACCAAAAGGAGTTGCACAATCCAGCTAAATAACCTAAATTGACTTGTACAGGGAGAAATCTCAGTTTCCACAAGCAGACTATAGTCCATAATTCGACAGAAAGATTAAGTGTAGATAGAGAAACAAATAACAAAATAACCAGGTTCAAACAAGAGCTCATTACCAGACAGAGAAGCCTACAAGTTTCTAGGTCAAGAGCCGAACTAGAGTACAAAAGGCAGCATAATATTACACAAAGAATACTTTGCAGCATTACCACATTGCAGAGCCCTCAAACCTCAACAATTCACAAGCAAAATGACCGAGAGATAGGGTTTGAGACCCTCAGACCAAAGTGGGAGTTACAATTTCGAGCAGAGGACACTTGTCCAATATTCATTAGGTGTGGGTACAAATCATAAGTGTGGACCCCAAATCAATTATAATATCATTGCAATCAACCGCCAAATAAAACAATATCATATGTAACCCAACTGCTAATCATTAAATTAATTCTTAATCACATTATTAATGTTGGTAAATGTGACAAGGGTGGGCTAGACACATCAAGTGGTATCAGAGCAGGAAATTTAAAGTGCTAGGATACGGAAGTTAGAAGACAAGGACATGGGAGAGGTGTGCGCAGAGCAGCAGACAAAGGACTGAGGGAAGAAATAAGGATCCTTACTACTCGTTTAGAGGCAGTGGAGGCAGGAAGGAGAAGGGATCCAGAAATAGGAGATGACAGCGAGGAAGAAGCCATAGTTGCAACATATGGATCGGATGAGGAAGGGCCAGAGATGAGGTTGTTGAGGTCGGTTCTGTTGGCCAGTAGCAAGCCCAAACTAGAGATTCCTAACTACGATGGTAGCCTGTCCATAGAAGTTCTGTTGGACTGGGTAATCGAGTTGGACAAGTATTTTGAAAGTGAAGAGATCAACAAGGACCGGAGAGTCAAGTTTGTTGCAACCAAATTGAAGGGACACGTAGCCCTGTGGTGGGACAGTGTCCAAGCAGAGAGAAGGAGGATGAACAAGTTACCAATAAAGAAGTGGTCAAGGATGGTGGCCAAGCTGAAAGGCAAATTTCTGCCTAAGGATTACCAGGTTGCACTTTACCGACAAGTGCAGAATTTAAGACAAAAAGGGATGACAGTAAGGGAGTATACAAAAGAATTCTACCGAGTGAACTTGACAGTTGGTTATACCAATGACACACCGGAGAAGACAACAAGATACGTAAATGGTTTGAGACTAGAAATACTAGATGAAATCAGCATTCTTTCCTTGAGAAATATAGAAGAAGCTTATCAGAGTGATGTGAAGGCTGAGGAAAAGATTACTCGAAAACAAAATGCTAGGAGAGGATGGGGAATCGCCAGAGGACGAGGATAGTCCTATGGTAGAGGTCGAATTTCTAGTAATAACGAAGAGGGAAGTAGCTCCAAGGCTTTAGGAACATTAGAGAAAGGAGACATCACTATAGGTGGTAGGCCATATCAATGAGGAAGAGGGAATAGCTGAGGTAGAGGAGCTATTTTCCAGTGCTACAGGTGCCACAAGTGGGGGCACAGATCTTTTCAATGCCCTGAAGCAGAGCAAGCTAGCCAGAGGGGAACATTTGTTGCACAGCCTGACGAAGCTGAGGCACCGCCCTAAGAAGCAGAAAATGTAGTGGAAATGGGGGAGACCTTAGTTCTAAACAAAGTATTGTTGAAACCAGCCAAAGAAACAGCTGAACAGACCCAACAGAAAGCACTATTCCAGACAGTTTTCAAATCACATGGGAAGTGCTGCAAATTGATCATTGACAGTGGGAGTACAGATAATTTGGTTGCCACTGAGATGGTGGAGAAGTTGGGTTTGAAGCGGCTTAAGCACCCCACCCCTTACAAGGTGTTGTGGCTGCAAAAAGGCCACCAACTGTTGGTTGATGAACAATGTGAGGTTGAATTTCACATTGGCAGGTATAAAGACAAAGTTATTTGTGATATTATGCCAATGGACATGTGTCGCATACTACTAGGAAGACCATGGCAGTATGATCGGAAGGTAGTACACAATGGAAAAATGAACTGCTACAAGTTTGTTAAAGATGGAATCAAGCGTATGCTTGTACCCATCAAGGAAGAGGAGACAACAAAAGTAAGCAGGATGAAAACATTGTTAATAGGTGGAAAACAGTTTGTGAAACAGATCGAGGAAAGTGAAGTGAATTATGTTGTTGTGAGGAGGGAAAAGACAGTGCTGTTACACACATAAATGTCTGATTTGCCTGCAGAAATTCAAGAGATGCTGCAGGAATTCAGAGACATTATAGTTGATGATTTTCCGGACAAGTTGCCTCCCAAAAGAAGCATCAGTCATCATATTGACTTTATACTCGAGAAAGCTTAAAAAATAAGGCATCATATCGGATGAGCCCTAAAGATAATGAGGAGATTAGGAAACAGGTGCAAGAGTTGCTAGATAAAGAGTTGATAAGGGAAAGCTTGAGACCTTGTGCAGTACCAACAATTCTCGCTCCAAAGAAAGGAGGAGAATGGCAGATGTGCACAGATTCATGGGCCATCAACAAAATCACCATTAGGTACAGGTTTCCACTACCACGGATGGATGATATGATGGACTGCCTATGTGGGGCAGCATACTTCACGAATATTGATATGAAGAGTGACTATCATCAGATCTGAATCAGGGAAGGAGATGAGTGGAAGACAACCTTCAATACTAATGAAGGGCTGTACGAGTGGCTGGTCATGCCGTTCAGTTTGAGTAACGCCCCTAGTACTTTTATGAGATTGATGAACGAAATGCTAAAAGATTTCATCGGCAAGTTTGTGATAGTGTACCTTGATGACATATTAATTTTCAGCAGGACTAAAGAGGAGCACCTTCAACATGTTCGAAGAGTGCTAGAGAAATTGCAGTAGAATAAACTACTGATAAATTTGAAAAAATGTACTTTCCTACAAAGAGAACTGATTTATCTAGGCTTTGTAATTGCAGAAAATGAGTTAAAGATGGACCCAAAAAAGATTGCAGCAATCATTAACTGGCCATCTTCGAAAAGCTTATTTGAGGTACGTAGTTTTCATGGGCTGGCGAGTTTCTATCGCAAATTTATAAGAAATTTTAGTGAAATCTGCGCACCTATGTTGGACACTATCAAAAAGGCCAATTAGCCTTTTTGTTGGACCAAGGCAGCAGAGGACAATTTCAGCTCCTAAAGAGGAAAATTACAAAAAGGCCAATTCTAAGGTTACCAAATTTTAATAAGATTTTCCAGGTTCGATGCGATGCAAGTGGTACAACTATTTGCACTGTACTTAGCCAAGAAGACAAACCTGTTGCATCTTTTAGCGAGAAGTTGAATGAAAGCAGGCAGAAGTATTCCTCATATGATAAGGAATTTTATGCTATCGTCCAAGCTTTAAAGCATTGGAGACACTACCTGTTGGGGAGTGAATTTGTGTTATTTTCTGATAATTCAGCGCTGCAATATGTAATGCAACAACATAAATTTAACCACAAGCATGCCAAATGGGTGGAGTATTTGTAGAGTTTCACCTTTGTGTTGAAACACATTAGCAGGCAGGCCAACAAGGTGGTGGATGCATTGAGAAGAAGAGCCTTGCTCTTACAAGAAAGTACAATATAGGCATTGGGTTTTGAGCATTTGAAAGATTTGTACGAGACCAACACAGATTTCAAAGAGGCCTATGAAGCCTATCAAAATCCCATGCTGAGGAAAAAAAGTCCATGGTTGGACTACAACTTGCAGGAGGAACTACTGTTTAGAGGGGGACAGTTATGTATTCTTGATTGTTCGATGAGAGAAAATATTATATGGGAGAAGCATAGAAAATGTCTAGCCGGACATTTCAGTATAGACGAAACTTTGGAGCAGCTCGAACACTTCTATTACTGGCCAAGAATGAGAAGGGATGTACAGCGATATGTGAGTAGGTGTAAAGTCTGCCAACTGGCGAAGGGACATAGTCAAAACACCAGACTTTCACACCACTGCCTGTTCCGAGTAGACCATGGGACTTAGTCAGCATTGACTTTGTCTTAGGATTGCCTAGAACACAGCGAGGTTACGACTAGCTGATGGTGGTGGTAGACACGTTTTGAAAATTGCACATTTCATCCCTTGTCGAAAAACTAGTGATTCCACTCACATAGCTCACCTATTTTTCATGGAGATTGTTACATTACACGGCTTACCCATATCTATTGTTTTTGACACGGATGTAAAATTCACGGGACACTTTTGGCGTACCCTATGGAAGAAGTTGGACACATAGTTGAACTTCAACTCTGCATATCATCCGCAGACTGACAGGTAAACGGAAGTGGTGAACAGGAGTTTGGGAAACTTGTTATGGAGCTTGACTGGGGAAAATTCATGGTTATGGGATCGTTCACTCGCTGAGGAAGAATTTGCTTATAATGATTCACTGAACCATAGCACTAGACACAACCCATTTCAGATCCTTTACAACATGCATCCTCGCGGAATACATGAGTTGCGGGATCTGGGAAAGTTGGAGAAGAGAAGTGACGATGGAGAAGATTTTGCTGAAGCGATGAATGAATTACAGGAACAGGTGAAATCAAAGTTGCAGGACAACATTCAGAAATACAAACAACAGGCAGATATAAAGTGAAGAGAAGTCCAATTCAATGTAGGTGATGAAGTCCTTGCACACTTACACAAAGAATGGTTTCCTAACGGCATGTATAACAAGCTGAAATTCAAGAAGATTGGTCCCTGCAAGATTTTGCGTAAATTCTCAGCCAACGCTTATGAGATACAATTGCCACCAGATATAGGCATATCACCTATTTTCAACGTGGTAGACATGTTCCCATATATTGCCAACCCGGAGGAAGAAAGTGTGGTACGGCCAGAACAGGACACCCAAGTTGGAGACAGTTCTTGGATGAGGCACATGCCTTCGGCTCAACCCCATGAGATCGAGAAGATTCTCGACACACAGGTGGCCAAGAGGACTCACAGGAAGGAGTATCTACGATACCTTGTCAAGTGGAAGAACCGTCCAATCGATGACAGTTCATGGCTTGACACGGCGCAGATACAAAAGGCGGGTTATTTTGTGGAGGAGCTCATGGAACGGAGCCATGTCTTTTTCTTACCCCAGGAGCCTGATGCAAGAGTATCTAGCAGATGGGTCATCATGATGAAAGGTTGTTTGGTCTTTGAGAGGAATAAAAAGGAAATTGCTAAGTGAACACTAGCAGTTTTTGTTTATGTTGTTTTAATTTTGTAAAGAACAATATGTAGGAAGGTAAAGGATTAATTAGGTAAACTGTTACAAGTAATTAATTTTATTTTCATGTCAATTTCTACAAGATTGTAGCATAGGACAATGAACAGTTTTTGGAACTAAAAAAAATGTGTAACCTACAAAATGTAACCAACAACAGTTAAAAGAAAACAGTTCCAGACAATTATTGAAAAAGAACAGAATGCAATTGTAAGAGGTTTGACTTTTTCGAGACAGAGTAAAATCTAATAGAATATCTCTAAGCACACAGACTAATTTCCAATATCCTGTAACTATCTATCTATCTGTCATTCTATTAAATTTCCAGAAACAGTGAAAGTCCATTCTCTATTTTGTTCTACAAGCATGTACACACATATGTGTTTCTAGTTGCATTGACTCAAGTAGGCCTGCAAATCAAAACAAGTTTGCAGACATAATTAAAGAATATGTTGCAGAAACGAGGGCATACAATCCCCGAATTTATCAATTAAGCAAGCGCAAGGGAATCCTGGACGAGTATACATAATTCGAGCATCAAAGGTAGAGACAAGACGCAAGCATTTCTGAACAACAAAATCAAACAAATCATACAGGTACTTCTGAAGAACAAACCCTCTTGTTTCATTTTTAAAATAAGCACAAGAATCTCTGTTTGAATATATATAGTTACAAAACCTCATTTAAATATACATACAGTCCATATAATAACACTCTACAAGGTTCAAAGGGTGTCATAGCATACGGGTTTAGAAACCCTAACCGTAAACCAAACCCTACAACAACTACCCACTGACAGCAAAGAACAAAAGAATGACAACAGAGAACAAAAATTTTACCTTAACATTGCGAAGGAAACCGAAGCCGAGACCCTGCGACCACAACCTGTCCATGAAACAGAGGAATACAAACAGAGCACTCAACAAACAACCACATAGAAGTATTCAAGACCAAAAGGACTCGCACAATCCAGCTAAATAACCAACATTGACTTGTACACAGAGAAATCTCAATTTCCACAAGAAGACTATAATCCATAATTCGACATAAATATTAAGTGTAGACAGAGAAACAAATAAAGAAATAACCATGTTCAAACAAGAGCTCATTACCAGATGGAGAAGCCGACAAGTTTCTAGGTCAAGAGCTAACCTAGAGTACCAGAGGTAGCATAATATTACATAGAGAAAACCGGGCAGCATAACCACATTGTAGAGCCCTAAAAACTCAACAGTTCACAAGCGAAATGACCAAGAGATAGAGTTTGAGACCCTCATACCAAAGTGGGAGTGACAATTCCGAGGAGTGGACACTTGTCCAATATTCGTTAGGTGTGGGTACAAATCATAAGTGCAGACCCCAAATAAATTATAATATCATTGCAATCAACTGCCAAATAAAACAATATCATATGTAACCCAACTGCTAATCATTGAATTCATTCTTAATCACATTATTAACATTGGTAAGTGTGACAAGGGTGGGTTGGACCCATCAGATCCTCAATAAGTCGACATTAAGAGTTGTTAGGATATGCGATAAAGATCACTTGGATCAAGAGTTGGACCACCTTAGTAATGTTTTTCAGAGGAATTGGATACAAATATAAGGAAATCTCTAAATCCATCATGAAGAAAAAGATAAGATGAAACCCACACAAAAATTAGTTAACTTGTTATCTTCCAACAAAAAAAGCATGCCTTCTGTACATACGTGGTGTAACTGACATAATAGCTAAAGTAATCAGAAAACATGAATATTGGTTCTATTTTTAAACCATTTGAAACAATAAGACATAAAATTAAATCTATCAAGGACAAAACTGATCAACATTAGTTAAAACAAGAATTAAGTAGCAATGTTTTGACATTAAAAATTAATGCTCTCACTCTTATACTATTGCAGAACATTCCCTCCTCACTAAGCATCACATTTGCTTAAAAAACACTTATATCATTACTAAGGAAGATCACTTCTTCAAAAGAAGATTCTTAGAGGCTCTTGAGATTTTAAGACATATGAACACATCAGTAAGGATGATGGACTCGAAGTTAGTAGAAGCTAGCTCAATACTCTCTTAGCTCTAAATTATTGGTATTTATCTCTTTACAGTAATTTATAAAACTAATTTATTATCCTAGTACATTGATTCTAATATATCAATTTATTGGGTTATTAATAAGTAAACCAATAATCTATTAGCTATTATTAATACAAATATATTAATTTAATTACAGATTTTATTATACAATATTTTATCAACATAATGGATGAAGGTACTATATTATTATTAATGAATCAAAAGTTTTGTACTAATTCAGTAACAATATAAAGTACATTAATATATGCAATAAAATATTGGTTATCTATATTATATTAATATATTATAATATTATGTTATAATTATTAATACTATTAATATTATTAATATATTATAATAATATGTTTTAGTGTTATAAATTTGGCAAAAAATTGTTAAAAAAACCTCCGCTACAACATATGTTTGTGGCAGCAGATGTTTTAGTGGAAATGATAATGAAACTTCATCACAACTAAAAAAATCTAGGCGGCTGAAAGTTTTAGCAGATAGTATACTAGCAGTGCGCTTACTAGAAAAATCACATCAGTGGTGTAAGTTTAAATAAAAGCACCAAGACTAGAAACAAATGTATGGAGCATTGGTGTGCTAAATTTATAAAAGAACTAATTCTTTAATAATAAAAACTCATCAGCTCATACAATCTATGATACCATGCACTGGGGCGTTGAATGAAAACAACACTAGTGCCTAAAAAGTATACCACCCAAGTGCTTATGTCTTCCAAAACTGTCCCAAATAGTACTTTTCACGAAGGACACCTAGGGAGGCAAAAAAACCTTGCATCCTTGGTGCTTTTATATTCTCCAGTGCACTAGGTAGTTATGCATAATGCTGCACGAGTGCTTTAAAAGTATAGTTCTCAAGTGCTTATGTTCTTGAAAAGTCCTTGGTGCTATACTTTTCACAAAATGCACCGGGGGAGGGAAAAAAATATTGCAGTACCGGTGCTTTTACATAATCTAATGCACCAATGTGTCAAAGGTAACGATGCACCGATGTGTTAAAGGAGAATCACACTAGTGCATGAAATGTATATCTTTTCGGTGCATATTTATTTTACAAACACACCAGGATGACATTTTTTATTATTGTAAATATCATTGTTGAAAACTGGTATTCGAGCTTGTGCACATTAATATACGATGTCTCGGTATCCATTTTAATTTTTTTAGAAACATCGACCTGTGATAGTGCAATTATTAAGACTTTTTAAAATTTGTTATTCATAAAAAAATAGGCATATATCTTATAACAATATTCATGTAAATTAAATTTCGACTAGTGAATTTGTACATGATGTTTGGATTAATTTGTTATATCATCAGATTTCACATCTCTTCAATATGATATTTAATTAGTGGTGTAGAATTTCACAGCGACATTGGAAACACAATAAAATCAAATAAAATCAAATGTATTTATTATATATGAACAAAAGGTTATTTGTTATATAGAATGGGATAGTTATTGGTAAACCCTTGTCTTTCAATTAGGACACTAAGTCCATTACTTTAAATAAATTGTTTGATTTTCATAGATAAATATTTTAAAAAATACAGCAACTTGCATTGATATCCAAATAGATCATCATTCTTTTCTGGAACTATTGTTAGAGGGCAAACTACTTCCATGAATTGGATTATTTGGACAAATGTTTTTTTGACTGAATAGACTGTTTTCATCCTCTTCAAGTTATGTCTTCAAACATAAAAATAAAGTGTAATGAGTGTATCTACATTGGTGATAATAATTAAAATTGAAATAAATAATATAAATCAATGTAAATCGAAGAGCAATGTACCATAGCAATAAGTGAGTCCTGAATTGTACACATTCCTTCAAAACCAAATAACATGCCTTGTTTCAAAAACTCTTCTGTTGGCGTAGTTCCATACATTGTTTCCTATAAGTTTTATACCCCATAATTATTTTCTATTAATTATAAACTTAGAGAAGTCAAAATGCATAGATACTTACAAATTCCACAGTTAAATTTGACATGCCAATATATAATAATAACCCATATTTAACTAAATGTTAATCAATTATTTTGATGCCTCTTCTTTGTATGTTACCATCTATTTGAAGATATTCAAGGATGGTTGTTTTAAAACAACTTAAAATATACAAAAATGAAATCTTAAGTTGTTATAAGGAATTATTAACAGTTACTCACAAACTCTGATATCAACCCTTTTCTTCCTTGTCATCTTGTTTTATGTGTTGAATGAGTTCCATTTTGTTTTATTTTCTATAAGAAAAATCTTGAGAATTAATATTTTATGCTAAATTATTTGTTTATATGTATCTAATAGAAAAAATTAATGATTACATACATTTGAAGCACATTGTTGTTGAGATGGCTCCTCTTGTGTTGCAATTATGTCCATTTCTTTGACCATTTCCTTGTACACTTTTTTGGACATTCCTACTAGCATGTTTCGCATATCAACTCGTTGATCCTTTAGGATTTTCATAATCTTTCTAAAAAGTAATAAACTATTTTTATATTGATATATCAAAACTAAACATAAGAAAATTGATATTAATAAACGAACACTTTGTAGTAATATATACATATAATTCTAGAAAAATATTTCAATTAGGAATATTACTTTTTGAATTTTTTTTTTTGTTATATGTTTTTTCTATTGCAAGTCTGACAAGTCTCATTGACCTTTGCTCAGGGAAGGATTCATGTAGTTTAAATATAACTTGGTACTTGGAATCATTGGATTGATTTTTGTATTGTAAGTGCAAATTACGTCTATATGTTCATTCCACTATATCCCTCATAGTTTTGCGAAAGTTTTCTCCCCTTTCATTAACTTCCAACACCACTCCAAATGAGATAAGGACCAATTCATCATCATTTACATTTCCAATAACTTTATTTTCTTAGAACTACATTATTTTCCTTTGTTGTTGGTACACATAGAACAATAGACATATGTGAATTAATAGATTGTTTGAAACATGTTATCTAATATAGTATATTAAAAAAAAAAAAAAAACTCATATTGAATAGTATTTTTTCATTCACCTTATTCATCCTTATGCAATTTTCCTATAAGGATTTTATGCTCTTCTCCACTTAGATAAGAAAGAATATTATTGAGCTTCCTCATTTTGTGGCTTTGCATGACACACATTAATTAATACATATTAATTAAATTTACATATAGTTCAAACATATTAATTTTATAAATAATTTACAATTACATTTACTTTTTTTCTTTTTTGGATGTGTTGTCATTGTGTAGATCAATATTTTTGTTATTTGACAACTTCTCAAACATTTTTTTTATCAATATACAACCTATACCATTCAACACCGAAGCCATTAAATATATTTTATAAATAAATCACATAATTTTCAGCCAAAAAGAGGTTTGGTAGGTCATGCAGTTATGTGAATAAACGCACGCCCCGATGTGTTTAATTTAGGAAATTCATCGAGGCATTTAATTGTTTAGCACCGATAGCGAAAATTATTTTTTTTAAGAACTTTAACTTAAGATGGTGTGATAAGTAACGATAAAATCACCACCATCACAATAAAAAAATGAAAACATAAAAAATTAAACACAAGTTTTTTGGACTTAACAGTGCTATTTGGCAGAGGCTTACTAGTGTGTTATATTACATAGTGTGTTATATTACATAGGGCACACTGATAAATGGAAGTTGTTTTAAAAAAAAAGGGACAAGGCTAATAGGGTTTGGATATGATTCAAAAAATGGTCCCCCTAGTTTACATGTCAAATGCCTTAGATAAGTAACACAAACCAATTAAATTTGATATTCCTAAATGAAAAGCCTTAATCGTGAAGTGGAAGAGGGAGTTAAACCTTAAGGTGAATTTTTCAATCGCATGAGCAAGAAGAAGCAAGGGTTTAAGGTAAGTACAGATTATTTTATTTTATTTGATTTTTTCTGAAATTTAATTAAATCTAAAAAACAACAAAGATTGTACAATAGTAAAATCAGTAGTAAAATTTTTACTATGCATGTTTTTTTTTTGAATTTTAATTAGATCTATTAGAAATTGTGAAACTTTTTATTAGTAAAATCGACAGTAAAATTTAAATTTTTTACTATGTAGGGTTTTGAGTGAATCACCATACTAGTCAAATTCTGATCTTCTGAATAGTGCAGTTGTTCCAAGTAGTCTGATGCTTCACAATGCTCCTAGTATGTCTCTCTTGCAAATCTCTCCCTTAAAGTTTTGAGAAAAATAATGAAATAGTGAATAGTTTCTCACTATTTATAAGACTTTATGAAATTAAATTTCGAAAAATAAATTACTACTCATTTTTTCAAATTGAAAAAACTAAAATTGTGCCTTTTTATTTTTCAGTTTTTCACAACATCAATGAATTTCACATTAAAAAGCATCGGTGCATTTAACAGTAAGGTGCATTTATTAAGATGAATTATCGGTGTGCTAATTTATTTTAATGCATTGATATGATAGAATTCTGCTTTTATTTTCAAAATCTTAGAAACAGGTGTAGTTACTATTTAACACATCGACGTTGTTATTATTTAAACACATTGGTCCGGTTTGTTTTACAAGAGCACCGATATGCTTTAAAAGTTATTTGAATTTTTATGTTCACACAAAATGATATATTTATCTCAAATTGTCTTTTAGGATGCATCCACGTGAGTTACAGTAGTTCACAGTATATATTTTCCACTTAAAGTCGCCTTATTCTTGAAAATGGTTTGAAAACTATATTGAAATTCATATTGTGGTTATATGGTTCTCGAAATTACTTTTATGTATGTATACAAAAATTTAATTCTAATTTTTCTCAAATGCCAAGAGAAAATGTCATAATATCAAATGGCCAATTCTTCAAATTCCAACTCATTTCATATTGTTCAATGACCTTCACATACTTGTCCCTTTTCATCTCTAGTAAGTTTAGATTTTATTTATATTTAAATTATCTAATTGTTTTTTTTTTACCCATGTCAATTTGAATATAAATGTATGCAAATTTTCAAGATTCTTATTCAAAATCAAGGTTAGATGCACAAAATATTCCACCAGTTCGAAAATGTGAAGCTCTTAATAAGAGTAGCATACAACAAACAGTTGGTAGATGAAAATGGATAGCCACTTTAGGCTACCAATTGTAATATGCCATATTTGAGTTATAACCCGTGGTTAGCGATTGTAATAATTATTTTGGGATAATGTAATTTCGAAAAACCAATTACATTGTTCTTACTAATATCTTTGATGTACTAATGTTGATCATTTTTTTTAAATTAGGATTTTAGTGATAATGAACAACCCACCTACCATCTTCTGGTGCACCCCACTACGATGTCAAATTGAGAGAATATTTCATTAAGAAAAATACTTGGAGAGGAAGCACACAAAGAATGGTTGAATCAAACACCTATTCAATTCCCAATACGTCCAAATTCACCAATTAAGAATCACTATAGCAAGAGTAGTTCTTCATCACAAATTAGTAATGGAGGCAATCAGATAGAGGTTGGTATGGATGATTACTTATGGGATATGACTACCATAGAGGAAATGTTGTTAGATACATTCTATAATGATGAGCTAGGGGATGATGCTCAAATCACTGATCCCTTTTTCGATGACCTAAAATATGCTTTCATCAACCCTCTCTTCGGACCTAGCAGCCAGTCAACATCTACTCAGTTGGGGACAATGATGTTACTGTACAACTTGAAAGCAAATTTTGGCATGTCAAATGCAGGGAAAATTTTAAGAACCACCCTAAATTTACATGGATAATAAATGGGTGAATCCCCATGATACATAGGAAAAATGGGAGGCGATTTTATCAATAATATAATATGTATATACAATTGTTTTGGCGAATCTCTCACGAGATTATATAATCTTGTAAATTCATGGAAAATATTTCACAGAATTATAAAATCTTGTAAGATATTGGAAAACCTTTCACTGAAATAAAACATTGTGAAGTCTTGGCGAATGTTTTGTTAAAGTATGAAACCATATATGATAATAGGAAAACATATTCATTAAACTGTAATATACTAACATACATGTTTGGAAAAAAGAAACATAATTTTATCTTCCTACAAACAATGTTGCAAGTTTCAGTGGTCGTGTTTGTCAAGGATCTTACTGTACACTCTTTCATATCCTTCTATTAGTTTTGATAATATTCAAAAACAAAGTTCTTGTAGGTGTAATATTCCACAACAAAGAGAAATTTTTGAAAGGACAGACATTATAATATCTATAATACCCAGCTTCAATACCTGCCTCATGCGAGGGTAATCAATATCTCAGGGACATGCACTAGCACCAACAATGACAAGATTGATCCTAAAAAGGGTGGCATTCTTCTCAAGCATCTCATAGTCAATGAATCCTATAACCGAAGAAAACAAACCCGACCATTAACACTTTCAACACTTCCCCAAAAGATTGGTTCAATAGTTGTCAATAATGGAATTGTTTCCCTCCTAATTATTATTAGACTGGAAATGTGAGCTCACCTGTGGACTCATCTAGATGATATTGCATTGATTCAAAGTAAATTGATGTAGCAGATACTCCTTTTTTTCTATCGTGAATCCATGAGACAGATGTCGTCCATGTGGTAAGTCCAAACCCTAATTGTTGCAAAGAAATTTTTCACATGTTATAGGCTCAAATAGGAATGATAATATTATCAAAGGAGGTTCATAGTTTAGAATCATACACACCATAATGTGATGACATGGTTGGAGGAGAGTTGTATAAACAAAAAAATTAGTTTGGGATTGAGATAATGGTTGAAAATTAACACCCATATACTATTGTCAAGATGGAATGCTTCTAGGGCCCTCTGCTAGCAAAGGCACTCACTTTGGGCAATGAATTCATTGCCAGCATATTATATGCATGGCATAAATCCCAACCCAATGCAATAGTGAATAAATATAGAAAAGTGTCCAACAATTGTATCCATCATTGGGATAACAGATACTCGTGCAACAATGTTATCGGGAAATCTAGTGTCCACCTAGAACTGCTAGTCCCACTAAGGCTAGTAGCTATCTTAGAAACAAACAAACTAAAACTACTTTTGCTTTCCTTTATGAGAAGTAGATAAGAGGGGAATAGAGGACACCAACCTCAGTCTTGTGCTTGGTTCCTTGCTTGGTTCCTCTCCCTTCTGACAGATCTTTGCCACTTTTCTTTCATTTACCCATCTTCAAAGAGCACCGATGGAATCAAAGTAGCATAATACTATCGAAGAATAGAGATATACAATCATAAATAATATAGGACCAGATATATATTGACCACACAAATGCATATATCATCAAACATACAAGAATGTGGAGGAAAACTTGAATAGATTTATTAATATCAAGAATAGCAAAGAGGATTACAACCAATTGTTCTGACCCAGTGTCATACTCCCAGCATGAAAGCCCTTCTTCACCTCATAAAAAGCTTAGATCACCCAACACTATGATATTCCACCAAGAAACCAACAACACTTCCTTACAAGATACAAAATTCCAGCCTCCTGGATCTTTGGGATGAGGGATCCATATATAGATGATTGCAGGGGGTGAGTAAGCTTCTAGGATTTTGATTAGTGTCCTCTCTCTCATAGTTCTTGATTCCACTTGGAGATTGATGATCTCTTACTCATCCCTGGGTGAATTCAGAGAGGAAAGTGTCAAAGGAGAAGTTCATAGAAGATTCCATGATGATCCACCTTGCAAACTGTCTCTGCCATTTATCTACTCTCGCCCATCGCACCCTACAAAAGGGCTTTCCAGTATGTATCACACCCTTTTCACTGAGCAGGTGAGATGCATCACACCCTCTGCACTAGGTAGTCTGTATGGTCCAACTTTGGCTAGTTCTGAGCAGTTTTCTGTGGAGAACTTCTGGGAGATGATGTAATTAGCTGACCTTGTTCCTTTAGGGTGTGAAGCAACACTTTTAGGGAACTAGGAGCCCTTGGTTTATGGACATGTATGATTGGGGTTGCAGTGCCCAAAAATGTCTATAACTGTTGCCCCCTAAAGCATGAGGTTAGGTGAAATGCTTTATCATGAGGATCCGAAGTTTTCTCGAGCTAGAAGGTGACCTGTAATAAGATATAATACAATACATTATCTTCATGATATTTTTCATGATCTAGCTGAGGCGGGAATTCCCATGCTCAGCTTTATAAATTCATTTTCATGTACATAAGACAGACAACCGTCTGTGTGGCAGACTGATGATTATGATAGAGTCATCATCCTTTGATTCGGATGATCATCTGTGCAACAATGATGTACAGTTGATGTCTTTATTTTCCTGAATATATCGCAGCCCGGATGGATGAAACTAGATCTGGGGTCTTCAAAGTCGTCCAATCTTCACTTGGAGTACAAGTCGATCCATGTGAAAGATGTTCTAGAGTTGAACATGGAAAGAAATCGCCTGATTACCAGCCAATGATGTAAGCTGTTAACAAGCGCGAGAGGAATCACCGATAATGATGATGAACCTCAAGGTACTATAGTACAATTCGCATGGTGTGAAAAGGGACTTGGCGTTGAACACCATGCAAAATATTTCGGTCAAAGGCCATTGATGTAAACATGTCACTGGAAGTGAGAAACTTGCCATTGAGGCATGCAAGCTTCAAAGTATTGAAAGGGTTGTTCCTAAGTCGACTTCTTGGATAATGAGCTGATGTCGACAAGAAGCGACCCGTCGTAGAAGGGCCTTAATGAATCCCACATCTACAACACGGAATGGAGTAAATGATTTTGGAGGTGAAAATGATCTGATGATACAGGGTTCAAGGTGGCAGTCATGAAAGAATGGAGCGTGAATGTATTGCAGCAAATGAGACACAGGTGAATTCTATGAGCGACTTCTCTTGAACATACTGGTGACACTGACATGGATTGGTAGTGTTAACCCAAAATATGGATGGTGCGATGGAGCAATGGTGATATGACCCAACCCGACTTGGACGTGGAGTGAAAGTGTCATGTTCTGTTATGAAACCAACACAAGAAAAGATAGAAAAGATAGATCAATGCCTTAGAATTCAGCCTCTTCGAGGGGGCAACCTCCTTTACATTACATAAATGAACAATTCTTGGATGATACAAATGAAAAGACCTCATTTCTATATATAGGAGTCTAAGGGGTCATAACATAATCATAGCCGACATAACAATAATAATGTAAGGGCACAATAATAACAATAGTGGGCTTCTATGGGGCACAATAGTAACAATATGGGCACTACATGGGTACATCAATATAATAAGTGGGTTATACTAATAACAATAAGGGGTTACACTAGTAGTATAGGGGCCTAACATGCCCCTCTCCTTCAAAAAGCGTTGTCCTCAACGCTTGAGTAGTTCTTGATGCTTCTGTATAAAATTCTTGTCCTCCCATGTGGAATATTCAGCGGGTAAGTTCTTCCACTTGATGAGATACTCTGAAATTGATCGATTTCGTAGCTGTCGGGTTCTTGTTTCTGTGACTTCTCCAGGTTCCAATATGATTTTTCCTTCCTCTTTAATTTCTCGCAATATTGTTTGAATTGGGATCTTTTGCAACTTTTGAATAAGTGGCCATACTTCTTCGCCCTTCTTCCATTCATCCCTTGCTTCATTTATCCAATATGGTTGGATAATATAAATAACACAGAACAATGCTTCCACATCCTCATCCTTGAAGAGTCTTCCCATTCGGTAAGGTCGCCATTTTTTAAGTGCCTGTTGTTTCGTTTGATTTTGCACCAAAGTGGTGTTATCCTTTAAAAGTTGGAGAACTTGTTGTTGATGCTCGATGTGATCTTTCATTTCTTGCACCTTTTTCTTCTTGATATGTCCTTCTATCTTGAAAGTTTGAGGAGTGGTAATTCTTGCCAATGCTTTACAAGATATGGTCTGATTCATTTCTTCTTTCTCTAGGGTGGGGTCCTGGTGTATATCTTCTTCTTTTGTTGTTTCTTGATCGTTTTCTTCCTCCTCTTCATATTCTATGTAAAATAATTTCTTCTCAGCACACTTATGACCTTTAGTGCATTTGCTATCACAATTGTAACAAAGCACTTTTTCTCTTTTTTTCTTCCAATTGTTGTGGTGTTGCTCTAAAGAAGGTGTTGCTCTTTGTATCCTCATAATGTGCTATCATTTCCTCCGTGAAAATTGACCACGTAACAAGTTGTTTACGAGAACAAAGCCCTTTGTATCATAAAAATTGATCTGGTTCTAAATATGAAGATGCAATACATACCTTTTGTAACAGTTGTACACCATGTATATCAAAATATTGCTCCATCTGAAGTATCCAATTTACTGGATCCTTGCCATCAAACTTCCTCATCTGGCTTTTTCTTGATTTTAGGACCTCTACCTTGAAACCACTGTAACTCTATACTTTTGGATCTTTAAGTTCTGAAATTGTGGCCTACAGTAGCCCTCTGTGTCCGATTTCCAAGGCCACAAGTCTGACCCAATTTGGATTCTCCAAGGAAGAGTTATGCGAAATCTCCCACAGTGACTTGATTATAGACTAGTTCAGTAGAGCGAACTTGTACGATGTGCCACGAGTCACGGTTTCGACCTTTGGATCTGAAAAATTCATACAAGAAACTACAGTCCATCCTCTTTCTGCACCTTTTTACTAAATTTCAGTCCGATCCCCAGAGAGAAAGTTATGACGATTTTCCCCAGGTCACCTGTTTTGAATGTAATTCAGGAGTCTGGAAAAAGACCAACTTCCTCAAATCATATCTCCGAAAATATCGCGCGAAAAGATCTGAAATTCGGACCCAAGGTTCAGCACAATTTCTTCTCAAATGGGTTTTTTTTGTGACTTCAGAAACATCACAGAAAAAATTTATAGCGAAAATGCCACGATGACCTGTTTGGAGCAGCGAAACCCTAGAATCCAAAGCTCTGATACCAAATGTTATGAAACCAGCTCAAGAAAAGATAGAAAAGATAAATCAACGCCTTAGAATTCAACCTCTTCGAGGGGGCAATGGGGGCACAACAATATAAATAAGGGGTATAACTACAATAGTAATGGGGTAATCACTAGTATTATAGGGACCCATCATGCCCCTCTCCTTCAAAGCATTGGCAAGAATTACCACTCCTCAAACTCTCAAGATAGAAGGACATATCAAGAAGAAAAAGGTGCAAGAAGTTAAAGATCACATCGAGAAAGAAGAAATGAATCCAACCGTATCTTGTAATTCAATGGACGAAATTACCACTCCTCAATCTATCAAGATAGAAGGACACATCAAGAAGAAAAATGTTCAAGAAGTGAAAGATCACATCGAGCATCAAGAAATGAATCCGACCATATCTTGTAAAGGACTGGAACAAATTACCACTCCTCAAAAGATAGAAGGACATATCAAGAAGAAAAAGGTTCAAGCAGAGAAAGGTCACATCAAGCATCAACAACAAGTTCTCCAACATTTAAAGGATAACGCCACTTCGGTGCAAAATCAAACGAAACAACAGGTAGATCAACATCGTAGTGAAATTTTTTTTGATGTAGGTGATTGGGTATTTTTACTGCCATATCTCAGGCAAGCCATTTATGAGAAGGAAATGTTGGCAATACTACATGCACTTAAAAAATGGCGACCTTACCGAATGGAAAGACTCTTCAAGGATGAGGATGTGGAAGCATTATTTTGTGTTATTTATATTATCCAACCAGATTGGATAAACGAAGCAAGGGATGAATGGAAGAAGGACGAAGAAGTATGGCCACTTATTCAAAAGTTGCAAAAGATCCCAATTCAAGCAATATTGCCAGAAATTGAAGAGGAAGAAAAAATCATATTGGAACCTGGAGCAGTCACAAAAAAAAGAACCCGACAGCTATGAAATCGATCAATTTCAGAGTATCTCATCAAGTGGAAGAAATTACCCGCTGAATATTCCACATGGGAGGACAAGAATTTTATACAGAAGCATCAAGAACTACTCAAGCGTTGAGGACAACGCTTTCTGAAAGCGAGGGGCATGTGAGGCCCCTATACTACTAGTGTAACCCCTTATTGTTATTAGTATAACCCACTTATTATATTGATGTACCCATGTAGTGCCCATATTGTTACTATTGTGCCCCATAGAAGCCCACTATTGTTATTATTGTGCCCTTACATTATTATTGTTTTGGTCGGCTCTGATTATGTTATAACCCCTTAGACTCCTATATATAGAAAGGAGGTATTTTCATTTGTATCATCCAAGAATTGTTCATTTATGTAATGTAAAGGAGGTTGCCCCCTCGAAGAGGCTGAATTCTAAGGCATTGATCTATCTTTTCTATCTTTTCTTGAGCTGGTTTCATAACATTTGGTGGCCTAACATGTTCAAGAGCGACTTGCTACCAATAAATTTTCTTCAAGTTTTCTTCCCAAGTTTTCCCCAGACATTGCTAACCAGTACCTCTTTATTTTTATTAAGCTTGAGGAGGATAACATATGCTTGTTCTATAATTTTCCCTTCGGGAAAACTCGTCGCTATGTTTTAACGAGCCTAGCGACAGTGAAACTCATTCTTGTCTATATGGACAAGTTTGTCGCTATTTGGTTTTAATGAGTTTAACGGCAAAGATAACACATTACTTTTCAATTTTAGAGAGTCCGAAAGGGATGTAAAGGAAAGTCCAATAATCCTTTTTCGTCATATAATCCCTTAAGTCCGAAAAAGTATCAAAATAATACGAAAGGGATGAATTTTCAGTACTTTTGACGAGCCGAACAAAACAAGCGCTCGATCTTTTTGTGTAATAATCCCTCAAGTCCAAAAAGATTAAAATCTAGAGGAGGGATAGCACTCCCGGTAGCTTTAATGAGCTAGAGAGGCTGATTGCTTGGCAATCTTCTCATATTTTATGAGTAAGGTGAAAAGAGCTTAAAGGAGACTCGTCTTTTGAGGAATGAGTGATAATTTCAGGTAGCAGCTGATTCTAGGTAAGGTTTGGAATTTTCCAATCACAATAGTGTCACAAGGATGGCTAATAGGATCACTCTTTGCCGCCATTCCTTAAAAGGGGTAAACAATCAAATGGAGGTGAATGATTGGCTAAAATAGAGTGGAGGTGATGGTAAGAGCACGACCAGGGCTCAAAAGCTAATGATAATGCATTCACGATGGTTATTTACTGGAGATGGGTTCATTTTTAATGAGCTTAAACTCTGGGGAAACATTTTCTCATTGCTTAGGTTTTATTTTTAACAAGCTTGAACTTCACGTAAAAACTGTTCGTGATAATGGTCATTGATTATTTGATTTCAGTGCTAACCACTTTGTTCCTTCAAAGGTTGTACTGCCTGTTCAATTGCTTCATCAAACCGATTAGAAATGAACAATATATGCTTGAAAAAGGAGTTAAAACACTAATATTTTACTCGAATTACGTGAAAAGTAATTTAAAGGTGGTTTTTACCCCTCATTTTACCATTTCATTTGAACTTTGGTTTGTTGGAGCTCTGGAGGTACTCTTCCCCATTGATTTTCACGAGCCAATTCTGGGAGATTCTTTGGACGATTCTCAGTGCCATTTGGACGAGGTAGGAGCTAAACCTAAGATCTTTAGTTGCATTCCTTCTTTTTTTGAATTCTGATCATGTTTCCCTGTTTTTCTGAGCCCCTAGGGTTTGAAAAAATCACCCTCGCTCCATCGCACCCTTTCTATATCAAAAGGTGGATGCATACTGGCCTGGCCATTGGCAAGTCAGTATGCATCTCACCTAGTACACTGCTGGGGTGCGATGGGCATGAGAAGGGAAACTTTTGCACTGTTTTCTCATGGAATTTTTTCCTGTTTTTTTCCAAATCAGGAACTTGACCCTTCTCTTGCTTATTTTGTAGAGATTCATCAGAGAAAAATGGTTGTTACATGGCGAGAACACGAGCATGAAGAAGAGGAAATGGTTTCTTTACATGATCCGGGTACGGTAACTGCACTGCGGAACTGTGGCCTGCTCTAATTTTTCCACATCTCTAGCATGAGGCAACAAATCATCTTGTTGCAATATTTTCTCGATGCATGGGATCCTACCAACCAGGTGTTTCAGATCAGAGGCAAATCCATCCCCTTGACTATCGTGGACATCTATTTTTTGACCGGTTTATCGAGGCGTGGTGCCCCTCTTTCATTATCATGTTCCACCCGTGGGGGCAAATCCATGAGAGATTATATTTGCCGGTATTGTAGAGAGGGATATCAGCCAAGTAGAGATGGCAAGATCAACATCCGAGATGTCACCGACCGGTCCTTGAGGACCATTCTGTTAACTTTTTCTAGACTGGCTGGTAGTGTGGCTCTTCATGTGGCTAACAGGTCCTATATGCAGTACGCCTTGGAATGCCTTGAACCATAGGTGTTCAGCTGGTGTAATGCAGTACTCCCTGTGATGAAAGAACAACTGACCAAGGTAAAAAGTAGAAAATCCAAGAAATTTGGCTATGGTTCTATTTTGATCGCTTTCACCTTGGAAAAGATCCCACTGATGCAGCCGCAGTACATTTTTAGTTTACCTCCACCAAATAAGCCACAGATGCAGAGATGGGTTGACATCATGGCCCGACACATTGGTCAGTCGCAGGTTTCCTTCTCTGATACCTTCTTCGAGTGGTTCAACCGTCATGAGATGGTTTTTTCCGAGTGTCCATACGATGGTATTGATTTCCACGGTGACCCGAATTTGGTGCTGCCAGTTGGTGAGTAGTGGGGTGATATCAGTAAATTCTCTGACCATATCTCTATTTATCGTTTCTTTTTATAATGTTCTTGTGATTTCTTCTATCAAGACTAATCAAAACTCATGTGCTCATGCAGATATTGGACCAGTTCAACCAGCAGTACGTTTAAGAGCACTAGCTATCGTTCCAGCCGGAGAGGCTGTGGGGAGCGCTATCCTTCGCGACCTTTATGTGGCTGAGACTCTTTCAGCATTATAGGATCAAGTCGAGGGTCTCACTCTTGGTATTCCGGACGTGAGGACCGAAGAGCTGCCTCTGAGGTTGCAACGACATACTATTGGCGTGCCGAGTCGATGGACTAGGCTTTTACGCTTGATTGCACAGGCGATGACTTGTTATCACCAGCATGATTAGACTAGGGTGCCCCCTAGCATTTTGAGTTTTTAGTCATTGGATCGATTTTGTCTTGGTTACAGAACATTATGTATAAACCATAAACAATTATATATATATTTTTGATTTTCGAAGCTTTATTTTGGTTAAGTTATGTGATCTCAATGCAAATATTGATGAGATGCTTCTTTTATAAATGATGAAAATGTCTATCTAACACATAGTTTGCCAATGAATCCATTAATGTGTTTAAGTTTTTGGAAATTATATGTTGATATTGAATAGAATCAAATTGTCTTTCCAAAATCTTGACCCTTAGGAACATACGATAGATAGCTGGATTATGTACGGAGTAGATACCAGTGAGCTCTAGGATGATGAGTTGTGAGTCTAGCCTAACAATGAGTTAGCGTATGCCACATGTAATGGCATCAGAGAGGAGCTCTATCAACGCACTATATTTAGCAATATTTTTCATTGACCAACCAATACATACCCCTCTGAAACTCACTAACTCGTCGCTTGGATCAAAGATGGCCCAGGCCGCCGAAGAGAGGTTCTTTTAACTATGACTCGCCCCGTCGGCATATCCAACAAATGATTCCAATAGGTACGACATTTGCAACAAATGTGAAAGTGGATCACTTAACCAATATGATTACCCCTAGTGAAAACAAAAATGTAACAAAAGAATAGGGGTTACTATCTTGAGTCAAGCATAGTAACGCTTAAGGTACAACCTGTTGCGGGGTTGCTCCAGCGGAATCCCATCATAATCCACTAACTCATAGGCTCCTTTTTCTAATACAAGCTTAACAATATAGGGGCCCATCCATAAAGACTTGAACTTGCCTGCTCCCAATTTATCAGATTCTTGGTCATAAAGTAAGACCAGGTCACCTTCTGAGAAGACACAAGGTTTGAAATTCTTGTCGAACTATGCCTTGACCTGTTTCTTATGGGATTCATTAGCCAAAGCAGCATCACGATGGGTTTCATCCAATTGGATTAGTTCCAAGAAACGAGCCTCCTCTTCTGAAGTTCCGGGGAGAAGGTCGACCGCAAGTTTGAGGGACGAGATTTCACACTGAACTGGTAAGATTGCTTCCAGGCCATACATCAGTTGAAAGGCCATAAACCCGGTTGCATTCCTCACCGACGTCCAGTATGCCCACAAGTCTGATTATAGGATCAGGTGCCAACTCCTTTTGTGGACTCCAATCATCCTTTGCAGCATCCGCTTTAGGACCTTGTTAATCGCCTCAACTTGTCTGTTGGCTTGCGGATAATACAGAGTAGAGTTGTCGTGGGACAACCCTAATTTGGTAGCCAACTCAACCATCATGTGATTGCGAAAATGTGATCCATGATCTATGACTATGGCCTGTGGAACACCGAATTTGGAGACTACATGATTGAAAAAGAGGAGGGCAGTCATTTTGCCACTGTTGTTTAATGTAGGCATCGCCTCGGCCCATTTGGTAAAATAGTCTACTGCGACTATGATATACCCATGCCCCTCGGCTGAGGTGGGCTTACATGTCATGAAATCTATGCCCCATTTGGAAAATGGCGCAAAAACAACTATTGGTTGCAGAGGTGCGGGTGGTATTCTGGTTTTGCGATCGAAGATTTGACAGGCATGGCAACTTCTGACTGCAGTTATGCAATCTTTGAACATTGTTGGCTAGAAGTATCCTACTCGTAAAATCTTTTATGTCGTAGGGTAACTAGATTGATGTCCCCCACATGCACTTGAATGGTAATCATTCAGGACTTTTTCGACCTCCTCGTCGGTGAGGCACCTCCTCAGAGCTGTATCGACACCACCACGGTAAAGTGTATCACCGATGATCATGTAGTCTTTTTCTTGGTATCGAATGTGTCGTTGTTCCAAGCACAAGGTATTAGACCTATATGTTTGGGTTTGGAGACAGATGATTATGTCTCCATACCACAAATTGCTTGAAGATATCAGAAACAAAGATTCGTCCACGATTGCTTCTTCTGATGTTGCATCGTGGGACAACGATGGGAGATTGCATAGTAACTCTGTGAAAACCAGGGATTTCTTCGATTTGGATATTATAAATTCCAGATCAAACTTTTGTAGAATTTCTATCCATTTTGAATATTTTCCCCCTAGCAACTGTCACGACAATATATGAGTCATGGGGTTACAATCTGACAAAATGGTAGTTTTTCGAAAGAGGACATAGCGTTGAAATCTCTGTATCACTTGAACAACCACGAGAGCTAGCTTTTCAACGTAGGAGTACTTGCTTTTGGTATCATTTAGGTTTCTACTCAAATAATATATAGGATGTTCAATTCCATTTTCTTCTTGAACTAAAACCATTGCGATGGTCGTATTCGCTGCAGCTAGATACAGGTTAAAGTCTTTTTGATAATCAGGAGCATACATTAATGATGCTTTTATTAGGGATTCTTTTAAAGCATCAAAGGAATCTTGCGCGACCTGATCCCAGGTGAAGGGTACTTCTTTTTTCAATAGACGAGTGTAACCTTTAGCAAGTTCGGCATAATTTGGAATGAACCTCCTCAAAAAGTTTGCTTTCTCTTGGAGTTTCTGAATCTGAAGCAGATTTGAAGGTGGAGGCAAATCAATGATTGCCTAAACCTTATGTTATCACAAAATCAAGCACTGAAGGGCTGCTGATCAGGTAGACTCTGTGTAACTATTTCAGACCAAGCTTTTGACTAAGGATTAGCCTCCCTAGCCTGAGAGGGCTCTCTCAAGAAAAAGTTATTGATTTTGAATGTTGATAAGAGGGCTAACTCTTGTACAATAGATTTAATGAACTTGCTGGCTGGACAAATATACAAATACATCCATTGGGCTTATGGAGTCAAACATGCTACAACAAACAATGATATTTCCTCTACATAGAAGTCAGGGCATGTGACATTTAAATGTTCAAAATATAACTCTCATAAAACCACAGTTCATAGAAGAGTACAGGAAGTCAGAGCAACATATGTGAATTCTGAGTGATTACTCCTCTAAGCAACTGAAAAAAGACATGAAGGACAAAGTAAAACAATACATCTTGAACATGGAAATGCTGTATGAATCCTGAGAAGAAAGGCATATATCTTATATTACTGCAAACTGTTCTTTACACAAGCCAAAATAGCACTCTGTTTTCATAAAATATCCAACCCCTTCTACATCTAATCTTGGCCCATATATAGGCAAGCAAACTAAAACACCTCGAGCTTCCTCCTCCAGCATGAGGGGAGCCTCGAAGGTGGCTATTAATTATTCCTACATGCTACTAACTAATGCATTAATTACAAACATGCTGGGCTGTAATTACATAAAGCCCTAATCAAACTAAAACACTAATTCTTTTCTCCTCGCAGGCTTGATGCTTTCTTGGATGCTGGACAGCTGTATGATTTCCATTATGGCTAAGATATGTTAAGGGAGCATTCACCGAGCAAGCTGGTCTCGGATGCTAGCTGCAAGACAGCCTATTAATTGATAAAATTAATCATCCTATATCCACGGTCCCCTGTCTTCCATTCCTCTTCATCATTTAAAAACAAGTCTGCTGTTCTTTAATTCTTCCCAAACACTGCATATCACCACACCTTTCAAATGAGCTGGAAACTTTATGAGCTGAAAAGGTGTCTGCAGTTGTTTGTTGGCCCTTAACATAATATGTTTTCCATCGCCCTGAAATATAGGGAGCTGTTCCTGTTTGTCGGCCTTTTGTCTCCCAACATTTTCCTAAAATATAGCAGCCTGCTCCCAAATCCTTTAATGACCCCAAGTATGGAGTAATGCCAGATTTATGATGTGCTGGAGGTGGTCTTTGATAGACAGCTGTTCCTCTTCCTCAACTCCCGCTCACCGTGTTAGACTAGCTACTCTGCACTTTAAATTATCACCTACAGCAGTTTCGTAGCGCGCTACGAAACTGCTGTGTGATTTAAATAAACCACAATCTTCCTTTAAACTTCTCACAGACTTGAATAGCTGATGTTTGCTAAGCTTCACGGTTGCCATTTGATGGCTTCCTTTAGATATGCTTGTTAATGTGTTGCTTTCAGCAGGTGAGTCATCACATGAGCCACTAGAAATGTCTTGAAAAGATGTTTCTGAAGCTTTCTTACAAGATATAGTATCTGTAGGTTGGGAGGTTTTATTTTGAGAAACTTCTCCAGTTTCCAGATCTCGAAGGGAGACAATGATTGCTTCCATGACCATCCTTTCTTCATCATCTATTGAAATTGAAACTCAGAAAAATCTATCCAAAGGACAGTTAGAAACTTGGTTGCCTGTGAGAAATGCTGCTACAATATCAATACAATTTTTGTCCAGGATGCTGTCACTGCTTTTATCACAGTTATTGGATGTACCTTCAGCATCTCTGCTTTCTTTCTTCTTCTGTCCATTTAAATTCTCTGTGTGGATGATGCCTGCAGTTTTTCTGATTTGTCTGGAAATTCAAAAGGTACCTCAGTTCTACTCATATGCCACCTAGAACGAAAATGATCAATGGCATCTTCGGTGGTGTCATTTGGTGTGGATCCTGGACAGACATAATATATAGAGCTAGCAAATCTGCCCCAACAACTCTAATGTTGAAACCCGAAAGACATTGCACCTACGATTCCATGATTTTACTTTGAAGAATGAATGGTATTCACACCAGTTCTCGGCATGTCAAGAAGAAAAGAAAAACCTAGCAGTAAAACAAAATCCTCCTAAAATGGGAAAAGGTTACAGTAAACCATGAATCACTGCTTTCAGTTAATATTTTGCATGACTTTCAACAGGAGATGGTCTAAAACACAAAAGTATGTCCTCGGACCTGCTCTACCCAATGAATTATTTTTGGGTACATCTTTACCAACAAAATCTGATTGTAAACTCTGACTTCGCTCTTAACCTCTACATTGTTCTCTGTTGTTTGAAAACCAGATCATATTTGACCATCTAAATCATATGTATACAATCCGCACATTGTTCTGTCCAACACCTGTACCCCATCCAAAGCCAAATAAATCTGGAAAATGAAATAGCATTACTATTGCTCGCGCCTAGTTGCTTTCGCTTGCATGGCAAAAGTATTCCAGAGCCTATTCCAGCTTCACGCTCCTTTTAAATGTTGAAAACACTTTCTTTCTAATTCCAACTGATGCGGACAACAGTGATTCAAGCCTGTGAACGCTCTAGAGTCTCGGCTAAGCCCTAGTTTCTTGGTCTCTTCTGTGACTATTTTAATTGCCCACTGCTCGACTCTAAACAAAACACCCGAGTACTCTGCACTTGATTGCGGCAATTCCATGACAATTTGGTTTCTTTATCTGCATCTATACATTACAGTACTCTTTCATTGTAAGAATATTTGAAGCCGCATCTGTATGAGTTACATTTGGCATTAGATACTCTGCACGTGCCCCTCGGATCTGCGCAACACGTTTACAAAATACTCGGGCTCCTTAACACCATTCACCATTCACGGTCATGAGGATCGGATTTATCATGATACCGATTATGTGGACGCATATAAATCAGCCAAAAGACCAAACCTAACTCCTTCAGCGCCATCTGTATTATCACTCATGTCGGTGCCAAACCAACGACCTGAAATTTCGGTCCTTATTTAAAAGTGCATTATGTCCACCGCAACCTTTGCTTGTACAACC
Source organism: Pinus tabuliformis (assembly GCA_031772625.1). NCBI lineage: Eukaryota > Viridiplantae > Streptophyta > Pinopsida > Pinales > Pinaceae > Pinus > Pinus tabuliformis. The sequence continues at coordinate 634,233,966 of CM062820.1, read as the reverse complement.
TTCCCTTCAGAAAAACTCTCTTCACTTTCTCTAGACTATCGCACCTTGGACATGGAAGAACCTTGCCCTTATAATCAGGCTTCTTCTTGGGTATCATCGAAGACACCTTACGATCACTGGTACCAGAGCTGCTGCTCTTAATTCTCGCACCTGCACATGATCCCTCATCAGCTTCCATTCTCCCTACATTTGGTTTTTTCGCCTGACAATTATCACCAACATTACTATATTCGAACGACGCTTCTTCATCTCCTACAGCACGGCTGAGTTTGTCATTCGTTGAATATTTGCCTGCGCTGTCTTCTGTAGAAATCGGTGTTGAAATTGTTGCTCCAAAGATTTTGAACGAGAGTTCCAAACACTTGGGTTGTACAGCAATCACTTTTTCATCCTCTCCACAAGTTTTCGCCAAAATAGAAGACATGTTATACTCCTGCTAGGTAATGAGGACGCTGCTGCCACACAAGAAAACAATATTGAAGAACAAGGAATACAAAACAGTATTAACACTGGAATTGTCCAAATACTGGCATTGGGTAGAGCAATGAAGAAAGGGTGTATAAAAAGGTGGCCAAAGTTGCAAAATGGAGCACAGCTGACTAGCCAGAGAGGCCAGCACGTGCTTCTATTCCTTTCCACTCAACACCTTTTGCCTTTATTGGTAACCCTTTATTAATCACAAACACCTGAATGGCTTCAAAGACTTAAGGTGTTCTTGTTTATCATGGTCAAATGAAGCATGTTTCCAAATGTTCTCAATTCAGCAGATACCTGGTGCAATGTCAGTTCAAGCGTATCTAATCCTTTGTTGAAGGTCCACAAAAGAGAATTATCCCATGCAATAGTTGCTGCTAGAACAGAATTTCCATCAAATCTTTAATATGAGACTCCCCTCTTATATCATTATCATCCAACAGAAAAGAATAATCTATCGAAGACTGCACAAGCTCTTATTTGATTTACCAAGAAAATTGGCCACTAAACCATAGACACTGTTTTGCAACAATGCCACATATGCAGCTCTGTGTAGTGCTTCTAGAAGCTTCCCTTAAATATCTGTCATTTCCCAATTTCGCAGCGCAGCCAATGCAAGATCAGTGTTTTGCGCTACGAAATCACTAAAACAGGTGGCGCTGCGAAACTGCTAAACAGAATTCAGGCGCTGCGAAAACACCCTGACTTTAAGCCAAGCTAAAAAAAATTTTAACTACAGCATTCTCAGTGATAACAGTGGCTCCACTAGGGATAGTGTGCCCTTGTGGTGCGCTAAGAACACGCAGCTCCAGTGCCTTACCCATTTGTAACAAACAAAAATTTGCTTGACAAGCATGACTGTAGGAGAAAGAAACTACTGCTACTGAAAAATAAATGCTCAGCCAACCTTGAGCTTATTTGCAATCTACCTACCTACCCTATCAGCTGCAAACTCCACTTGTAGCTCAAGCAACATGATATTTCCAATGTAGCCAATCATTCATCTTATCTGACATTTGAGTCCTTTGACTGTCCTGGAGTTCAGATCCAATATGATAGTGTAATGACCGCTTCCACTGAAATCTTCTCTGACTGTATCGGATTTCAGAGCCAATGTGATAGTGTAAAGACCGCTGCCACTGAAATTGTCTCTGATCTTCTTTGAACAACTGAAATACTGGAGAGTAAAACTCTTCCATATAATCAGCTATAGGATCCCAGAACACATGATCAGCTTGTCTTTTCTCGAAACTTTCCAGCTGTACAAACTGATCTTCAACCACCGTGTTCAGTTCCTCAATCGTGAAAGAGAAAGGAACCAGCGTAGTCTCCTTGTGTTCTGTCATAGAAAGCTGCTGAAAATAATGATCATGATAACACTCTTCATTTTCAGGCCCCTGATTCTCAACCACACAAGACTCCTCTGATGTACTATCCACTTTTCTATTTGACAAGCTATCCAGTTGCTTTTCTGAATCATTCCAACAAACAATGGAATTTTCCTCACTATTATGATTATTATTTGGGGTAAGCTGCTGCAAGGAATTACAAAATTGAGCAAGCTTTTCCTCTGCCTGAGGGTCATAGAAAATTTCCTCCAATATTTCTTCTTGCTGAGTGCAATTAATTCCGTCTTCATTATGATCTGAAGCCTGACAAATTTGCTGCATCTCTACATCAATATCAAAGGATAAAACATGATTTTCACAGGTAAACTCTTGTTGCTCTTCATGCGGCGCTTCATGGAGTGTTATACCTTCTTCTTGGTGCTGAAAAACATTGTCATGAAGAGCCTCTAAAATTTCTTCATCTGTGAATTCATCATCACCATAATAATCCTCCAAGCACTGAATAAGATTCAAAGAATGCCTACAGCAATCTTTGAGTAGCAACAAAGAAGGATAACATTCTTTAAACATTTCACAGAACGCATCATGGAAATCAGCAAGAGAAGATAATGAATCATTTTCCAAACCTTTATACCAAGACCATGCCTCTCCTTCTAAAGTAGCCATAAACATCCTCATGAGACAATCTTCAGGGAAATGAACCTTAAGACTGCGTACATGTAAGTGAAACTTAACCAAATGGAGAGCAGCATCATCCTTCTTTTCATCTTTGAATATTGGAAGATCATCCACCCAATCAACCTTTGGCATAGGATTTGGAAAACCAGGGATATGAGACCGATTCATAGGAGCATACCTGGCATTCTTTCTTGCAGTGGAATCCATCTTGAAACTTCATCAAGCTACTGATCTTCTAGCAGTGGAATCACCTTCTAATTTGTTCTTTGATGTGTGGAGTCGCCAAGGTAGTTCTGCAGCCTTGAAAATCATTTGAACTCCTGCTACCTTCAGAAATTCAATCTTAAGCTCCCGGCAGACGCACCAAAATGTTATCACAAAATCAAGCATTGAAGGGCTGCTGATCAGGTAGACTCTGTGTAACTATTTCAGACCAAGCTTTTGACTAAGGATTAGCTTCCCTAGCCTGAGAGGGCTCTCTCAAGAAAAAGTTATTGATTTTGAATGTTGATAAGAGGGCTAACTCTTGTACAATAGATTTAATGAACTTGCTGGCTGGACAAATATACAAATACATCCATTGGGCTTATGGAGTCAAACATGCTACAACAAACAATGATATTTCCTCTACATAGAAGTCAGGGCATGTGACATTTAAATGTTCAAAATATAACTCTCATAAAACCACAGTTCATAGAAGAGTACAGGAAGTCAGAGCAACATATGTGAATTCTGAGTGATTACTCCTCTAAGCAACTGAAAAAAGACATGAAGGACAAAGTAAAACAATACATCTTGAACATGGAAATGCTGTATGAATCCTGAGAAGAAAGGCATATATCTTATATTACTGCAAACTGTTCTTTACACAAGCCAAAATAGCACTCTGTTTTCATAAAATATCCAACCCCTTCTACATCTAATCTTGGCCCATATATAGGCAAGCAAACTAAAACACCTCGAGCTTCCTCCTCCAGCATGAGGGGAGCCTCGAAGGTGGCTATTAATTATTCCTACATGCTACTAACTAATGCATTAATTACAAACATGCTGGGCTGTAATTACATAAAGCCCTAATCAAACTAAAACACTAATTCTTTTCTCCTCGCAGGCTTGATGCTTTCTTGGATGCTGGACAGCTGTATGATTTCCATTATGGCTAAGATATGTTAAGGGAGCATTCACCGAGCAAGCTGGTCTCGGATGCTAGCTGCAAGACAGCCTATTAATTGATAAAATTAATCATCCTATATCCACGGTCCCCTGTCTTCCATTCCTCTTCATCATTTAAAAACAAGTCTGCTGTTCTTTAATTCTTCCCAAACACCGCATATCACCACACCTTTCAAATGAGCTGGAAACTTTATGAGCTGAAAAGGTGTCTGCAGTTGTTTGTTGGCCCTTAACATAATATGTTTTCCATCGCCCTGAAATATAGGGAGCTGTTCCTGTTTGTCAGCCTTTTGTCTCCCAACATTTTCCTAAAATATAGTAGCCTGCTCCCAAATCCTTTAATGACCCCAAGTATGGAGTAATGCCAGATTTATGATGTGCTGGAGGTGGTCTTTGATAGACAGCTGTTCCTCTTCCTCAACTCCCGCTCACCGTGTTAGACTAGCTACTCTGCACTTTAAATTATCACCTACAGCAGTTTCATAGCACGCTACGAAACTGCTGTGTGATTTAAATAAACCACAATCTTCCTTTAAACTTCTCACAGACTTGAATAGCTGATGTTTGCTAAGCTTCACGGTTGCCATTTGATGGCTTCCTTTAGATATGCTTGTTAATGTGTTGCTTTCAGCAGGTGAGTCATCACATGAGCCACTAGAAATGTCTTGAAAAGATGTTTCTGAAGCTTTCTTACAAGATATAGTATCTGTAGGTTGGGAGGTTTTATTTTGAGAAACTTCTCCAGTTTCCAGATCTCGAAGGGAGACAATGATTGCTTCCATGACCATCCTTTCTTCATCATCTATTGAAATTGAAACTCAGAAAAATCTATCCAAAGGACAGTTAGAAACTTGGTTGCCTGTGAGAAATGCTGCTACAATATCAATACAACTTTTGTCCAGGATGTTGTCACTGCTTTTATCACAGTTATTGGATGTACCTTCAGCATCTCTGTTTTCTTTCTTCTTCTGTCCATTTAAATTCTCTGTGTGGATGAGGCCTGCAGTTTTCCTGATTTGTCTGGAAATTCAAAAGGTACCTCAGTTCTACTCATATGCCACCTAGAACGAAAATGATCAATAGCATCTTCGGTGGTGTCATTTAGTGTGGATCCTGGACAGACATAATATATAGAGCTAGCAAATCTGCCCCAACAACTCTAATGTTGAAACCCGAAAGACATTGCACCTACGATTCCATAATTTTACTTTGAAGAATGAATGGTATTCACACCAGTTCTCGGCATGTCAAGAAGAAAAGAAAAACCTAGCAGTAAAACAAAATCCTCCTAAAATGGGAAAAGGTTACAGTAAACCATGAATCACTGCTTTTAGTTAATATTTTGCATGACTTTCAACAGGAGATGGTCTAAAACACAAAAGTATGTCCTCAGACCTGCTCTACCCAATGAATTATTTTTGGGTACATCTTTACCAAGAAAATCTGATTGTAAACTCTGACTTCGCTCTTAACCTCTACATTGTTCTCTGTTGTTTGAAAACCAGATCATATTTGACCATCTAAATCATATGTATACAATCCGCACATTGTTCTGTCCAACACCTGTACCCCATCCAAAGCCAAATAAATCTGGAAAATGAAATAGCATTACTATTGCTCGCGCCTAGTTGCTTTCACTTGCATGGCAAAAGTATTCCAGAGCCTATTCCAGCTTCACGCTCCTTTTAAATGTTGAAAACACTTTCTTTCTAATTCCAACTGATGCGGACAACAGTGATTCAAGCCTGTGAACGCTCTAGAGTCTCGGCTAAGCCCTAGTTTCTTTGTCTCTTCTGTGACTATTTTAATTGCCCACTGCTCGACTCTAAACAAAACACCCGAGTACTCTGCACTTGATTGCGGCAATTTGGTTTCTTTATCTGCATCTATACATTACAGTACTTTTTCATTGTAAGAATATTTGAAGCCGCATCTGTATGAGTTACATTTGGCATTAGATACTCTGCACGTGCCCCTCGGATCTGCGCAACACGTTTACAAAATACTCAGGCTCCTTAACACCATTCACCATTCTCGGTCATGAGGATCGGATTTATCATGATACCGATTATGTGGACGTATATAAATCAACCAAAAGACCAAACCTAACTCCTTCAGCGCCATCTGTATTATCACTCATGTCGGTGCCAAACCAATGACCTGAAATTTCGGTCCTTATTTAAAAGTGCATTATGTTCACCGCAACCTTTGCTTGTACAACCTTCCCTTCAGAAAAACTCTCTTCACTTTCTCTAGACTATCGCACCTTGGACATGGAAGAACCTTGCCCTTATAATCAGGCTTCTTCTTGGGTATCATCGAAGACACCTTACGATCACTGGTACCAGAGCTGCTGCTCTTAATTCTCGCACCTGCACATGATCCCTCATCAGCTTCCATTCTCCCTACATTTGGTTTTTTCGCCTGACAATTATCACCAACATTACTATATTCGAACGACGCTTCTTCATCTCCTACAGCATGGCTGAGTTTGTCATTCGTTGAATATTTGCCTGCGCTGTCTTCTGTAGAAATCGGTGTTGAAATTGTTGCTCCAAAGATTTTGAACGAGAGTTCCAAACACTTGGGTTGTACAGCAATCACTTTTTCATCCTCTCCACAAGTTTTCGCCAAAATAGAAGACATGTTATACTCCTGCTAGGTAATGAGGACGCTGCTGCCACACAAGAAAACAATATTGAAGAACAAGGAATACAAAACAGTATTAACACTGGAATTGTCCAAATACTGGCATTGGGTAGAGCAATGAAGAAAGGGTGTATAAAAAGGTGGCCAAAGTTGCAAAATGGAGCACAGCTGACTAGCCAGAGAGGCCAGCACGTGCTTCTATTCCTTTCCACTCAACACCTTTTGCCTTTATTGGTAACCCTTTATTAATCACAAACACCTGAATGGCTTCAAAGACTTAAGGTGTTCTTGTTTATCATGGTCAAATGAAGCATGTTTCCAAATGTTCTCAATTCAGCAGATACCTGGTGCAATGTCAGTTCAAGCGTATCTAATCCTTTGTTGAAGGTCCACAAAAGAGAATTATCCCATGCAATAGTTGCTGCTAGAACAGAATTTCCATCAAATCTTTAATATGAGACTCCCCTCTTATATCATTATCATCCAACAGAAAAGAATAATCTATCGAAGACTGCACAAGCTCTTATTTGATTTACCAAGAAAATTGGCCACTAAACCATAGACACTGTTTTGCAACAATGCCACATATGCAGCTCTGTGTAGTGCTTCTAGAAGCTTCCCTTAAATATCTGTCATTTCCCAATTTCGCAGCGCAGCCAATGCAAGATCAGTGTTTTGCGCTACGAAATCACTAAAACAGGTGGCGCTGCGAAACTGCTAAACAGAATTCAGGCGCTGTGAAAACACCCTGACTTTAAGCCAAGCTAAAAAATTTTTTAACTACAGCATTCTCAGTGATAACACCTTACATGGGTTGAGACGAATCCCAGCCTTTGAGACCACAAAGCCAAGTAAATGACCAGAACTAACACAGAACACACATTTGTGTGGATTGAGTCGTATCTTGTAGTGTCGACAACATAGAAATATCACTCTCAAATGCTGCGGATGAACGATCTGCTTTCGCAAATGAGCCAGAAGATCATCGAGATATGGTTGAAAGATGTTTTTGATGTCATGGAATGCGTAATTCATTGCCCTCTGAAATGTTGCCCCTGCGTTCATTAAACCGAAGGGTAGCTTGCGATATGCAAATGTGCCCCACGATCAAATAAATGCAGTCTTTGACTGGTCCTGTGGGCGGATATTTATTTGATTATACCCGGAAAATACATCCATAAATGAAAATATTTCACATCCGTCGCATTCATCAATTATCTGGTCAATGAAGGGTGCAGGGTAGTTGTCTTTCGAACAAGCTTGATTTACATCCCTATAATCAACACACTCTAATCGTTCCTTGTTTTTTCATTACAGGAACAATATTCGATACCCAATCGGTTAGAGGAACCTGGTAAATAAAACCAGCATGGAGAATTTTTTCAACTTCTGCCTTGATGGAAGCGACTTTCTTGGGGTGCACCTACCGTAGCCGTTGTCGTATCGGTTTTACATCTGGATACATCTTAATTTCGTGTTCAACTATGCTCGAGTCAATGCCTGGCATTTCTTCATATGACCAAGCAAATACATCTCTGAACTCATGAAAAAGAGCATGATATATTTCCAGTTCTGAAGGAGAAAAAGATTTACCGACATGAATACTCTCTACAACATCTGTTTCGGTCGAGATATTTATGGCGATAGTCTCTTCAATATTGGACAATTTTCATTCGGAATCCACCATGTTTACAGTATTTGATAGAAAATAAAAAACTGAGGGATGATGAAGGTCACTAGGAGTATCTTCCTTGTAATCCGGAAGATGGAAACGATGGTGGTAATCTTCCCATGGTGCCCCGTCAATCATCATTAACTAAACAATTCCTTCGTCTGTAGAATGTACTTGCGAGCAAGGCTCTGAAGGGGTACCATATTCTTTATACGTATCTATCCAAATGCTTGATGAGCGTTGATTTGGGTTTGCCTCCCATGCCGAAAACATTGATTGCTACAATATTTCCATTGGGCTTGGACGCAATACCTACAGATGATCCATGTTAATATCATTTTCAGAGATCTTTTGAATAGAAGATATCATATTGTAGGTTCCCACCATTGCCACTTCTGCCAGATTGATTGGAGGCGGTAGGGCAAAAGTCCCCATTAATATAGGGTCTTTTATTAGGCCTACTTTGATATTTTGAAGCGAATGAGGGCTTCCATGGATCATCGGAATGCTTCCCGTAACTTGTGAATTGTTGGGGAGAAATGTTTGCTAGTCGAATATTGTAATACCTCCTTGGAAGGGAAATGCAATCTTCCTGAAGTAGGTCGACACAACGACAACCATAGCATATATCTAGGGCCTTCCTAGTAGGATGTTGTAATCAAGGTTTTGTCGATTACTTCAACATCTATTTCTACTATTTTTCCCCCCAGTTCGACTTCTAAGTTACTTAAAATCCCATATAGGGTGTATGTTCATCCATCAAATGCTTTTAGTGTTGTCGAAGATCACGATAAGGGTGGAGATCCTAAAGTTTTCTAGCAACTCATTGACATAATACATGTAGATGCCCCCTCATCAATAATTGTTCGATGAACAGTTTTGTTGAGGGATTTCACTTGTATAAGGAAAGCTAGTTCATCTGGTAACTGAGGGTCATATCCTTTGTGATTAAAGGACACAAGATTGGAATTCATTAGGTCAATCCCACCTATCGCTGATAATAAAGCCTGATTTTGGGAGGGGCAATTCTACAGTACCTCAAGTGTCGACATAGCGGATGGAAATTGGGCTAGATCCTCCACTATATTATAATGTTGTGTTGTTATGGTATGAGGATTAGATGTCGATTTGTGTACTACTGCCTTTTGCGGCTTTATCGCTAGTTCAGGAATGATGGGTGGCACAACTTCGGTCGAAGTCGTTGTCGAACTACTAGGTTGATCGTTAGCCTTGTTGTCCAACAGCTGCGGATTCTCGTAATCTTTATTCCTTGTCTATATCAAAGCATCGTTTTGCTACTTTGAAACTGACAACATTAGCACTTGGGACGAGGAAGCATTGTCACTAGCAACCAGATTTTTTCCTGGATTTGGAAACGGATCAGTCAATACCGCCGAGGTTTTTGAATTCTTGAATAATTTTCTAAGCTTAGCTTTATATGGACACTCTCTTGTTCAATGATCCTCATCACATATAAGGCATGGATGATTTGGTTTCCTATCTCCAGAAGGGTTTGCAAAAGACTTTTCAGGGGATGGCTCCTCCTACTTCTTTTTCTTCTTGCCTCCTGGTTTCTTGGTTTCTTTGCCTTTGTCAGTCAATATGGAATTTACTTTCGAGGCGAGAAGTTCTTCACTTTCATTTTGACCTGAAACCATATGGGCCTTTTTTGACTTAGCCTTTACGGTTTTCGTGCTGGTCATTCCTATCACGCCATCCCCTGCATGAGAGTCTTTGTCTGATTTATGAGAGGGAGGAACGGAAATTCTAGTCTAGGAGCATCACGGATTTTATCGTAGAGCATGCCAAACTGATCAAATCTAAATATTGCACATTAGCAATGACTTGCTCTTCAGCGACGACTCCTCCCTTTGCCACATATTCTGTAATAGAAGGTAACAATGACTTAATAAACCACTCTGCCAACAGCTGATCAGGAACATAGTTTTTACCATTCTACAATGACGTCGCCAGTCATGAATATGATCGGATATGTGAGTGGTTGTCGTTTTCTTGAAATTGGTAAGATGCTCTGTTCCCGTTTCGTACCTTATGGGTAACTAAAAATGGGTTAAAATGGTTGTGGCTAGGGTACTGAAGTTATCAAACGAAGCTCTAGGCAATTCGATATACCATTTTGTTGCCAGACCAGTTAAAATTCACTGAAAAAGGCAAAGCCTAATCGAATCATCATTTATAGTGTTAGATGAACACCAAAAATGAAAGGTCATCACATGATTCGACAGGTCTTCACCCAGATTTCCATTAAATTTAGGAATATCTGCCGGAATTTTGTGAGGAATCACTGGCCACCAAGGGGCGTAAGCGATTGGATCGTTTGTTAGCTGATTTAGATCTGGTAACTCTAAAGTTACCACGAAGGGCAACTGTTGATTCAGGTTCGGCGAAGCATACCCAAGATAAGATGGGATTGCTTAAGCAGTCGGTCTTTGCATACCAGCATAGTGCATTTGATGCTGATAACTTTGGTAAGGTTGATGGGCATAACCATTATGAAATGGTTGGTGTTGACCATTTTGAATATATGATTGCCCATTACTTGCAAAGACTTGGTTCTCAAATCCTTGGTAAACTTGTTAGAATTGTGGTTGTTGATATTGCACCAGCCATGGTTGTGGGACCATGTGCTGTTGTCCAATACTGGCTGTTTGACCAAGATGAGGGGTAATGGTACTCGTTTGAGCCTGGGTCACTCGAGTTAAGGAGACACTAATTGATGATTGTGGTGGCGTCGTAGAGACAAGGGGTTGTTGGATTGCGACCTGAGAGACATGAGGTTGGCATACTACAGGTAACGCTTGTACTTGCAACACCATCACAATAGCCAGTGTAGTGGGGATATTTTACATAGGCAGACTTTGTTGCATTGAGTATACAACTCTTGATTGTTGAGGTAGTATTGTCATCCAACCACTGGATGTAATTCCAGCATAACCTGAATTCTGTTGTGAACTCTCGTATGTTTGACCTCCCGGATGAGACAATGAAAGGGCATATTGCCCCCCATATGGTGGTAATCTAGTGCTTAAGGGAATGATTTTCCTTTGAGGACCGGACTGCCCAAATTGATACCGCGAAGGATCAATTTGCTGAGACTCAACATAAGAGATTCCAGATATTATTCCGGATGAACAAATGGGAACATACCATACTATCGAAATAGCCCTTGGATCGATTCCATCCAGCGATTGAGAGCTAGTTACAAAACATGGTACACCGGCGAACATTGTTGGAGTGGCAGCAGGAATTTATGCCGCTGCTGTGTCAGATGACACAGTCCTAGATGTGGACGGTTGTTCAGACATATCTAGTCTATCCAAAAGATTTCCTAGTGATTCTACAGGAACTTCTGATAACGGTAGACTAATTTCTGATGAAGAAGGATGTAGGGTCATCCCAACCCCAAAATGTGATGGAGTATTAGATGGGGGATCCTCCACAATCTCTTCTATAGAAATCAACCCGGGTGGAAGAGGTAGACCATCAGGAATGTAAAATATTGCTGGTGCTGAAGAAGGTATATATTCTGCAGCGACAAATGTTTGGGGAATAACACCTTCCGAATCAGCTGTAAATGGAGCCGGTTCAGGTATAGAAGTGTTTACCCTCACAATAGGATCAGTTTTACTGTCCTCGAACTTCTTCTGTAAAGGTAGGGACACTAGAAATGTTTGGAGTAACCAGAGTCTCCAAGGGTGTCGGAACACTTGTTCCAACCAGACCAGGGGACTTTGAACCAGTTAAAAAAGTTCACTTTGTCGAGAATTGTTTTGATTCTGGAGATAAAGACAATTGACTCGTAAGTCTCCACGAACGATGGGGTTTTGATTGACTTTCCTTCATGATTGCGGATTACTCGATCAACTAAAAATAGTGGCGGGGGGGGCGGGTGGAGAATGTTTCAAAATTAAATAAATTTTAGATGCTTCGACACAACTTGTTTTTTCAATTTTTAAGATTCAAGAAAAAAAAAAGATGACTCTAGTCGCCTTCGGTTTTTAATGAACCTGAACTCACAAGTGCTCAGATGGACCTTTTCCTTTAAGGAATCTGAAAAGGAATGAAAGAGACTACTTTGGATCTAGATAGAGGGATTACCAAATCAATCAAAAAACTGCAGAATACCTTTTATGGTACGACAGTCAATCTTCCTGAATGTTGCATTCAGTGCATTGCGATCGATAGGGTGGCAGACACGCCTTCCTATGGATAAAGGATATAGCCTATCGTGGTCTCCCAATATATACTTGACGGTACATGGGAGCACAAGTTCGTACTAGCACTTGTCATCTCAAAGAGGAGGAATCACCCAACCAACAATGAAAGCGACAGTTACCAAGCTTTACGACACCAGAATAAGTCTCTAGCCTAGACTTCTAGATGTTGTGCGTTAGGTTCCAAAGCGTTTTTATGTTCATTAAATTTATTTTACATTTGATATTTCTTAAGAAATTTTCCTTTCAGGTTCACCGCATGATGTAGATATACAATTCCTAAAATGCAATCTAAGATGATAAACAATCATTTAATCTTCTTTTTTGCAATGAAAATCCTAGCTACTAAAGAAAGAGAGATGATATTCTTTCAACATAGAGCAGAGAGGACACACTAGATGCACTGTCCTAAATCAAACCAACAAGTAGTCTAAATGAAAATGCACATGCATGTATTTGTTTCCAACTTTCTTAATGTGTGAATGACAAGAAGAATGCTAAGTACAAATCTGAATTATCTTTTCAAAGCGACAGTACTAACAAATTTCTCTTCAAAAAACGAAAGGAAGATAATGACGACACTTTTCGATTTTGAATTGAAAACTGCTTTCGACACTTGAAAAACTACTAATTCAAACCAAATACAAGAGTAACTGTATAATCGACCATCAAGAACAATAGAATTATTTTCTTTGACTGAAATCGACACTTACAACACTTCCAAATCAAAAGACGACAGTTTGATTATGTTACTTTTTGTAAAAGAGAACTGTAAATGATGCATAATACATAAAAACATTCACAATTCTTTTTACTATGGAGGCAGAATCATGCAAAGGAAGGGAGTTTCTACAGTGGTATACTAATCACAGACAACAAAAATCCTAAATAAAGTTGAAGAGAGTGAACACAGAAACCAAAATCTGAGAGCAGAAGAGGTCTTGTCTGATCAGTGCACCTGCAACACAGGGAAAGTGCAATGCAGCGCACCTACTTCACACGGGAGGTGTGATGCATCTAGATTCCCAAGAGGAGAAAGTGTGATGGTCCAGGGATGAGACTTAAAATTGGTTCTGAGTCACAGTTTGTACCTCAGTTTAGGGATTTAGGTCGAACAAGTGATGTTCAGTAAATATAAATCGCATGGGTTGATCTAATGAGGTTACTAGAGCCACCACTAGGGCAATTAGAAGGTTTGCAAATCAATTGTTCAGTTTATAAACAAAACCCATAGATAGACTGAAGCAGCATTGATCTACTTTGCACTTGCATAGCAAATGCAGTTTGAAGGCTAGCTGGCTTGACTTCAGGCTCCATCTGTAGGTTTATAAAACAAACAAATATAGACAAGCAAACAATCTATTCACTCCCGAGTGGAGTCACCATTTTGTTATCGGGAAATCTAGTGTCTAGTCGGAACTACTAGTCCCACTAAGACTGGTAGCTATCTTAGAAACAAACAAACTAAAAATACTTTCGCTTTCCTTATGAGAAGTAGATAAGAAGGGAATAAAGGACACCAACCTCAGTGTTGCGCTTGGTTCCTTGCTTGGTTCCTCTCCCTTCTGACAGATCTTTTCAGCTTTCTTTCGTCTACCCAGCTTCAAAGAGCACCTGTGGAATCAAAGAAGCATAATACTATCGAAGAAAAGAGACCTACAATCATAAACAATATAGGACCAGATATATATTGACCACACAAATGCATATATCATCAAACATACAAGAATGTGGAGGAAAACTTGAATAGCTTTATTAATATCAAGTATAGAAAAGAGGATTACAACCAATTGCTCTAACCCAACGTCATCCTCCCAGCATGAAAGCCCTTCTTCACCTCATGAAAAGCTTAGATCACCCAACACTATGATATTCCACCAAGAAACCAACAACACTTCCTCACAAGATACAAAATTCCAGCCTCCTGGATCTCTGGGATGAGGGATACATATATAGATGATTGCACGGGGGTGAGTCAGCTTTTGGGATTTTTATTAGTGTCCTCTCTCTGATAGTTGTTGATTCCACTTGGAGATTGATGATCTCTTACTTATCCCTGGGTGAATTCAAAGAGGCAAGTCTCACAGGAGAAGTTTCTGGAAGATTCCATCATGATCCACCTTGCAAACCGTATCTACCATTTGTCTACTCTCAACCATCACACCCTACAAAAGGGATTTCTAGTATGTATCGCACCCTTTTCACTGAGCAGGTGAGATGCATCGCACCCTCTGCACTAGGCAGTCTCTATGGTCCAGCGTTGACCAGTTCTGAGTAGTTTTCTCTGGAGAAGTTCTGGGAGATGATGTAATCAGCTGACCTTGTTCCTTTAGGGTGTGAAGCAACACTTTTAGGGACTTAGGAGCCCTTTGTTTATGGACATGTATGATTGGATTGCAGTGACCAAAAATGTCTATAACAAACAACTACTGGTCTCTACACTATAATGTTGAACCAAAAAACCATTACACACATGTCAAACATTCAAACTAAAAAGTACAGGTCCAAAAGCTAAGAGAAACTGAGTTTAACAAGAAAAAAATACCAAGTGGCAAGAAGAAACTGACAAGTAGCTCATACACAATCACAAACATGATGGTGCCATTCTTCACATTCCAAGTTATATCTTCAGGCACTTACCTCTTACCAGGGAGTCCTTCTGAATACTTGTTTGTTAGACATGATCCAACAACTTCCATAAATGCCCACGATGTAAAATTTTCAAAAGAAAAATGTTCCGAGCCATTGAATTGCGATTGTTTTTCTTTCTCAATTATCACATTCATTTCAGGATGGAGCTCACTCAGAGGAGGATCTACAAATCTTTGCTTTCCCTCTGCATGGAGTAATTTACAAACTAGATAAAGAAATCACAATAAATTTAGTACCCTCAGTAACTGAGGCACAGTTTGACAAGAGCATTAATTGTATTATTGAGCTCTACAATTTCTGTTTGCTGGCATCCGAGGGGAATCCAGATTAAGAACAAATTCTTTATCAATCCATTCACTAACCATTAACTCAACAAAAATGTAAATAAAACCGAGGTATTTTTAGTTCATTAAATGAAGATAAGAAGCTTATTTGCAACAACTCAATTCACAAATGAATCTTCTAAACACCTCCAAGTTAAACTATACTCAACTATAATCTGTGCTTTCTTCGCTTCATCTTCAAATGACAAGATTATCAAGGATGTCACATAGGCTATCTATACATGTAGCAATTTCAACCAAAAACAAATACATAAATAAATAAATCATAGCATGAGTTGTGAACAACATGCACACCTAGGAAGTTGCAGGGTTGCGCCAGCATGAACGCTAAAGGATTTCCCATTGTCAAGCTTGTTGTGATACAAAAAGGTTTCTATGATGGGCATGACCTCAAAGTTTCAAACCTCCTAATTTTCTACTTTTCTGTTGCCATGGAACCCCCAAAACTAGTTGTGAAGTATTAGGCATCAAATTTGCAATTGGGTTCAAATTATATTGACCCAACAAGCCCATCCCTACTGCTGCACTACCCATTATGACCTACAATGGATATGTTTGCACCTGAAACAAGAGCTATCCTCTGTGCCCATTTCAAAATGTGAAAAATAATCAAATATTGGGAGACATGTGAATCCAGAACTTCATGTATTGTGGATAATTATCTAGCAGAGGTAAACATGAAAGACACCAAAAGTAGCACCAGTTCGAATTTTCCTCCTACACGTTGTTGACTTTGGTTTGAATCATAGATAATAGACAGAACAAGAATATCACACATGCAAGAGCAATTGACTTGGGTTTGAATCACAAATACTATATATAACAAGAATATCACCTTGGCAAGCACCAGCAAAGCACGACCATGGATAAATTTTATCAACCTCCAAATTGCAACCCAGCTTGGAACTTTAACCTTTGGAGTCATTTTTTGCCTTCATATAGGTATTTTATTTGATGATGTACCTGAAAAGGAGGGATCTCCTTGTATACAAAATTTTTACTACTTCTTTCTTGTCCAAATGGGTCTATAGGCGATCAAGGGAAATGATCTATGTTATTTGAGTGCTATATCGTCAAACAATCCAACAAGGAAGCCTCCTACCAAGTACCCTATCCTCAAATAAGGGGAGAATAACACCCCATACCTCCTGAGAAAAAATACAAATGAATACCAGCACGTGGTCTATTGTTTCCCCTTCACATTTACATAGAGTACAAATTCCAGGACCCTACCTTTCCCTATTTTGTAGAACCTCTCACATCAAAACATTATTCGTTAGGGCCAACCACATAAAAATCATGGATTTCATTGGATATTTAGCTTTGCAAATATTCCCCACCACAAAGCTACTACTATTGCTTCATCATCAAAGATAGCCTTGTACCACAAGCTAGTTGTTAACAGTCATATGGCAGGATCATTGGACCATACAACTTTCTTCCATGAAGAAGACATGGAGACAACTTTTTACTCCTAAATGCAACCAATGTTGAGTTTAAAAAAAAAAATGCTTGACTTTTTACTGAGCAACAACAAAATATACAGAATCTCCTTGTGACAGAGTTACTAAGATGGAATCTTCATCTACAAACATTTACCTATCAGGATGAGAAAACACAAATCAAATTTCTTTCTTATTCCATAGACTCCGACTACGAGATAAAAAAAACACATCAAGTTTTTTTACCCCAACACGCCAAGAAGTAGCAAGCCCCAACTATATAATATAAGAAAGTAGTAGGTATCCAAAAGGCCTAAAGGGGATCTAATGGAGATAAGTGACCATTGTTAGAAGCCTTCTAATCAATAATAAATATATAAATGTAGATTTACTATTATTTTAATTAGAAATATTCAATTAAATAACAGAATTTAATTACGTCTCTCCCAATCTAAATTGCTTATTAGCATAATTAACTACCTTCATACATCTTGCATTTTTTAACAACGTTGTAACATGTGGACCCAACCCCTACAGATCATTACGACAAACTAAGAATAACAGAGAAGATGAAAGGTTGTAAAAACTAACACATTTTCAAACAACTAATCCAACATCAATACCTTAACTTTTCATGAAGATATCATATTGAGAACATTTGAAAAATGGTGGGAAATCTGGGCAGCAACTATCTCTCTTCTGCGAGGGTGATGTGGAAAGAGTGATAAGATATCATTGTTTTTATTTATTTTTGGTTAAATCAGAAAAACCAATATTAATGGAGATATTCGTATTTTTTACCAAGTTTTATGAAGTGAATAAATGTAGCTTTAACCATTCACCTTAATATGTTTTTTAAAATATATTTTCCTAATTTTATTTAATATCTTCATTATCATAAAAACCAACCTATATCCATCTTAACTCCACATCTACCACTCTTAGAGATATATATCCCTCTCAGCATTTGGTAGACCTGGAATTAAGATGGATCTAAGCTCATAGAATTTCCCCTTTAAATAGTTTATGCTCACATGAATACCATGGTATTACCATGGGTTATCATAAACATGAAGCTTAAAAACTGCTATTAGTAATTTATAGAAATTAATAATTGTTTTTTATTTTATTTATTATTTTAACTGAGTTAAAATGTTTAAGTGACATTAAATTACAAGATCTGTTTTTACTCTTGATCTACCAAGCCCCAAGATGGATCAAACGTTTTTTCACTCTATGCTAGTTTTCATATCACAATATTTGATCCTCTCGGCGCTTAGTAGATCCAGAGTAAAGATGGATCTATGTTCATTTAATTCCCCCTTTTAAATAGGCTACATTCCACGTGAATACCATGGGTCAATACCATGAGCCATCTTTATTTTTATTAATACTAATATTAGGGTTAATAATGTTTTTTTGCATGGTATTAATAATAATTTGGCCCATGGTATTTGTCCAATAGGCTTCACCTAAATATAATGCATTTTTGATTGTTCGTAAATATAAGGTTACTTATGGAGTAAATATAAAAAAATGTTTTATTTATTTACCATACCTCTCATTTATTTATATTTTTATCAATTTACCATACCTCTTTTATAAATATGGTATTAGGCCCATAGGATTCATTTAAATAAAACCTCTTTTATTTCTATCAATTTACGATACCTCTTTTATAAATATGGTATTAGGCCCATAGGATTCATTTAAATAAAACCTCTTTTTTTTAGCCTTGTTAAATAGAACAAGGGTTATGGACTAAATGTAAAAAGAGGTTTTATTTATTTACCATACCTCTAGTTTATTTATATTTCTATTTATTTAGCATACCTCCAATTCATTTATATTTTTATTTATTTACACCCTTGTTGTTCATAAATATAAGGTGACTTCTGGAGTAAATATAAAAAAATGTTTTATTTATTCACCATACCTCTCGTTTATTTATATTTTTATTAATTTACCATACCTATTTTATAAATATGGTATTTGGCCTATAGGATTCATTTAAATAAAACCACTTTTTTGAGGCTTCTTAAATAGAAAGAGGGTTATGGAATAAATATAAAAAGAGGTTTTATTTATTTACCATACCTCTAGTTTATTTATATTTTTATTTATTTAGCATACCTTTGGAGTAAGTATAAAAAGAGGTTTTATTTATTTACCATACCTCCACTTTATTTCTATTTTTATTTATGTACACCGTTGCCATCGATGAAAACTATATTTAAAATAGGTAGCCGTTCACAAAAGAAATCAGGGCGATTGGGACCAAATACAACCTCCCAAACCACCTACCAAACCAGAAAATGGGCGATTGCAAACGAATTTAACTTTGCAAAGCTAAAAATCGGGGGATTTTACTAGAATATAACCTCCCAAACCAGGCGAATTGGATCAAGTGAGTCTTTTCATAGTTTATCTGCCCCTTTTTTTGGTCTAAATATATGAAATGGGTGTTTTATAAAAATTTCACCCCTCTAAAATGAAAAAACCCTTAAATTTCGCCCTTGGGCTAAAATTCACCCCTAAAATTTACCATAGTCAAATGCATGTTTCTCAACATTATTGAGATAAATGACCATGATCAATCCCTTATATTTTGATAAAAACACATATTTCATTAAGTTTGGAATTAAATAGTGGATATAGAATTTCAAAATAACCAAAAAATCAATTGATTGATGTCCTTGTAGTAAAAATTTTCAAATTCTAATGAAATATGTTCTGAAATCTTGTCACACAATCAAAATTAAAAATGGTTGATTTTATGAATGTTAAATATTGACATTGTACATTTATATTTCCCACCAACTGCAGGTTATTCAAAGATAACGTTCTTTGATGTGATCATGTCTTGCCCGATAGTTGTAAAGACACAAATAAGTTGTTAAAAATTGGGTGTTGAGTACATATCATATCTTGATAGTTGGAAAGAGGAAAACAAGTCGTTAAAAATTGGGTGTTGAGTACATATCATATCATCCATGTTTGAATGATTGTATTCTATATAGATAAGAATATGCGGACAAAGAGATATGTTTGAAATGTGGTCATGATAGGTACCATAAGAAAAAGGGTAAATATCATGGTCCTCATAATAAGATATTGAGGCACATGCCTATAATCCCAAGGATTGAAAGGCTCTTTTGTTGCAAAGACATAGTTATGTTGCCGAAATGGCATGCCTCACATAGAAATGACTTGGGAGTTATGTCAATCCAAACATATTTAATAGCCATGAAGCACATAGAGGATACATGGCCTCAAAACTTAAAGGATGATGTATGAGGTCTACGAATCAGCATAGCCATGGATGGCGTTAACCCATATTCCCTCTAAAAAACCAACTATTCTATTTGGCCTATAGTATTGATCAATAACAACATCCCCCCATGGTTTTCTATGAAGAATGAACATCTTATGTTGGTTCTCATAGTTCCTGGTAGAAAACAAGTGGAGAATATGGATGTCTACTTACAACCATTGGTAGATGAGTTGAAGGAATTATGGGAAGGGATACATGTATACAATGTATCAAGACTCATCACAACATAGAGGGATTTTACTTTGTATGGAATATGTGCTTACACCATACATGGTTATCTAGGCTAAGGAGTTTTATCTGGTAAATTACATGTTTATTGATTTGTTTATATACGTAAAAATTTTGTTTAAGGTATTAATTTTTATCATTCCAATTGTTCTAATCTTAATGATAACTAGCATGTCATGGATACAATAATTTCAAAGGTCTTGTAACAAAACAATATCATGGATGTAAATTCTGTGGACCTTTTTCGAAGTCTAGGTGGTAAAACCACCTACGAAAACCACTGTATGAATTCTCTAGGGTATTCCTCACAAAATAACACACTTACAGAAGAGCAACATTCACTTTCAATGGTAAACCATAGAGAACCCAAAGTTCTACAATAACGATAGTAATTGAATGACTTAACGAATATGAGAGAGAGAGAAGAAGAAGGAGATGACAAAAAAAATTGATTCAAATGGGGAGCCTATGTTCGACGATACAAAATTCTTTGACACCTATGTTGAGAAATTTCCCATTGGGATGAAGAGGAAATTTGTCTTTTATGAGCTCCCATACTGTACGAGGGATTCACTGGATGAACCTTTGACATATCGCTTGCATTCATGACATACTAAACAATACCCCTAATTTGACTACATATTGGAAAATACCTCTAAAAATCATATTATATAACCCCCTACCAATCCGAAGCCAATACACCTTTCCAATTTAAAATACCCCTAATTTCACTAGATATTATAGGTATCCATTTTCTCATTAACATTTTTTATACCCGTTTATATTTTTACATTAAATTTTCCAATATAAAAACCATTTACTCCCTAATATATGCTCAATATATTATGTCATTTTTTTCTCAATATATTATTTCCCCAATATGAACCCATGTGGTATGGTATTGCTCCTCTAATGAAGCCCTTGTGCCATATTGGTAGCATTTGAAGATTTCCCACTTACTAGATCCCATGCATATATTTAAAAATGTTTCATCTTCTTTATGGAGGCACATATCATTGAAATAAAATGACACATTGACGATTAAGAGGTATCTTATGTCTTTAAAAACTAAAAAGAAACATTAGCCAAAATAAGAAAGTAGAGGAGAGGTTGGTCCCCCTTGTCTTTCATAGAAGGTGATGTCACATGGATTTTAAAGAAAAATGATATTTCTTTGGCAAAGGAAGTTATAATGGGTTTGAGGGTGCCTTCTTTATATTGGTCTTCACTATTTTGTTTCTTCATTATGGAATACCATTTGTCGGGGTTGAAATCACATGTCCATTTGAACCTTCTAAGAGTACGTATGTCAAAAACATGATTTTATTATTTGTTATTAATTTTATGTCATGGGATATAATATAATTAATTTTTTTATGTGCTTACTATGAAGTGCCATTATTCTTTGCTAGTGTATGGTTGTGTGAACCATGTCATTCCATATCTAAATTATTTTTAATTTTACATTGGATGACATAAAAGGTTCCAGAGTGGCTCAAGAGATAGATCATATTGTTTGTATGTTTGAGAAAGAACTGCCGATGAGTTTCATGGACTTGTATTTCATCTTCTAATTCACCTAGTAGATGAGGTTGAATTAGTTGGGGTGGTTTCTTGTCACTGGATGTTCTTCTTAGAGAGGTACGTGAAGAAATTAAAAGGTTTTGTTCTCCAAATGGAAAATCTTAAGAATTATATGGTAGAGGGGTACATATCATATGAGTCTTTCTTTTATGCCAGCGATTACATCAAGAAAATCGACAAGGCACTAGGTGCGGTGATTTAGGACGAAGAAAGGGATGAAGACAAAAGAGAAGGGGAGCTTCTTGAAATGAATGGAAAAAGGTGCATGATAAAGAGTAAGTGACTTTTTATTTGTAATATTCCTACACAATAACGATTCACACTGAAATTTTATGTATATTTTTATCTCATATGTACTATATGTGTTGGTTTGATGTCATAAGTGAATTCAGAAATTGAAGTCGTTAACAAATTCATTCTTTACAATTGGGAAGAGACACAGTCATGGGTTGCGTTAAACAAATACAAGAGGAGGAAATGAGAAAGTGACGTGAAAGAATTCAAACAACTGAATGGTAGAAGTGTGCCTCATCACAAACATTTAAAATAACATATGCCAATGATATGCCCTAATAGTCGGGTTGCTAACCAAGTCAGAGAGAAATACGATGCATCTAGTTGTTACCCATGTGTTGAAGAGGATGTGCTAAACATAGGGATTGGGTGCAAAAACTCGATAATAATCTCTTTCTATATATTTTTAACTTCATAATGTAACTTTGAATTGTAACATCTATATTTTATATTTTAATTATGTTCGTTATTAGACACATGACACTGTGATTTTTTCACTTTTTAATAGGTGCATTTGTTCTCATCTATGTGGTCATATGGACATCATTTTCACATGGATTATTTCGATGATGGATACATGACACAAGACTGTGGAGTGGAAGTCAAATTCAACCAGTCTAATCATGGTAGCCACTGTGATCAAAACCTAACACAAGGGACATTAGTTTACGTCAGAAATATGTAAGAGCTCATTGAAGTGAACTTCTTTTCATTACAATGTGTTATTTTTAGGTGAAAATGGTGGGACACCTTTGATTGAAATAATGTAAAGGAGTAGCATGATAGTGGGTTGATATCTATCAACTTTATAAAGATGTGGAATGAAGCTAGGGAGACTTATGTTTTCACCAAACACTGCAACTAGGTTTCTTTTTTAACCAAATTTGTTGGATAGGGATTGGTGGTTTGTATTAAGACACTACCCTAAATCAAAACATATTTTTGAGAATAACAGTGTTATCATGCCAAACAAGGAAGATAATTAGGGTGATAACAATAGGAAGTGATATGTACTTGTGTTATTTCATCATTTATACTATTGTTGTATATTTTTATTTTCTTTATTTAGGTAATTATATTGTTTTTTATTCTACTAATTATTGGCATTTTATATAATTGGTAAGATTCACAAACTTTTTTATATGTTTTATTTTTCGAGTGGAAACATTTCTACACTTAAACATAATTATTTCCAGTTGTGTCATTTATAATTTAAAAATTTATATTCTAACATATTTATTTAATTTATATTTTGTGATAAGTTTAATTTGGTTTTTTTGATAATTTGGTTTTCAAACTAGTCGTTTGTTAGTTTACATACTTTTATCATTACTTTTGGAAATATTTAAATTATGCCCACAATGCTGACTAAAACCACACTTAATGAAGTAATGTGAAAAATTTAGAGCAATCAACTTACAAAATAATGACAAGAACAAAATATATAGGAAGATTTGCATCCATAAACTTTTAGGGACAACAGAATGCTTATGATTAGAGATCATAAATTTTTTATAATAGAAATTTTTAGGGTAGAAGAGCATATTAAAAAAGAGTAAATAGTACAATGAAAAAGAACATTTATTCATATGTAATTGTGTTTTGAAAAGGAATCTAGTTAGGATGAATATGTATGAACTATCTGTAAAATCGAAAAATATTTACAGTAATTTTACAATTATATTTTCAACCATATTAAACATTGTAATTTATAAAAATATTTTTGCATTTTCTATTTAAAGTAAGTACTTTTTGCATGTAATTTCATATATAAAATTTCGAAATAAGTTCAATAATATATAATCTATCATAAATATATATAATTTTATAAAAATAAACATCTTGATGATAATCATTTAAGAAACATAAACATAGTCTAAAATACATGTTGAAATTCACTAACATCATATAATTATATACACCTCTAGCACATATAAACAACATTAGCTAGCACACAAATCTAATTATGTAATAAGGCATCATCTTTTCGATCACATCTAACAATATCCCGTACTAATTGTATTATTTTTCATCCATCTTGTTGGACTTTTATATAATTGGTAAGATATTAAATTTAAATTCGTCAGATATTAAATTCAAAATTAAATTGATTAGAGTTTCAATAAATATTAAATTTAAATTCCTTGAAACTATGATAACTTTAGTACTGAATTAAATTTTATTAAAATATAATTTTTTAAGTTATATTAAATCTAAAATCTAAATTTTTTAAGTTGCTGTAAAATAATTCTGACTTAAGTTTTTTAAATTCAATAATAGATTGAATTTTATAAATGAACTTAAAAGATTATTTTTTATATTTTTAAATAAATATTTTTGACAATAATTTATTGATTGCATTTTCTTTTTTATTAATTTAAAGATAAAAAATTAATTATAATTAAGATTCAAATATACATATTAATTTAAAATATATATTTTAAATAATTATTATAATTAATAAATATATATTTTTAATGATGCTTCATTCACAATTATTATTAATAAAGAAACTTTAAATTATTAAGTTTATGAAATCAAATTAATTATAATATTATTTTTATAATCAAATATTTTATTAACGATTTTTTTAATTATAGTTGATTTTATACACCAATTAGTATATATTTTAATTTTATTATAAATATTTTGAAATTTCTATTTAATGAGTACATGTTGCAACATACTTTTTGAAAATTAATTCTGAAGGTTAATTCTAACTCTTGTACTATAAGTACACATCACAACTTTCTAATTTTTATGCTTGATTATGATTAGAAAGGTAGTTTTGTTTAGAGGTTTCTACAATTTAATTGTTTGTAAAAATTATTTTGTTTTGTAGTGACTATTGTTTAGACATGTTTTATAAACATTTCTTTTTTGTTTCTATGTTTTCTATAGGGAGGGATGCTACTTGCAGCCCTTGTTTGAATAATAATTTAGTTTGAATGAATATGTATTAACTATCTGTGGAATAGAAAAAATATTTATGGTAATTTTACAATTAGTTTCAACCATATTGAAATTCATAATTTATAAAAATATCTTTGCATTTTTTATTTAAAGTAAGTTGTTTTGTATGTAATTTCATATACAAAATTTTGATATAAGTTCACCAATACATAATCTATAATAGATATCATTTCATAAAAATAAACAAACATAAGCATCATGTAATATACACATTTAAATTTGGTAACATCATCTAATTATATACATTGCTAACACATATAAACGTTAGTAGCTAGAACACAAATCTAATAATATAAGAAGGCATCATCATCGTGATCACATCTAACAAAACACAAGAATTATCTAACATCACCACACTAATCCTCAAATATACATCTCATATTGTCAAATAACTACTATAACATACACATCTCTCTACAAGCACATTAAATGAACATATCTAACATTACCTAACAATATACACATCAACACCAACATATAAATTATGTACATCAACATGAACATATATATATATATATATATACAAGTAAAATAACTGCTATAAAATATTTGATACAATAGTAGTAGTGGCAGCCTGGTCTATAGCAGAAGATGATGGATGGTCAACTTCCTGATCAAGAGTTGAAATATGAGGTGGAGGAGGAGCTAATTGGTCTAATCTCTAAGGAGAAACATGAGGTAGTGGGTGACCATGAGATGAATGAGGAGGACTAGGTGGTTGAGTACTACCAAAAGGATCACCACCCTAATCATCATCATCCGATGGGGTAGTACTCGGTGAAGACTTTGTATTTGTTGCATAGTAGTGACCCCTACTCGATGCCAGTATACACATGTTAGCTCCAGCAATATGATGCATAAGACTTGTCATATCAAGCAACAAGTCTATCCAAAGCTCCAGGAGCATAGGATCTTCCTTGTGTCTCGAGCTGTCACAGGGAGACTCATGCCTCAACCAAATATCTAGAGATTCGATCACCCAAATCCATCTTGTATTCAGTATCAGGCCTATGACGCAACCTCATGCCCATGTGTATCTGGTCAGGATGTCTAGCCTCACCCTCTGTGGCATTGGTTATCTCTACATCTCCATCGAGTGACACAAGAGGCATGTCCCCAACGAATGTGTCTATGTATCAAAATATATAGTACACAAAAATAATTAGACAGTTTCATTGAACAATTTAATAAAACAAGTTAAAGAATGTGATAGAATAAATTTTATTGTAATTAGTTAAGACAATAAAATGAAACTAGATTAATTTAAATAAAACACTAATATTACCTCTAGCATTTTTTAGTTGATCTTGTGTGAAGCGGATGTTGGGAGACTATTAGCAATACACCCTCGCATAAGGACACAATACCAAGACAGACATGTGGTCCGCCTCACTACCCAGTAGCTCTAGTGCCTCAGCAAAAATCTTAGTTGGATACTCTAGTTGGCCCCTCTTGGACATCATCTTGTCCCACATGCACATATGCATCTCAGTCATTGGCTGAGGAGAGCGACGGTCAAAATTAGGCCTCGTCTCTCGAAACCTCTCAAAAAATAAACAAAAATCTCTAAAGCAAAATGGAAGTCCGTCCTACCATGTATCATCTCATGACATCCATCTAAAGCTATACAAAACTGTCGCTAAAAACAACAAATCATTTGATACATTGTGGCCTATGGACCAAAGAACCAACATAAAAAAAAAGAGGGAAACTAATGCACTTCCCATCATTTGTATGGTGTGCAAACTCACTAATAGTGAGAGGAACCTAACCTCCTTTGCACCAAAAGAAACGATAATTAGTTGTCCACTAGATCCCTAAAAATCTTTTAGAGAAACTAGATGATCCCAAACATATCTCTAAGATTAGACAAGTTGACGCTCTTATGCAATACCATGGGGGACATCAAGTAAATGGGGAAAATCCTCCTCTCTCCTAGATAGGCCAGTGATAAAATAATTTCCTCCTCATTGGGTTGAAACCACTAATTAGGACTAACACAAAAAACTTATCGGTGGAAATTCCACCAGCAGATCAACTGTGCCAACAACCTAGAGTCCACCTTCAGGGATGTAACCTATTCATAGTACTTAAGGAGACCTAAATTCATCAAATGCCTTGGTTCGCTGCCGTAATAGGGTGAGGGTACAAATTCCTCTCCCTCTCTCATGCCTCCCACAATCATACCATAGTGTACTGGTAAACTCTCTTCTCTTCCTATTGTTCCTCCTTTCTCCTCCAATGTCTTTGCATGATTGACATTTGAAATACATAAGCCTCATACATAAAACATTAATTACTTTTATTGAATTAAAAATGTGTTTATAATATATTAATTTCAATTAAAAAAAATCAACACTGGTCTGCCAAAAAAACAAGAAGACACTAGATATGGTCCACCAAAGAAAACAAGAAAGCATCGAAAATGGTGTGTACATTGACTTAATGCATCACCTTTAGTTCACATACATACATAACATTGATTTGTTTTTTTAGTGTGGTGCATAGACATAAAATTTCACACAAGTGCATTAATTTTACATCGACATACCGCAACAGAACATTCAGGTTTAAATATTGGGTGTTTCATTGGGAAAAAATAAATGCATTGAGAAGTTAATTTTACTAGACACGTCGTCGTAAAAATTATAATTTTTAAAATGGTGTTCAAGGAATTTAACGTTCCGATGGGTTTCAACTTACCCAATGCACCAAACCACTAATTGCGCGTTAATGTTACACAATGATTTGCGGTGCACCTTGTAATTTATAGGGTTCACCATGAACGATGCAGGTCAAATGTTTCAAATGCACCGTGAAGAAAATAAAAATAAAAACAATGCATTTTTTAACTTAATTTTCAATTTTACTCTATTAAAAATTAATTTAGGGAGAAACATAGACATTACGTGGATATTTTCTCATCAGGGACGCATGGTGTCCAAGTAAATGAAAAACAAAAATTAAGTTGCTCGTTCAGGTTTAAATATTGGGTGGTGTGTTAGGAAGAAATAAACACACCGGGAAGTTAATTTTACCAAACTCACTACCATAAAAATTATAATTTTTAAAGTGGTGCATAGTGAAATTTAATGACAAAATGTGTTTCAATTTACCTAATGCACCAAACCACTAATGGTGCATTAATGTTACACAATGATTTGTGGTGCACCCTATAAACTCACAAGGTGCACTGTGAACGGTGCAAGCCAAACTTTTTGAACGCACTGCGAAGAAAAAAAATTAAAAACAATCCATTTTTAAACTTAATTTTCAATTCTACTGCACTAAAAAAATAATTTATGGAGAAACATAGATGTTACGTGGATATTTGCTTATCGAGGAAGCATGGTTTCCAAGTAAATGAAAAAAGTGAATTTCACCATTATTTGAAAAAATTCAAAAGGCATGCAATGAGCAACTGAAGGAAGGATGAAAAGAAGGGGAAGTATTGATGGCAGGGAATTTCACAGAGGAAAAAGTGGCACCAATGCTTGGGAGCTCTACAACACTGTAAATGGAAAAAATGAATTGTACAACCAGTAATTTATTTTTATTTAACCTTGTTATATTGCATTCGAGTAACCACACCAAAGCATATTATTGATGCAGCGCACCATGTTTTTTTAAATTTAAAACCTTACCATAGTGCATCATTTTATTTACACATCAAGGTGTTTCAAAGCAATAATAGCATTGGCGCTTGGTGGGAGTATAACACCGAAATGGTGAAAATGAATTTTACGACCAATACATAATATACGCACTTGTGCTTCAAGTTCACCTAGTGCCTGAGGTCATTCCTAAAATGTCACAACATCAGGGCTTCATGGGAGTATATCACCAAAATGGTTAAAACAAATTTTACAACCAACATTTTTTTAAACTTAAACTAGCCTGGTGCTATTGAGTAGTGTTAGCACCATGGAATTAACTCTAGGCTGAAAAGAGGATCACAGGGGTAACCACAAACCTCTTGTAAACTAAGGTCCAACCCCCCTAGCCTTAGAGAGGGCTCCGTCCCTGTCTCGAGATACCAATCTCCTAACACTGATAGATTTGGGTTTTAGATTCGCTATGAATTATTAGAAATTGATTTTTGGTTTAATTTTTGGAAATTGGGTGTGAAGGATGAGGGCTATTTTGGGTCAAATTTACAGATCCAAGTGAATAAGGGAAATAACATTTTTTATGATAGGGGAAGATATGAAAACTTATTGGTGATTTATCAAAAGTTCATTGTAGCAAAAATATAAATGGGTTAGGAGAAAAAATGACAAACTAAGCATGAAATAGTATATGATTCAAATTTTCCATGGAAGAAAAAGCACAAAACGATCAACTGAAAACTAAACCAAAGAAAGTACATGAATTTTGAAATAAATTTCTTTTAGTTGAGAAAAACAAAATTATACAATATTAAAATATATTTGAAAAACAGATCTGAAAACAAAATATATGTTAATCATGGAGGAAAACAAATGAGTAAAGCATGACATAGGTATCCCTATTCAAACATCATTCACCTTCTTCTATTCATTTGGAAAAATAATGTAATACAAAATAGCCTTAGTCTCTTATAGTTCAAACCCAACCAACCCCTTTTGTAATGTCTTTCTCTTCTTAAAAACAATTAGGAAGATTTTCTTGAACAAAAAATAAATACTAAATACAATGTATCTCCTATCGGCTAAGAAGATCGAGACAAAATTAATTTGGAAACATCAAGTCTTAAAGATTAGATAAAAAATTCAATAAAATCGAGTTTATAAGATCAATCTTATCCACCTATCCATACCTATCTTGATCACTAACATAATTATGGAAGGTCCAAAAATAACCAAAATACAAAAGCAGGCTTGAGTGACAAGTTGTGCAGGAGTTGTGCAGCGACTGTACAATAGACTTCTAGCTCAACATGGTTATAGGTTTTATTGGATGAAATTGATACGATGGGTAAACTGGAGATAGTGTTCGGTTGGTGTAGGACCCACTTGATGCATCCTTTAATGCGTGCAGACCCTCGAAATGCCTAGTCACCAGTTGCGCAACAGAATTCAAATTCTGATTTTGTTTGATATTTCCCACTCCAAAAACATTGTAAAATATGTAAATCCATCGCATACACCTTATAACTCCCATCATGCACCAAATATTCAAAAAATTTCATAGTTTCATAAAAAAAAAATGACCTCTTGTGATTGCAAAATGAGCCCTTCGCTACACATATTTTTGACTTTCACATAGTTTTAAAAATTAATAAACCCACCTCATTCAAGGGACCAAAGCTACTTCCTCCTCTTCTTGGTAGATGATGCTTTGGTTTCTTTGCTGGATATTGTTTTGACTTCTTTAGATAGTTGTGCTATTATGGGTAGATTTCTAGGTAACTGTGACTGTTTGATTTTCTTGAGTTGTCTCCTAGTCCTTGCCAGCTTCTATTTCATCAACCTTAATCTCCTCCTCATAATTATATTTCCTCTGTAATATCTCTTTATCTGTCTATGTAAGGGAAATTTTCATTTTAAGTCTACTTTGGCTTTATCAACTGTGTCATGATCTTCTGTAACTCGAACATGAGCTTCTGAGATAGTATCATTGATGGCCCTCTTGTAAATTTCATTATTTTTTGCTATCTGATCAATTAGGAGACCCCAATCTCATCAAATAGCCTATGATACTCCTTCCATTCATCAAATTAAAGCCTCTGTTTTGATGGTATGGTTTCTTTCATCTACTCTTTCGCTTTGGTTGTTGACCTTGTCATAGGCTTCCTTAGTTCCACATTGGGTTCTCTTACCTCCTCTACATCAATCACATGTTTTTGTTTATCTTCGATTTTATGTCTAGGAGGCTTCCTGGGAAACTCACTTTTGTTATGCTAGGTTGCTTCTTCTATTGTGTGCCTGAGCTCTCGATTCTCCTTCTCCAAATAGGATATCTTAAGATTATATTTAGCAAGGTTGTCCTGCAACTTTGTAATTTCAAGGTATTTGTCTTCCATTTGAACATATTGCTCACCCCCTCCACCCTATGATGGTATATCCCCTGGAAGATCAATGGCGTTTTGATAGGTTGGCTCCTCACTCAACTTTTTGGTAGAATATCTAGTCCTCGGCCTGTGACGAAATTGTGTTTCTTCATGGGCAACTTGTGTCTTTCCTTTCCCCTTACTAGTTTCTCTCCTATCCCTCATTAGTTCCTTCACTGTCTCTTCAAATTTAGGTGCCTCTTCATTTTGTTCTATAGGATAAATGGCTACATGAGCCAGTAATCTTGAAGTTGATAAGAAACCATCCCAAGTCATTTTTTTTCTTTAACTCATGCAAAACTAACAGTTTGATTAGTGCAAAATGGAACAAGTTAAGAAAGTGTTTCTCTCCCTTAGACTGAACTCTTATTGCCATCTTGCCCAAGCATTTGAGAAGGTAATAAGGTAATTTTAGGCTCCTCTTATTAGTGAAAGGCACAAGCAGCCTAATGGGATACTGGTACACCTTGTTGAAGTGACCTTCACATGTAAAATACCTTTGTATTACCTTCAAAAGTTGGTTGTAGTGGTTTGATAAGTAGTTTCTTGGGAATTGAGTGTCATATTTATCTTTGTACTAAGGGTTTTCAAACTCTTTAAAATGTGAGGCATCCAACTCCATTACTTTGAACCAGTTTTCACCCTATAAGGGGATTTTTGTTGCTTGAGAAATAGTTTATTTAAACATAGTAAATTCTAAATCTCCAATTTTGACCTTGTCACCATTAAAATTTAGGGCAAACATACTAGCAAGCTAGAAGTGGTGGCCATGTGTTTGAATTTTCTCACAAAAGGCTATGCATCATGTCTCTTTGAATGCCACTATGCAAGGTCAACATTCACCATCTCTAAACTTCTGCGATCAACATGAACTACCTCTCCTCCCTTTGCTTTGCTTCTACTCCTTGGGCTTTCCATCTGGTTTTAAAAACTACAACACACACTTTTAGCTATGTTTTCATGGAATACACCAAGTCTATGAAGAAAAGGTTAACTCATAGTGCAATGAGACATGAAAAGGATGACAACACGATGAAGTGAGGTGCCAGCATGAACAGATCCAACTAATAGGGTTTTCACAAGAGTTAAATGACTTTGGGTCTTAGGAAAATTCGTATTCCTGGACAACCTTTTTACATACCAGATCATAAAAGTGGGCATGTGCAAAGCAAATTATGCCAATTAACATGAAATTTGATTGATGGGCTATGGATAAATACACATTAACACATACAAACTGACACACAAACCCTAAACATTTCAAACATTGGGAACACAGACCAATCAACACATAGGGCATTGCGCAACGATTATGTAGAAAATGCACACAATCTTTACTAATAAATGTCTAGTTGGTTTTCTAAAGAAAATTGTAGCTAGAGAATATGTTTCCTACCTTATACAACATGCAAGCTGGATTGGAAGTAATGGGAGACTAGAATTTACCTCTGCAAGGAGCTTGAATCGGATATGTAGCAGTTTCACAGCAACTATGTGGTTTAGAATATACGTAGTAGTTGTGAAGCAACCTTCTCCCACTCGAAAACCATGCCTTTGAAACTTTGTCAAGCTACTTTCGGCCTTATGTTGTGCAACCTGTCAAACCTTCTCATAGTGCAAACTATGGATTGGAGAGAGAATGAGGGCAACATGAACAAAAAATTGAAACTTTGTGCTCCATATACCTTGTTATGGTCTTGAATGTAAACTTTGGGTAAATGGGTTATCATAATCATGAATTTAGAATTATGGGTGATGATGATGAATTATGAGTTTAGGAGTATGTAATGGAAATGATGATGAGAGATGATTTTGGGGGAGCGGGTTGTATATGATGGTAAATTTGAATCAAGGGAATCTATCATGTTAAATGGTGCATGGAAGAAGTATATAAAGGTGAGTTATGAATTTATGAAAGGTGAAATGTGAATGGTGACGTGGGGATATGATGGACACCAGTAACAAACCCATAGAAAAATAACAAATAGAACTTGACTACTATGGTTTTAACTTGTGACAAATGGAAACCCCATGAAATGATGCCCATGAACCCTTAATGCCTCTACATGAAAAATGACCTTATGACCTGTTGATGGTGTTGGACCTACCAACATGTTAGGGGATCTCTCTGGTAAGAAGTCCCAACTAGACCTCAGACTCTTGGTGTAGGAGTCCCAATAGTGGGGTAGTACATTATCACCTTGACCGTGGCTATGTGCAATGGTATGTAAGATGTCCTTGTTGGTAGCAAGGGTGTGACCTTTGCAGCAAGTTAAGGAAGGTGCATGAAAGGCCCTAACACATGGAACGAGGGATGAGTGTGCCCCTTAGAAACCTGTGATAGCACACAACTTGAAAGGGAAGACATGAGTAGAAAGACATCAAAAGCTGAAAAGAAGGATAACCGACGATCCAAAGTGATGGTTATACCAATAGCACATTCCGTTAAGATTCATACAAACATACACAGAATAGTCCATACATACATGTGTAAATAATAGCTACATATATCATTAGGGTAACCAGGATAGCCGAACAATAATAAGAACATATGCATGAAACGTGTTGGCTCTCTTATATTAAGATAGTGAAAGATCAAATCATACATACAACTGTGACCGACCACTAGTCTCGATAGCAGAACATTATAGTCATTGTCGCCTGCTCCTCCAAAGAGATATACTAGCTCTACACAGTGGAGAAGCCAAGGCTTCTTACAATACACTCCAAGCTTTCTTGAAGATACACCTATAGGAATATTGGCTCCCAAAAGCCTCTACAATGAGTTATGAGGTACTACAAATAGAAAAGGGTGGGGTGACCCTTGACATTCCCCTTTGTGACTCTTCACTTACCCTCATGACTCTGTTGGCATTATGATGTATGTGTTGTACTTGATGGAAACCCACTTGTAGCATAACAACTCACTTATATATGGTAACTAGATGAATATACATAAGAAATACTAGATGTGACAGAATGCATGACAGTAGTGTTTATAGATGTGATGAAATGTAAGGTAGCTTCAAGGAATCAGTTCAGAAGGCAACTTACACAGATGAAACATCATAGTATCGCAAGTAAACAACAAAGAATGACAAATAAGCCTTCAAAGAATGAAGAAAGAGAGGTATACGCGGGTTCACCATTGACCAAGCAGCGTATACATGTAGGTTCATTGTATACAAGTCGCGTATACGTACACACGCACTTTCATAGAAGGAAAAGCGTGTATACCTTGGAAAACTAAATTTTTGGTCTGAAGTATTTCATCCATGGTATTTTGATCCATGGTATTGGTCCAAGGTATCTGGTCCGAGGTATTGACCCTAGGTATTTTGTCTAAGGTATTGGTCCTATGTGGTTTTCATCCATGATATTGAGAAAGGCCTAAAACTATAAAAGGAGGAGAATATCATTAGGCCGAGGTGTGAAAGTATCGAATATCTGATGAAGTGTGAGATCCAATATGCAGGTTATGGCTTATGGTGGTGTGCTCGATCTGAACCAAGGATGAAACTTAGTGTTTGATGAAGGATAAGATCTAATGATGTATTAAGATCTTAAGGCTTGAAGTGAATTATCTTTATGTGGTTTGATCATGTATAACTGGCGCATGTTGTAGTCTATAAATATGATGATCTGGGTATGACTGAAGTCTGGAATAATTTTAATGTTTAAATCATCATTTATAGATCTATATGCAGGTTCACTTTAGAAAAGGAGCGTATACATGATGGTTCTGCATATCAAAGAAACATATACATCATAAATTTGATTTTCAGATCTGTATAGTGGTTCGCTTTGAGGAAAGCGTATATGCACATATGTTATCAAGAAAACTAGTGTCTATTCAGAACTACTAGTCCCACTAAGACAGGTAGCTATCTTAGAAATAAACAAACTAAAGTCACTTGTATTTTCCTTTGCGAGAGATATATGAGAAAGAAGCAGAGAGTACCAACCTCAGTCTTTCACTTGGCTCCTTACTTGTTTCCTTTTCCCTTTAAAAAAATCTTGCCACTCCTTCTTTACTTGTCCCACTTCAAAGAGCACTTGTAGAGTCAAAGCAGCATAATGCCATCAAAGCATAGAGATCTATCACCGTAAACAACATAGGATCAGATATATATTGACCATACAAATGCATATATCAACACAATATTCAGAGATATACAAGTATATGGAGGAAAACTCAAATAGCTTTATTGATAGAATTAGTAGAAGAGAGGATTACAACCACTTGGCCTGACTCAACACCATCCTCCCAACATGAAAGCCTTCTTCACCTCATACAAAGCAAGATCACCCAACAATGTCTTCATAGAGAAACCAACAACACTTCCTTGCAAATTACAAAATTCCAGCCTTTGGATCTCTTGAATGAGGGATCCATATATAGATGTTGTAAGGAGAGTGAGCCAGCTTTTGGGATTTTGATTAGTGTCATTTCACTGATAGTTCTTGGTTCCACTTGGAGATTTTAGATCTCTTACTCATCTCTGGGTGAACTCAGAGAGGCAAGTGTCAAATGAGCAGCTTCTAGAAGATTCTCAGGGTCTCCACCTAGCAAACTGCTTGCGCCATTTGTCTGCTCTCACTCATCGCACCATACAGAAGGTCTTTCCAGTATGCATCACACTTTTTGCATGTGGCAAGTGAGATGCATCACACCCTTAGCATTGGGCAGTCTGTATGGTCCTGCTTTGACCAGTTCTGAGTAGCTTTTCGTGGAGAACTTTTGGGAGATGATGTAATCAGCTGGCCTTGCTCCTTTAGGGTATGAAACAACACTTTTAGGGACTTAGAAGCCCTTAGTTTATGGAAATATGTGATTGTGGTTGCAGTTCCCAAATATGTCTATAACAGTTTCCCCTAAAGCATGAGGTTGTAAATGCTTTTGATGTCGGGTGAAATTCTATTTAATGAGGATCCGAGGTTTTTCGAACTAGAAGGTGACCTGTAATAAGATACAATTCAAGACATTATCTTCATAATATTTTCATGATCTAGCTGAGGTGGGCATTCCCATGCTCAGCTTTGATAAATTCATTTTCATGTACATAGGATAGACAACCGTCTGTGTGCAGACTGATGATTCTGGTAGAGCCATCATCCATTAGTTTGGATGATTATCTATGAGACAATCATGTACATTTGATGTCTTTATTTTCCTGAATATATTGCAGCCCGGATGGATGAAACTAGATCCAAGGTCTTCAAAACTCGTTCAATATTCACTCGAAAGTACAACTCGGTCCATGTGAAAATATGTCTTGATGTTGAACATGGAAAGACATCGCCTGATTACCAGCCAATGATTTAAGCTATTAACAGGCGCGAGAGGAATCACCGATGATGATGATGACCCTCAAGGTACATCAGTACAATTCACGTGGTATGAATACATGATTCAATGTCGAACACCACAAAAAATATTTTGATCGAAGGCCATTAATGTAAACCTATCGCTGGAAGTGAGAAACTTTCCATTAAGGCATGCAAGCTTCAAAGTACTGAAAGGATTGTTCCCAGGTCAGCTTCTTGGATAATGAGCTGATGTCGACAAGAAGTGACCCATTGTAGGAGGGCATTAATGAATCCCACATCTACGACAAGGAAAGGGGCAAATGATTTTGTAGTGGTGAAAATGATCTGATGATACAAGGTTCAGAGTGGCGATCATGAAAGAATGAAGCGTGAAGGTATTGCAGTGGATGAGACATAAGCTGGGTAGGTGAATTATCTGAGTGACTTCTCTTGAACATATCAGCGACACTAAAATGGATTGGTAACATTAACCCCAAAAGTGGATGGTACGGTGGACCAATGGTGATATGACCGGCGAATGGAATAACCCAACCCGACTCAATCATGGTGATGGAGTGAAAGTGTCATGTTTAATAGCGACCTGCTACCAATAAAGTTTCTTCAAGTTTTCTTCCCAATTTTCCCCAGTCATTTCTGACCAATACCTCTTCATTTTTTTCAAGCTTGAGGAGGATAACATATGCTTGTTCTTTAATTTTCCCTTCAGGCAAACCCGTCACTATGTTTTAACGAGCCTACTGACAGTGAAACTCACTCTTGTCTGAATGGACAAGTTTGTCGCTATTATTTTAACGAGTTTAACGACAAGGATAACTCGATCCTTTTCAATTTTAGAGAGTCTGAAAAGGAACGAAAAGGAAACTCTAATATTCCTTTTTCATAGTATAATCCCTTAAGTCCGAAAAAGTATAAAACAATGCGAAAGGGATGACTTTTCGATAGTTTTAACGAGCCGAACAAGACAAACGCTCAATATTTTTGTGTAATAATCCCTTAGGTCCAAAAAGATTAAAATCTAGAGGAGAGATGGCACTTCCAATCACTTTAATGAGCTGTAGGGACCAATTGCTTGACAATATTTTCATATTTTACAAGTCAGATGAAAAGAGCTTAAATGAGACTCGTTTTTTGAGGAACGAGTGATATATTCGGGTAGCAGTTGGTTCCATGTAAGGGTTGGAACTTTCTAATCATGGCAGTGTTAAGAAGATGGCTAATGAAATCACTCGTTGCAGTTGTTCCTCAAAAGGGGTAAACAATCAAATGGAGGCATATGATCGGCTAAAACGGAGTGGAGGTGATAGTAAGAA
The DNA here is from genome assembly GCA_031772625.1 of Pinus tabuliformis. Lineage (NCBI taxonomy): Eukaryota > Viridiplantae > Streptophyta > Pinopsida > Pinales > Pinaceae > Pinus > Pinus tabuliformis. The sequence goes on along the minus strand of CM062820.1, from coordinate 634,196,213 downwards.
CACGACCAAGGCTCAAAAGCTGATGATAATTCATTCGAAATGGTTATTTACCGGAGGTGGGTTAATCTTTTAATGAGCTTAAACTCTGGTGGAACATATGCTCATTGCTAGGTTTAATTTTTTACGAGCTTGAACTTTGCGTAAAACTGCTCATGCCAGTCGTATAATAAGGATGTCTCATCGATAGGTTCATTTTTTAGGGACCTTGCACCATTTGAAATTTTTCTCTGACTCCATTTATTATGTAAGCTAGGAACGACCAATCCTACGAGCTTAAAGGGTTAAGAATATACAAACTAGGAAAATAAATGGTCGCTTTTCACTTTCATGCAAAAAGGTTTGCATGCCCCCAGGTATAGTGAAGTAGAGTTTCCAGGCTACCCTTCAATTTGCAGATAAAATATTTGTTTTATTGGGAAAGGCATACCTTCTGACGGAAGTATCTTATTCCAGTCTAATCCCATTTTCTTAAATGTATGGGTGTGTCAGACTAGTCATATATCCTTCGTGGAAACCTACACTATACCTGAAGGTTTTCTGCCGAAGCAGACCAGGGTGCATGCCCCCTGGGTTTCAGTCACAACCACCGAATCACTCGCGCTCATCAGGTGGACAGACAGGAGATTGATGACACATTCCTTATGCAAAAAGACCTATTAGGGATGGAATTTGACTATTAGCTATGTGTGAATCGGGGAATGAAAGCTGGTCTACGAGCTGGACCACTCTGCCTTCATGCGGAAAACACATCACTCGAAAGAGTGAGGAGACAATGGTTCCCATGCTATAAATGTAGTCACACCCAAAGAGTTTATTGTAATCTAAAGGTCCCTGGACTACAATTACGTTCAGATAAATGATTTTTCTTCTCAAAGTTATAAGCAAATTTGGAAGGATCCCTAATGGTCAACTGGTTCCTTTGTCAAAGCCTGTCAGATTTCACATCTCAAGAAAAAGTGATGGCGAACCAAGCGCTTTCCATGTAGTTGAGGAAAGGATACTCACAGAAGCCCCTTCATCTATGATGGTACCAACCATGACCATTCTGTAAGTTTGCACTATGATTCAGAATGGTACATTAGATGGTAGACGGGGTCTGCCTAGTAGATTCCAATCGAAGGAGACTACTAGGTTGCTTGGAGGTGGGACCAAATAAACAGCCAGATAGATCTCAGATGAAATTCCTTCCTACAGTAAAGGAATGGGTAGATTTCCCCCATGTTCATTGAAGTCTATGTTCACGAAAAGAATTTGAACGGTGCCGTTCTCATTCTCTTTAGTGATTGTATCATCTAAAGGTAAATCCTCTGAAGACAAGATGGGGTCGACTGCCGTCTTGACCTATTGACTTTGGTTCAATGTGGACTCAGAGGGTTTATCTTCAACGATAGGTGCTTCGACCGACAACAAAGGTGTGTCAGTCAGATTTTCAACTAGCAATGGACTCGGCAAGAGTTTCTTGTATCCAGGAGGAAGTCGCTGCGGTGATGCAGGATGGTTATGAAAGAATCTTTTAGCTTCATCTAGGAAGGGACAACGACGGAGGGCATGATCGCCTTCACACAGTCTGCAAGGAAATTTAGATTTTCCTTTTTTTCCGTTAACTTCATTCTCACTAGTTGATAGTGTACTCTCAACATGAGCGTCAGAGGTTGACGACATCGGGTTGTGCAAGCAAGGAGACCAATCCCTTAAGATCCGTGGGATGCAAGGAAAATCTCGATGATAATGGTCCCCTTTGCAAATGACACATGGAGATTTAGGTTTGGATGGTGCAGTCTGTGGATTTCTCCTATATGATGTATTGTTGCCCCTTTTTGTCGTTGGCTCCTTCTTCTTCTTCTCCTTCCCTTTCTTCTTCTTCTCAGTTACTTGGTTTTTAGTCTTACTACCTTCACCAAGTGAAGAGGAAGAAGGAGAGGGAGAAACAAAGGAAGTACAAGGTTGGGGGGTAACTCTAGTGTCATCTAGTTGCTGATTTGATTGGTCAGGAATCACGGTGCTTTGAACAATAGAGGTCGAGAAAAACCATACTGGCAGGCAAATTGTCAGTCCTGGAAGGGACAATGTGGCAATATGAGGTGCACCAACATCTCCCCAAGAGGAGAAAGGACCAGGATTTCCCCCAAGGGGAAATCCTTGGCTGGTGGACTCCATTTTCTCAACCTAAGATAAACGAGGGAACAGTGACGATATTCCAATTAAAATAAATTTTAGATGCTTTGACACAACTTGCTTTTTCAATTTTTAAGAGTCGAGAAAAAGCTAAAGATGACTCTAGTCGCCTTGGATTTTTAATGAGCCTGAAGTGACAAGTTCTCAGATGGACCTTTTCCTTTAAGGAGTTTGAAAAGGAAAGAAAGAGACTACTCTGGAAATCTAGACAGAGGGATTACCAAACCAATCGCAAAACTACAGAATAATTTTTACGGTACGGCAGTCAATCTTCCTGAATGTTGTGTTCAGTGCATTGCGATGGATAGGGCGGCGGACAAGGCTTCCTAAGGATAAAAGATATAGCCTATTGTGGTCTCCCAATATATACTCAACGGTACGTGGGAGCACAAATCCATATTGGCACTTGTCGTCTCAAAGAGGAGGAATCACCCAACCTACAATGAAAGCGACAGTTACTAGGCTTTACGATGCTAGAATATGTCTCTAGCCTAGACTTCTAGATGTTGTGCGTTAGGTTCCAAACCATTTTTATGTTCATTGAATTTATTTTACAGTTGATCTTTCTTAAGAAGTTTTCCTTTAAGGTTCACCACATGATGTAGATATAAAACTCCTAAATATGCAATCTAAGATGATAAACAGTCATTTACTCTTCTTTTTGCAATGAAAGTCCTAGAGACTAAGGAAAGAGAAGTGAAATACTTTCAACATAGAGCAAAGAGCACACACTAGATGCACTATCCTAAATCAAAATCAACAAGCAGTCTAAATGAAAATGCACATGCATGTATTTGTTTTCCGCTTTCTTAAGGTGTGAATGACAAAAAGAAGGCTAAGTACAAATCTGAATTATTTCTTCTTTCAAAGCAACAGTACTAACGATTTTCTTTTCAGAAAACGAAAGGAAGACAAGATGACACTTTGCGATTTTGAATTGAAAACTACTTTCGCCACTTGAAATACTATTAATTCAGATCAAATACAAGAGTAACAGTGTAATCGACCATCAAAAAGAGGAGGATTCTTTTCTTTTACTAAAAACGACACTTGTGACACTTTCAAATCAAAAGACGACAGTTCTATTAAGCTAATATTTTGTAAAGGAGAATTGTAAATGGTGAAAAAAACATAAAAAAACATAAAAAAACATTCACAATTCTTTGTACCATGGAGGCTGAATGATGCAAAGGAAGGGGGTTTCAACAGTGGTCTACTGACCACAGACAGCAAAACTCCTGAATAAAGCTGAAGATAGTGAAGAAAAAACCAAAATCTAGAGGCAAAAACAGTCTTACCTAATCATCACACCTGTAACACGGGGAAATAGGGATGCATCCCACCTACTGCACATGGGAGGTGCGATGTATCCAGTCTTCCAAAAGGAGACAGTGCGATGGTCCCGGAACGAGACTTTAACTTGGTTTTTGGTCACAATTTGTAGATTATTTTAGGGATTTAGGCTAAGCTAATGATAGTCAGTAACTACAAAGTATAGGGGCTGATCTAGTGAGGTTACTTGAGCTACCTCTAGGACACTTAGAATCTTTGCAAGTCAATTATTTAGTTCATAAACAAACCCGGAGATTGACTAAAGCAATGTTGATCTACTTTACACTTTCATAGAAAATGCAATTCAAAGGCTAGCTAGCTTAACTTCAGGCTCCGTATGTGGTTTATGACTCAAGCAAATAGAGACATGCAATCAAACTATTCGCTCCCTAGTGGAGTCGCCAGTTTTTTATCGGGAAAACTAGTGGCTATTCAGAACTGCTAGTCCCACTAAGACGGGTAGATATCATAGAAACAAACAAACTAAATTCACCTGTGTTTTCCTTTACGAGAGATAGATGAGAAAGAAGCAGAGAGTACCAGCCTCAGTCTTTCGCTTGGCTCCTTGCTTGTTTCCTTTCCCCTTTGACAGAATCTCACCACTCCTTCTCTACTTGTCCCGCTTCAAAGAACACTTGTAGAGTCAAAGTAGCATAATACCATCAAAGCATAAATATCTATCACCATAAACAACATAGGATCAAATATATATTGACCATAAAAATGCATATATCAACACAATATTCAGAGATATACAAGAATATGGAGGAAAACTCAAATAGCTTTATTGATAGAAGTAGTAGAAGAGAGGATTACAACCACTTGGTCTGGCCCAGTGCCATCCTCTCAGCATGAAAGCCCTCTTCACCTTATATAAAGCAAGATCACCCAACAATGTCTTCAAAGAGAAACCAACAACACTTCCTTGCAAATTACAAAATTCCAGCCTTTGGATCTCTTGGATGAGGGATCCATATATAGATGTTTTCAAGAGAGTGAGTCAACTTCTAGGGTTTTGATTAGTGTCATTTCACTGATAGTTCTTGGTTCCACTTGGAGATTTTAGATCTCTTACTCATCCCTAGGCAAACTCAGAGAGGCAAGTGTCAAATGAGTAGCTTCTAGAAGATTCTCAGGGTCTCCACCTAGCAAACTGCTTGTGCCATTTGTCTACTCTCGCTCATCGCACCCTACAGAAAGGATTTCTAGTATTCATTGCACTTTTTGCATGTAGCAAGTGAGATGCATCGCACCCTTAGTGTTATCACTCAGGTTGTCCCTTTTGACTCCTAAAGGGATACGGTCGAGGTAACCACAAACCAACTTTGGACTGCAGGCCCTAGCCTACCTACAGTCAGAGAGGGCTCTCTCTTTATGATTTAGCTTTGTTGAAAAGGGATGATTTTAGGCTAGATATGATGCGCAGGGGTTTTGATTGAGCTTTGGTGGGAAAACTGACACTTTCAGGTAGAGAGGCAGAGTATAGTCTGAATCTTTCAAGCCATTGGGCGTGGAGTCGAGGAGGGGAACTCCTGGTGCGTTTCCTTAATAACAGTGAGGGAACATGGAGCAAGATAGCTGAGCTTGAAGCAATTTTTAGGTTCAAAGGATGGAATGAATGCTAAAGAAAGAGAGGCAATTAAGAATCTCTCCAACAGATTAGCAGAGAAGGTAACAGGGCGCTACCTAGGGGCAGTTAAGAATCCCTAGATAATTGGCCAACACAGGTGAATTGGGGTAAACATGAGCCGGAAGGAATTCAATATTCATAACCAATTCATTCAGAGGAAAACAACAAGAAACAACAGAAATTGAGCATAGAGAGTATTTAAACTAATTCTAGGCTATTCCTTTTTCCTGTTATTTAGATAATGGCAAACACATAAACAGAGATAAGAGGCACTTATTGCTTCAGGCCGTAGTGCAGGAATTCCATATTCAACTCTTCAAAACATTCATCAACAACAGACAGTTCGCTCTCCAAGATTTAAGCAATCTTTGATTACAGAAAAATTCAGGTATACACAGCGAGTCTCTAGTGAAAATTCTCAATTAACCAACCCTTAAAACTATACAGAGGGTGGTATATATAGGGAAAAAAACTCTCTGCAGAGTTCCTTTATTACATCTTGACCTAATTAGGTCATAAAAGATGACTACTTAACCTAATCCTATCCAGAAATAAATGCAAAAAATATCTCGGGCCGTGCTCAGGGCCGCTGTATCAAAACTGAATAAATGATGTTGTCCTTGGTGGCTTGCTGCAGTGTTTTCTACAATAAATGAGTATGGGTTTCTGCTTTCTTGCTGTCCTGGTGTTTTGAATGCCTTGATGGTGATTTGAAGGCAAGGATGGGCTGATGCTTATTGTTTTGACTTTCTGGGGGCTTCATCAACGTTCAGGTGCCTCGAGCCCCTAAAAAATCTTGACTAGTACTCTCTGGCGTCTTTTCTTCCACTGATACTCTCTGACAAAATCTGGACTGCCGATCTAATGTGCTACGGGTCTAATCACTAGTAAATGGCCGTTGTTCGGCCTCTGTATCATCTGGAATGATCTTCTGCTCCTTTTGGTATGCTCTGTGAAGAAAACAGATCATTTTTGCGCCTTTTCGGGCTTCCTGGGGCCGCATGGTGGGAAGATTCCTTAAAGATTCCCTGAAGATTCTCCATTTCGGCCTAAAAAATCCTGCGATGCGCAAATCGCTCATCAAAAACTGCCTCAGAATTGGATTCCGGGGCTCCGAAGTGCAAATTTTGCGCCTCTGCGCCCAAAAAAGTGTTGATGACGTCAGCATTGTACGGCGGGTGACGTCAGCATGGCGACGTGGCGAGATGACGTCAGCATGACGTCATCACGTACGGACGATGACATGGCAGGTATGATGGCGGGGACACGTGGCAGTGATGTGGCAGGAGGCCACGCAGGTAGGTGACTCATCGGGTGACTGGACAAGGGGTGACGTAAGCAGGGACTGTGCAGGGGGTGACATGGGGTATGACGTCACAGGGCAGTAAGTGGTTTTGTGGCACACCGCTTATGGGAAAAGGTGGTTTCGGGGGAAGGGGCTCCACCATACCCCAGATCCTGACGCGTGGCTGGAGTACAGTGGCAAAACCGCCGAACTCCCGGACGTTAAAGCCTGGGCGCGTCGGGGATGGGGAGGCCCGCCAGCCATTGATCTGTGGGGCAGGCGATCCAACGGTTGGTGGCGATCGCGAGGTAACGGTGGGTTAGCAGGTGGGAATATTCGTAGGAATATTCCAAATTTGATACGCGCGGCGGATGGGTTTTAGACTTTGGTTTAGTGGGTTATGGGGTTTAATAAAGAGCGCATTAATGTATTTACAGTCGGGCTTAGGGGTATGAGTGAAATATGGGTTTTTGACATGCGGGGTTAATATATTATGCACAGAACGAGGGAAAAAGGTGAAAAAAATTGGTTTTTTGAAGGTTTTTTAGGGGTTTTGGTTTAGGGAAGAGGTTATTATTCTGACCAGATGTCAGAGTAATCCTTGGAGATGGATAGGCTAAAAACAGTCCCAGATGGAATGTGATTTCCCTAACTTAGTAAAAATATGGCTATATTGCCAGGGGGGAATATTTACATAAGGGGATTTATATACATGATTTAAAATAGGGAACGGGGAAAATTGTTAGGGAGTTATGTAATAAAGCTAATAGTTAATATGGAGATGAAAAGAAGGCGCCGAGGTGTGAGACCTCAGGCTTTGCTGGGGAAAAGAAGGCTCACAAACACTGAGTGAGCAATCCTTGAGTGAAGCAGATCTTCACCATGGAACATGTCATGGAAATGATGAAACTGAGAGGCTCAAGCAGATCTTGACCTCTTGGGGGATGTTTGATCCGGATTTAGATAGGAACGCAATAGATTACAGAGATAACCATAAATACAGAGATGCGATAACCATATACACAAAGATGCAGCGGAAATAACACTTCATTTCATTACTGTAAAATACTGAAATATGCTTACAAATAGAAATGGAAAGAAACCAGCTAGGGCGATGGTAGCTTATCTCTGAGAAGAGATGTGGCAGCTACATGCCTCTGAACTGTTCCGAACTGAGTTACAATGAGGCTCGAAGGCCTATTTATTGTTGAGAAACAATGGAAAACCCTTCACATCCCGAAACCTAACCCTAGAAGATGAAACGCCAAATTGTGGGCCCCGTTTGGGTAAATTGGTACATCAATTTCCCGGGGTCGTAACTTTGGCATACGATCTCCGTTTGACGCGTACGATAGCTCGTTAGAAAGATCTATCCGAGTACTACCACTTTGGGAGGCAACATCGGTCCATGGACCCATGTTGCCCTAGAATCCCAAAAAAACGTCGTTTAGGGCCTCAAAACGGCTCCGGAAGTTCAGGACCCGAAAAACTGCTAAAAATAGTAAACTGTGTTGCAATTTAGGAAACTGAAAAGACTGAAATAGACAGTTGTGGGGGTCCAAATGGGATAGGTGGGTGGCCACCAACATCCACCTGGATCATTCCTCCCCCCTTAGGAAGCAATGGTCCCCATTGCGTTGAGTTCCTCCATCTGCTGAACTTGTCCTGCAATCTCTGATGTGTCCAGTGATGGTGGGAAGCATGGTCGACGATGGTCCACATTGAATACTCGGTGCAAGCAAAGGAATGGAGGAATGCTGTGCTTCGAAGCATTGTTTCGCGTAGCCCTGGTACTGGTGTAAGGGCCATGTCAGAGTTTCCTGAGTTTCTGATGGGTTCTGGTAAGGCGTTCTCTTTGCAGATGTAACCAAACTTTGTCGCCCACCTGAAACTTGTGTGGTACCCCTGTGGGTGAGGAGAAGTTGTTCCTGTGTTCTGTCATGACCGTATCCCTTTGCTGCTGCTGCTGCGTGGAGGAACCCTTTGCAGGGGTCATGGATGTAGCAACGATCTTCCCCTTATTTTGGGAGTGAGCCAGACAGATGAACTTCCTAGTCTGTGAGATGAGCTTGCTGCCTTTCTTAGCAGTGATCAAAGAGGTGGCGGTATGTGGGGCTACCTCTGGTATCCTGTATAATGAATCACCCAAAGAAATAATGACAGCGCGAGGCCTTGACTCATACACAGCATGTCGCCTCCACAAGTATGGCTGGCCTAATAGTACATCACAAACATCCAGAGGTGTAACATCACACAATACCTCATCTGTGAAGGGTTTGATGCTGTAGGGAAGGCGGCACTGCTGGCGAACTTTCAGATCTCGTCCTTCGTGAAGCCACCCGATGCTGTATGGCTGCGGGTGCGGTGTAGTCAGTAGGCCCAACCGCTTCACGACCTCTGCTGAAACCAGGTTCTTTTGGCTACCACTGTCGACAATGAATTGCAGCGGTGAACCCTTCACCCACATCTGTGAGTGGAAAAGACGCTCCCCCTCCTCTGGATCTTCGGGCTCATTTTTCTTGATCTTGGCGGTGGCAACAGTGGCACTGGGATCTGCATCAATGATCTGCTTCCCTTTACCATTCCCCTTGTCGGGTTCTGGCTCAAGGTCAGAACATGCATCTGATTCGGAAGCCTTCAACTCGGCCACAAGCGACTGCTTGGTCCGACACTCACTTGTGTTATGAGTGGGACTCTTGTGGAACTCACACCACTTTCCTGTGTCCTTCTTCGGCTTCGTGGTGTTGTTCTTTTCTTGCGGCTTCGACGGGTTGTCTTGGGTCACCCCACCTTGGCTTTGTCCTTTGGGCTTCGGATTTGTAGATCCAAAGTCTCGCTTCTTCTGTTTGAACTTTTGCTCGATTTTGACAGCATATCGGTATGCTGTGCCATGTGAGGAGATGTTCAAGAACACCATCTCTTCCTGGATGTACTTGTGCAGGCAGCCACGGTATTTGAGTACCAGATGCAGCTCAGAATCTTTGATACCCAACTGTGTGCGAAGGGTATGAAAAATGTTTGTGAACTCCGGCACATCTTGGTCTCGTCCCTGCCGCAGTGTGGTCCATTTGATGTATTTGTCCTCATAGGTTCCGACAGGGTAGTACTGCTCCTTGATGGCATCCCGGAAGTCATTCCAAGTGGGTGCGGCTGAAAATAGTGAGCCTGTACTTTCATCCTTCTGCTCGCAGTAGGTTTCCCACCAGTCCTTGACGTGGGGGGCTGCTTTGAGAAGGGCAAAAACAATCTTTTCCCGATTTGAAAATTCATGAACAGAAAAATACCCATCTAGCAGATTTAACCATTTATCTACGGCGTCTGCGTCTATTTGACCCTCAAAGATGGGGATTTCAAAATTAACTTGTACCTTGAAGGGTGTGGCATTTCCAGAGTTGCTGTTGGAAGCCGATGCGTCGCCTCTGGGTAGCTGCTGAAGGATCTGCGCAAAGCTATCCATCATCGCGTTCCTTTGCCGCTCGAGCGCTTCTTCGAGCAAGATTTTGATAGGATCTCCTGCCCCCTCGTCTTTCTTCTCATCCGCCATGGGAGGCCGTCGGGATTTTCGAGGCTGGTCTTGCAACGGTTCGACCAGTTCAAGCCCTAACTCCTTATATCCCGACCTCGTTGGGGACATGCAAAGAAAAACAGAGAAAAAGCAGACCGCTCTGATACCACTGATCCGGATTTAGACAGGAACGCAATAGATTACAGAGATAACCATAAATACAGAGATGCGATAACCATATACACAAAGATGCAGCGGAAATAATACTTCATTTCATTACTGTAAAATACTGAAATATGCTTACAAACAGAAATGGAAAGAAACCAGCTAGGGCGATGGTAGCTTATCTCTGAGAAGAGATGTGGCGGCTACATGCCTCTGAACTGTTCCGAACTGAGTTACAATGAGGCTCGAAGGCCTATTTATTGTTGAGAAACAATGGAAAACCCTTCACATCCCGAAACCTAACCCTAGAAGATGAAACGCCAAATTGTGGGCCCCGTTTGGGTAAATTGGTACATCAATTTCCCGGGGTCGTAACTTTGGCATACGATCTCCGTTTGACGCGTACGATAGCTCGTTAGAAAGATCTATCCGAGTACTACCACTTTGGGAGGCAACATCGGTCCATGGACCCATGTTGCCCCAGAATCCCAAAAAAAACGTCGTTTAGGGCCTCAAAACGGCTCTGGAAGTTCAGGACCCGAAAAACTGCTAAAAATAGTAAACTGTGCTGCAATTTAGGAAACTGAAAAGACTGAAATAGACAGTTGTGGGGGTCCAAATGGGATAGGTGGGTGGCCACCAACATCCACCTGGATCAATGTTAGTAAGTGACTTTGGGGTGATAAGGAGAGGGGAGAGGTTAGTCCAGACTGACTACCTCCAACTGAAAAACTGCCTCAAACCGAAAAATGGATTGCTTATCAAAATTGGAACACAGCAGTGGCACTTATACTAGCACACTCTTATGGACACTTCTTTGGCCAACTGTAGCAAATATGGAGCATTGCAGCATGCATAGTACGACATATTTGGCATGTAAAAATGTCGATCATGAAAGATGATTAACCTACTGCAGCAGGAGGCTAATAGTGGCTCCACTTGGGATGGCTTTTCCTTGTGAAAAGCCAAGAACAACAAGTCAGACTGCCTTGTATTTAATTGTTGCTGTGTTCTGCAAATTTCCCTTGGCTGGCTGCCTTATTGATCCTACCTACCTACCTACCCTAACCTGTACTTACTTTGTTGTTAGGTGAAGTGAAATAGCCAATGCAGCCACTTAAGCAATAATAACATGAGTGGGCATTGTTGCTTGTGCTTGCTAGTGAGACCAACTGAGATTTTGCAATTTGTTATGGCTTTGTCAATATTTGAGAAGATCAGGAAGCTACTGACCTCCTTTGCGGTGTTTAAATACTGTACAAAACTGTCCTGCAACATATATATACAATTTCTAGGCTGAATTAAAGAACTGTACAAAGGTTGAGGATCGCTACCATGCCTTGGAGTCGGGAGATCATCGACAACTCGATACTGAGCCTTGCAGCCTATTAATAGCGAAGAGCACTGATCTCTTTCATCATTCTACCTGCCAGAGGATAGGTCATTCAAAACTTGCAGAGGTGCTTGTAATTTATTACAATCTGGCTCGAATAGGACTTGACTGATCTATACAGGCTGCTGGTCTTCTTCTTCTTTGAACAACTCAGATGGCTGAAAACAAAGAGGTAGGGGATCCACTTGGATCATTTGGTCATATGCTGCTGCTTCTGGGTCCTCCTCAATCTGATATTCAATGGCTCTTTGGGGCTGCAAAACTAGAGGCAATACCTTTGGAACAATATCTTGATTAACCTCCAGACGGTCAATAGAAACACGCGGTGACACTTGATCATATACAGCATGATAGTTATCCTTGATAAATTGAAAATATTCAAAACAAAAGGGTAAAGTTCCTTCACTGAAATCAACACACTCTGCGTTTTCTTCCTTTTCTTCATAGCTGAGATGGGCATGCTGATCATTGGGTTCAGGTTGCTGAACCTGAACACTTCTTTCTGCCAAAATAGGATCTGATTCCTCTGCAGGGCTAATTTGGTCGTTAGGCTCATAATCATCATCATAAAGATCATATTTGGGCAGGCAGTTGAAAGAAGAGAAGCTATTATATTCACACAGTATATCAGGAGACTGCTCCATCATGTATGACTGGATTAATATGTCATCTGTTTTGTGGCAGGTTTGTTCGTGAATGTCACTACTTTCTTGTTGCAAAACAGATCTGTTCTAGTGCTCTGAACATTCCACTTTCATTGTGATCAGCTGCATCATTTCCTCTATCTTTTGTAACACACTATGAAATCTTTCTTCTTGCTCTGCTTTGCGTTGTTCTTCCCTCCTTAGATTTGCCTCCACGTCCATAGCTATGTCCCGCATCTGTTTCAAAGTGGATGGGCATCTTTCTTTCAAACAGAATTCCATCTCTGTGTCAAATGCTCTAGGATATTGCAATAGAGCTAGATCAAGGGGAGGTCTTATATTTAAAGGCATGGACTGATAAACTTGATTGAATATGTCTGAAAACTGCTGAACAGATTCATCTGGATGCCTTTCTAAATGATTGTATTCTTCAATGAGCACGAAGAGATTACCTCTGATCATCCATCTATCAAAGAAAATCTTGACACACTGCTGAAACTTAGAGATGCTCGCCTCAGGCAACGCTTTAAACCAAGTCCTAGCTTCGCTTTGCAAAGAAAGGGCAAATAGTCTAAGACTGACATCTTCATCTTCCACTTCAAATGTATTAAGATAATCTTCAAAAGCCTGGATATGTTTCTGGGCAGTAATACCATTCTCTCAATCAAATCAGGATTATTTGCCGGCAGAGGACCAAGCACAGGAGGCAAAATGAGCAGCTTATATCTTTCAGGAACTTTACGAGGCACGAGAGTATGTACAGGAACTAGAAGACTGGGCTCTATTTTTGGTTCCTCCTTGGCTGTATGATGATCTTCAACAACATTTGAAAGTTGCTGCTCTGATGTGCAAGGAGGCTTTTCAACAACCTTTTCCAATGGAAAAACACAAAAATCTAACATAAAATCGTTTTTAAAGAACAATATGCACAGCAAAATCTGGTGCAAGAGAAAGAACATGATCTCTTGGATGATAATCCAAGTCAAGAGCCTGATCTGCTTATATAATTCCTTCTGGTTCATTTCTCCAGTGGAGTCTTTATTATGAGGATGATGTGGAGTTGCCAGGTGGATGAATCAACCTTGAAGTGCCTGATCTCTGTCCACCGTCACAGATTAGAGCCGAACATGAAAAGCCCTGAAGAAAAGGAACACTTTCTCCAGAAAACGAGGCGAACTGGTCAAAATTGAGGATTTACACTAATAAACACATGATTCACTCCCCAGTGGAGTCGCCATTATGTTATCACTCAGGTTGTCCCTTTTGACTCCTAAAGGGATACGGCCGAGGTAACCACAAACCAACTTTGGACTGCAGGCCCTAGCCTATCTGCAGTCAGAGAGGGCTCTCTCTTTATGGTTTAGCTTTGTTGAAAAGGGATGATTTTAGGCTAGATGTGATGCATAGGGTTTTTGATTGAGCTTTGGTGGGAAAACTGACACTTTCAGATAGAGAGGCAGAGTATAGTCTGAATCTTTCAAGCCATTGGGCGTGCGGTCGAGGAGGGGAACTGCTGGTGCATTTCCTTAATAACAGTGAGGGAACATGGAGCAAGATAACTAAGCTTGAAGCAATTTTCAGGTTCAAAGGATGGAATGAATGCTAAAGAAAGAGAGGCAATTAAGAATCTCTCCAACAGATTAGCAAAGAAGGTAACAGGGCGCTACCTAGGGACAGTTAAGAATCCCTAGATAATTGGCCAACACAGGTGAATTGGGGTAAACATGAGCCGGAAGGAATTCAATATTCATAACCAATTCATTCAGAGGAAAACAACAAGAAACAACAGAAATTGAGCATAGAGAGTATTTAAACTAATTCTAGGCCATTCCTTTTTCCTGCTATTTAGATAATGGCAAACACATAAACAGAGATAAGAGGCACTTATTGCTTCAGGCCGCAGCGCAAGAATTCCATCTTCAACTCTTCAAAACATTCATCAACAATAGACAGTTCGCTCTCCAAGCTTTAAGCAATTTTTTATTACAGAAAAATTCAGGTATACACAGCGAGTCTCTACTGAAAATTCTCAATTAACCAACCCTTAAAACTATACAGAGGGTGGTATATATAGGGAAAAAACTCTCTGCAAAGTTCCTTTATTACATCTTGACCTAATTAGGTCATAAAAAATGACTACTTAACCTAATCATATCCAGAAATAAATGAAAAAAATATCTCGGGCCGTGCTAAGGGCCGCTTTATCAAAAATGAATAAATGATGCTGTCCTTGGTGGCTTGCTGCAATGTTTTCTGCAATAAATGAGTATGGGTTTCTGCTTTCTTGTTGTCCTGGTGTTTTGAATGCCTTGATGATGATTTGAAGGCAAGGATGGGCTTATGCTTATTGATTTGACTTTCTGGGGGCTTCATCAATGTTCAGGTGCCTCGAGCCCCTAAAAAATCTTGACTGATACTCTCTGGCGTCTTTTCTTCCACTGATACTCTCTGACAAAATATGGACTGCCGATCTGATGTGCTGCGGGTCTAACCACCAATAAATGACCGTTGTTCGGCCTCTGTATCATCTGGAATGATCTTCTACTCCTTTTGGTATGCTCTGTGAAGAAAATAGATCGTTTTTGCGCCTTTTCGGGCTTCCTGGGGCCGCATGGTGAGAAGATTCCTTAAAGATTCCCTGAAGATTCTCCATTTCGGCCTAAAAAATCCTGCGATGAGCAATTTGCACTAGGCGAAAATCTCTCAACAAAAACTGCCTCACAATTGGATTCCGAGGCTCCGAAGTGCGACTTTTGTGCCTTTGCGCCCAAAAAAGTGCTGATGACGTCAGCATTGTACGGCGGGTGACGTCAGCATGATGTCAGCAGGGCGACGTGGCGGGATGACGTCAACATGACGTCATCACATACGGACGATGACGTGGTAGGTACGGTGGTCGGGACACATGGCAGTGATGTGGCAGGAGGCCACGTAGGCAGGTGACTCATCGGGTGACTAGACAAGGGGTGACGTAAGCAGGGACTGTGCAGGGGGTGACGTGGGGTATGACGTCACACGGCGGTAAGCGGTTTTGTGGCGCACCGCTTATGGGCAAAGGTGGTTTCAGGGGAAGGGGCTCCGCCATGCCCTAGAGCCTAACGCGTGGCGGGAGTACGGTGGCAAAACCGCCGAACTCCCGGACGTTAAAGCCCGGGCGCGTCGGGGATGGGGATGCCCGCCAGCCGTTGATCTGTGGGGCGGGCGATCCAATGATTGGTGGCGATCGCGAGGTAATAGCGGGTTAGCGGGTGGGAATATTCATAGGAATATTCCAAATTTGATACGCGTGGTGGATGGGTTTTAGACTTAGGTTTAGTGGGTTATGGGGTTTAATAAAGGGTGCACTAATGTATTTACAGTCGGACTTAGGGGTATGAGTGCAATATGGGTTTTTGACATGCGGGGTTAATATATTATGCACAGAACGAGGGAAAAAGGTGCAAAAAATGGGTTTTTTGAAGGTTTTTTAGGGGTTTTGGTTTAGGGAAGAGGTTATTATTCTGACCAGATGTCAAAGTAATCCTTGGACACAGATGGGCTAAAAACAGTCCCAGATGGACTGTGATTTCCCTGACTTATTAAAAATATGGCTATATTGCCAGGGGGAATATTTACATAAGGGGATTTATATACATGATTTAAAATAGGGAACGTTGAAAATTGTTAGGGAGTTATGTAATAAAGTTAATAGTTAATATGGAGATGAACAGAAGGCGCTGAGGTGTGAGACCTCAGGCTTTGCTGGGGAAAAGAAGGCTCATAAACACTGAGTGAGCAATCCTTGAGTGAAGCAGATCTTCACCATGGCACATGTCATGGAAATGATGAAACTGAGAGGCTCAAGTAGATCTTGACCTCTTGGGGGATGTTAGTAAGTGACTTTGGGGTGATGAGGAGAGGGGAGAGGTTAGTCCAGCCTGACTACCTCCAACTGAAAAACTGCCTCAAACCGAAAAATGGATTGCTTATCAAAATTGGAACACAGCAGTGGTACTTAGACTAGCACACTCTTATGGACACTTCTTTGGCCAACTGTAGCAAATATGGAGCATTGCAGCATGCATAGTATGACATATTTGGCATGTAAAAATGTCGATCATGAAAGATGATTAACCTGCTGCAGCAGGAGGCTAACACTTAGCACTGGGCAGTCCATATGGTCCTGCTTTGACCAGTTCTGAGTAGTTTTTTATGGAGAACTTCTCGGAGATGATGTAATCAGGTGACCTTGCTCCTTTAGGGTATGAAACAACACCTTTAGGGACTTAGAAGCCCTTGTTTTATGGACATATGTGATTGGGGTTGCAGTGCCCAAATATGTCTATAACAATGTAGGTTAGACACATGGAAGTAGCGTATACCTTATAAAATATATTTTAGTTGCTTCTGTTTGTTGTTGTTGTGTTCTAGGTTTTGGATTGGGTTCTGGTTACTGTATTCTGGTGACTGAATTCTGAATGATCAGATTGATGGGTTGTCAAAGTGATTGATTGATTCAGTTGTGGTTGGTTCAAAAGGAGATTGGTTGATGCAGATATATTTGATGATTGAATGATGTTGTTGATGGATCCAGTATAAAAATTTATGAAACGTGGTCCCTGGTAGAAAAGAGAAGGTTGTAACCTTCTGTAGGCCGACACCTACGTACTAGTGAACATATCAGCCAATACAAGAGCTAGGGGGTTGTAGCTCCCTTCCATTAGAAGCCGGGGAACGAGAGAAGGTTGTAGCCTTCTGCAGGTAGAAGCCTGTGTACTAGTATAAGACTGCACCAGTACAAAAATTCTAAACATAATTTTCTTATTATTAAAAGAAGACAAAGATGACAACAACAGGTGGTTTTTACCCACATTGGGTTTCCACCTTATATCTTGGTGTTCTTTTGTGTTGCTTTTGTGTGATGCGTTATTCTGCTTTTACTACACTGTCTAATGAATTCCTGATATACTGATTAAAGTCCAATACATGATAATTTGGGTAAATCTAAATATCTCTGCATATACGCTGGTTGCATTAAGTATAGTTGTGTATACACTCTAGTTCACTGACCTGAAGTAGCGTATACAAATCAGTTATTGAAACTTAAATTATTGATCTGATAATATTGATTCACCCCCCCTCTTAGTATTATTTCCAACAATTGGTTTCAGAGCAAGTCCTTTCAGAAGAAGCTTGATCATTTGAAGGAATATCCATCATCATGAGTAATCAAGATAGCAGGGGATCCATCAAATCGCCTTTGATGGGAGAAACTCTTTTATTGGAAGGTAAGAACCATAGCCTATCTTCAATCACTTGGAACATATGTCTGGGAAATCGTGGAAGGAGGATATACATTTCCATCAGTAATTCCTATAGATACGACAGATAAAAAGCAATATGAAATCAATGCCAAAGCTGCCAATACATTATTGGGAAGTCTGTCACAATCAAAGTTTCTCAAAGTTATGCAACTCAAATCAGCCAATGAAATATGGGACAAAATCGTTCTAAGCTATGAAGGAGACTCTTAGGTAAAACGCGCCAAACTGAAAACTCTGAGAATTCAATATGAAACTCTGAAGATGCATAATGATGAAAGTATAGCTAGTTACTTCTTACGCATAGAAGAGGTTGTTAATTGCATGAAGAATCTGGGTGAAGAGATAAAGGAAGTTACCTTAGTTGAAAAATTTTTAAGATTCTTATTTGCTAAATTTGAATCAAAAGTATCTGCGATAGAAGAAAAGTAGGATCTACAGACTATTACTATGACACAGCTTCACAAAATCTTAACTACCTTTGAGATGAGAAAAGGAGGTCCATTAGATATGAGAGAAGCCACATTTAAAGTTTCAGCAAAAGGAAAAGAAGAACTCAATGAATCAGGACATATTTCAGAAGAAGAAGAGGAAGTAAACTTTGTCAGGAAGCTTCAACAGGGTTCTGGAAGATTCAGAGGTGAACTACCTTTCAAATGTTTTGCCTATGGTAGAGTCAGTCATTATGCTACCAAATGTCCTCATAAAGATAAAAATGATAAAGGAAAGGAATCTACAAAATGGAATAGAAAACAAAGTGTAAGTAAAAAGAGCTACTATAGTCATGAAGATAGCGATGGTTTATGAAATAATGATGAAGATGAAAATAGTAATGATTATAGACTTTTGATGGCTTATGAAGATGATGATTTCTTGGATTATTTAGATGAAAATGACCTTTATGAAGAAATATCTAAACTCAAAATTTGTTTAGAAGAAAAGAATATGATTATAGATACCT
The DNA here is from genome assembly GCA_031772625.1 of Pinus tabuliformis. Taxonomy (NCBI): domain Eukaryota; kingdom Viridiplantae; phylum Streptophyta; class Pinopsida; order Pinales; family Pinaceae; genus Pinus; species Pinus tabuliformis. The sequence goes on along the minus strand of CM062820.1, from coordinate 634,177,823 downwards.
TGACATACCAACTTGCTGAAAGAGAAAAACACAATGAAAAACTAGAATGTGAAATTGTGGGTCTAAGAAACAACCTTGAGAAAAAGGAAGCTCTCAATCTTAGATTTGCTAAAGGATTAGAAACCTTAAATGAAATTATCAAAGTGAAGCATTCTCCTCTGATAAAGACATGTCTTGGATATACTGAAGAAACATCTCAATCGTAGAAGCCGTCAACCTCCACTAAAAGCTATCTTGATGCAACAAAGAGTAGTGGACAGTTTGAATATCAACAGAAAAGTCATAAAGCAGATCACCAGGTAAATCAAGCTTAATTTACTTCAAGGATGAACAGAAGCCACAACCAACCTCAGGTAAATTGTACTCAATTTGCTTCAAAGATTAATAACAATAGAAACTACAATCACTGGGTCAGTAGATTAGATAATCGCAATAACTTCTTTAATGGTCAATGTTTCTCATGTCATAATTTTGGACACAAAGCTACTCAATGTGTTTCTTACAAAACCATCATGACTAGAGAAGCACAAAATCAAAGGAATGTGGCAAGGATCAAGAAAATTTCCTATAATAACTTTTCTCTTCTTGAAAATGAAATAGAATGCTCAATCTATAACAACTTTGGGCATGAATAATCTGAATGTAGGATTAAATTTCGGCAAATATCTCAAAAGGAGAAAACTCCATTAAATCCCAAAATATGGAGAAAGAGAGAACTGTAAACAGAAATATGTGGTATAGCCTTGTATGGAGAAGGACAAAAAAACTAGTGGTACATCGACAGTGGATGCTCAAGACATATGATAGGTGAAAAAGAAAAACTACACTCATATAATGCCTTAGAAAAAGAAAAGAGTGTCTCATTTGGAAAAGACACTCCTGTTGTCATAAAAGGTAAAGACTTTATTTTCTTGAAAGAAAAAGTTAAAGTTGGGAATGTTATGTATGTTGATGGCTTATAGCATAACTTTTTGATTGTGAGTCAAATGTGTGATCAAGGAAATGAAGTAGTGTTTCAATCAAATGGATATGTTGTTTGTGAGCTTGATGCAGGAGAAACCATGATCAAAGGTACAAGAATACCAAACAACCTATACATACTCAAGGGAGGAAAACAATAGTGCTATCTAAGCAAAAATGATGAAAACTGGCTATGGCACAAAATATTGGGACCTCTAAGCTTTTCTCAAATAAGAAAAGCATGTAGATTCCAGGCTATTCATGATCTTCCAGATATCAACATTCCTGAAAATACTATATGCAAATCATGTCAATTCAGTAAGCAAACTAGATCTCACTTCATCGAAAAGGAAGAGTCAACTAGTAAGACTCTTGAACTTGTTCATACTGATTTATGTGGACCATCAAGGAAAAAGTCACCTCGTGGAGAAGAATACTTTATATTGTTCATTGATGATTTTTCTAGAATGTGTTGGATAGGTCTTCTAAAGCATAAAGATGAAGCATTTGAAAAGTTCAAAGCCTTCAAATCTTTGGTTGAAAATGAATTAGATCATAAAATCAAATTCCTCAGATCTAATCGAGGAGGGGAATTTACATCAGATGAATTATTTGACTTTTGTGAACAACATGGAATAAAAAGGCAGTTCTCCACTGCAAGGACTTCTCAGCAAAATGGAGTGGTAGAAAGGATGAACAGAACTTTTCAACAAATGGTTCATGCTATGCTAGATGAATCTAGAACTCCTGCAACCTTCTGGGGTGAAGCTGCATTCGCTGCTGTCACTATTCTCAACCAAGAAAATGTTCAGGTAAACAACACTCAAACTCCACATGAACTTTGGTATGGTAAGACTCCTACTGTAAAATACTTCAAAGTTTTTGGAAGAAAATGTTACATCAAAAGGGCTAATGAAAAACTTGGTAAGTTTGAACCCAGACTAGATGAAGGTTTTCTTCTTGGCTACTCTTCCCGAAGTAAAGGATATAAATGTTATAATAAAAGACTTGGGAAAATTATTGAAAGTATTGATGTTGTGGTTGATGAAACATGAAAAAATAAAAAACAGATAAAAACTGAAGATTATGACAATGAAGAAGATGAGGATCAATTTCCCTCATCAAATCACACTTATTCTAAGGAAGAAACCAATGAACCACCAAAAGAAGAGATAACAGTAGAAGAAAAGACTCCGTCTAGGTATGTTCAGAGAAATCATCCAGAAACTCAAATTTTAGGGGAAAAAGGGGCAGGTGTGCAGACAAGACGAACTATTGCAGAAGCCTCAAGCTATCTAGCATTACTATCTACCTCAAAATGTAAATGAATCATGCAAATATGAATGTTGGGTCAAGGCCATGAATGAAGAACTTGATAAAATTGAAAAGAATAATACTTGGGAATTAATTCCTAGACCTCATGATAGAAATATCATAGGAACCAAATGGATATTCAAAAACAAATTGAATGAAAATGGAGAAGTTATCAGAAACAAAGCCAGACTCATTTGCAAAGGATATGCTCAACAAGAAGGTATACATTTTTAAGAAACTTTTTCAACTTTTGCTAGACTTGAAGCCATAATAATGTTTCTTTCTCTTTCTAGTTTTCAGAAATTCAAAGTATACCAAATGGATGTAAAATCTACCTTTCTTAATGGAGACTTAGAAGAAGAAGTCTATATTGAAAAACCATAAGGATTCATTCTTGGAAATGATGCAAAACTTGTATGTGAAGGAGAATCACACAGCCATATCACAAAGCCATAAAACCATATGTACAACGAATTAACTCACAAACAATAAACTGGTGGAAAAGGCAAAGAGCCATTATGTGGTCTCTCATGCTCATGTAATTCTCTCTCATATCAAATAATTTAATAATACATTTAAATACATGAGCAAGTGGTCTAAAGATAGTGTGTCTATCTTAGATTCACTTGGTTGAGACAATTTCTCAACTTACACACTAACTTAGGAGAGCTAGTTGGAGAGAATCTCTCATCCAAACTAGAATCCTTAGTTTGAGGAATTCTCATGATTTTATTTATTTAATTTAATAATTGGATTTACTATTTTTGTTTAAGAGAGTGAGGCTAACATTCCCCCCCCAATGATAAATCCAAAATGAACAAGGAACCATCTTCCAAGTTCTCAAGTTGATCCTCAAAAAAACATTTGCCTGAAAACCACCAAAGCTGGATGCTGAAAAAAAACTCAAATCTGATGAGAACATGAATCAGCTACATGTCTAATTCATCTCTGAATGCCGCTTGACAACTCCATCATATGCCAAGTTGCAAAAGGATTCAACTGTCCTTTTCTTGAAAATAGCATCCGGTGTCCACTAACACAATTTAATGAACGCCCACTAGTGTATTTGTTGATGATGATCACCCACTGGCTGAAGATGTCGAAAAACAACTCAATGTTGCTTTTGCTATGATGAAAGCTTCTCACTGCTGCTTTTGTTGTCGATCGCCCACTTGAGAATTTGCTGATGCTTAATGCTGAAGAAAAATGCCCACTGGCTCATGAAGATGCCCACTGGCTCCTTTGTTGATGTTGTCGAGACTTTCATTCTGACAACCACTTCTCAATTTCATTGGCATTTTCCCCCCTTTGTCAGTTGAAAGGAGATACAACCTTCTCCAAAATATATCTGAACTCTCCCCCTGCAGGTGTAGAAGAGTTTCATTGCTGTACTCCCTCGTTCAACGGCATGAGAGTACCATCATCGGTTCACTGTTGGCTACACTATGTGTGATTGTAGTTGGTTGTAGAACTGAGACAATATTTTGACTGAGGATGACCATTCCCAAGGATCGATCGAAGTTTCTTATGTATGTAAAGGTGTATGAACCATTCCCTTTATGCATATAAAAATAGACCTACCATACAATATGTGTCTTTTCAAAAGAAATCACCAACGATATAAAAAAGACACAGAGATGTTAACTAATCCAATGCAGAGACATCAAACAACGCACACCTCACGCAACTGGCTTCCACACATAGTCCTCCAGATCTTCTAGCAATTACAGCTACAACGCAGGACTGACTCCTCCACCTCACAAATGCATGTATAATGTTGGTTCTCCTCACGATGATTCATTGTTGGCTACACTTCCACGTTGATCATTTCTTGAAATTGGACTCCAAGCTGGTCATTTCTTAAACTCGACTCCACCACGTGTAACTATGTTCATAGGCAAACATATTGGATTCTTTGCACTGCTTCCCTTTTTTTTTCTGAGTTTGCTTCATCTCATTTTCTACGTGAACAAGTGCTTGAACAAAAGGTCAAACTGGAGTATGTTCCCTCCAAAGAATAGGTTGCTAATATATTTACTAAGTAACTGCCCAAAGATATATTTGAATATCTTAGACAAAAGTTGGGAGTAGTTGTTGCATCATCCTATTGGTAAATCCTATTTTCTTCAAATAAAGGTGGTTATACGTGAGTTTCACAAAGTGTAGTCGCGTAGATACGCGGGTTTTTGTGAGCATAGTTGCATATACATTGGTTTGAAGGAAAGTAGTGGACCAGACTAAGGAAAAAGGGGTCTGCTATGGTTTTGTCAATTATCTGCTCTGTTTGATGATGGTTTCACTCTACTAATAACATGTGGAAATATACTGGTTCTCATAAAGTTGTTGATAACTTGATGTATATCTGATTGATGATGATGCTTTGATATCTCTTACTGACATATGCAATGATCAAATTTGACAGTGAACAGGCGGAATAGGTTCAGGGGGAGAGCATGGTTGATGATAGTTTGGGAACTAATGATGGACATATACAGGTTGCTAGTCTAGATGTTGATCGAAAGATGTTGCTAAAGGTGTCGATCATATGATAGTTGTTGATGACTATCATGGTCTTGTCTAAGATATTTGGTCTATGTTATATATGTCATGTACATCTTTTAATGTAAAGGTCATAATTTGTAACCCCACTATTTGGGATGGATGATGTAATGTTTTTGTTTTGACATGTATAAACAATTGGTATATCCCCACTTGGTTGAGAGATGGATGTATGTATGATCCATTGGTGATAGGAAGGTCATTTTTGATGTATGTATAGAGTCATGTTCTTCTTTTAGAACATATTTTTGTAAACCTTGCTTATGCTCAAGGGCAGCATGGACTCGATAATGGGAGCTCAATCAGCACACTTTAGCATATCAGAGAATTCAACATGCACTCAGGGGGAGCATGACCCTTTTCCCTTGATGTCAAAGGGGGAGAGTGACTTGGTATGGTTGTTGTTGCAATCAAGTCCAAAGGGGGAGATTGTTCACATTATGATGTATGTGTTGTACTTGATGGAAACCCACTTGTAGTAGAACAACTCACTTGTATATGGTAACTAGATGAATCTACATAAGAAATACTAGATGTGACAGAATGCATGATAGTAATGTTTACAGATGTGATGAAATGTAGGGCAGATTCAAGGAATCAGTTCAGAAGGAAACTTACTCAGATGAAAGGTCACAGTATAGCAACTAAACAGCAAAGAATGGTAGATCAGACTTCAAAGAATGAAGAAAGAGAGGTATACGCAGGTTCACCATTGACCAAGCTGCGTATACATGCAGGTTCACTGTATACATGTCGCATATACGTACACATGCACTTTCATAGAAGGAAAAGATATACCTTGGAAAAGTAAATTTTTGGTTCGAAGTATTTGGTCCATGGTATTTTGATCCATGGTATTGGTCCAAGGTATCTGGTCCAAGGTATTGACCCTAGGTATTTGGTCCTTGGTATTGAGAAAGGCCCAAAACTATAAGAGGAGAAAATCATAAGGCCGAGGTGTACAAGTATCAAATATATGATGAAGTGTGAGATCTAATATGAAGGTTATTGGCTTATGGTGGTGTTCTCGATCTGAACCAAGGATGAACCTTAGCGTTTGATGAAGGATAAGATCTAATGATGTATAGGATCTTAAGGCTTGAAGTGAATTATCTTTATGTGGTTTTATCATGTATAACTGGCGCATGTTGTAGTCTATAAATATGATGATCTGGGTATGACTGAAGTCTGGAATAGTTGTAATGTTTAAATCATCATTTACATATCTGTACACAAATTCACTTTAGAAAATGAGTGTATACACACTGGTTCTGCATATCAAAGCAGCGTATACATCATAAATTTGATTTGCAGATTTGTACATTGGTTCTCTTTGAGGAAAGCACGTATGCACGTAGGTTCGACACATGGAGATAGTGTATACCTTATAAAATATGTTTTATTTTCTTTTGTTTTCTATTGTAGTGTTTTGGGTTTTGGTTACTGTATTCTGGTGACATCATTCTGAATGATCAGATTGATGGGTTGTTAAAGTGATTGATTGATTCGGTTGTGGTTGGATCAAAAGGAGATTGGTTGATGCAGATATATTTGATGATTGAATGATGTTGTTGATGGATCCAGTCTGAAAATTTATGAAACATGGTCCCTGGTAGAAAAGAGAAGGTTGTAGCCTTATTTAGGTCGGCACATATGTACTAGTAAATATATCAGCTAGTTCAAGAGTTAGGGGGTTGTAGCTCCCTTCTAGTAGAAGCTGGAGAATGAGAGAAGGTCGCAACCTTCTACACATAGAAGCCTGCATACTGGTATAAGACTGCACCAGTACAAAAATTGTAAACAAAATTTTCTTATTACTAAAATAAGACAGAGATGACAACAGCAAGTGGTTTTTACCCACATTGGGTTTCCACCTTATATCTTGGTGTTCTTGTGTGTTGCTTAGGTGTGATGCGTTATTCTTATTTTACTACATTGTCTAATGAATTCCTGATATACTGATTAAAGTTCAATACATGATAATTTGCGTAAATCTAAAGATATCTTCATATACGCTGGTTGCATTAAGTACAATTGTGTATACACGCTAGTTCACTGAGCTAAAGTAGCATATACAAATCATTTTTTGAAAATTAAATTATTGATATGATAATAATGATTCACCCCCCCTCTCAGTATTATTTCCAATAGACTCTTCAACTACTACATGATTGTTACATTCTACTATTGACACTTGGTCTTTCACTTTTACAACATGTTACATTACAATCTACACATGTACCCATGTGAGACAAAATATGCTTGAGAAATCCATGCAAGATATCACTAAGACTCAAGAAGTTGTGGGAAGACCAACTCTTCAAGCTATGTGAAGCTCGTTTCGTGACATGCACATCATAGTCTTAAGTGCAGTCACACCAACAACATACTAATGCATAGTGTCTACGTTGATCTCAAAGTTTGTGCTGGTGGCTATGTGCATCAACTCATCAAAGTACATGTCCATCTCCAGTCAGACTTGGTTCTTTGACTTTGCCTTAGTGAGTGTGCCAATAGATGGGATCACATGTGTGCACATAATGAAATCCATGCTCCTAAACACATGTGCATGTGAAGCCTACAAGCCAATGATGAACTGCAGGAGTTCCTCATAGTTCCGGATCTGACTTCATATGTTTTCCTTCCAATCTACCGCCTTTGGATTCATCATATTTGGAAAATGCAATGGGGCTCCTTTGTACCTCATTTTCCATGGTTGCATGCAATCAACAACAGTGTGCATCTTTGAAAAGATGTGTTCTCTCCTAGAATAGTGTTGTTGCCAATCATTCAGATGGAAAATTGACTTATGCATGGTGACAAATATGGAATACAACGTCCGCATGACTATCTCCAGAGTGGGTAGTTATCACTCTCTTCAACTCTGCTCTGGCGGACGTTGTAACATGTTCTCCTCCCTGCTTGGGTACCTGTAACTCCTTCACCATACGCTCATTCTCCGCTATCTAGAATATAACACTCGAGCTGGTGGCTTCGCCATATTCTTTGGTAGCATCGACCAATGATACTGGATGACTGCACACATCATATACGATCACTTTTTCTTCACACTGTGTCAGAGATATATGGACATCCGAAGTGGGCACTCTGTGTGACTGCACAACTCTGTGTTGTGACTCGTCGAAAGATATGTTGTACATCTCCACTTCTGAATTGTCTTCAAGGATGTTTGTGCCTCCTTGACCACTTGGAACTTGCTCTGCTTTTGGATCTAGTGAATTTGGTGGGGTGACCTCTTCGACCTGAGGCGTGAGGTCAATATCCTGATCTAGCTCTAGCTTAACCATATCCGTGTCCATCTGTTATAGCATATGTTCAATCTTTTGAGCCAAGTCCTACTCCAGCAACTGCTCACCTTGTCTGCTTTGTGCCAGCTACTTGGATGATTCTATAACTTGTATGGACATAGTTTCATCAATCTGTGCATGTTGCACCTCGTGATATACATGTTCATGTTGTGCTTCCTTCTCTCTTCTCCGCAGCTCCTGTTATTCCTTGAGTTGTTGCTTCAACTCGTGCAACTCCTTTTCTGTTTCCTCCATCCTCTGTTTCTCTCCTTGCCTTTGTGTGATCCTCCGGTCATGCTGTCACCTCTTAGCCTCAATTTCCAAAGCTACTTTCAACACAAGTGGATCTTCTTTGAACTTGCAGCTTTTTTCTACCTCTATGTTGTTAACAACCTTCCTCTTTCCTTTGTCACACACAGGTTTTCTACCCTCTGTTGCTGCTGATGATGCTACTCCCTGAGATGTTGCTTCGCTCTGCTTTTCTAACCAGTCTACAACTATGTTGATTGGTTCATTGAGCCTAGAGAAGTGATAGGAGTATCTCCATGGGTCTTCCTCAAGCCAATGACATGCCCCGTGGATCCAAGGATGTTGCACTCTCACATAGTGTTCCTTCACTAAGCAATGCGAGTCATAGAGGTTAAAACATCTGGTGTCAAAGGTGAATCTCTTAAATTCCTCTGTCTCGGCCTCAGCATGCTTGAGATTCTGAATCTCACACAACCTGATCCGCAAAGGAAGAGTGGGCTAAGGTGCCTTCTTCTTCATGTGCAGTCTCGCTAACAACATTTTCGAGATGGGATATTTGACACTTCTTGCATGACGAGCTTGTCCATGTAAAACTTCGGTAAAACATGTGGAGCCTTCTCTGTGATGTACATCCGTATGAAGGTACTAAGGGGTGAGGCATACCAATCTGTTATGTTGATCAATGCCTCCATTGCTTCCTGCAACATGCAAAGTGGTACTTGCTCAAATATCATTCTATAAACTGGGCTGACAAAGTGGTCTGATAACTGTATTATAACTCCACAGAAGTTGCATTTAGAGAACAACTTGCAATAAGTGTGCACAAAGGTTTTTGAAGGTGTCCATGCCCAACCCAAGCCTGGGAGCTGCTGACGAGCACAGACTACATCTAGTATGTAAGCAGAAATGCACATCTTTGCTTGCTAACCCTTGGGTGGATGTCAGGCTTCTGTTATCTATTCATTCAACCTAAGATCCAACATGTTAGACTAGTTGCAAGGTATTCCTTCACTCGCCAGTTGATCCAACACAATCAACCAACTTTGCAGGAAGGTCCCTATGCTCTCTTAGCCATATAAGCGGCATGAAAATATGACCAAGAATTGATATTCCTTCCGCAGTATCTTCATTTGGTAAACCTATTTGAATGTTTTCCTAAACTTGGCTGACTCTTTCACCCAACTCTTCAAGATATCTCTTAAGTTTGCACTTTTTTTGGGTCTGGTGAAGGGTTTCTCCATCGTGATCACTGGTTATGGCAAGTGATACATCTCCTGAAAGTCCTTCACCCTGAAGGTAGAAAGTTATGTTCCACTAACACTACTCAAAGCCACTATCTCAGGGTCAGTATGCAAGACAATCCAATGGATCATGTCCACACATGGACATGCAGGATATCTGCATGCAATCCAGTATAAGCCATACTTGAGTATGTTGATGTAGACCCTGCAGTCTTCCAGATTTTCCTCAAATGTTCCTGAGAATGTATCATTAATGTCCTGCCATTTCATCTTGATATCTTTGTCTATGAATAGTTTTGTGTCTTCACAAATAGGTAAGCGCATAGACACTTGCTCAACTGCATCTCCAGTTGCACTTTCAATGGTGTCCTTTGAACATTCTCTCTTGGAGGTTATTGTACTTGTACTGCTAAGATACAGATGAACACCTGCGATACCTGGAGACTGAGAAATACACATGGAAAGAAATATGTCAGTTGAAAACCAAAACCAACTTGAAGACGGACATGCAACATACTTAGGTGACTGACTGGAAAGATTGCACAATTTTCGTGGGAGGATGGGAGACTGACTACCAAAATTGCGCAAGGAATTGTCCTAACTATCAGTAGGTTGACTGACTGTTGAAACTATGCAATGGACAATCTATCCTAGCCTGCTGAGGACTAAAATTGAGCAATGTGAAATTTCAATCAGCAGTGACTACAAACCAACAAACTACATTTGCGCAATTTTTGGGGCCAGCAGGGCACTGTCTCTCAGAATTTTGCAGAATAAGCCTAGAGGCTAGTGTTGGGCCATATTTGCACAATTTATGGGAGGAATGCTGAGCCTTCACTCTCAGAGATGTGCATTTCCATCCGGGCAAGACAAGGTCCAGGACAAGGCAACCCAGACCCGCTAACGGGCGACTGAAAACATGAAAGGCCTAAATGCATGGCGAATCTTAGTGTAAATAGTGAGTGCGGGATTCCAAAAATGGGGTACAAGCATGTTTGTGATGCGATTCTTGGCAACTGCAATTTTCATTGCAGAAACAATTTCATGCATGCGACAGTAGTGAGATGCAATAAAAAACTTGAAATAATGCTTCTAAAAGCTAACATGCATTAAAATGATAGGAAGCATTCAAGAAAACCAAGCAAACCATTCTCACACAAGTTGAAATACAAAAATCAATAGAAAAGAAGCAAAAGCCATGAAGAGCGGGCTTACCCAGAAAAAGATGAGTTGAATGTGTCGAATGCTCCTAGATGTGATGTGGGATGTCAGGGTTCCAGGATCCATGTGAAGAATGAGCTCTAAAGCTCCAAATAAATAAGTTGATAAGATCGAGGCTTATGACGTGCATGCCACAAATCTACGAAAAAGTGACACTTGGTGGGAGGTTTCTAAAACAACTTTTTCATGTAACCTCTAGCTGCTAAAAATGGATTCCTAAAATCAAGCGATGTTTTTTTCTTTTTTATTTTTTTCTTTTTCAGAAAAAGTAGCCCATGCATGCAAATCAAGATTTCTCAGTCCTAGAGGGGATCAGTCAACCTAAGAGCACATGCAACAACCTACAAGATTGAGAATGACATTTGCACAGTTTCTGGGCTGAGAAAGTTTGGTTGTCCCTCATGTATTGTGAAATTTCTGGACTGAAGCCCTAGTTGTCAGTCAGAATTACAGAAATCTTTAGATGAAGCCCAATGTAATCTTAGAAAATTATATATTACGGAGCAATGGAACACATAAAATATTGCAGAAATATAAACACAGAAAACACACAAAACAAGAGAGACACAGATATACGTGGTTCACCGAGTTTGGGCTACGTCCACCACGAATAGCCAATCCTTCCTTTCTATTATCCAGCAAAATGAAGAGACACAACCTACAGAAAATCCGCTGTAATATCCTTTGTTTTCTCTCACAGTCTCACCTCTCTGTTTCTCGCTCACATAATACACATCTATCACATAGCCTCAAATACAATGCCCTCATACAAAGAGAGGGGTTGCCTTCTAGGGGAAAAACCCTAAACTAAACATAAGTTCTACCGTCAGATCATCCGCCTAATGAACGGCCTAGATTGACTAGAAATTACTATACTTTTACAAGGCAATTTTACATTTATTTTTGGCTTCGGGGGTGCTGTCCCCGAGCCCCCACCGGGGGACCGCTGGCCCCCAGACCCCCGCGGGGGGGATAAGTCCCCCCCCGCACCCCCCCGTGTGGAGGGGTGTACAAAACTTCCTGGGGTATACATCCGGCTGAAACAAAGACCTCTGAACAATCATGCTCCACACACAACAATCTCCCACTTGGAGAATGATTGTAATAACTCCACCGCTGCTTCATTTGCTGGACAATGGCTCCTCTTTGGACCTGGTTGTTTCTCATCTTCATCGTCATCCTTGAAGACCAATTGAAACTGAGCATGTTCTCAGTTTCTCCCTGGTTACAACTTTTGTTAGCATATCTGGAGGATTCTGGCTAGTGTGTATCTTTTCCAGCTTCAACTCTCCATCTTCCAACACTGATCGTATGAAATGATACTTGAGTTGTATGTGTTTAGTCCTGGAATGAAATGCTGAGTTCTTTGCAAGATGAATGGCACTTTGGCTATCACTGTATAACTTGCCCATATCATGCTTCTTACCCAACTCACCCATAAACCTTTGTAACCAAATCATTTCTTTACTAGCCTCTGTAGCAACAGCATACTCTACTTCTGTTGTTGAAAGTGCAACAACACTTTGGATTTTTGAAACCCAACTGACAGCTGTTCCTCCAATAGTAAATACATATCCTGTAGTGCTCCTCCTGTTATCTCTGTCACCTGCCATATCTGCATCAACATATCCTTGTAGGGAGATGTTTGAACCACCAAAGCATAATGCTTGATTTGTGGTACCTTTCTAATATCTGAGAATCCATTTCACTGCCATCCAATGTTCCTTTCCTGGATTTTTCATGTACCTACTTACAACTCCCACTGCATGTGCAATATCAGGCCTTGTGCAGACCATTGCATACATTAAGCTTCCAACTGCTGATGCATATGGAACTTTAGACATATAATCCATGTCTTCTTGGGTCTTTTGGCACATTTCCTTGCTAAGTTTGAAATGGCTAGCAAAAGGTGTACTAACTGGTTTTGCATTGTGCATGTTAAATCTTTTCAACACCTTTTGTATGTACTCATTCTGAGACAATGTTAATTTACGATTTTTCCTGTCTCTAGTTATTCTCATACCAAGGATTTGTTTTGCAGCTCCCAAATCCGTCATTGCAAATGAATTTTCCAATTTTCTTTTGAGCACATTTATTTCTTGCATGTTAGATTCTGCAACAAGCATGCCATCTACATACAATAATAATATAATATAGCTACCATCATTTTGCTTTTTCAAATAAACACAATGATCAGAGTGACATCTAGTATAACCTTGTTCAGACATAAACTTGTCAAATTTTAGATACCACTGCCTTGGAGCCTGTTTTAAGCCATACAAGCTCTTCTTCAACCTGCACACTAGTTTCTCCTTCCCTTTCACCTCATATCCTTGTGGTTGCTGCATATATATCTCTTCCTCCAAATTCCCATGGAGAAAGTTTGTCTTTACATCTAACTGCTCAAGATGAAAATCTTCAGCTGCTACAAGACTTAAAATAGTTTTGATTGAAGTCATTTTAACAACAGGAGAAAATATTTCATCAAAATCAATACCTTTCTTCTGTGCAAACCCCTTCACCACAAGTCTAGCTTTATACCTTTGTTTTCCTCCATCTTCTTCCTTCAGCCTGTAAACCCATTTATTCTGCAATGTTGTTTTACCTGCAGGCAACCTGACTAAGTCCCAAGTCTGGTTATGTGCTAAGCAGTCCATCTCTTCTTTCATGGCTTGCTCCCACTTCTTCCTAGTTTCTACCTGCACTGCTTCTTCATAACATTCGGGTTCACCAGAGTCAGTCAACAATAAATAATATAATGAAGGGGAGTATCGTTCAGGGGGTCTACTTATCCTGGTAGATCTTCTAACACCACTTTCAGGTGTTTGGGGTGCCTGTTGCTGTTGTGGTGGTTGCTGTTGTTGATTATTATTATTTTCAGGCACCTTTACCTTTTCAGTGATGTCATCAAGAACTACGTATTCCTTGTTTTCGTTTTCTTTCTTCTTTTCTTGCAACTGATTCTTATACAAGACCTTTTCATTGAATATTACATCTCTGCTCCTAATGATTTTGTGATTTTCATAATCATATAAGCGATAACCAAAATCATTAACACCATATCCAATAAAGGTACATTTCTTTGACTTTTCCTCAAGCTTTGTTCTATTTTCTTTATCAATATGGACAAAGGCCTCACAACCAAAATGCTTTAAAAAAGAGTAGTTTACCTTTTTACCTGTCCATGCTTCCTCCGGAACACCACCATCCAAGGAACTTGAAGGCCCTCTGTTTATTAGATAAACAACAGTATCTACAGCATCTGCCCAAAACTGTAAAGGCAATCCTGCATGCAATCTCATGCACCTTGCACATTCCATGATTGTTCTGTTCATCCTTTCTGACACACCATTTTCTTGTGGTGTTCTTGGAACTGTCTTCTCTCTACGAATTCCATGCTCTGAACAGTACCTACCAAATTCTTTGCTGCAATATTCACCTCCATTATCTGATCTAAGACACTTCAATTTCTTTCCTGTCTCAATCTCAACCAAAGCTTTCCATTTCTTAAAAGTATCAAATACATCAGATTTATTCTTAATACAATAAATACAAGTTTTTCTAGTTGCATCATCAATGAAGGTAACATAATAATGAGAGCCACCAAGAGATGATACCTAAGCAGGTCCCCATACGTCTGTATGCACAAGCTCTAATTTTTCATTCTTCTTTTCTTTCCCAACTCTGAGAAATCTGACTCTCTTCTGTTTTCCATAAATGCAGTTCTCACAGAAGTCCAAATCAACATTCTTCAAACCCCGCAACAAATTCCTTGAGTGAAGAATCTTCATCCCCTTTTCACTCATGTGTCTGAGCCTATGATGTCGTAATGCTGCATCTGCTCCTTTGGAAGTTAAATCATTAACAGAGTTAGAAATACCATTGCATAAATACAATGTACCAACCTTTTCGCCTTTTGCTATTACCAGGGCTCCTTTGGTGACCTTCCAAGCTTTATCTGTGAAAGTTGTCACACAACCTTCACCGCCTAACTGCCCTGTTGAAATCAGATTTTTCTTTAGATCTGGAACATGCCCTACCTCCTTTAATAGCCATTGGTTTCCATTCTGCTGTTTTACAAGAACCTTACCCATTCCAACGATTTTACAGGGTTTGTCATCACCTAGACGAACTTGTCCAAAATCTCCTTGAACATAGTCATGAAAGTATTTCTTATCAGGTGTGGCATGGAATGAAGCCCCTGAATCTACCACCTAGGAATCAGTAATATTTTCGAAAGAAAGAATCAAAGCATCTTGTAACACCTCACCTGTCACATTTGCTTCATCATTGTTTTCTTGTTGTGCATCTCCTTCTTTTCCCTTCCGAGATCTATAGTCTTTCTTTAGGTGTCCTTTCTTTCCACATTTCCAGCACACTATCCCCGATCTGGACTTAGACCTGCCTTTCCTTGATTTACTGCGATATCCTGAGCTCTTTCCTCTTTCCATTTTTCTTCCTCTAGACTCTGCACTCAAGGCATTTCCCGATGTCTCACCGGAGCTTTTCCGTCGCATTTCCTCGCTAAGGATAGCACCGACAACATCATCAAACTTTAAAGTACTAGATCCGGAAACGGAGTTACTAATGGCCATTACCAAACCATTCCAAATTTCTGGTAATGAGCACAAGAATAACAAAGCTCTAACTTCATCGTCAAAGATTACCCGTACAGAACTTAACTGACTTGTAACTGTATTAAAATCATTTAAATGGTTTGCAACAGATCCACCTTCTGACATATTCATATTAAATAACTGTTTCATAAGAAATACCTTATTTGAGGTCGAGGGTTTTTCATATAGTTTCGACAACTTCTGCATCAAACCCTTTGTCGTGGTTTCCTTCGAAATGTTGAAGGCGACTGACGCATCAAGGCACAACCGTATTGTTCCGAGTGCCTTTCTATCGAGAAGGCTCCATTCTTCGTCTTTCATACCTGTCACCATCTTTGTTTTTCCGCCCAATGGTAGGTATAGATCTTTCTGATATAGATAATCTTCCATATGCATCTTCCACAGCGAGAAGTTTTGGCCGTTAAATTTCTCGACCCTAAACTTACCATCTTCCGCCATTTCTCCCACTCGAACCAGGAACCCTTCTTTCCTGCGAGTTTATCAGCCAAATAGACCCTCGGCTCCAATACCAGTTGTTAGAAAATTATATATTACGGAGCAATGGAACACATAAAATATTGCAGAAATATAAACACAGAAAACGCACCAAACAAGAGAGACACAGATATACGTGGTTCACCCAGTTTGGGCTACGTCCACCCGAACAGCCAGTCCTTCCTTTCTATTATCCAGCAAAATGAAGAGACACAACCTACAGCAAATCCGCTGTAATATCCTCTGTTTTCTCTCAAAGTCTCACCTCTCTGTTTCTCGCTCACATAATACACATCTATCACACAACTTCAAATACAATGCCCTCATACAAAGAGAGGGGTTGCCTTCTAGGGCAAAAAACCCTAAACTAAACATAAGTTCTACCGTCAGATCATCCGCCTAATGAACGGCCTAGATTGACTAGAAATTACTATACTTTTACAAGGCAATTTTACATTTATTTTTGGCTTCGGGGGGGCTGCCCCCGAGCCCCCGCCGGGGGACCACTGGCCCCCGGACCCCCCAGCCGGGGGGGATGGGCCCCCCTGAACCCCCACGGGGGGACAAGTCCCCTCCCGCACCCCCCCCTCATGGAGGGGTGTACAAAACTTCCTGGGGTATACATCCGGCTAAAACAAAGACCTCTGAACAAACATGCTCCACACACAACATGTAAGGATGCATTTCACATCTTTCAGAGGGAATGATACCTGGATGGATTGCGCATTTCTAAAGCCTGGCAGGCAGCCCAAATGGATTGCGTAATTTCCAGAGGGAAGGTTGTTTCCCCTCTAGAATTGCGCAATTTCTTAGTTGAGAATCATAACCAGAAAATGACTAAGTCCCAGAGTGTTAACCTGTCGGTGGGAGACAAACAATTTGACAATCACATGCTAGTAAGCCACTGAAGCTCAACTAAATCATTTTTACTTGGAAAATGCACAAGACATGCTGCTAAGGATGGTTGGTAGGGAGGCTCTGAAATGAAGCTAAGCTAAAATTTTGGAGGGTGGTTATAGCCACTACAACACTTGGCGACACACTGCTAGAACTCCAACTCTCTGAATGGACCTTGTTTCTTGAAAATCAAGTCTAACTCCTCCAGAAGTATTATTCAGTTCTTAGATCATCTTAGTTTCCATACTAGCTTAATTGAAATATGTACCACTTGTCATGCTCTTGGTCGGTCAACACACATTCCAAGCCAAGTCAAAATAGTTGTTTCGATTGTGGATGAGGGGTATATTGGTGCACAAGCAATATGATAGTCAGTGTCTAAGTTTCATCTCTGGTGTTTCTCTGCTACTAGTGCACCTGGACAGTACCCCGGCAGAGTCACGCAGTAACACAAGCATTGTTCTGCTACCAGTGAGTCTAATCAGTACCTTGATGGAGTTACTTGCATCACCTCTTTCCGCAGGAAGCCTTTCTCTTCTTTCCCCTTATTCATTTTCAAATTTTTCACATTTTCATTTTTTCATTTTTCATTTTTCAAGAACTGTGCATAAGCACTTATTTATTTCAGAGGCAAAAGAGGGATCCCGACTTATTGAGAGTAGAAGAGGTTGCTCCTTCAAAGAAGTATTTTGTATATACCTCTGGCATACTTGTTAATATTTTCCCCCTCACCTACTCTAATTTACTGAGCTGACAAGGTTTAACCCAAAAACAACCAATTAGATTAGGTGGTACTAGTTAGTGCACAAGGAATGTGTTTTCATCAAGGTTCACTTTGAACAGAACATATTTTCCATTGGTGTATCATTGATTGAAGACAACAAGTTCTACATAAAGAGAGGGGACAATAGATAACCAAGTACTGACAATTGTACAAGTCCTCTTTTACTTTACCCTCCTTATTTCAAGAGTCACACATAGTTTAGTGCGAAACTAACCTACGGACGTAAACAAGTAAACAAAAAGGAACAAAACAAATAGCAGAAGAAAATACGAAAGCAAAGAAAGTAAGAAAAGAAAGCAGGCAAGAAAAAAAACAATAAAGAAAGAAAGCAAACATGCATGCAAGTAAACAAGAAAAAATAAAGCACTATTCCTCCTCCTAAGCTAACGGTGCATGGGTTTGATCATGTGAAATGATATTTTCAATGCAACCACCGGTGCATTGGTTGGCCCATGTTGGTGAAGGCATGGTTCATGAAGAGAACAGTAAGGTGAACCAACAAACATGAAATATATAACAATGAAAACAAGCACACTCTGAGTTTAAATGTGTCTGCAGAAAAGAAAAAAGTGAAAGTGCATGACATGCACTTTGTGGACCTACCATGGTGTTGTACTATGCTATGTGTAGATGTTAATCATATGCATTCTATTAATTGTGCCATGGAAGAAAATGTGAGAAACATAGACAACTTGCAATGTGCAAGTGTGCTTACTATGTAAGATTCCTCCAGTGCATGAGCAATTAGATCATGTGGTTCGAGTGGAGGAAGCGAAATTTGTGTTAGATTGATCTCCAATGCATACAGATGAGTGATGAGGAGCCTTGGGTTTTTCAACAATTCCCTGATCAGAAGTGAAACCAACCTCAAGACAGTGAGGGCTTGACATAACCATCAGCTCGGGCTAAAGTGCCTCAACAGGCTGCAGGGTTTCGACTTCATTGACAGATAGATCATCATAAACAGGTGATTTTGAAAGATCAATACCGATAGAATCAACATCATGATCGAATATGGGAGTAAATGGATCACGACAACTATGATCAGAAAAATAAATGATTTCATTGACATCATGATGAGATAAATCAAATAGAGGGGTAGATGAGAAACAAGAATGTTCACGCTCTTCGTTTCTAGAAAAGGCGGATGAAAAATAAAGTGGATTTTCAATGAAGAATTTATCTTCTTCGTTGTCGAATGATTGAATGACATCGGGCGTGTTCTGCAAATGATCGACAATGGATGCATCCATGGATGGATTTACACAAGGAAAATCAGATATAGTAGAATCACCAAATATGCCAGGAAAAAGCAGAGGAGGCGTGAATAGAATGAGGCCATCCTTCAGCGTGGGTTGATATTCAAGTTCCCAGTCATACTCATCATAAATGACACCGCAGGTTAGTTGTGAAACACCGACTTCGTTGGTACCTTGATCCTCATTCACAATAGGTGTTATCGGGAAAACTAGTGTCCATTCAAAGCTGCTAGTCCCACTAAGATAGGTAGCTATCTTAGAAACAAAGAAACTAAAGTCACTTGTGTTTTCCTTTATGAGAGATAGATGAGAGAGAAGCAGAGAGTACCAACCTCAGTCTTTCGCTAGTCTCCTTGATTGTTTCCTCTCTCCTTTGATAGAGCTTTCGCCACTCCTTTCTCACTTGTCCCACTTCAAAGAACACCTGTAGAGTCAATGCAGCAAAATACCATCAAAGCATAGAGATCTATAACGATAAACAATGTAGGATCAGATGTACATTAACCATATAAATGTATATACAAATACAAGATTCAGAGATATACAAGCATATGGAGGAAAACTCAAATAGCTTTATTGATAGAATTAGTAGAAGAGAGGATTACAACCAAGTTATCTGATCCAGCATCATCCTCCCAGCATGAAATCCCTCGTCACCTCATACAAAGCAGGATCACCCAACAATGTCTTTAAAGAGAAACCAACAACACTTCCTTGCAAATTACAAAATTCCAGCCTCTGGATCTCTAGGATGAGGGATCCATATATAGATTTTTACAGGAGAGTGAGTCAGCTTCTAGGATTTTGAGTAGTGTCATTTCACTGATATTTCTTGGTTCCAATTGGAGATTTCAGATCTCTTACTCATCCCTGGGCGAATTCAGAGAGGCAAGTGTCACATGAGCAGTTTCTAGAAGATTCTCTAGGTTTCCACCTAGTGAATTGTTCTGTCATTTGTCTGCTCTCTCTCATTGCACCCTACAGAAGGGCTTTCTAGTATGCATCACACCCCCCATGTGTAATAGGTGAGATGCATCACACCCTATGCATGGAGCAGTTTGTATGGTCCCGTTTTGACCAGTTCTGAGTAGTTTTTCATGGAGAACTTCTGGGAGATGATGTAATCAACTGAACTTGTTCCTTTAGGGTATGAAACAACACTTTTAGGGGTTTAGAAGCCCTTGGTTTAAGGAAATATGTGATTGGGTTTGTATTGCCCAAATATGTCTATAACAGTTGCCTCGTAAAGCATGAGGTCGTAAATACTTTGATGTCAGGTGAAATGCTTTATAATGAGGATCCGAGGTTTTTTCGAACTGGAAGGTGACCTATAATAAGCTACAATACAATACATTATCTTCACAATATTTTCATGATCTGGCTAAGGTGGGCATTCCCATGCTCAAATTTATAAATTCATATTCATGTACATAAGACATACAATCATATGTGTGGTAGACTGATAATTCTGGTAGAGCAATCATCCTTTAGTTTGGCTGATTATCTATGCAGTTGTGATGTACATTTGATGTCTTTACTTTCCTAAATATATCGCAGCCCGGATGGATGAAACCAGATCCGAGGTCTTCAAACTTGTTCAATCTTCGCCCGAAGTACAAGTTGATCCATGTGAAAAGATGTTCTAATGTCGAACATGGAAAGACATCGCCTGATTATCAGCCAATGATGTAAGTTGTTAACAGGCGCAAGAGGAATCACTGATAATGATGATGACCCTCAAGGTATTGTAGTACAATTCACGTGGTGTGAATACATGAGTTGATGTTGAATACCACGTAAAATCTTTCGGTCAAAGGCCATTGATGTAAACGTGTCGCCGGAAGTGAGAAACTTGCCATTGAGGCATGCAAGCTTCAAAGTACTAAAAGGGTTGTCCCTAAGTCAACTTCTTGGATAATGAGTTGATGTCGATAAGAAGTGACCCGTCGTAGGAGGACCTTGATGAATCCCACATCTACGACTCGGAATGGAGCAAATGATTTTGTGGAGGTGAAAACGATCTGATGATACAAGGTTCAGGGTGGCGGTCATGAAAAAAGGAGAGTGAAGGTATTGCAGTGGATGAGGCGTTAGCTAGGTTGGTGAATTCTCTAAGTGACTTCTCTTGAACATATCGGTGACACTGAAATGGATTGGTAGTGTTAACCCTAAAAATGGATGGTACGGTGGACCAATGGTGATATGCCAGGTGAACGGAATAACCCAACTCGACTCAATCATGGTGACGAAGTGAAAGTGGCATGTTCAAGAGCGACCTGCTTCCAATGAAGCTATTCAAGTTTTCTTCCCTTTTCCCCTAGTCATTGCTGACCAATACCTCTTTATTTTTGTCAAGCTTGAGGAGGATAACACATGCTTATTCTATAATTTTCCCTTCGGGCAAACCTGTCGCTATGTTTTAACGAGCCTAGAGACAGTGAAATTCGCCCTTGTCTACATGGACAAGTTTGTCGCTATTGTTTTAACGAGTTTAACGACAAATATAACTCGGTCCTTTTCAATTTTAGAGAGTCTAAAAAGGGATGGAAAGGCAACTCCAGTGGTCCTTTTTTGTATTGTAATCCCTTAATTCCGAAAAAGTATAAAATAATACGAAAGGGATGACTTTTCGATAGTTTTAACAAGCCGAACAAGACAAGCACTCTATATTTTTGTGTAATAATCCCTTAGGTCCAAAAAGATTAAAATCTAGAGGAGGGATGGCATTTCTGATCGCTTTAACGAGCTAGAGAGGCCAACTTCTTGGCAATCTTTTCATATTTTACGAGTCAAATGAAAAGAGCTTAAAGGAGACTCGTTTTTTGAGGAACGAGTGATGTTTTTGGATAGCAACTGGTTCCAGGTAAGTTTTGGAACTTTTCAATCACAGCATTGTAAATAAGGTGGCTAATAGAATCACTCATCACATTTGTTCCTCAAAAGGGGTAAACAATCAAATGGAGGCATATGATCAGCTAAAAAGAGTGGAGGTGATGGTAAGAACACGACCAAGGTTCAAAAGCTGATAATTATGTGATCGCAATCGTTATTTATCGGAGGTGGGGTTCATTTTTTAATGAGCTTAAACTTTGGGGGAACATTTTCTCATTGCTAGGTTTATTTTTTAACGAGCTTGAACTTCACGTAAAACTGCTCATGGTTAGGTTTATTTTTTAACGATCTTGAACTTTGCGTAAAACCGCTCGTGCCAGTCATGTAATAAGGATGTCTTATCAGAAGGTTTATTTTTTAGGGAGCTTGCCCCATTCGCAACTTTGATCCGAAGCCTTTCGTATGCAAGCTAGGAATGACCAACTACTATCCTAGGGGTTAAAGAACTACTATGGTTAGGTAGGATAGTCTCTCGGTGGGAAACAATCTCCTTTACTTTGCCGATGCCATTTGGCCCTTGCAAAGGTAGTTGGTTGATTTGACCAATCACCTAACTTAAGCAGTCGAAGTTAGTAAAAACTACGGGGTTAGAGTTACGCTGGTTGCTTTTCACTTGTGTAAAAAAGGTTTTCATGCCCCGAAGTATAAAGTAGAGTCTCCAGGGCACCATATGGAAGTTCTTGCATTAGCAAGATTGTTCCATCCGCGTCGTAGACAAAACACTTCCTTAGCGATGTCCATCGAAATGGACAAAGGTGACTGTTGTCAGTGCCAATCACATAACCTTTAACAAGGGAATCCTTTTACATTCCAAATCCATTTTCCTAAATGGACAAGGGTATCATACTAGTCATATTCCTACGCAGAAACCTACCTTATATCTGGGGTTTTCCTGTCGAAGTAGACTAGGGCACATGCCTCCTGGGTTTCAGTCACAATCACCGAATCACTTGAAATCATCAGGTGGATGGACTAGAGATTGATTGGAAATTCCTTGTTCAAAAAGACCAGTTAGGGATGGCATTTGACTAATAGCTGTGTTTGAAATAGGGAAATAAAGTTGGTCTACTAGGTGGACCACTCTACCTTCATGTGGAAAACACATCACTCGAAAGAGTGAGTAAACGATAGCTCCCATGCTATAAATGTAGTCACACCGAAGGAGTAGATTGTAATCTATAGGTCCTTGGACTACCATCACGTTAAGATGATCGGTTTTCCTTCTCAAAGTTATAGGCAAATTTGGAAGGATCCCTAACGATTGATCGGTTCCTTTGTTGAAGCTTGTCAGATTTCGAATCTCAGGCAAAAGCGATGGTGAACCAAGTGCTTTCCAAGCAATTGAGGAAAGGATACTCGCAAAAGCCACTTCATCTATGATAGTACCAACCATGACCATTTTGTAAGCTTGTACTATGATTCGGAATGGTATATTAGATGGTAAACAGGGTCTGCCTAGTAGATTCCAATCGAAGGAAACAACTAGATTGCTTAGAGGTGGGACCGAATAAACGGTCGGATAAAACTCTAACGAACTTCCTTCCTGCGGTAAAGGAATGGGTAGATTTCCCCCATGTTTGTTGGAGTCTGTGTTTATGAAAAGAATTTGAACGGTGTCATTCTCATTCTCTTCGGTGACAGTATCATCTGAAGATGGACTCTCTGAAGACAAGATTGGCTCGACTGTTGACTCGACCTGTTGACCTTGGTCTAGTGTGGACACATAGGGTTTATCTTCAATGATAGGTGTTTTGACGAACAACAACAGTGCGTCAGTTGGATTTTCAACCAGCGATGGACACGACAAGAGTTTCTTGTATCCAGGAGGAAGTCGCTACAGTGAAGCAAGATGTTTATCCAAGACTCTTTTAGCTTCGTCTAGGAAGGGACAACGATGGAGGGCATGATCACCTTCACACAGTCTACAAGGAAATTTAGATCTTCCTTTTTATCCATTGACTTTGTTTCACTAGTTGATGGTGTGCTCTCAACATGATTGTCAGAGGTTGAAGACACCGAATTGTGTAAGCAGGGAGACCAGTCCCTCAAGATCCATGGGATGCAGGGACAATGTTGATAGCAGTCTCCCTTGCAAATGACACATGGAGATTTAGGTTTGGAAGGTGCAATGTTTGGATTTTCGCCAGATGATGCACGATTGCCCCCTTTTGCTATTGGATTCTTCTTCTTCTTCTCCTTCCCTTTTTTCTTCTTCTTAGTTACTTGGTTTTTAGCATTACTAGCTTCTCCAAGCAAAGAGGAAGAAGGAGAGGGAGAAACAAATGAAGTAGAAGGTGGGGGAGAAATTTCAGTGTCATCTGGTTGCTGATTTGATTGCTGAGGAATTGCGGTGTTTTGAATGACAGAGGTCGAGAAAATCCATACTGGCGGGCCAATTGTGAGTCTTGGAAGGGACAATGTAGCCATATGTGGAGCACCAACATCTCCCTAAGAAGAGAAAGGGATAGGATTTCCCCAAGGGGAAATCCTTGATTGGTAGACTCCATTTTCTCAACCTAAGACCAATGAGGGAATAATGATGTTATTCCAATTAAAATAAATTTTATGATGCTTTGAAACAACTTGCTTTTTCAATTTTTAAGAGTCGAGAAAAAGGTAAATATGACTCTAGTCGTCTTCGATTTTTAATGAGCCTGAAGTGACAAGTGCTCAGATGGACCTTTTCTTTTAAGGAGTCTGAAAAGGAACAAAAGTGACTACTCTGGAAATCTAGATAGAGGGATTACCAAACCAATCGCAAAACTACAGAATACTTTTTATGGTATGGCAATCAATCTTCCCGAATGTTGTGCTCAATGCATTGCAATTGATAGGGCGGTAGACACAGCTTCGTAAGGATAAAGGATGTAGCTTATTTTGGTCTCCCAATATATACTCGACGATATGTGGGAGAACAAGTCCATACTGGCACTTGTCATCTCAAAGGGGAGGAATCACCCAACCTACGATGAAAGCGATAGTTACCAAGCTTTACGACGTCAGAATATGTCTCTAGCCTAGACTTCTAAATGTTGTGTGTTAGGTTCCAAAACGTTTTTATGTTCATTGAAGTTTATTTTACAGATGATCTTTCTTAAGAAGTTTTCCTTTAAGGTTCACCACGTGATGTAGATATACAATTCCTAAATATGCAACCTAAGATGATAAACAGTCGTTTACTTTCTTTTTGCAATGAAAATCCTAGCTACTAAGGAAAGAGAAATGAAATTCTTTCAACATAGAGCAGAGAGCTCACACTAGATGCACTTTTCCTAAATCAACTTCAGCATGAAGTCTAAATGAAAATGCACATGCATGTATTGCTTTTCAGTTCCCTTAATGTGAGAATGACAAAAGGAAAACTAAGTACAGATCTGAACTATCTTCTTTGAAAGCGACAGTACTAACAATTTTCTTTTCAAAAAACGAAAGTAAGTTTAAGACGACACTTTGCAATTTCAAATTTAAAATTGCTTTTGACACTTGAAATACTATTAATTGAAATCAAATATAATGGCAAAAGTGTAGTCAACTATCTAAAAGAGGAATGCTTTGTGACACTCTTTTTCTTGACTAAAAACGACACTTTCGACACTTTCAAATCAAAATACGACAGTTCGATTAAGCTACTATTTGAAAAGGAGAACTATAAATGATGAAAAATACATAAAAAAACATTCACAATTCCTTCTAATGGAGGCTGAATAATGCAAAGGAAGATGGTTTCAACAGAGATATACTGATCATAGACAACAAAACTACTCAATAAAGCTGAAGACAATGAAGAAAAAACGAAAATATGGAGGCAGAAATAATCTTAGTCAATCATCGCACCTGTAACACAGGGAAACAGGGATGCATCTCACCTATAACACACAGGAGGTGCGATGCATCCAGGTTTCCAAGAAGAGACAGTGCGATGGTCTAGGGATGATACTGTGCTTGGTTTTCACTCACAGTTTGCATCTAAGTTCAGGGATTTAGGCTAAGCTAATGATTGTTAGTAAACAAAAAGTATAGGGGCTGATCTAGTGAGGTTAGTTGAGCTACCACCAGGGCACTTAGGATGTTTGCAAGCTAGATGTTCAGTTCATAAACCAACCCGAAGGTTGACTGAAGCAGTGTTGATCTACTTTGCAGTTGCATAGCAAAATCGGTTTGAAGGCTAGCTGGCTTGAATTTAGGCTCCGTCTGTGGTTTGTAAAGCAAACAGCAATAACAAAACAAACAAACTATTCATTCCTGAGTGGAGTTTCCATTTTGTTATCGGGAAAAATAGTGTCCATTCAGAGCTGCTAGCCCCACTAAGATGGGTAGCTATCTTAGAAAAAAACAAACTAAAGTCACTTTTGTTTTCCTTTATGAGAGAGAGATGAGAGAGAAGCAGAGAGTACCAACCTCAGTCTTTCGCTAGTCTCCTTGCTTGTTTCCTCTCTCCTTTGATAGAGATTTCACCACTCCTTTCTCACTTGTCCCACTTCAAAGAACACATGTAGAGTCAAAGCAGCAAAATACCATCAAAGCATAGAGATCTATAACCATAAACAATGTAGGATCAGATGTACATTAACCACATAAATTCATATACAAATACAAGATTCAGAGATATACAATCATATGGAGGAAAACCCAAATAGCTTTATTGATATAAGTAGTAGAAGAGAGGATTACAACCAAGCTGTCTGATCCAGCATCATCCTCCCAGCATGAAAGCCCTCTTCACCTCATACAAAGCAAGATCACCCAAAAATGTCTTCAAAGAGAAACCAACAACACTTCCTTGCAAATTACAAAATTCCAGCCTCTGGATCTCTAGGATGAGGGATCCATATATAGATGTTTACAAGAGAGTGAGCTATCTTCTGGGGTTTTGATTAGTGTCATTTCATTGATAGTTCTTGGTTCCACTTGGAGATTTCAGATCTCTTACTCATCCCTGGGCGAATTCAGAGAGGCAAGTGTCACATGAGCAGTTTCTAGAAGACTCTCTGGGCTTCCACCTAGCAAACTATTCTTCCATTTGTCTGCTCTCACTCATCGCACCCTATAGAAGGGCTTTCCAGTATGCATCACACCATTTGTGTGTAATAGGTGAGATGCATCACACCCTATGCATGGAGCAGTTTGTATGGTCCAGTTTTGACCACTTCTGAGTAGTTTTTCATGGAGAACTTCTGGGAGATGATCTAATCAGCTGAGCTTGTTCCTTTAGGGTATGTAACAAAACTTTTAGGGGTTTATAAGCCCTTGGTTTATGGACATATGTGATTGGGGTTGTAGTGCCCAAATATGTATATAACAATAGGTGTAGATTCTGGAACGAAATAACTAAATATAGTACAGTTTGGACGATCTAAAGAACGCCAAGAGATAGGTTGAGGTAACAAAGGCATGTGACAACCCATGGGCTTCCCAACCAAATTTGCATGGAAATTGAGAGTAGTGATCATGGCTACATGTGATAGTTTAACAGATGAGTGTGCATGTTCTCCCCCACCGTTATGTGGTGGTGGAGCTATTTGATGAGGGGAAGGCGGATAGCCACTTGTGACAACGACTATGTCCTCCTATTATTATG
Source organism: Pinus tabuliformis (assembly GCA_031772625.1). NCBI lineage: Eukaryota > Viridiplantae > Streptophyta > Pinopsida > Pinales > Pinaceae > Pinus > Pinus tabuliformis. The sequence goes on along the minus strand of CM062820.1, from coordinate 634,150,450 downwards.
TAGCTTCATCTTCGAAGTATGTTGAGAGGGGTCTAAAATTCAATTTCATTTTGGGATAGAATGATTTGTGAAGCAATATTCAAATATGTCCCAAATATATTGGAATTTCATTTGGTTTTTTGTAGCTTCAAACTGAAGTACACGTAAGCACTAGCAAAAATCCATAGGCGATTCATGCAGATTGTTACGTTGTTTTAGCATTTTTTTGTCAAGAGGTTTGGGAGCAAAATGATGGAAAGTAGATTCAATTAGATCACATAATTGTTTAAGTGAGTGCACACAATCACGAGGTAGGTTGCACCACAATCATTCCAGGGATTCATGAAGTGTGTGTGAAAGAAGCAAGCTGACCTCGACTTCATCGAACTCATCTACATCCTCCAAGAATGCAAGGAAGTCATGCAAGTGCTCAAGCCAAGCCACTTCGCCTTCACCATCGTATGTGAATTCTGACAAGAGATCATAAAACTCCCTCGTGATGTCAATGGGTTGTGCGTTAGATGGACACCACAAAGGGATAAATCTAATGATATCCATGATAAATGTGTGAAGATTCAAAAAAATATGTGAGGGCTCAGCTTGTCATTTTTCCTTCCTTCTAGTGCCAGAAATGTTGACAGTGTCGGGCCCTCCAACATGTCAAGGGATCTCCTCGGTAAGAAGTCCCAACTAGATCTCAGACCATTTGGTGTAGGAGTCCCAGCAGTGGGGTAGTAGGGTATTGCCTTGACCACAGTATGTCCTTGTCGGCAGCAAGGGTTTGACCTTTGCAGAAAGTTAAGGAAGCTGCATGAAAGGCTCTAACACTCGGAATGGGGGATGAGTGCACCCCTTAGAAACTTGTGATAGCACGTAGCTTGAAAGTGAAGACACAAGTAGAAAAACATCACAAGCTAGAAATCAGGATAACTGACGATCCAAAGTCATGGTTATACCAACAATGGATTTTGTTAACATTCATATAAACATATACAAAATATTCCATACATACATGCGTAAATAATAGTTACATGTATCATTTGAGTAACCAGGATAGCCGAACTAAAATAACAACATATGCATGAAACGCGTTGGCTCTGTTATATTAAGAAAGTGCAAGATCAAATCATACATACAATCGTGACCAACCACTAGTCCCGATAGTGAAACATTACAGTCACTGTCGCCTGCTCCTCCAAAGAGATATACTAGCTCTGCACTGTGGAGAAGCTAAGGCTCGTTACAATAAACTCCAAGCTTTCTCTAAGATACAACTATAGGAAGCTTGGCTCCCAAAAGCCTCTACAATGAGTTATGAGATTCTATAAATAGAAAATGGTGGGGTGATCCTTGACATTCCCCTTTGTGACTCTTCACCTACCCTCATGACTCTTCAATTACCACATGACTCTTACATTCTACTCTCAACACTTGGTCTTTCACTTTTACAGCATGTTACATTACAATATGCACATGTACCCATGCGATACAAAATAGGCTTGAGAAATCCATGCAAGATATCACTAAGACTCGGAAAGTTGTGTGAAGATGAACTCTTTTACATCCTTGTAATGATCGAGGGTGGCGAACTGATGTCAAGATTGGTAGTCCATTATGGTGTCCACGTGCTTTATGGTGATATCCTTCTAAAATCGAAATCTTGCCTATGTTGCATCTAGGTAAACTTATTTGGTACCTTTGTCCCAATCATTTGATAACATGCACATCATAGTCTGGAGTGCAGGTTGACCAACAACATACTGATGCATAATGTCTATGTTGATCTCCAAGTTTGCGTTGGTGGCTAAGCATGTCAACTCATCAAAGTACATGTCCAATTCCAGTCGGACTTGGTTCTTCGACTTCGCCTCAATGAGTGTGCCAATGGATGGGATCGCATGCGTGCGCATAATGACATCCATGCTCCTGAATAACCGTGCATGTGAAGACTGCAAATTGGTGATGAACTGAGGGAGTTCCTCATAGTTCTAGATCTGACTCCGGATGTGTGCCTTCAACTCTATCGCCTTTGAACTCATCAACTTTGGAAAGTGAAATGGAGCTCCTTTGTACCTCATTGTCCATGTTTTCATGCGATCGACATTAGTGTGCAGATTTGACAAGATGCGTGCTCTCCTAGCACAATTTTTATATGGACAACTGGCCTATGCATGGTGACGAATATGGAGTACAACATCTACATGACTCTCGAGAGAGACAATGCTTCATCCAGTATCGTTCTCTTCAACTCTACTCTGGCGGATGCTGTAACCTTTTATCCTCCCTACTTCGTCGCTTGTAGCTCCTTAGCCATATTCTCGTTCTTAGATATTAAGAATCTAACACTCGAGTTAGTGGCTTTGGCATATGATTTGGTAGCATCGTCCAATGTTGCTAGATGCTTCCACACATCAGATGCGATCACTCATTCTTCAAACTGTGTAGGAGATATATGGACATCCAGAGTGGGCACTTTGCATGATTACACAACTTTTTTTTGTGACTCATCAAAAGATATGTTGTGCATCTCCACTTCTAGTTTGTCTTCAAGGGTCTCTATGTCTCCTTGATTGCTTGGGAATTTCTTTAGTTCTGGATCTGGTGAAGCCATTGGGTTGACCTCTTGGTCCTAAGGCATGAGTTCAATATCCTGATCTCACACTGGTTGAACCATATCCGTGTCCATCTGCTTTAACATATGTTCAGTCTCTTGAGCCAAGTCCTATTCCTGTGACTGCTCACCCTGTCTGCTTTGTGCCAGCTTCTCGAATGAAACTATAAGCTCTATGGGCATAGTTTCATCAATCTGTGCATGTTTCACCTCCTACTACTCTTCCTTCTCTCTTCTGCACATCTCTTATTTTTCCCTGAGTTGCCACTTCAGCTCCTACAACTCCTTTTCTATTTCCTCCATCCTTTGTTTCTCTCTTTTCCTTTGTGCGATCCTCCTATTGCATTGTCATCTCTTAGCCTCAATTTCCAAAGCTAATTTCAACACAAGTGGATCTGCTTTGAACTTGCAGCATTGCTATGCCTCTACGCTATCAACAACCTTCCTCTTTCCTTTGTCACGTGCAAGTCTGTTACCCTCTGTTGTTTTTTATGATGCTTCTCTCTAAGATGCTACTTCCCTCTGCTTTGCTATACACTCTACAACTATTCTGACTAGTTCATTGAGCCTGGAGAAGTGATAGCAGCATCTCCATGGTTCTTCCTCAAGCTAATGACATGCCCTGTGGATCCAACGATGTTGCACTCTCGCACAATGGTCCCTCACTAAGCATTGCGGGTCATACAAGTTAAAACATTTGGTGCCGAAGGTGAATCTATTCAATTCCTCTGTCTTAGCCTCAAGATGCTTGAGATTCTGAATCTCATACAACCCGATCTGCAAAGGAAGAGTGGGCCAAGGTGCCTTTTTATTCCTGTGTAGTCTTGGTGACAACCCTGTCGACATATGATACGATACTTCTTACATGACGAGCTTGTCCATGGAAAATTTCAGTAAAACATGCAGATCCTTCTCTGCATTGTACATCAGTATGAAGGTGCCAAGGGGTGAGGCATACCAATCGGCTATGTCGATCAATGCCTCCATTGCTACCTATGACATGAAAGGTGGATCCTTCTCAAATATCATTCTTTACACCGAGGTGACAAAGTGCTTTGGTAACTATATGATAACTCCACAGAAGTTTCATTTAGAGAACAACTTGCAATAAGTGTGCACAGAGGATTTTGAATGTGTCGATGCCCAACCCAAGCCTAGGAACTACTAACGATCATAGACTGCATCCAGTATGTAAGCAGACATATATATCTTCACTTGTTGACCCTTGGGCAGATGTCGGACTTCTGTTACCTGTTCCTTCAACCTGAGAGCCAACATGTTCGACTAGTAGAAAGGTCTTCCTTCACTCGCTAGTTGATCCAACATGATCACCCAACCTTGCAGGAAGTTCTCTATGCCCTCTTGGTTGTATAAGCGGTGTGCAAAGATGACCAAGAACTGATATGCCTTCGCAGTATCTTCGTCTTGTGATCCATGATGGGCATTGTCCTGAACTTGGTTGAATCTTTCACCCAGCTCTTCAAGATATCTCTTGAGTTTTTACTATTGTTGGGTCTAATAAAGGGTTTCTCCATCGTGATTAGTGATTGTGGCAAGTGATAAATCTCCTAAAATTCCTTCACCCTGAAGATTGAAATTTTTGTTCCACTAACATTGCTCAACGACGTTGTCTCGAGATTAGTATGTGAGACAATCTAGTGGATCATGTCCGCACATGGAAACACGGGATACCTACATGCAGTACGGTATAAGCCAGACTTGTATATGCTAACATGGACCCTGTGGTCTTCGCGATTTTCCTCAAACATGCCTGAGAATATATCATTTATGTCCTGCCATTTCATCTTGATATCTTTTTCTATGAACAACTTAATGTCTTCATAGATAGGTAAGCTCATAGACACTTACTCAACTGCATCTCCAGTTGCACTTTCAATGATGTCCTTTGACCCTGCTCTTTTGGAGGCCATTGTATTTGTACTGCTGAGAGATGGAAGAACACCTGCGATACCTGGAGAGAGAGAAACAAAAATGGAAATAAATCTATCAATTGAAAGCCAAAATCAATTTGAGGACTGACATTCAACATAACCAGGTGACTAACTTGAAAGATTGTACAATTTTCACCAGGAGGCTGGGAGACTGACTGCGAAAACTGTGCAAGCCACAGTCCGGACTGTTAGGAGGTTGAATGACTACTAAAATTGTGCAATGCATAGTATAGCCTAGCGTGCTGAGGACTGAAATTTTGCAATGCATAGTTTCAGTCAACCATGACTGCAAACCAGCAAACTGTATTTGTGCAATTTCAGGGGCTAACAAGGCACTGCCTCTCAGAATTGTGCATACCAAACCTCGAGACTAGTGTTGGACCAGATTTGCACAATTTTTGGGAGGAAGGTGGTGCCTTCACTCTCAAAAATGCACATTACCATCCAGTCAAAGCAAGGTCCATGCCAAGGCAGCCCAGACCCGCTGACGGGTGACTGAAAACATGAAAGGTCTAAATGCATGGAGAATATAAGTGCAAACAACAATGAGTGATCATGCATGCAAATAGTGAGTGCAAGATTCAAAAAACGGGAAAATAAGAGCGCATGTGAAGCAATTTGTCGCAATAGCAATCGTCAGTGCAAAAATAGTCTCATGCATTCGACAACAGTGAGACGCACTGAAAAACTTGAAATAATGCTTCTACAAGCTAAAATGCATTAAAACGATAGCCAACATTCAACAAAACCAAGAAAATTGCACTGACACAAGCTGAAATACAAAAACCAATAGAAAAGAAGCAAAAGACATGAAGGGTAGACTTACCTACAAAAAGCTAAGTCGAATGTGTTGAATGCTCCTAAATGCAATGTGGGATGTCAGAGCTCCAAGATTGATGTGGAATGATCTCTGAAGTGTCAAATAAATAAGTTGATAAGATTGAGGCTTATGACGCATGTTAGCCCTACTATGCATTGTTGACTTTCTAAGGTCAGAAGGAAGCACGGTCCATTTGGCTGTGTCCAAAGGGGGGGGGGGCTCACATTTGTTCATTTTTCCCTTTCTTCCTTCACCCCGTTCCCCTCTAAACCCTTCCCATTCCCTAAATAAACCATAAAACCCTACCCATATGCCCTCGTGCACTCATAAAACCCTCATTGATTTCCTGCCATTGATCATTCCCCGATAATCTAACAGCCGACATCGCACCCGATAAAGTGACCCACTCGACCATCGTTCGTCATTAGATCATCTCTGTCGATATCTGACGGTCTTCGTGTTCATCGTGTTGGCAACTTGACCGAGCTATAACACGCGATGAGAGTGGTTTCTCTCTCTCACCCGCTACTACGTGTCAATCATTGAAAGTAATCACTCGGCCCCAGGCATTTACCACTTAGCACCCAAAAGTGGTGCAATGAAAACTGTTACCACCCGACCAAACCGCCCTCGCCCGTTAAACGCCCGTGCAAATCCGTTTCCCAATGACCATCTGAACTGTCCACTGAAGATCCAAAGGCCCCAACTCACCCTGCTCTCACCTCAGCCGATAGCCTTTGTTGAGAAATCTTTTCCATTCATTTCCCTGATGCGACGGTAATTCTCCTTGCTCACCCAAATCGTCCACCTACCCATGTTATAGACATTTTTGTGCCTTACAGCTCTAAGCATGAAATGTCCATAAACCAAGGGCTCCTAAGTCGCTAAAAGTGTTGTTCAAACCCCTAAAGGAACAAGGTCAACAAATTACAGCTTCTCCCAGAAGTTCTCCACCAGAAACTGCTAAGAATAAGTCAAAACAGGATCATTTCAGCTGCTCCACTGGCTAGCTGCGTTGCATAGCACCTAAACGCACTAGCTGGGTGCGTTGCAATGCACCTAAATGCACTTTGAGGGTGCGTTGATCGGGAAATGACAAATGGAAGTGCCATTCTGTGAGGTGGAAAGACAATGGAAGCTTCTAGAATCTTCTCCTATGACACTTGCCTCACTGAATTCGACCAAGGATGAGTAAGAGGCTTTCAGTCTCCAAGTGGAAGCAAGAACTGACAGAGAGAAGACACTAATCAAATCATAGGCTGACTCATCCTCCTTGCATACATCTATATATGGATCCCTCATCCCAGATATCCAGAGGCTGGAATTTTGCACATTGTAAGGAATTGCTATTGGTTTTGAGATTGATATCAGAGTATTGGGTGATTTATGCTTTGTTGGAGGTGAAGAGGGGCTTCTTTGCTGGGAGGTTGATGCTGGGTCAGGAATCATCGGTTTCAACTCCTCTTGGACCTTCTTGTATATCAATAAAAACTATTTGAGTTTCTCCTCCATGCTTTTGTATCATTGATGCTTGTTACATTTGTATGGTTAGCTTAAATCTGATCCTAAGTTGTTTATGAATATAGATCCATGTCTTTGTATAGTTTTCTTCTTCTGTGATCTTAAAGGTACTTGGTGAAGCTGGGCAAGTAAGGGAGCAGGTAGCTGGAAGCTGTCAAAGAAGAGAGGGATTGGATCAAAGGACTGGCGCAAGACACAGGTCGGTTCTTTCTATCCCCCTCTATCTTTAATTCATAAAGGAAATACAAAAGTAGTTTTCTCTGTTTGTTTCTAAGGCAGCTGTCACACCTTAGTGGGATAGAGTAGTTGTAAATAAACACTTTTCCCGGTAACAAAATGGCGACTCCACTGGGGAGAATGTCTAATTAGTTTGTTTGTGTATCTTGTTGTTGTTTGTTTCATAAACTTATAAGTAGCATTCGAACTACATTTGCCACAACAAATGCAAAGTAGAAATCTGTTGCTTCAATCCATTCACTGGATCTGTTTATGATTTGAATAGCTGATTCACAAATGATCTGATTGCCCTTGTGATAGCTCTTAGACCCCCCATAGATCTACCCCTGATTGTGCATTAATGATTGCTTTTACTCAGCCAAAAACCAAAGACTAAACTGCAAACCGTGACCCAGAACCCGGAAAGATTCTCGTTTCTGGCCCAGCGCAGGCACTGTTAAGAGTTCCTGCATTTCAGTGCACTTCCCGAAAGGGCAACCTGCGCTGCAATCGAGTTTCTCTGTGTTACAGGTGCGCTGATCAGACTAGCCCTGTGCAGCTGAGGTTCTTGTGTTTCATTCTTTCCAGTTTTGTCTCTGAATTTTGCAGCCTGTGATCAGTATATGTCTGTGTAAAACCCCTTTTCCTTATAGTTATTCTGCCTCCTTTGTACAAAAGAACTGTAGATGTTTTTCTGTGTTTGTTGCGTCGTTTACAGTTTTCCATTGCAAAAGTAGAATAGTTGTACTGTTGTCCTTTGATTTAGATCTGTCGCAAGTGTCGATTTCGATCATAGGAGAAAGTTTGATTACTGTTGATGGTCGATTATACTTTTACTATTGCCTTTGGTCTGAATTTGTGACTTTCTAGTGTCAAAAACGAGTATTTATTTCAAAATATTAAAGTGTCGTAATCGTCTTTATCTTTTGATTTCGAAAAGAAGCTTGTTTGTGTTTGTCGCTTGAAAGCAAATTCAGATTTGTACATCAACTTTCTTTTTAACATCAATACTAAGAAAGTAAAAAACAAATACATGCACATGTGCATTTGCATATTGACAGTCTGTTTGGCTTGATTTAGGAAAGTGCATTTACAGTGTGCTCTTTGCTCTTTGTGAAAAGATTGTGTCTTTCTTTTCCCCTAGTAGCTAGGATTTTCATTGCAGAAAAGAGATAAAAGTTTGTTTATCATCTTTAGATTGCATTTTAGGAATTACATCTACATCTCGTGGTGAACCCAAAAGGCAAACTTCATAAGAAAGATCAACTTAAAATAAATTCAATGAATCTAACAATGCTTTGGAACTTAACGCACAACATTTAGAGGTCTAGGCTAGAGACGTATTCCGGCATCGTAAAGCCTGGTAACTGTTGTCCTCATTGATGGTTGGGTGATTCCTCCACTTTGAGACGATAAGTGCCAGTATAGACTTGTGCTCCCATGTACCGTCGAGTATATTTTGGGAGACCCCTATAGGCTTAAATCCTTTATCCATAGGAAGCTGTGTCTGCCGCCCTATCGATTGCAATGCACTGAACACAGCATTCGGGAAGATTGACTGCCGTACTGTAGAAAGTATTCTGCAGTTTTGCGATTGGTTTGGTACTCCCTCTACCTAGATCTCCAGAGCAGTCCCTTTCATTCCTTTTCAGACTCTTTAACGGAAAAGGTCCATCTGAGCACTTGTCACTTCAGGTTCATTAAAAATTGAAGGAGACTAGAGTCATCTTTTGTTTTTTCTCGACTCTTAAAAACTGAAAAAACAAGTTGTGTCAAAGCGTCTAAAAATTGATTTTAAATGGAATATTCATTACCCTTTCCTACGTTGATCTTGGGTTGATAAAATGGAGTCTACCAACCAAGGAAATCCCCTTGGAGGAAATCCTAGTCCCTTCTCCTCTTGGGGAGATGTTGGTGCGCCCCATATGGTCACATTGTCACTTCCAGGACTGACAATTGGTTTGCCTGTATGGCTCTTCTTAACCTCTGTCGTTCAGAACACCACTATTCCTGAACAATCAAATCAGCAATTAGACGAGTCCAGAGTTGCCCACCAGCCTTCTACTTCCTCTAATTCTTCCTCTCCTCCTTCCTCTTCGCTTGATAGGGCTGGTAAAGCCAAAAGTCAAGTTCCTAAGGAGAAGAAGGAAAAGAAGAAGAAAGAGAAGAAGAAGAAGGAGCCAAAGGCAAATGGGGGAAAACGAGTGTCGTCTAACGAAAATCCACACACTGCACCGACCAGGCCTAAATCGCCATGTGTCATTTGCAAAGGAGACCACCTTCACAGAGATTGTCCTTGCATCCCTCGGATATTAAGGGACTGGTCTCCTAGATTGCACAACCCGGTGTCGTCAACCTCTGATGATCATGTTGAAAGCACACCGTCAACTAGTGAAAGTGAAGCCCCAGGACAAAGAGGAAAATATAGATTTCCTTGTAAACTGTGTGAAGGTGATCATGCCATCCACCATTGTCCCTTCTTAGACGAAGCTAAAAGATTTTTGGATGATCGTCTGGTTTCACTGTTACGACTTCCTCCTGGATATAAAAAACTCTTGTCGAGGCCATCACTAGTTGAAAATCCAGTTGGCCCGCTCAGGTGGTCGGCTGAAGCACCTATCAATGAAGATAAACCATCTGGATCCATACCAGACGAAAGTCAAAAGGTCGAGGCGGCAGTTGACCCGGTCTTGCCTCTAGAGGTTTCATCTTCAGATGTTACACTCACTGAGGAGAACAAGGATGACACCGTCCAAATTCGCTTCATAAGCACAGACTCCAACGACATGGGGGCAATTTACCCGTTCCTTTACCACAGGAAGGAAGTTCATCAGAGTCGTACCTAACTGTCTATTCGGTCCCACCTCCAAGCAACCTAGTTGTATCCTTCGACTCGAATCAACTAGGCAGACCCCGTTTACCAGCAAGCATACCATTCCGAATTATCGTTCAAATATATAGAATGGTTATGGCTGGTACCATCATAGATCAGGGGGCTTCTGTGAGTATCCTTTCCTCAACTGCTTGGAAAGTGCTTGGTTTGCCATCGCTTTTGCCTAAGATGAGAAATCTGATAGGCTTTGATAAAGGAACCAATCAACCTTTAGGGATCCTTCCCAATGTGCCCATAACATTGAGAGGGAAAACCGTTCACCTGAACGTAATGGTAGTTCAAGGACCCCTATATTACAATCTACTCCTTGGATGAGACTATATTTATTGCATGGGAGTAATTGTCTCCTCACTCTTTAGAGTAATGTGTTTTCCGCACGAAGGAAGAGTGGTCAAGCTCGTGGAACAGCTTTCATTTCCCGGATCACGCATAGCAAATATTCATATACCATCCCTAAATGGTCTTTTCACGAAAGAAATGTCTCAATTTCCAGTCCATCCTCCCGATGAGCGCGAGTAATTCGGAGGGATATGACTGAAACCCAGGGGGCATGCATCCTGGTCTGCTTCGGCAGGAAAAATTCAGGTATAGAGTAGGTTTCCGCGGGAGAATATGCCTAGTCTGTACCCCCGTCCGTGAGTGGAAGAGGGGGTTATTCTAGTACAGGATTCTCTTGTCAAAGTTATGTGAGTTGGCGAGCGCCGCCACTCACCTTTGTTTATCTAGGTAGATATCACCGAAGAAGTGTTTTTTTTGCGCCGCGAATAGAACAATCTTTGGGTAACCTGTAAGAGGTAGGCCTCTCTCGGTAAAACAAATGTTTTAACGGACTAAAGAAGAGGTAACCTTGAAACTCTGTTTTATACCTAGGGGCATGCAAACCTTTTGGAGTGTAAGCAAAGAGCGATTATTTATCTGTTTTTTTTGGATTGGTCGTTTCCTAACTTGCATAAAGAAAGGATGTGGGGCAAAACTCTAAAAATTGCCATTTTTATATGAGACATTCTTATCATACGACTGGATTAATCGAGCAGTTTTAGCACATAGTTCAAGCTCGTTAAAAAATAAACATAAGACATGAGCAAATGTTTCCACCAGCGTTTAAGATCATTAAAAAATGAACTATTCCCCTGTAAATAACCACCGTGAATGTAGTACTTCAGCCATTAAAGCCTTGGTTGTGTTTGCACCGTCACCTCCACTTTTACATTGGTCGATCATTCACGTCCATTTGATTGTTTACCCATTTTGAGGAACAGCTGCGAAGAGTGATTTCACTAGCCATCCTTGTGACACTGCCGTGATTGGAAAATTCCAAACCTTACCTGGAATCAGCTGCTACCCGTTATATCACTCGTTCCTCAAAAGACGAGTCTCCTTTAAGCTCTTTTCAACTAACTCGTAAAATATGAAAAGATTGCCGAGCCATTGGCCTCTCCAGCTCGTTAAAGGGACAGGAAGTGCTATCCCTCATCTAGATTTTAATCTTTTTGGACCTGAGGGATTATTGCACAAAAAGATCGAGCGCTTGTTTTTTTCGGCTCGTTAAAACTATCGAAAATTCATCCCTTCTGTATTGTTTTATACTTTTTTGGACTTAAGGGATTAGATGATGAAAAAGGAATTTTGGAGTTATCTTTACGTGCCTTTTCAGACTCTCTAAAAATGAAAAGGACCGAGTTATCTTTGTCATTAAACTCGTTAAAAAGATTAATAGCGACAAACTTGTCTTTAGACGAGAACGAGTTTCACTATCGCTAGGCTCGTTAAAACATAGCGATGGGTTTGCCCAAAGGGAAAATTATAGAACAAGCATATGTTATCCTCCTCAAGCTTGACAAAAATAAAGAGGTACTGGTCAGCAATGACTGGGGAAAAATTGGGAAGAAAACTCAAAGAATCTTTATTGGTAGCAAGTCGCTCTAGAACATGACACTTCCACTCCGTGTCCGAGTCGAGTTGGGTTGTTTCATTCACCGGTCACATCGCCATGGTCACGCCATACCATCCACATTTGGGGTTAATGCTACCAATCCATCACATCAGTGTCGCCGACATGTTCAAGAGAAGTCATCCAGAGAAGTCACCTGTGTCCCACCCACTACCATACATTATACTCCATTCTTTCATGACCGCCACCCTGAACCGTATATCATCAGATTATTTTCACCTCCATCAAAATCATTTGCTCCGTTCCGTGTCATTGATGTGGGATTCATTAAGGCCCTCCTTTGACGAACCACTTCTTGTCGACATCAGCTCATTATCCAAGAAGTTGGTCTAGGAACACCCCATTCAGTACTTTGAAGCTTGCATGCCTTAATGGCAATTTTCTCACTTCCGGCGACAGGTTTACATCAATGGACTTCAACTGAAAGATTTTGCGTGTTGTTCGACGCCAAGTCCTTTATTCACACCACGTGAATTGTACTGCAGTACCTTGAGGATCATTATCATTATTGTTGATTCCTCTCGCGCTTGTTAACAGTTTACATTATTGACTGGTAATCAAGCGATGTTTGTCCATGTTCGACTTCAGAACATTTCTCACATGGATCGACTTGTACTTTGAGTGAAGATCGGACGAGATTGAAGACCCCGGATATAGTTTCATCCATCCGGGCTGCGATATATATTCAGAAAAATAAAGACATTAAATGTACAACATTGCAGCACAGATAATCATCCTAACAAAAGGATGATGGCTCTATCAGAATCATCAGTCTACACTCAGACGATTGTCTGTCCTATGTACATGAAAATGAATTTATGAAGCTGAGCATGGGAATGCCCGCCTCAGCTAGATCATGGAAAATAGTATGAAGATAATGTATTGTATTGTATCTTATTACAGGTCTCCTCCCAGCATTGAAAGAACTTCGGATCCTCATAATAAAGCATTTCACCCGATTAACGGCCTCATACTTTAGGGGGCAACTGTTATAGACATTTTTGTGCCTTACAGCTCTAAGCATGAAATGTCGATAAACCAAGGGCTCCTAAGTCCCTAAAAGTGTTGTTCTAACCCCTAAAGGAACAAGGTCAACAAATTACAGCTTCTCCTAGAAGTTCTCCACCAGAAACTGCTCAGAATAAGTCAAAACAGGATCATTTCAGCTGCTCCACTGGCTAGCTACGTTGCATAGCACCTAAACACACTAGCTGGGTGCGTTGCAATGCACCTAAATGCACTATGAGGGTGCGTTGAGCGGGAAATGACAAATGGTAGTGCCATTCCGCGTGGTGGAAAGACAATGGAAGCTTCTAGAATCTTCTCCTATGACACTTGCCTCACTGAATTCGACCAAGGATGAGTAAGAGGCTTTCAGTCTCCAAGTGGAAGCAAGAACTAACAGAGAGAAGACACTAATCAAAACACAGGCTGACTCATCCTCCTTGCATACATCTATATATGGATCCCTCATCCCAGAGATCCAGAGGCTAGAATTTTGCACATTGTAAGGAATTGTTGTTGGTTTTGAGATTGATATTAGAGTATTGGGTGATTTATGCTTTGTTGGAGGTGAAGAGGGGCTTCTTTGCTGGGAGGTTGATGTTGGGTCAGGAATCATCGGTTGTAACTCCTCTTGGATCTTCTTGTATATCAATAAAAACTATTTGAGTTTCTCCTCCATGTTTTTGTATCATTGGTTCTTGTTACATTTGTATGGTTAGCTTAAGTCTGATCCTAAGCTGTTTATGAATATAGATCCATGTCTTTGTATAGTTTTCTTCTTCTGTGATCTCACAGGTACTTGGTGAAGCTGGGCAAGTAAGGGAGTAGATAGCTGGAAGCTGTCAAAGAAGAGAGGGATTGGATCAAAGGACTGGCACAAGACACAGGTCGGTTCTTTCTATCCCCCTCTATCTTTAATTCATAAAGGAAATACAAAAGTGGTTTTCTCTGTTTGTTTCTAAGGCAGATGTCACACCTTAGTGGGATAGAGCAGTTCTAAATAGACACTTTTCCCGGTAACAACCCATGCATACCACATCCTATGACCATTCCATTACCCGAAGAAGGGGATGACCATCTCTGCCAGCATCAGTCACAGTTAGACCCCCAACAACCATATTTAACAAAAAGCATGGCCAAAGGAGAAAAGGACATAGCATGACTCTATAAATGAATTCATCAGTCATGGACTCCACTCGTACGAGCACTCCAACCACCTAAAGGACAACACAACACCTGAACAGATCAGAGTCACCCACTGAATCAAGCAACCTCATCCAGAGACTCCATCAGGCAGTTAAATGCAGTTGGTGGTCAATTATGACCCCTCCATACCTAAATGACCAAGTGCCCTAGTATTGTAAACTTATAAATATCCAGAAGCAAGATCTAATCAAGGTTGGAATTTGATGTAAGGTTTAACTTCTGGAGACTGTAGAAATTTTGTCACTTGCAGCGTCTCATCTTCATTTTTAGCAAATACTAGCTTATTTTGCTCTTAACTGCTCATTGTCCATTTTTCTCTATTCTAAGATTGTACTTGATATGATGTGTTCTTTACCTCTTGATGTTTAGCACTAGATAACTGTCATCTTATCTTTGTGTTAGAATCTTGAATGCATCACTAAATAGGTTGTTCAGGTTTCTTTCTATCTAATGCAGGAGAGTTTTCATCCTATCTTTGCATTAATAGATTAGATTTAAAGGTTTCTTTACTAGTTGCAGCTGACCATCACATGGTCTTGTGTATCTACTGGTGTGGTTAGTATTCTCCATATTCACCTAATATCTAAAACTGTGAGCATTGGTGGTCTAAAGCCGTGTAGTCTGAGGGTGCTCATTGTTGTTGGGAAAAGTATCCAATACGGAATGACCCTATCCCACTCTAAGGATGATAGTTCCTTAGCAACAATCAAAGCAAAGCTATCTAAGATTACTTCTTTATGAGATGTAAAAGAGGGGAGAAAGAGATCCACTAACCGATGTCTTTCGCTAATGGTTGATCCAATCTTCTCTCTTGGCTGCTTGCCCCCAGCTCCTTGCTCTTTCACTGGCCCAGCTACACCAAGATCCTGCAAAATGGCAAGAGAGGGAAACTACAAGAAGCATACATTCATAATTGATTCAACGATTAGAATAAATCAAATACACAAGTATAACAATACATCATTGAGACACATGCATATAGAAGAACCTCAAATGCTTTATTAATGGAAGAAGTAAGGTTCAGGAAGTGATACAACCATAAGAGGCCCAATCCAGCATCACCTTCCCAGCAGAAAGAAATCTCCTCTTCACCTCCTTCAAAGCAAATCACCCAATAGTTCTAAACTCAAACCAACAGCAATTCTTTACATTCACAAGATTCCAGCCCCCCTAGACCTCATGAGAGAGATCTATATATAGGAGTTTTGGAGAAAGGATGAGTCAGCTTGAGACTGGCATGAAGCTGACTAGTGTCCTCTCTCACTTCAGTTATTCTTCAGTTCTTGAGTCCACTTGGAGGTTATTGCTTCCACTTGGAGATCTAGACCCTCTTACTCATCACCAGTCGAATTCCTTGATCCAAGTGTCATTTTGGAAGCTTCCTGGGCATTGACACCTTGAGGAATGACTATGCCACATGTCCAAACTCGCCCAGCGCAGGTAGCCTTCTTTGCAGTTGACATTCAACGCAGGTAGACAGTGGAGCAGTTGACATTCAGCGCAGATGCTCAGTGGAGCAGTTGACATGATCCAGAATTGCCTTGTTTTTGAGTGTTTTCAGGTGGAGAACTGTTATTCAGTGCTGTGGTTTGCTGGCCTTGTTCCTCTAGGGGTAGGAACAACATGTTTAGGGACTTTGGATCCCTTAGATTATGGACATTTCATGCTTCATGCTGTAAGGCACAAAAATGTCTATAACAGTTGCCCCCTAAAGTATGAGGTCGTTTATCGGGTGAAATGCTTTATCAGGAGGATCCGAAGTTCATTCAATCGCTCAGAGGTGACCTGTAATAAGATACAATACAATACATTATTTTTCATACTGCTTTCATGATCTAGCTGAGGCGGGCATTCCCATGCTCAGCTTTATAAATACATTTTTCTGTACATAGAACAGACAATCGTTTGATGATAGACTGATAATTCTCTGCTGAAATTATCATCCTTTGAGTAGGATGATCATCTGCTGCACATGTCAATGTCTTTATTTCCTGAATATATATCGCAGCCCGGATGGATGAAACTAGACCCGGGGTCTTCAAACTCGTTCGATCTTCACTCTAAGTACAAGTCGATCCATGTGAGAATTGCGCTGAAGTCGAACATGGAAAGACATCGCTTGATTACCGGTCAATGACGTAAACCGTTAACAAGCGCGAGAGGAATCACCGATAATGATAATGACCCTCAAGGTAGTGCAGTACAATTCACGTGGTGTGAAAATAGGACTTGGCGTCGAACACCACGCAAAATCTTCTGGTCGAAGGTCATTGATGTATACCTGTCGCCAGAAGTGAGAAACTTGCCATTGAGGCATGCAAGTTTCAAAGTACTGAGGGGGTTGTCCCTAGATCAACTCCTTGGATAATGAGCTGATGTCGACAAGGAGCGATCCGTCAAAGGAGGGCCTTAATGAATCCCACATCAGTGACACGGAACGGAGCTAATGATTTTAATGAAGGTGAAAACAATCTGTGAAATATGATTCAGGGTGGCGGTCATGAAAGGATGAAAGATGATGTATGGTAGTGGATGGGACACGGTTGACTCTTTCTAAACAACATCTCTTGAACATATAACGACACTGATGCGATGGATTGGTAGCATTACCCCAAATGTGGATGGTTTGGCGAGACCATGGTGATGAGACCGGTGAATGAAACAACCCAACCCGATGCGGTACGGAGGAAAGGTGTCATGTTCAAGAGCGACTTGCTACCATTAAAGCTTTGAGGTTCTCCCAATTTTTCCCCAATCATTTCTGACCAGTACCTCTTTATTTTTGTCAAGCTTGAGGAGGATAACATATGCTTGTTCTATAACCTGCCCTTCGGGCAAGCCCATCGCTATATTTTAACGAGCCTAGCGATAGGGAAACTCGTTCTCGTCTAAAGACAAGTTTGTCGCTATTTAATGCATTTTAACAAGTCTACCGACAAAGACAACTCGGTCCTTTTCATTTTTAGAGAGTCTGAAAAGGTACGTAAAGTTAACTCCAAAGGTCCTTTTTCGTCATCTAATCCCTTAAGTCCAAAAAAGTATAAAACAATACAAAAGGGATGAATGTTCGATAGTTTTATCGAGCCGAACCAGGCAAGCGCTCGATCTTTTTGTGCAATAATCCCTCAGGTCCAAAAAGATTAAAATCTAGAGGAGGGATAGCTCTTCCGGTCATTTTAACAAGCTGGAAGGCCAAAACTCGGCAAACTTTTCATATTTTACGAGTCAGAAGAAAAGAGCTCAAAGAAGACTCGTATTTTGAGGAACGAGTGATAAACAGGGATAGCAGCAGATTCCAGGTACAGGTTGGAATTTTCCAATCACGGTAGTGTCACAAGGATGGCTAGGTGAAATCACTCTTCACAGCTGTTCCTCAAAATAGGTAAACAATCAAGTGGATGTGAATGATCGGCCAAATGAAAAGAGGAGGTGGCAGGTGCAAACACGACCAAGGCTTTTTATGGCTGATAAATTTACGATCACAGTGGTTATTTACCGGGATAGGTTCATTTTTTATTTAAAAATGACCTTAAACTCTGGAGGAAACTTTGCTCACTGCTTTTATTTATTTTTTAATGAGCATGAAGACCGCTTTAAAATTGCTCGGATCTTGCGTTTATTTTTTAACGAGCATGAAATTTATGCTAAAACTGCTCGATCTTATGTTTATTTTTTAACGAGCATGAACTATGCTAAAACTGCTTGATGATAAGTTTGCATTCCCCCAGCATAATAACGCAAATCGAGGTGCATGTCCCCCAAGCTTCATTGCATTCAACTTGGTGGTTGGAATGAAGGTTTACCTTTGAGATTTGGAAAGGGGGGTCGTTTCATTTTTTAATGAGGTTGACACAGTAAAAGAACTGTCCTCATGACTCCTTGTTTCATTTTTTAACAAGGTTGACACGAGATAAGAACCGTCCTCGGAGTCCAGATCCATTAGATATAGAAGGTTTCATATTCCACTGTGTCCACTTCCGCCAGATTACTCGGAGGCGGTAGGGAAAAAGTACCCATTAAGGCAGGGTCTTTTAGGAGACCTATTCCAATATTTTGGAGCGAATGATTCCTTCCATGGATCATTGGAATGCTTCCCGTAACTTGTGAACAGTTGGGGAGAAATGTTTGTTGGTCAACGATTGTAATTCCTCCTTGGAAGGGAAATGCAATCTTCCTGAAGTAGGTCGACACAACTGCGGCCATGGCATATATCCAGGGCCTTCCCAGTAGGATGTTGTAATCGAGGTTTCCATCGATTACTTCAACATCAACTTCTACTGTTTTGCCCCCTAGTTCAACTTGCAAGTTACTTAAAATCCCGTATGGAGTGTATGATCGTCCATCAAATGCTTTTAACGTCATTGACGATTTCGACAAGGGTGGTGAGCCTAAATTCTTCCAGCAACTCATCGACATAATACATGTGGATGCCCCCTCATCAATAATTGTTCGATGAACAGTTTTGTTGAGGGCTTTCACTTGAATAAGGAAAGCTAGTTGAGCTGGTAATTGAGGGTCATATCCTTTATGATCAAAGGTCACAAGATTGGAATCCATTGGGCCAATCCCACCTATTGCTGATAATAAAGCTTGCTCTTGGCAGACGCAATTTTGCGGTACCTCAAGTGTAGACATAGCGGACGGCGATTGGGCCAGGTCTTCTATCTGTGCTATTTTCGCACAAGGATTAAATGTCGATTTGTGTACTGCTCCCTTTTGCGACTTTATCATTGGCTTAGGAATGATGGGTGGCACAACTTTGGTCAAAGTTTTTGTCGAACTACTAGGTTGTTCATTAGCCTTGTTGTTCGACAGCCGTGGATTCCCGTAATCTTTATTCCTTGTCAAAGCATCATTTTGTTGCTTCGAGACAGACAACATAAGCACTTGGGATCGGGAAGCATTTTGATTAGCAACCAGATTTTGACCTGGGTTGGGAAACGGATCAGTCAATACTGCTGGGGTTTTTGAACTCTTAAAGAGTTTCTTAACTTCAGCTATATGTGGACAATCTTTCGTCCAATGATCCTCATCGCATATATGACACCCTGCCGGGGGTTTCCTTTTTCTCCCTTTCTTTTTCTTCTTGCCCCCTGGTTGCTTCAGTTGTTTGCCCTTGTCGGTCGACATGGCATTTGCTTCCGAGGCAAGAAGTTCTTCATTTGCATTTTGACTAGAAATTTTGTGTTTGCCAATCACGCCATCGCCGGCGTGAGAGTCATTGTTTGATTTAGGAGGAGGAGGAATTGAGAATTCCGGTCTAGGGGCGTCAGGTATTTTGTCGTAGAGCGTGCCAGACTGAGTATAGACCAAGTCCAGATATTGCGCATGAGCGATAACCTGCTCTTCCGTTACGACTCCCCCCTTTGCCACATCTTCCGTGATGGCAGGAAGTAATGACTTGATAAACCATTCAGCTGATAGCTGATCGGGAACGTACGTTTTTACCATCCTACGACGACGTCGCCACTCATGTATATGATCAGATATGTGGGTGGCGGTCGTCTGTTTGAAGTTTGTAAGGAGTTCTGTTCCCATTTCATACCTTATCGGTAATTGAAAATGGGTTAAAAAGGTTGTGGCTAAGGTACTGAAGTTGTCAAATGAAGCTCTAGGCAATTCAATGTACCATTTTGCCGCTGGACCCGTTAACGTCCTCTGAAAGAGGCGAAGTCTTATCGAATCATCATTCAGGGTGTTCGATGAACACCATAGATGGAATGTCATCACATGATTCGACGGGTCTTCACCCGGATTTCCATTAAATTTAGGAATATTTGACGGAAGTTTATGTGGAATCGCTGGCCACCAAGGGGCATAAGCAATTGGATCATTCATCAGCCGGTTTAGATCTGGTAATTCTAGAGTTGCTACAAAGGGCAACTGTTGATTCAGGTTAGGCGAAGCATACCCAGGATAAGATGGGATCGCCTGAGCAATGGGTCTTTGTAAACCAGCATAATGCTGGCAACTTTGACAAGGTTGATGGGCATAACCATTATAGTATGGTTGCCCATTACTTACAAAGACTTGTTGCTCAGGTCCTTGACATGATTGCTGGAATGGCGGTTGTTGAGATTGAACCAGCTCTGGTTGTTGGACCATTTGCTGTTGACCAATACTGGATGATTGACCAGGATGAGGAGTCACAGTACTTGTTTGAGCCTGAGTCGCTCCAGATAAGGAGGCACTACCCTGAGATTGTGATTGAGTCGTTGAGACAAGAGGTTGTTGTATTGCAACTTGAGAAACTTGGGGTTGACATACAACAGGTGGAGCTTGTACTTGCGACACATTCACTATAGCAGGTATGGTGGGAATATTCGACACAGGGTGTACTGGTTGCATTGAATATACAACCCCTGGTTGTTGAGGTAGTATTGGTACCCAACCGCTGGATGCAATTCCAGTTTGACCTGAACTTTGTTGTAAACTCCCATATGGTTGTTCTCTGGGAGGGAATAATGAAAGAGCATACTACCCTCCATATGGTGGAAATCCAGTACTTAAAGGGTAAATTGGCCTTTGAAGACACATTGGATCAATTTGTTGAGTTTCAACATAAGAAATACCAGATGATAATCCGGATGAAGAAATAGGAACTAACCATGTCGTCGTCCCTGATTGGACTCCGGCCTGTTGTTGACAATTTGCCGGGACAGATGGTATACCAGCGAACATCGTTGGAGTAGCAGCAGGAGGCTCTGCTGCCACTGTGTCGGACGACACAGTCCTAGATGTCGACGGTTGTTCAGACATATCTAGTCTATCCAAAAGATTTCTTAGCGATTCTACAAGAACTTACGATGCCAAAAGGCTAACTTCTAAGATCAACGAGGGAATGGTGATGATTATCCCATTTAAAATAAATTTTAACGACGCTTAGACACAACTTGCTTTTTCACTTTTAAAGAGTCGAGAAAAAGCTAAAGATGACTCTAGTCTCCTTCGATGTTTTAACGAGCCCGAAGTGACAAATGCTCGGATGGACTTTTTCAGTTATAGAGTTTGAAAAAGGCCAAAAGAAACTACTCTGGAGTTCTAGGCAGAGGGTGTACCAAACTTTTTGCAAAACCACAGAATACATTTTACGGTACGGGTGGTCGATCTTCGTGAATGCTGTGTTCACTGCATTGCGATCAGTAGGGCGGCCGACACGGAATCTTGTGAATGTAAGGAAGTGCTGTTGGTTTGAGTTTAGAACTATTGGGTGATTTGCTTTGAAGGAGGTGAAGAGGAGATTTCTTTCTGCTGGGAAGGTGATGCTGGATTGGGCCTCTTATGGTTGTATCACTTCCTGAACTTTACTTCTTCGATTAATAAAGCATTTGAGGTTCTTCTATATGCATGTGTTTCAATGGTGTATTGTTATACTTGTGTATTTGATTTATTCTAATCCTTGAATCAATTATGAATGTATGCTTCTTGTAGTTTCCCTCTCTTGCCTTTTTGCAGGATCTTGGTGTATCTGGGCCAGTGAAAGAGCAAGGAGCTGGGAGCAAGCAGCAAGGAGAGAAGATTGGATCAACCATTAGCGAAAGACATCGGTTAGTGGACCTCTTTCTCTCCTATTTTACTTTCATAAAGAAGAAATCTCAAATAGCTTTGCTTTGATTGTTGCTGAGGTACTATCACCCTTAGAGTGGGATAGGGTCATTCCGTACCGGATGACACTGGGGACTTTTCATTTGAACAAGTACTGCATCACACCAGTTGAATACTTTCGGTTGGAGACACTCCAAGGCGTGCTGCACATAATATCTGTTGGCAACATGTAGAGCTGCGCTACCGGCCATCCTACCAATGGTATACAGAATGGACCTGAGAGACCTGTCAGAGAGCTGATCATGGGAATGCCCGCCTCAGCTAGATCATGAAAGCAGCATGAAAAATAATGTATTTTATTGTATCTTATTACAGGTCACCTCTCAGCGATTGAATGAACTTCGGATCCTCCTGATAAAGCATTTCACCCGATAAACGACCTCATACTTTAGGGGGCAACTGTTATAGACATTTTTGTGCCTTACAGCAAGAAGCATACATTCATAATTGATTCAAGGATTAGAATAAATCAAATACACAACTATAACAATACATCATTGAGACACATGCATATAGAAGAACCTCAAATGCTTTATTAATGGAAGAAGTAAAGTTCAGGAAGTGATACAACCATAAGAGGCCCAATCCAGCATCACCTTCCCAGCAGAAAGAAATCTCCTCTTCACCTCCTTCAAAGCAAATCACCCAATAGTTCTAAACTCAAACCAACAGCAATTCTTTACATTCACAAGATTCCAGCCCCCTTAGACCTCATGAGAGAGATCTATATATAGGAGTTTTGGAGAAAGGATGAGTCAGCTTGAGGCTGGCATGAAGCTGACTAGTGTCCTCTCTCACTTCAGTTATTCTTCAGTTCTTGAGTCCACTTGGAGGTTCTTGCTTCCACTTGGAGATCTAGACCCTCATACTCATCACCAGTCGAATTCCTTGATCCAAGTGTCATTTTGGAAGCTTCCTGAGCATTGACACCTTGAGGAATGACTGTGCCACATGTCCAAACTCGCCCAGCACAGGTAGCCTTCTTTGCAGTTGACATTCAACGCAGGTAGACAGTGGAGCAGTTGACATTCAGCGCAGATGCTCAGTGGAGCAGTTGACATGATCCATAATTGCCTTGTTTTTGAGTGTTTTCAGGTGGACAACTGTTATTCAGTGTTGTGGTTTGCTGGCCTTGTTCCTCTAGGGGTAGGAACAACATGTTTAGGGACTTTGGATCCCTTAGATTATGGACATTTCATGCTTCATGCTGTAAGGCACAAAAATGTCTATAACAGTTGCCCCCTAAAGTATGAGGTCGTTTATCGGGTGAAATGCTTTATCAGGAGGATCCGAAGTTCATTCAATCGCTGAGAGGTGACCTGTAATAAGATACAATACAATACATTATTTTTCATACTGCTTTCATGATCTAGTTGAGGCGGGCATTCCCATGCTCAGCTTTATAAATACATTTTTCTGTACATAGAACAGACGATCGTCTGATGGTAGACTGATAATTCTCTGCTGAAATCATCATCCTTTGAGTAGGATGATCATCTGCTGCACATGTCAATGTCTTTATTTCCTGAATATATATCGCAGCCCGGATGGATGAAACTAGACCCGGGGTCTTCAAACTCGTTCGATCTTCACTCTAAGTACAAGTCGATCCATGTGAGAATTGCGTTGAAGTCGAACATGGAAAGACATCGCTTGATTACCAGCCAATGTTGTAAACCGTTAACAAGCGCGAGAGGAATCATCGATAATGATAATGACCCTCAAGGTACTGTAGTACAATTCACGTGGTGTGAATACAGGACTTGGCGTCGAACACCACGCAAAATCTTCTGGTCGAAGGTCATTGATGTATACCTATCGCCGGAAGTGAGAAACTTGCCATTGAGGCATGCAAGCTTCAAAGTACTGAAGGGGTTGTTCCTAGATCAACTCCTTGGATAATGAGCTGATGTCGACAAGGAGCGATCCGTCAAAGGAGGGCCTTAATGAATCCCACATCAGTGACACGGAACGGAGCTAATGATTTTAATGGAGGTGAAAACGATCTGTGAAATATGATTCAGGGTGGCGGTAATGAAAGGATGAAAGATGATGTATGGTAGTGGATGGGACACGGTTGACTCTTTCTGAACAACATCTCTTGAACATATAACGACACTGATGCGATGGATAGGTAGCATTACCCCAAATGTGGATGTTTTGGCGAGACCATGGTGATGAGACCGGTGAATGAAACAACCCAACCCGATGTGGTACGGAGGAAAAGTGTCATGTTCAAGAGCGACTTGCTACCATTAAAGCTTTGAGGTTCTCCCAATTTTTCCCCAGTCATTTCTGACCAGTACCTCTTTATTTTTGTCAAGCATGAGGAGAATAACATATGCTTGTTCTATAACCTGCCCTTCGGGCAAGCCCATCGCTATGTTTTAACGAGCCTAGCGATAGGGAAACTCGTTCTCGTCTAAAGACAAGTTTGTCGCTATTTAATCATTTTAACGAGTCTAACGACAAGGAAAACTCGGTCCTTTTCATTTTTAGAGAGTCTGAAAAGGTACATAAAGTTAACTCCACAATTCCTTTTTCGTCATCTAATCCCTTAAGTCCGAAAAAGTATAAAACAATACAAAAGGGATGAATTTTCGATAACTTTAACGAGCCGAATAAAACAAGCGCTCGACCTTTTTGTGCAATAATCCCTCAGGTCCAAAAAGATTAAAATCTAGAGGAGGGATAGCTCTTCCGGTCCTTTTAACGAGCTGGAAGGCCAAAACTCGGAAAACTTTTCATATTTTATGAGTCAGTTGAAAAGAGCTCAAAGAAGACTCGTCTTTTGAGGAACGAGTGATAAACAGGGATAGCAGCAGATTCCAGGTACAGGTTGGAATTTTCCAATCACGGTAGTGTCACAAGGATGGCTAGGTGAAATCACTCTTCGCAGCTGTTCCTCAAAATGGGTAAACAATCATATGGGGGTGGACCATCGGCCAAATGAAAGTGGAGGTGGCAGGTGCAAACACGACCAAGGCTTTTTATGGCTGATGAATTTATGGTCTCAAATGGTTATTTACCGGTACTGGGTTCATTTTTTAAAGAGATCGAATGCGCCAAAACACTGCTCAATCTTATGTTTATTTTTTAACGAGCATGAACTATGTGCTAAAACTTCTCGGTGATAAGTTTGCATGCCCCCTGTTGGTCAGGTAAATCCCCTCTGCGGACAGAGGCAATCCCACTAGCCTATAACAGAACTAGCCACAATCAAACCACGCTGCTACGCAAGTTCCTAGTTATGCATCAAAGGTGAATCAAGAAGACCAACCTGGAGTCCAATGCTATGATTGAAGCAGAGTTGATATTCCCGCTCCCTCGCTCCAACAGACCATAAACGAACACCTGCACATGCAAAGGAAGAGACAGATACCAACATAAAAACTACCAAGGCACAACTATATTTCAGTCAGAAAGGAAATAAATCAACACATCACCATGATAGATAATGAGATTGGAACTATAATAGCAGTCGCTCATCAATTAATAATAAATAGGAAAAGTTACAACCATTGTTCTGACGTTGACCCTTCTCCTGGCTGGGCGAGTAACTATATGTGTCTTGCAGTGCATCTCCTCTCCGGCAGCATAACCTCTCTAGCACTCACTAGCATTCCTCCAAGAACTCAAGAACTCAACATCTAACACTCCATGACTAACGATTATCACTACTATCCCTAGCTTGTCCAATGCATAATGACAAGCTTATATAGATGAAGGGAGGAGGATACGATGAACCGGGACACCTTTTGTGGATTAACATTATCCCCAAAAGCCCTTAAAGATGGAGATAGGATAGAGCTCGACATAAAGCTGATTTTTTATCCTCAGAAAAGCTCCATGTAATGAAGGAAACAACAGTCGGACGTGCGTTAAGGAAAAAAGCATGACTAAACTTGGTTGGCATGACTGTTGCTCTAAGACAGAGCGCCAATGGTCGCGCCCTCTTTTGAGGATCTCCATGATTTGCGCGGGTAAGATACTGTGGACTTGTGCCAATGGAAAAAAAGCACTTTTCAGGGATAATCTGCAGAAGGTGTCTTCAGGGAACATGGAGTACATACTCAGGGGAACATAATGTAAGTGTTTTTAGACTTTGTCACTTCTTATAACTCCCGGGATGAGTCCTCCAAGGTACGACAAGAGGAGTAACAGGGATGGTGACAAATTACTGTGTAACAGATGCCCCCTAAAGCATGAAGTCCGAGAGGTGGAGAGGGGTGAAATGCTTTACAAGAACACACAAGAACACATAAGAGCACATATAGTTACTGCCGCCGAGGATCTGTATTAAGAGACATGACTGATAGTTCAAATACATGATGTACATGGTATGGTCGCAGCCATCCATAAGAGAGTACATAAATAATCTAGATCCATAGTATGGACGCAACCATCTAGTTAGGATCAATGAATTGACTCAGGTATGGTCGCAGCCATCCAGTGAATGAGTCAAGTATCAAGAATCACTCCTGGATTACAACAGACACAATCCAGGGTATTGCGCTCCATCTCGACCCGAACAAGAGTACAAGTTCAAGCATGTGAATATATGAGCTGAAGTCGAACATGCATGAACATCGTCTGATTACCAGTCAATAGTGGAAACTATTAACAGACGCGAGAGGTACCACCAATAATGACAATGGCCCTCAAGGTACTATAGGTACAGTCTACGGCATGTGAATCAATGATCTGAAGTCAAACACCCGTAGAATCATTCGATCGGAGGCCAATGATGAAAACCTCACGTCGAACACGAAGAACCTGCCATTGAGGCATGCAGGCTCCAAGGCACCGAAAAGGAGTCTCTAGATCAACTTCCTGGATAATGAGTTGAAGTCGACAGGAAGTGACCTTGATCGAAGGTGGGCCATAATGTTTCCCACATCATCGACACGAGACAGAGAGATAATGTTGTGAATCAAGATTGTGCGAACTATCAGAGGGAGGTTGTTTCTTTGCAGAGGTCAACTTCTCTTGAACATACCGGCGGCACATTAACGGAATTGGCAGTATTTGACATCAATGTATCAAAGGTCATGATGACGAGGCAATGAGTGGATGAGAGGTCAAATAGGGTACCCAAGTCCATGGAAGGAAGTGAAAGATATGAGATGAAATATCCCCACCCCGGACACGAAAACAAAAAGTTCCATGTTCAAGAGCGACATACTGTCGTTATGGTAATAATTATGGTTCAAAAATTTTCTTTTCCCCCCGCCATTTCTGGCGAGTACCCCAATTATTTTTAACAAGCTTGATGGGGATAGCATATGCTTGTGTTGTGACAAAATCCAATGTCATTAAGTTTTAACGAGTCTGACAAAGGAAGAACTCGGCGTCTTTTCATGTTTAGAGAGTTTGAAAAGACAGCAGAAAAGGAAACTCCAGGGATGACCTTTTTCGTAAAGTTGTGTCTCTCGGGCCCGAAAAAGTATAAAATAATACCCGAAAGAACCGCCCGATCATTACGATCGAGGAGTACTTTTCATAATTAGTGATTTCGACCCGAAAAAGTAAAAAAGTGGTCAAAACCATGTCGTTTCGTAATCGTTAACGAGTTTGAAACGACAAAAACCCGGTAATCTTTTTTATGTTTTAACGGTCGACAAGAAGAACTTAAAACGACCACCCCTTATTACCATTTAACGAGTCGAGAGGAGTGACTCGGCAATCTTTTCCTCTTTAAATGGTCAGAAAAGAGCTGAAAGCGGACCTTCATTTTTATTTTCTTTAACGAGTCAAAAAGGAAAAATACTCGGCAATCTTTTCATATTTTACAAGTCAGAAAAGAGCGTAAAGGCGACTCGTCCTGAAGGAACGAGTGGTATAAGGGATAACAACTGGTTCTGGTAATGGTGGAACTTACTCGAAACATGTAAAGGTTAAGAGGCTGGCTAATAAAACCACTCATCACTGCGGTTCCTCACGAAAGGAAAAACAACCAAGTGAAAGCATATGATCGGCTAAAAAGATGGTGGCGATGGAATGAAACAACCAAGGCTCATCCAGCAGAATTTAGCGGATAAAAGGCAATCACGGGATGTAAATGGGCTCATTTTTACACAAGCTTGAACCATGGAGAACTTTGCTTGTAAAAAAAAATTTTGTTGCATGCCCCCAGCATGATCATACAAATCGAGGTACATGCCCCCCAAGATTCATGGCATTCACGGAGTGGATGGTATGAAGGTTTACTTGGAAAGACTCGATTTTGAAGGAGGATGCATGCCCCCCGGGCTTCAGTCACACACCCGGGTGAGCTGTCGTCATCAGAATGACGGGGTGGGTGCTGGAGTATTTCATGTGGAAATAAGACCATTTAGGAATGGTAGATGACTATATGTGAAGTGCGAACCGGGGAAGGAAAGTTGGTCTACGACTTTGATCGTTCTTCCTTCATGCGGAAAACACATCACTCTGAAGAGTGAGGACACAATAGCACGTATGCGATAAATATAGTCTCGTCCAAGGAGTAAATTGTAATCTAACGAACCTTGGACTACCATGACACCCATTTGAATAGTCTTCCCTTCTAATGTAATAGGTACATTGGGAAGAAGTCCTAAAGGTCGAGTGGTTTCTCATGGAAACCTGTAAGGTTTCTCATCTCAGGCAGAAGCAGTGGGGAACCAAGTGCTTCCCAAGCTGTTGAAGAAAGGATACTCACGGGAGATCCCTCATCGATAATAGTACCAGCCATAACCATGCGGTAGACTTGAACTATAATTCGAAATGGTATGGAGGCTGGTAACTGAGGATTGACTAGTTGATCCCAATTGAAGGAAACAACTAGGTTGCTTGGAGGTGGGACTGGATAGACAGCCGGATATGACTCTGATGGGCTTTCTTCCTGGTGCGAAGGAATGAGAGGGATGCTCACTTGATCATCTACGTTAATAAATAGAATTTGGGCAGTGGGATCTTCATTCTTTGTAGTGATAACATCATCTGAGGAGGTAACTTCTGAAGGCAAAACCGGGTCACTTGTAATCTGGACCGTTTGACTTTTGTCTAGTTTGGATTCAGGTGTAAGATCATCTAAGGCTGGAATTTCTGAAAGCAAAACCGGGTCACTTGTAATCTGGACCTCTTGACTTCGGTCTGGTTTGGATTCAGGTGTAAGATCATCTAAAGATGGAACCTCTGTAGGCAAAACCGGGTCACTTGTAATCTGGACCTGTTGAAAGACCGGGTCAACTGTAATCTGGAACTGTGGACTTTCGTTTGGTTTGGACTCAGATGGTTCATCTTTGATGGTAGAGTGGTGTGTAGATGATGGATGTAAATCAATACTTGTTCCGACCAGGGACTGATCTGGAACAGGCGGAGCGCAGGTAGGTTCAGGAAGAGAGGTCTGGACCAAAGAGGAATCACGTTTGATCACTTGGTTAGTGGAGAGATGATCTGCAGCTGCAAAAAGACGCTGATATCCAGCGGGTAGTTTGGGTAAGGGAGCTGACAGACTTGCCAAAAGACGGGAGGCTTCATCCATAAGTGGACAAAGGCGAAGGAGATGATTACCTTCACAAAGTCGACAAGGGAAACGAACCTTCCCTTTTCTCTTACCAACTGACAAGGTATCGTCGATTGGCGACGACAAGGAGTGAGTCGGGTCACGGGACCATATATCGAGGATCCTAGGAATACCAGGACAATCAGAAAGAAAGTGGTCCCCCTTGCATAATCGACAAGGAGACTTAGCCTTCTGTGGAGGAGCAGAAGGGGATTCCACTTCAGATATTTTCGTGGTAGATGCGACCTTTCCCTTAGGAGACTTCTTCTTGTTGGTCTTCTTCTTCTTTTTCTTAGCCACCTGGTTAGTGAAATCCACGGTTTCACCAGGCGAAATGGAAGATGAGGACGCAGCAATTGGCGAAGAAGTAAAAGGATCCACCTTAGAATCAACATGGTGTTGTTCGGGTGGAGGAGGTGGTGGCGGAACAGGAGTCACCACACTAGAGACCATCGAGTTTGAAAACAACCACACGGGTAAACCAATGGTTAACCCAGGCAAAGACAATGTTGCGATATACTGAACACCGACATTTCCAACAGAAGGAAATGGATGAGGGTTCCCATCAGGAGGAACACCTTGGCCGGTGGGTGCCGGGAAGGCTGCCATTGAACGAGAGATAATCCTACTCAAGCTAACGCAAACAAAATCTAATTGGGTAGATGTTATCGTGGCCAATAAATTTTAAGACACTGAACTTAACCTTTTAATTTTTTAAGAGTGAAGAAAAGGATAAAAGATGACTCTAGTCTCCTTCGAATATTTAATGAGCACGAAGTGACAAGACGCTCACAGGCACCTTTTCGTTTAGGGAGTCCGAAAAGGATCAAAAGTGACTGCTCTGGAATTCTAGGTAGAAGGTGTGCCAAACTTTTCGCAAAACCACAGAATACTTTTTAGGGTACGGGTGGTCAATCTTCATGAATGTTGTGTTCACTGCATTGCGAATCGTAGGGCGGCTGACACGGCTTCCTATGGATAAAGGCTTTATTCCTATAGGGGTCTCCCAATATATACGCGACGGTACGTGGGAGCACAGTCCGTATTGGCACCTATCGTTTCACCGTGGAGGAATCACCCAACCACTCGACGATAAACTACCAGGTTTAAAGACGCCGAAACACATCTCTAACCTAGACCTCTAGAGTATTTGCGTTATGTTCCAATGCGTTGTTATGTTCATTGAATTTATTTTAAAGTTTATCTTCGATTATGTTTCAGTTTTTGGTCCTACCGTATGTGATATCTCAAAAACTTCTTAAATGCAAACTACATGCCAAAATTAAATCATTTGATTCGATGAATTCTATCTATAGGAGGGTTGAGATCTTTTCACAAACGAAATGATCACTCAACAAACAACAAAGATCCTAATGCAGCTAATAACAAGAAATGAAATTTTTTCTTTTTCTTTTTAATAGCAACAAATAACAATAAATGCTAACTACTATGATGCAAAATATTTTTTGTTTTTCTTTCCTTTAAGATGGCATGATGCATGTAAACAAATTTTAAGAGATATGCACAATCCAAGTTCACTCAATGAAATAGAACCAATTCTGAAACACCAAAATGAACCATGCAAGCAAGGAACAACACAAAAGACTTTCACTGAACCATGTAATCTAAGTTCGAATGAAATCGACTGAAATCCAAAGAGGCTAGAAGTGAAGCACTCAGAGTATAGAAGATCAAGCTTTAACAAATCACTGGATAGGTGCAGAACACAACCAACAAGCTGACTGGATAATCAAGAGACTGAAACTTCCCACATAAGGCTAGACATGCAAAGTCACTAGATGTCCTAGGGCTGAGTCGAAAATCAATAGAAATGAGCAAACAGCTGAGGGATAAAGGCTAAGACCAGTCAAGCAGAGGTTCAACACAGTTCCAGAGGCTGAAAGAGATATAAAAAGAGACTGAAAGAGCTTTCCACCCACACACAGGAAAAATTTACAGAGCTGGCACGACTGTCAGCCTGCAACTTGCGCTACCACAGGATTGGCGCGAGTTGCTTTTGAGCAACATGCGCCAACTGGCGCGACTGTCAGAGTAATAACCGCGCCAATTAAGCTTGCCAACTAGAAAAATAAATGACACGACCTCAGGTCGGGTTGACAGTGCTCAGATGGGTCAAACAGTAAAGAATAAACTCAAAACTGACTCAGGAAGCTCATTCACTCAGGCAAGCAGAAGAAAATTAACATGCAAGACAAAAATCAACTAGCTTCTCCCCAGCGGAGTCGCCAAATTGTTGGTCAGGTAAATCCCCTCTGCGGACAGAGGCGATCCCACTAGCCTATAACAGAACTAGCCACAATCAAACCACGCTGCTACGCAAGTTCCTAGTTATGCATCAAAGGTGAATCAAGAAGACCAACCTGGAGTCCAACGCTATGATTGAAGCAGAGTTGATATTCCCGCTCCCTCGCTCCAACAGACCATAAACGAACACCTGCACATGCAAAGGAAGAGACAGATACCAACATAAAAACTACCAAGGCACAACTATATTTCAGTCAGAAAGGAAATAAATCAACACATCACCATGATAGATAATGAGATTGGAACTATAATAGCAGTTGCTCGTCAATTAATAATAAATAGGAAAAGTTACAACCATTGTTCTAACGTTGACCCTTCTCCTAGCTGGGCGAGTAACTATATGTGTCTTGCAGTGCATCTCCTCTCCGGCAGCATAACCTCTCTAGCACTCACTAGCATTCCTCCAAGAACTCAAGAACTCAACATCTAACACTCCATGACTAACGATTATCACTACTATCCCTAGCTTGTCCAATGCATAATGACAAGCTTATATAGATGAAGAAGGGAGGAGGATACGATGAACCGGGACACCTTTTGTGGATTAACATTATCCCCAAAAGCCCTTAAAGATGGAGATAGGATAGAGCTCGACATAAAGCTGATTTTTTATCCTCAGAAAAGCTCCATGTAATGAAGGAAACAACAGTCGGACGTGCGTTAAGGCAAAAAGCATGACTAAACTTGGTTGGCGCGACTGTTGCTCTAAGACAGAGCGCCAATGGTCGCGCCCTCTTTTGAGGATCTCCATGATTGGCGCGGGTAAGATACTGTGGACTTGCGCCAATGGAAAAAAAGCACTTTTCAGGGACAATCTGCAGAAGGTGTCTTCAGGGAACATGGAGTACATACTCAGGGGAACATAATGTAAGTGTTTTTAGACTTTGTCACTTCTTATAACTCCCGGGATGAGTCCTCCAAGGTACGACAAGAGGAGTAACAGGGATGGTGACAAATTACTGTGTAACACCCCCAGCATAACAACGCAAATCGAGGTGCATGCCCCCCAAGCTTCATTGCATTCAACTTGGTGGTTGGAATGAAGGTTTACCTTTGAGATTTTGAAAGGGGATTGTTTCATTTTTTAATGAGGTTGACACAATAAAAGAACTATCGTCATGACTCCTTGTTTCATTTTTTAACGAGGTTGACATGAGATAAGAACTGTCCTCAGAGTCCAGTTCCATTAGATATAGAAGGTTTCATATACCACTGTGTCCACTTCCGCAAGATTACTCGGAGGTGGTAGGGAAAAAGTACCTATTAAGGCAGGGTCTTTTAGGAGACCTATTCCGATATTTTGGAGCGAATGATTCCTTCCATGGATCATTGGAATGCTTCCCGTAACTTGTGAACTGTTGGGGAGAAATGTTTCTTGGTCAACGATTGTAATTCCTCCTTGGAAGGGAAATGCAATCTTCCTGAAGTAGGTCGACACAACTGCGGCCATGGCATATATCCAGGGCCTTCCCAGTAGGATGTTGTAATCGAGGTTTCCATTGATTACTTCAACATCAACTTCTACTGTTTTGCCCCCTAGTTCAACTTGCAAGTTACTTAAAATCCCGTATGGAGTGTATGATCATCCATCAAATGCTTTTAACGTCATTGACGATTTCGACAAAGGTGGTGAGCCTAAATTCTTCCAGCAACTCATCGACATAATACATGTGGATGCCCCCTCATCAATAATTGTTCGATGAACAGTTTTGTTGAGGGCTTTCACTTGAATAAGGAAAGCTAGTTGAGCTGGTAATTGAGGGTCATATCCTTTATGATCAAAGGCCACAAGATTGGAATCCATTGGGCCAATCCCACCTATTGCTGATAATAAAGCTTGCTCTTGGGAGAGGCAATTTTGCGGTACCTCAAGTGTCGACATAGCGGACGGCGATTGGGCCAGGTCTTCTATCTGTGCTATTTTCGCAGAAGGATTAAATGTCGATTTGTGTACTGCTCCCTTTTGCGACTTTATCATTGGCTTAGGAACGATGGGTGGCACAACTTTGGTCAAAGTTGTTGTCGAACTACTAGGTTGTTCATTAGCCTTGTTGTTCGACAGCCGTGGATTCCCGTAATCTTTATTCCTTGTCAAAGCACCATTTTGCTGCTTCGAGACAGACAACATAAGCACTTGGGATCGGGAAGCATTTTGATTAGCAACCAGATTTTGACCTAGGTTGGGAAACGGATCAGTCAATACTGCTGGGGTTTTTGAACTCTTAAAGAGTTTCTTAACTTCAGCTATATGTGGACAATCTTTCGTCCAATGATCCTCATCGCATATATGACACCCTGCCGGGGGTTTCCTTTGTCTCCCTTTCTTTTTCTTCTTGCCCCCTGGTTGATTCAGTTGTTTGCCCTTATCAGTCGACATGGCATTTGCTTCCGAGGCAAGAAGTTCTTCATTTGCATTTTGACTAGAAATTTTGTGTTTGCCAATCACACCATCGCCGGCGTGAGAGTCATTGTTTGATTTAGGAGGAGGAGGAATTGAGAATTCCGGTCTAGGGGCATCAGGTATTTTGTCGTAGAGCGTGCTAGACTGAGTATAGACCAAGTCCAGATATTGCGCACGAGCGATAACATGCTCTTCCGTTACGACTCCCCCCTTTGCCACATCCTCCGTGATGGCAGGAAGTAATGACTTGATAAACCATTCAGCTAATAGCTGATCGGGAACGTACGTTTTTACCATCCTACGACGACGTCGCCACTCATGTATATGATCAGATATGTGGGTGGCGGTCGTCTGTTTGAAGTTGGTAAGGAGTTCTGTTCCCGTTTCATACCTTATCGGTAATTGAAAATGGGTTAAAAAGGTTGTGGCTAAGGTACTGAAGTTGTCGAACGAAGCTCTAGGCAATTCAATGTACCATTTTGCCGCTGGACCCGTTAACGTCCTCTGAAAGAGGCGAAGTCTTATCGAATCATCATTCAGGGTGTTCGATGAACACCATAGATGGAATGTCATCACATGATTCGATGGGTCTTCACCCGGATTTCCATTAAATTTAGGAATATCTGACGAAACTTTATGTGGAATCGCTGGCCACCAAGGGGCATAAGCAATTGGATCATTCGTCGTCCAGTTTAGATCTGGTAATTCTAGAGTTGCTACAAAGGGTAACTTTTGATTCAGGTTAGGCGAAGCATACCCAGGATAAGATGGGATCGCCTGAGCAATGGGTCTTTGTAAACCAGCATAATGCTGGTAACTTTGACAAGGTTGATGGGCATAACCATTATAGTATGGTTGCCCATTACTTACAAAGACTTGTTGCTCAGGTCCTTGATATGATTGCTGGAATGGCGGTTGTTGAGATTGAACCAGCTCTGGTTGTTGGACCATTTGTTGTTGACCAATACTGGATGATTGACCAGGATGAGGAGTCACAGTACTTGTTTGAGCCTGAGTCGCTCCAGATAAGGAGGCACTACCCTGAGATTGTGATTGAGTCGTTGAGACAAGAGGTTGTTGTATTGCAACCTGAGAAACTTGGGGTTGACATACAACAGGTGGAGCTTGTACTTGCGACACATTCACTATAGCAGGTATGGTGGGAATATTCGACACAGGGTGTACTGGTTGCATTGAATATACAACCCCTGGTTGTTGAGGCAGTATTGGTACCCAACCGCTGGATGTAATTCCAGTTTGACCTGAACTTTGTTGTAAACTCCCATATGGTTGTTCTCTGGGAGGGAACAATGAAAGAGCATACTGCCCTCCATATGGTGGAAATCCAGTACTTAAAGGGTAAATTGGCCTTTGAAGACACATTGGATCAATTTGTTGAGTTTCAACATAAGAAATACCAGATGATAATCCGGATGAAGAAATAGGAACTAACCATGTCGTCGTCCCTGATTGGACTCCGGCTTGTTGTTGATAACTTGCCGGGACAGATGGTATACCGGCGTACATTGTTGGAGTAGCAGCAGGAGGTTCTGCTGCTGCTGTGTCGGATGACACAGTCCTAGATGTCGACGGTTGTTCAGACATATCTAGTCTATCCAAAAGATTTCTTAGCGATTCTACAAGAACTTACGATGCCAAAAGGCTAACTTCCAAGATCAACGAGGGAATGGTGATGATTATCCCGTTTAAAATAAATTTTAACGACGCTTAGACACAACTTGCTTTTTCACTTTTAAAGAGTCGAGAAAAAGCTAAAGATGACTCTAGTCTCCTTCGATGTTTTAACGAGCCCGAAGTGACAAATGCTCGGATGGACTTTTTTAGTTATAGAGTTTGAAAAAGGCCAAAAGAAACTACTCTGGAGTTCTAGGCAGAGGGTGTGCCAAACTTTTCGCAAAACCACAGAATACGTTTTACGGTACGAGTGGTCGATCTTCGTGAATGCTGTGTTCACTGCATTGCGATCAGTAGGGCGGCCGACACGGCTTCCTATGGATAAAGGCTTTGTTCCTATAGGGGTCTCCCAATATATACACGACGGTACGTGGGAGCACAAGTCCGTATTAGTGCCACCGACTCTGAGGAGGAATCACCCACCTTCTTCGAGATCAACAGTCACTATGTTTAACGACGCCGGAACACGTCTCTACCTAGACCTCTATGTGTTTGCATTATGTTTCGAAGCGTTGTTAGGTTCATTCAATATATTTTAAGTTGATCTTCTTAAAGTTTGCCTTTCAAGGTTCACCACGAGATGTATGATACAAATTCCTAAATGCAGTCTAAGATGATAAGCAAGCTTTTTCAATCTTTTCGACTTATGAAAATCTTAACTACTAAGGGAAAAGAAAGACATCATCTTTTCACACAGATCATAGAGCACACACTAATGCACCTTTTCCTAAATCAACATGCAAGCTGTCAAAATGCACATGCACAATGCAGGTATTTCTTTTCTCTTTCTTAATGTTGATGTACTACAAAAAGAAAGTTGTTGTATAACTTTGAATTCAATTTCAAGTGAAAGCAAACAAGCTTTTGTCCAAAATCAAAAGACACCTTAAGATTTACTTGTTTCAACACTAGAAATACATAAATTCAAACCATATGACGAAAGCAAAAGCTCAATCAGCTATGAACAGCAAACAAACTAACTCTTAAGATCAGAACGACACTTATCACAGGTCTAGATCTAAGAGGTCAGAGCAAGATTAGTTCACTTTCGTTATGGGAAACTGTAAATGATATAAGAAATACACAAAGAACAAATATAGTTTCTTTATACAACCGAGGTGGAATAGTGGCAAAGAAAGGTGGTTTTAGATAGGTACATTGACCGATAACAGGCTGCAAAAACAGGGATGAAAACAGGGCAACAGAAAGCAGAGAACCCCAGTTGCACAAGGCCACATTGGTTCAGCGCAGGTAGAACACTGTCAGTTTGACATTCAGCGCAGGTAGCCCCTTCGGGACCTGTGATGAAATGCAGACTGTCTTCACAGTGCCTGCAATGAAGAGAGAAACTCTCGTTTTTCTCAGGTTCTGGGTCACAGATTGCTAAAAAATCAACAATTTTTGGCCAAATCAAAGCTACCAATCAAGTACACACTAAAGGATGAAAAGGAGGATGAAAAGCTATCACTAAAAGCTATTCAGAGTCCTTGTGGATCAGCTCTTCAAATCATAAACATGCCCAGAAACTGAGCTAGAGTAGCTGCCCTCTACTTCGCATTTGAAAGATCCAAATGCAGTTCGATTTGGTACTCCCTGTGTTTAGGAAATGAATAGCAAAAACACAAACAACCAACAAGATACGATCCCCAGCGGAGTCGCCAATTTGTTGTTGGGAAAAGTATCCAATACGGAATGACCCTATCCCACTCTAAGGGTGATAGTTCCTTAGCAACAATCAAAGCAAAGCTATCTAAGATTACTTCTTTATGAGATGTAAAAGAGGGGAGAAAGAGATCCACTAACCGATGTCTTTCGCTAATGGTTGATCCAATCTTCTCTCCTCGCTGCTTACCCCAAGCTCCTTGCTCTTTCACTGGCCCAACTACACCAAGATCCTGCAAAATGGCAAGAGAGGGAAACTACAAGAAGCATACATTCATAATTGATTCAAGGATTAGAATAAATCAAATACACAAGTATAACAATAC
This sequence comes from Pinus tabuliformis, assembly GCA_031772625.1. Classification (NCBI taxonomy): domain Eukaryota; kingdom Viridiplantae; phylum Streptophyta; class Pinopsida; order Pinales; family Pinaceae; genus Pinus; species Pinus tabuliformis. Next base: position 634,112,754 of record CM062820.1, on the reverse strand, counting down.
ATCATTGAGACACATGCATATAGAAGAACCTCAAATTCTTTATTAATGGAAGAAGTAAGGTTCAGGAAGTGATACAACCATAAGAGGCCCAATCCAGCATCACCTTCCCAACAGAAAGAAATCTCCTCTTCACCTCCTTCAAAGCAAATCACCCAATAGTTCTAAACTCAAACCAACAGCAATTCTTTACATTCACAAGATTCCAGCCCCCCTAGACCTCATGAGAGAGATCTATATATAGGAGTTTTGGAGAAAGGATGAGTCAGCTTGAGACTGGCATGAAGCTGACTAGTGTCCTCTCTCACTTCAGTTATTCTTCAGTTCTTGAGTCCACTTGGAGGTTCTTCCTTCCACTTGGAGATCTAGACCCTCTTACTCATCACCAGTCGAATTCCTTGATCCAAGTGTCATTTTGGAAGCTTCCTGGGCATTGACACCTTGAGGAATGACTGTGCCACATGTCCAAACTTGCTCAGCGCAGGTAGCCTTCTTTGCAGTTGACATTCAACGCAGGTAGACAGTGGAGCAGTTGACATTCAGCGCAGATGCTCAGTGGAGCAGTTGACATGATCCAGAATTGCCTTGTTTTTGAGTGTTTTCAGGTGGAGAACTGTTATTCAGTGCTGTGGTTTGTTGGCCTTGTTCCTCTATGGGTAGGAACAACATGTTTAGGGACTTTGGATCCCTTAGATTATGGACATTTCATGCTTCATGCTGTAAGGCACAAAAATGTCTATAACACTCATGCATGTCTGGAGTGAAACAAAATAGAAGCGGTTATACGGCTTGAACCAAACCATCATTCCTTCCATTAAACCTGCAATAATAGTTGAATTTATATGTTACCAGGCATCTCCGAGCTACAACCTAGGAGAGTTTATTGGATTCCTAACATAATTGGCATCGTTGCTAAGGATGCGAGATTGAAGCTCAGCTTCCTTGGGAGAACGACGCAGATCCAACTTTGATGATAGACAAAGGATGGACACATTTTTGGTTGTAATCATCTATCTGGCGACTCTGCTAGAGGACTAACCTTTTGGTGACTCAAATTCACAGTTCTGGCTCAGTTTGTGAGACACACTCAGAGGAATCCTCAGAAATCACCAGCTGACCTAGTGCATGACCCTGAGAAGATTGTCAAGCAAAGCAAGATATCACATAAAGGAGCATCAGGATCAGGTAAGCGTAAACAATCTTATGTATCTCTACAAGAAAGGCTTGTAGCTGAGAATGCACATGTTGAAAATATAGAACCTAGCATTACAAGTAAGGAAAGACTCTCAGAGATTCATAAAGGTCCTTGTTCAATAAGTTCCCCTTTGGATCTTAGTCCAACGAAAAACTCCCCTATAGTCCATCAGTTTCCTTCGGCCCTGTCATTCATTTCTCAGCTCCCTACCTTCAAAACTGCCAGTACCCTTCCATCTACCCCAGTCATGGTAGGCCCACAAGCACCTACCAAAATGGGAAGAATCATAGCTGCTAGGTATGGACCCCTGGTCCTGCCTATTCCTTTGAATGCCATGCCAGCAGGAGAATATCAGAAATACATGCCTAAGTTCACTAGTACGGAGGGAGTAACAGCTGAAGAACACCTTGAGTCTTTTTATAGTTATGTTGATAGCCTAGATATCAGTAAGAATGATGTGTGAATGAGAGTATTTTTCCAAAGCCTTGATGGAGAGGCTAGAAAGTGGTTCAGAGAGCTGAACCCTAGGTTTATAATAGATATTGAAGCATTAGATGATGTGTTTTTAAAACATTGGGGAGATAAGAAAGACCTACTATATTACCATACTGAGTTTGGCAACCTGAAAAGGGAAAATGGAGAGTCATTGTCTGACTTTAATAAAAGATTCAATCATATGTATAGCAAGATACTAGCTGAAGTGAAGCCTAACCCCACCTTTGCCAAACTCACCTATTCCAATGCCTTTTACTCTGATTTCTGCCTGCTATTAAGAGAAAGGAGATGTGATTCTCTAGCCGAAATGCAAGATGCAATCTTGGAGGTGGAATCCAATATCATGGCTGCAGAGAAACTCAAAGGAAATGTTGATAGAAGGAGGTAGAGAGGTGAGTCTTCCTCTTCTTCTTCATCTTCAGAACCCAAAATAGAAAAAGTGACTAAAATGATCGAGTCATTGGCTGCTGAAATATCCAAACTGAAGGTTTAACGGAGTTCTGGGAAAGCAACGCTTCCTAATACATTTTCTCCTAGGAATCTAAATCCATTCAGAAGAGAAAATGAACAATTGCAGATCATTCAGAGGGGCAAAGAGGCTAGTGAAGAACAAAGGGTTAAGACTCCATTCCAGAACATAGTCACGGAGGAAGAGCAGTTTGATGAAGAGGATGATATTCACTGTATGGAAGACAAAGGTAGTGCTGCCTTTTTGACATTAGCTTCCTACGAGGAGTCATTACTCAGGGACCAGACCAGTCAAGAGTGGGATAGAGAAGCTGTTCTATAGACTAAATACCAGCAAAGGTATAACTTGAGGTCAAGAACGAGTAATGTCAAGGAAAATCCTACTCAAAGTGATGTTGTCCCCACAGAGCAGCATTCCAGTAGGATCCCGTCATCCTCAAAACACCAGCTCAAGAGGTAAGAGGCCCTGATAAGTCCCCTTCCCCTTTCAGTTTTGAATCAGAAGTTCAGAAGTTAAAATTATCTGTACCTCTGATAGAACTTGTAAAGAGTGAGGTCTTTAAGAAGCCCATCCTTGATTCCCTTGAGCTAAAAGCCACACAAGCATCCTTTGACTATGTGAATTTACAAGATGATAAAATTGCAATTGTGCTTAGTCCAATGACTGAACCCGCTGATGACAATTCCCCATCATTTTATGTCTCCTTGACCATTCATGACAAAATCATCCACAACTGTCTGCTGGACACAGGTGTCAGCCATAATCTAATGCCCAAAGCTGTCATGGAAGAGTTAGGCCTTGATATTACCTGACCTTATCATGACTTGTTCCCCTTTGATTCGGGGAAGGTGAAATGTCTGGGGTTAATCAAAGACTTGGACATCACCCTACCTCAGTTGCCTATGAAAAGCATGATGATGGATATTGTGGTAGCAGATGTCCCCCATAAGTTTGGTATGCTACTTTCAAGAGGGTGGATTAAGAGGTTGGGTGGGACATTGCAAAATGACTTGTCTTACGCCACTCTCCCAGTTTTTGGAGGAGAAAGCAGAAGACTATACAGGGAAGCCCAGCTAGCCTATATCATCAGTGATGAGAAGAACTCCACTAATCATCCCATTTACGCTGTGGACACTGATTTTGGAGCATGTATTCTCCAAATTGAAGAATCCCATAGGGCCTTGGTGTAGCTCAATAAACCAGTATGCAAGGCCATGGAAGAAGAAGGGACACGAGCTTGGGATATGTTTTTTGATGGAGCCTATTCAACGAAAACTGCAGGAGCAAGAGTGGTACTGGTGTCTCCAAAATAAGAAAGCACACATCTATCTTTTAAGATGACTTTTCAGGTCACCAACAATATAGTAGAGTATGAGGCTCTGATATTGGGCTTGAACGCTGCCAAAGACATGGGAATCAGAGACATCAAGGTGTTTGGAGATGTTGATCTCATCATTCAACAGGTGAACAAAACGTTCAAAGCAAGGTACCCAAGGCAAAAATTGTACAGAGATGAGGTATGGAGACTCAAAGATGCTTTTAATAGCTTTTGTATCTCATATATCCCTAGAGTAAAAAATCAGCTTGCTGGTTCCCTTGCTTTGTCTGCTAGCATGTTCATCCCTCCCATGCCCCGTAGATTGTCTTATCAAGTCCAGATAAATTATAGACCATCCTTGCCTGATAACATCCAGCACTGGAAAGTCTTTGAGGATGATGATGAAGTAAATAGGTTTCTGCAAGTCATTGATGAATTCTTTGTGCAAATTGATCAAGAGAATGAAACCTTGGAGGAATGTCCCTAGCCCTGGCTAAGGAACAAAATTGGCCAAGATAGCATTGTTCAGTTGCCTAGCAATCATATACCTAAAGGGCTAGTGACTCTAGAGAAGTTGTTTAACCATAACGATGTGCCTCACAAGGCTACCCAAAAAGAAAATCAGTCTGCAGTCGATAGGCATAACATAGGGAGTCTAGATCATCCAAAGTATATAAATCTATCCACCCATTTGTCTGTTGCCCAAAGTTCTAAGTATTGCACCTTAATGAAGAAATTTGCTGATATCTTTGCCTGGGAATACAGTGACCTTAAAACTTATGACAAAAATATCATCCAGCATAAGATCCCATTGGACAAAGACACCATGCCATTTAAGCAGCAACTGAGACTCATAAATCCTTTGCTCTTCCCTCTAATTGAAAAAGAAATCAAGAAGTTGTTGGCTGCAAAAATCATAGTTCCTCTGAGGTATTCGAAGTGGGTAGCCAAATTGGTAGTGGTGAGGAAGAGAAGTGGAGAAATCAAGCTGTGTGTTGATTTCAGGAACCTGAACAAATGTTCCAAAAAAGACAACTACCCCCTACAAAAGATGGAGCATTTGCTATAAAATGTCCCAGGAGCCAAAGTTATGTCTTTCCTGGATGGATTTTCAAGGAATAACCAAGTTGTTTTTCATCCAAATGTCCAAGGAAAGACTACTTTCACCACTCCTTGGGGCACTTTTATGTACTCCAAGATGCCTTTTGGACTAATCAATGTTGGGGCAACCTTTCAGAGAGCCATGGATATAGCGTTTGTAGGAGAGAAAGATAAGTTTGTCCTTGTCTACCTGGATGATATAACAGTATACTCCAGCAGCCATCAAGAGCATTTGCAACATTTAAAGAAAGTGTTTCTGAAGTGCAAAAGGTTTGGGATATCAGTGAATCCTAGGAAGTCATTGTTTGCTTTAGAAGAAGGCAAGCTTCTAAGACACATTGTTTCTGCTGCAGGTGTCAAGATTGACCCAGACAAAGTGAAAGAGATACAGACCTTGTCTGTCCCAAGATCAGAAAAGGACATCCAATCCTTTCTGGGCAAAATAAATTTTGTAAGGAGGTTCATTCCTAATTTTGCAGAATTGGTAAAGCACATCACCTCTATGCTGAAAAAAGGATCAGAGATCAAATGGACTGATGCAACAAGAAGATCTTTTGAAGCCATCAAATGGGCTATTATGGAAGCTCCCACTTTGATCAGCCCAGACTATAGCAAGGAGCTCCATATCTTCTCCTTTACTTCATGTGACACCCTTGTAGCAGTCTTATTGTAGAAAGATGATGAGGGTTCAGAGCATCCAATGGCATTCTTCAACAAAACATTAAGGGATGCTGAACTACAGTATGATATCATATAAAAAAAAGCTTATGCTCTTATCAAATCTTTAAAAGCTTTCTGAATCTACATCCTACACTCCAAGGTAATTGCATATGTGCCCTCTACTTTAGTAAAAGATGTCCTAAGGCAGCCAGATGTTGATGGAAGAAGGGCTAAATGGATTGCAAAGCTTATTGAATTCAACATAGAATTGAAGCCCACCAAGCTTGTTAGGGTCAGGGCCTTGCCAAGCTGATGGCTAAAGAAAATTGCAGGATGTTGGACATAAATTATGTGGATACAATCTCAGATGACAAATAGATAGGGGGAGAAACAATCGAACGAGGACAGAACCAGTCTTTGGTCGAAAATCTAGCCTCTTGTGAATGGTATGATAAAATAGCTCATTTTCTGCTGAAGTTGGAAGTCCCTCTAGGCCTTAGTTCAAGCCAAGCTAGAACTATTAAGCTTAGAGCAACCAAGTTTTGTACTCATGAAAGCTTGCTTTATTGGAGGGACCCATCTGGAATCCTCTTAAGATGTCTTGACAGAGAACAATCTGTGGGGGTCATGCATCAGTTTCATTCCAGCATCTATGGAGGACATCACTATTGGAAAACCACAGCCCACAAGATCCTCAGGGTGGCTTATTATTGGCCCATTTTGTTTTCTAATGTCTTTTCATTTGTAAAATATTGTGATAGGTGCCAGAGGTTTGAAGGAAAATAATAGTTGAAATCCTTACCATTGAAGCCAATACATGCCAGTGGCCCTTTCTAGCAGTGGGGCTTGGATTTCATAGGGAAAATTAATCCACATTCTAGTGGCCAGCACAGATGGATATTAGTAGCCACTAACTACTTCACTAAATGGAATGAGGCCATCCATGCTAGGAAAGTTGATCACCATGTTGTCATGAAGTTTTTGATAGAAAATATTTTCACCAGGTTTGGATGTCCACACAAATTATTACAGACAATGCAACAACTTTCAGGGCAAAAGATTTGGTGGACATGCGTGACTCAATGGGTATTAAGCTAGTGCATTCCACCTCACATTACCCTCAAGGTAATGGTCTAGCAGAATCATCCAATAAGAGCCTGATAAGGATATTCAAAAAACTGCTAGAAGAAAACAAAAGGAAGTGGGATTCCAAACTAAAGTTTGCATTGTGGGCTGATAGGGTGACCAGCAAGAAATCCACAGGGAATTCTCCATTCAAGCTGATACATGGCACTGAGGCTATATTCCCAATCCAATTGAACCTCCCTGTGGCCAAGTTCTTGCAAGAAGAGAAGAATGAGGAAAATGACATGGCAAATAGGATTAGTGACTTGGCTGAAGTGCATCAAATCAGAGATCATTTGATTGAAAAGTCTACAGCACATCAAAAGAGAATCAAGGAAGCTTTTGACAGAAAGGCAAAGATGGACAATTTTCAAATTGGATACTTGGTTCTTAAATGGGACGCACTGAAGGAAAATAAGGGAAATCATGGGAAGTTCGATGCTCTGTGGACTGGACCTTTTGTCATTGCTCAGGTCTAGGGGAACAACACTTTCATGCTGCAAAGTATGGAAGGAGAAACAGTTTTTGATGGCCCAGTCAATGGCAGGTTTTTGAAAGTTTATGTTAATTAAGGCCTTTAGGCCTCAGCATTATAAATAGGTTCTTTTTACAAGTTTCAGTGTAGGCTTAATTAGACTCCATGCCCAATGGAACACTAAGAAATATTGTTGATCTTGCTTTTGTATGAAAGGCAACGGTCTACCGTTCTTGAAACCGCATAGGGAGGCTTTCATCCCCAAAAGGAGCCAGTGTTAGCCCTGCTATGTAGTGCTGACATTCTAAGGTCAGAAGGAAGCACGGTTCATTTGGTTGTGTCTAAAGGGGGAGGGCTCACATTTGGTCATTTTTCCCTTTCTTCCTTCACTCCGTTCCCCTCTAAACCTTTCGCATTCCCTAAATAAACCATAAAACCATACCCATATACCCTCATGTGCTCATAAAAATCTCATTGCTTTCCCGTTGTTGATCATTCCCCAATAAACTAACGGCCCACATTGCACTCAATAAAGTGACCCGCTCGACCATTGTTCACCGTTAGATCATCTTCGTCGAGATCTGAGAGTCTTTGCATTCATCGCGGTAGCAACTTGACCGTGCGATAGCACACGATGAGAGTGGTTTCTCTCTCTCATCCACTGCTACGTGTTGATCATTGAATGGAATCGCTCAACCCCAGACATTTACCACTTAGCGCCCGAAAGCAGTGTGATGAAAACTGTTACCGCCCGACCAAACCACCCTCACCTATTAAACGCCCGTGCAACTCCGTTTCCCGATGACCATCCGATCTATCTGCTAAAGATCCAACAGCCCCGACTCACCCCTCTCACCTCGACCGATAGCCTCCATCGATTCATCTCTGTTTTTCATTTTCCTGATCCGACGGTCATTCTCCTCGCTCACCCAAATTGTCCACCTACCCATGCATTCCAGGACCTATGACCATTCTGTTGCCTGAAGAAGGAGATGACCAGCTTTGCAAGCATCAGCCATTGTCAGACCCCCAACAACCATATTTAACAAAAATCATGGCCAAAGGAGAAAAGGACATAGCACGACTCTGTAACTGAATTTATCAGTCATGGACTCCAGCAGTACGAGCACTCCAACCACCTAAAGGACAACACAACACCTGAATAGATTGGATTCACCCACTGAATCAAGCAACCTCATCGAGAGACTCCATCAAGCAGTTAAATGCAGTAGGTGGTCAATTATGACCCCTCCATACCTGAACGACCATGTGCCCTAGTATTGTAAACTTATAAATATCCAAAAGCAATATGTAATCAAGGTTGGCATTTGATGTAAGGTTTAAATTCTGGAGACTGTAGACATTTTTTCACTTGCAATGTCTCATCTTCATTTTCAGCAAATAAGAGCTTATTTTGTTGTTAACTGCTCACTGTCCATTTTACTCTAAGCTTGTACTTGATATGTTGTGTTCTTGACCTCTTGATGTTTAGCACTAGATAACTGTCATCTTATCTCTCTGTTAGAATCTCGAATGCATCACTGAATAGGTTGCTAAGGTTTCTTTCTATCTAATGAAAGAGAGCTGTCATCCCGTCTTTGAATTAAGAGATTAGATTTACAGGTTTCTTCACTAGTTGCAGCTGGCCATCACATGGTCTTGTGTATCTGCTGGTGTGGTTAGTATTCTCCATATTCACCTAATATCTAAAACTGTGGGCATTGGTGGTCTAAAGCCTTGCAGTCTGAGGGTGTTCATGCATGTCTGGAGTGAAAAAAACCAGAAGTGGTTATCTAGCTTGAACCAAACCATCATTCCTTCCATTAAACCTGCAACAATATTTGAATTTATATGTTACCAGGCATCTTCAAGCTACAACCTAGGAGAGTTTCTTGGAATCCTAACAACGCACATGCCAGAAACCTAGGAAAAAAGTGACACTTGGCGGGAGGTTTCTAAAATGGATTTTGCATGTAACCTTCAACTGCTAAAAATGGATCCAAAATCAAGGGATTATTTTTTCTTTTTCTTTTTCTTTTTTTTTCTAAAAAAGCATCCCATGCATGAAAATCAAGATTTCTCAGTCCTGGAGGGGACCGATGTACCTAGGAGCACATGCAACAGCCTGCAATCCCAGGAATGACATTAGTGCAGATTCTAGGATAAGCAAGTCTGGTTGTCCCTCATGTATTGTGCAATTTCTGGACTGAAGCCCTAGATGTTAGTCAGAATTGCGAAATTTTTGAGATAAATCCCAATGTTGGGTTGCATTACACAACTTTCAGAGGGAAGGATGCCTGGCTCGATTACACATTTCTAGAGCCTAACAAACAACCTAGATGGATTGCACAATTTCTAGAGGGAAGGTTGGTTCCCCTATAGAATTGTGCAATTTCCTAGGTGATCATCACAAACAGAAAATGACTAAGTCTCGGAGTGTCAGCCTACGAGTGGGAGACAAACAAGTTGACAAGCACAGGCTGGTAAGAGATTGAAACTAAATTGAAGCATTTATACTTGGACAGAGAAAGACATGTTGCTAAGGATGGTTGGTAGGGCGGCTCCAAAATGAAGCTAAGGAAAAAATTTGGAGGGTGATTGTAGTCGTTACAACATGACCATTTCATGGACTTAGGCTCTCTCAAATTTGATTTTGTATTTAAGGACCTTCTATGACCTGAAAAACTTACAGTGACCTTATAGAATGATCCTTTAGACTATGAGAGTAGTGATTCATAGGCTAAACTAATATGAAAATCCCACAAGATGAATAAAAAAAGGTAAAGACATTTTTCTCCCTAAACCCTAAGACCTTAACATTAGCTCCAATGGGGATGGAAACCTCCTAGTGAGGTGCCAAGAATATTGTAGTCTAGTAGCCTAACCATTACGTAATGGAGTCAAACAAAAAAGAACTAAAACTTAACTGAATGACTTCTTTTACCTTTACCTTACATATGGCAGTAGATCACTAGAACCTTAGGGCCTTCTCCTCGGGCTTCAGGTTCCTAATGATAACCACCCACACTTGCAGTATTGAAAATAAAATGATATGTACAATGGAGTGTTGGATCAGTTTAATTTCAAGTGAGAAAATTTTCAACAGCCTAAGATTGATAGTCCCTCCTCCAAGTAGTTCATCTGTTATATCTTTGAGAAAGTGGGCATTGTTTCCATGGAAAGCAAAAATTTTGAAGGGCCCCTTCCACAAGTTTTCAAACTTCCCATGCTTTCCTTTCTCCTCATTCCTATCATCCCATTTTAAAACAAAGTCTCCAATCTGAATATCATCTTCCTTAGTCCTCTATTCATAAATACTTTTATTTCGGTCCTATATCACCTATGTATTGATGAAAACTTCTTCTCTAGTCTGATGCAATTAGTTCATTTGATTTATTCTCCTTTGCACATCATTGGGTTCCACTTTAGCCTCCTATAGAAATTTCATCACCAAAACACATAATGAAGAAGTAAATACAGTCTTTGTTCCATAAACTATTTGGAAAGGGGACATGCCTATTGATTTTTTGGTGCTTACCCGATTAGACCACAGTGCATTCACTAGCTTCTTATGCCAATTCCTTTTGTTTTCTTGCAACAACTTTTTTATTATGTTGAAAAACCTTTTGTTAGAAGACTCAGCCAAGCCATTACCTTGGGGGTACCAGGTTGTTGAGTTTCAAAGGGTAATTTTATACTTGTGGTAGAAATACACTATCTTATTTGATTTGAAAGTAGAAGTGTTGTATGTCATTATTTTCTGAGGGCAACCAAATCTAGACAGGATATTGTTTTCCAAAAATTGAATGATAACCGTATCTATTGCCTGCCTAGTTCGGACTGATTCAATTCACTTCGTAATATAATCGATGTCTATCAATATCCCCTTATGTTGTCTGGATGAGGTCGGGTGGATTTAACCTATGAAATGAAGTCCCCACTGCTGAAAGGGAGACTCAACTGCAATAGGTTTTATGGGAAGCAAGAGCAGCTTCTTCCTTCCTTCAAAAACCTAATATTCATGACAAATGGATTTTTTTATATACAACAATGAACATCGTTAGCTAGTAAAAATCATCCCTTAAGATCTTGTTAGCATTTTTACTCTAAAACAAGTGTCTGCCACAATCTCATTTATGAAATTCCTCTATGGTTTTATGCACCTCTATTGGCATTATGATACATATGTTGTACTTGATGGCAACCCACTCATCTCAGATAATAAATTATAGTGTAGAGAAAAGTTCACGCACTTTTATGCAGAGAAAAGTTTATTTCATGTAGAGAAAAGCTCACGCACTTTTATGCAGAGAAAAGTTTATTTCATATAGAGAAAAAGTTCACGCACTTTCATGCAAGGAAAAGCGCGTATATGTTGGAGAACTTACCTTTGGTCCATGGTAGTTAGTCCTTGGTATTTGAACCTATGAGGAAAAGCGCGTATATGTTGGAGAACTTACCTTTGGTCCATGGTAGTTAGTCCTTGGTATTTGAACCTATGAGGAAAAGCGCGTATATGTTGGAGAACTTACCTTTGGTCCATGGTAGTTAGTCCTTGGTATTTGAACCTATGAGGAAAAGCGCATATATGTTGGAGAACTTACCTTTGGTCCATGGTAGTTAGTCCTTGGTATTTGAACCTATGGTTTTGGACCATGGTACTTCGTCAAAAGTGTTGATCTCTCGTACTTTCATGGTGTGTTCATGGTATTAGTCCAACAGTTTTTTTTGATCCTATGGTTTTGGCCCGTGGTATTGTGAAAGGCCTAAGCCTATATAAAGCAAAGGAGATCACTTGGCTAATTCATTCTTGCAAATCGAATATCTTAAGATCTGAAATATTGGGTTATTGTTTTAAAAGTTTGATCTATGAAAGGGAAGTTGAAAGCGAATCTGTGAAGGGTGATCTCTCGAGCGCTGCAGCTGCGGAAGTGTGGAGGCGCCACAGAAGGCACAGTGCGGAGACGCCACAGAGGTGCCACAGAAGGCGCATTGCGGAGGCGCCACAGAAGGCGCAGTGCGGAGGCGCCATAGAAGGCACAGTGCGGAGACGCCACAGAGGTGCCACAGAAGGCGCAGTGTGGAGGCGCCACAGAAGGCGCAGTGCGGAGGCGCCACAGAAGACGCAGTGCGGAGACGCCACAGAAGGCGCAGTGCAGAGGCGCCACAGAAGGCGCAGGTGCGGTGGTCGCGGTGCCACAGAAGGCGCAGGTGCGGAGGTAGTACAGATATCCGCAGATCTATACCAGTGAAGTTGCGGTCCCTGCTTAAAATTTGTTTTAACTGCCTTTGACTATTCTGCAGGGTTTTGGGTGCATAACTGATGTTTGGTTACTGGTATTGAGTTCAGATAACAGCATGATTAATGAATTATCTTTATGTACTAGATCTGGTTGATAACTCTCATAATATCATTGTATATGTATGGATCTGGTGATTGGGTGATTCAGAAGGTTGTTTGATTATGAGCTTCAATGTTGTTGTTGGGTCCAGTATGAAAATTGGATGAAAAGTGGCCTTTCAGATTATGTGTTGTGCTTCAGTGTATCCAGTCTGAAAATTGATGAAACGTGGTACCTGGAGGAGAGAAGATTCTAGGCCAGCGCCTATGTACTAGTATCTAAGCTAGTACAAAAGCTAAGGGAGATCTTTGGAGTATTGTAGCACGTAGCAGCCTGCGTACTAGTAAATGGATCGGCTAGTACAAGAGCAAAGGGGGTTGTAGCTCTCGTACTGGTATAAGACTACACAAGTAAAAATATTGTAAAAGGATTTTCTTATTAAGAATCAGATTGAGATGACTTGCAGCAGGTGGTTTTTGTCCCGCATTGGGTTTCCACCTTATATCATGGTGTTCATGTGTGTGCCTTATGTGTGATGATCTATTCTCTATTACGGCATCTGTTATCTGATAATATGGTTGATAATGTTCTAATGCACTCATTGAAGATCAATTAACTTAATCATAAGAAGTTGTGGAAGTAGCATATATGAATCTGATTATGGAAATGAAAAAGTTTTATTAATGTGATAATACTGATTCACCCCCCCCCCCCCTCTCAGTATTATTTCCAACAATTGGTATCACAGCAGGTCCTTTGATAGAAGCTTGATCGCTTGAAGGAGATCCGTGGAACAATGGGAAAGAAGCTTAAGAAGAAAGCACCTAAGAAAAAGAAGTCATCTCAGAAGAACTATGACAGTGGGAGAATCTATTGGGGATTAGGTATAAGAAGCTCTTCAGATTCAGAATCAGATTCAGAATCATTATCAGGTATGAAATATTATCCTCTGATGAAAGTGATAGCGAAACTACTGAATTTGCTCTTATGGGTGAACAAGAAAGATATCAAATAGAGGCAGAATTTAAAAGGCTCACAGACAAAATTAGAGATCAACAAGATCTATTGAACAAAAGGGAATTTGATTTCAAAGAAGAAGCTACCAAAATAAAGGCCCAACTAGAAGAAGGAAACAAGGTAAGAAAGCTACTCAAGGACAAGGAAGACCAATGTCAAAAATTACAGCATGAAGTGACATCATTAAGAAAAGAAGTCAACGAAAGAAGCACAACCATCAAGAAACTCAAACATAGATCCAGCTACTATGAAAATCTTGAAGCTACAATCCTCTCACTAAAAGGAGATCTTGAAGAATCAAAGAAGCAGAATACAGATCTACTCCAAGCTATTGCAAAACAAGAAAACGAAGTCACCAGCTTAAAATCTCAACTAGAATGTGCCTTCCGAGTTCGTCAAATGCAGCAGGATCTGAATGAAGAACAAGAAAAGGAGATTCTCAAACTAAGGGAACAAATGGAAAAAGGAAGGAAAGCTGAAGAAGATTTGAAAAACCAATCTCTTGAAAAGGAAGAACAACTTCAGGTTGAGGTAAATATCTTGAAAGGTAAACTAGAAGAAAAGGATAAGCTTTTACGATTTCAAGATAGTTCTAAAGTCTTGGATGATATTCTTAGTAGTCAAAGGTCTCCTGCTATAAAGACTGGTCTTGGTTTCCATGAATCTATTGAAGGTGAATCTAGTTCACAAGGTGAGGCAAGGAACTCTAAAGAGAAATCTAAAGTGATCAACGAAGAAATGAAAGATCAATCTCATCATCAACCAAGAAAAGAGATTCCTCAAAGAAAATCCTTTACTCCTCCTATGAATAATGTTGAATGTTATGTATGTCATAATCTTGGACATGTTGCAGCTAGATGTAGAAGAAGAAGGGTTCAAGACCATTATGAAGAAAGATCATCACATTCAAAGTACTTTTATGGATATTGCTTTGCTTGCAATATGTTTGGTCACAAAGCTGCTGATTGTTACAGGAGGAGTATGAAACATGTAAGATGTTATGCATGTAACAAGCTTGGACATATAGCTAAGGAATGCAGGAACAAAGTGTGGGCACCATATCAAAAGGATAAAATGTCATCATCACGCTTGAAGATATGGAGGAAAAAGGAAGTACAGTCAGAAAAAGGCGGCACTGCACAACGTACAGACATACCAGAATCAGAGGGAGCTGAAAGTACAAAACTTCAGTGTCCTGAATCTCATATGCAAACTCCATGAAGGAAAGTTGCATATATACGCGAGTTAGTTACTGCACAGTCACGTATATGATTGTTTGAATAAAGGCAGTAGGGACAGATTCAAGAGAAGGATCAGTTTTGCTCTAGTTAATAATAATGATGTGTGGATATGATGGTTAGAAGTGTTTTGGTTCTAACTTGATATTGATGATGTCTTGATACTTCTTATTGATATGCATGATCAGACAAATGGCACAGGTTTAGAGGGAGCATATGAACTTAATGCACTATTGGCATTATGGTTAATAGTCTTTGGTGATGATACTTATATGGATAAATGATTCATCTTGCTATGGTTATGAGTTGTTCACATGGTTCTTGGATCAGATTTATGGTTGATTCTCTAATGATGCTTGCATGGGAAGCACTTAGCTTGAATTCACATCTTCTTGATGTTGAGTCACTCATATGCTGTTGTCGTCATATGCATAAAGATCATATATTACAGTTATGATTCCTTTCATTCTTGGCACAAATGGATGAGGACTGTTGGCTGGATACAGGGATGATTATTCAAAGTTGCATTGTTGGAGACATGATGATAATGAGCTATTATCTATATGATGATAGGATTGTTTCATACATATGTTGATTAATGTAGATATTCCCAATTGATGATACTTGATTCATGTAGATCTGGATGGCTATGATGTTTCTCACATAGAATGTGAAATTCTGTTGATGCGGACATACCTTGATGATTCATGCACTAATACAAGTTGTTGGTCTAGTTGCTGTTGACAGATACTATGGAGCAGATCATAAAGTGTTGTTGCTGATGTTCATCTTATTTAGGTGATGTCATATCAAGACTCATGATGTAATAGTGTCATCTCTTCAGGTCATGTAACGACCTATGTTGGTTTCCCCACTATGCCTGGGATGAAGATGTAATGTATTTGGTTTTCATTTTTCTGATATATCCCCACTTGGTTGGGTGATGGATGTATGTATTGAATCTTTTAGGAAGGTTATTTGTGATGTAGAACATCCTTTTGCAGACCTTGCTTACAGTCAGGGGGAGCCTGAGCATGAACAACACTATATAGCAAAGCAGACATTTCAGCTTGTTCTCAGAAAGAGCATGATCAGATTGGTGCACCATGACATATACAAAGGGGGAGCTCATTCAGAGATTTCAACAGGTACTCAGGGGGAGCTTATAATGCATTGTTGGCATTATGGAGGACGTACAGAAGGAGATCTTGGATGCTAGTCTGATTATTGCTGCAATCTATCTCTTTCATGGTAATGGATTATGGTTCTTCTTTGCAGATCTGGTTTATAGTCAGGGGGAGCATGTTCTTAGGGGGAGCATAACCCTTTGCCCTTGATGTCCAAGGGGGAGAGTGATTGGTTGTTGTTGCCATCAAGTCCAAAGGGGGAGATTGTTGGCATTATGATACATATGTTGTACTTGATGGCAACCCACTCATCTCAGATAATATATTATAGTGTAGAGAAAATTTCACGCACTTTTATGCAGAGAAAAGTTTATTTCATGTAGAGAAAAGTTCATGCACTTTTATGCAGAGAAAAGTTTATTTCATGTAGAGAAAAAGTTCACGCACTTTCATGCAAGGAAAAGCGCATATATGTTGGAGAACTTACCTTTGGTCCATGGTAGTTAGTCCTTGGTATTTGAACCTATGAGGAAAAGCGCGTATATGTTGGAGAACTTACCTTTGGTCCATGGTAGTTAGTCCTTGGTATTTGAACCTATGAGGAAAAGCGCGTATATGTTGGAGAACTTACCTTTGGTCCATGGTAGTTAGTCCTTGGTATTTGAACCTATGGTTTTGGACCATGGTACTTCGTCAAAAGTGTTGATCTCTAATACTTTCATGGTTGGTTCATGGTATTAGTCCAACAGGTTTTTTTGATCCTATGGTTTTGGCCCGTGGTATTGTGAAAGGCCTAAGCCTATATAAAGCAAAGGAGATCACTTGGCTAATTCATTCTTGCAAATCGAATATCTTAAGATCTGAAATATTGGGTTATTGTTTTAAAAGTTTGATCTATGAAAGGAAAGTTCAAAGCGAATCTGTGAAGGGTGATCTCTCGAGCGCTGCAGCCGCGGAAGTGCGGAGGCGTCACAAAAGGCGCAGTGCGGAGGTGCCACAGAAGGCGCAGTGCGGAGACGCCATAAAGGCACCACAGAAGGCACAGTGCGGAGGCGCCATAGAAGGCGCAGTGCGGAGGCGCCACAGAAGGCGCAGTGTGGAGACGCCACAGAAGGCGCAGTGCGGAGGTGCCACAGAAGGCGCAGTGCGGAGGCGCCACAGAAGACGTAGTGCAGAGACGCCACAGAGGCGCCACAGAAGGCGCAGTGCGGAGGCGCCACAGAAGGCACAGGTGCGGTGGTCGCGGCGCCACAGAAGGCGCAGGTGCGGAGGTAGTACAAATATCCGCAGATCTATACCAGTGAAGTTGCGATCCCTGCTTAAAATTTGTTTTAACTACCTTTGACTATTCTACAGGGTTTTGGGTGCATAACTGATGTTTGGTTACTGGTATTGAGTTCAGATAACAGCATGATTAATGACTTATCTTTATGTACTAGATCTGGTTGATAACTCTCATAATATCATTGTATATGTATGGATCTGGTGATTGGGTGATTCAGAAGGTTGTTTGGTTATGAGCTTCAATGTTGTTGTTGGGTCCAGTATGAAAATTGGATGAAAAGTGGCCTTTCAGATTATGTGTTGTGCTTCAGTGTATCCAGTCTGAAAATTGATGAAACGTGGTACCTGAAGGAGAGAAGATTGTAGGCCAGCGCCTATGTACTAGTATCTAAGCTAGTACAAAAGCTAAGGGAGATCTTTGGAGTATTGTAGCAGGTAGCAGCCTGCGTACTAGTAAATGGATCGGCTAGTACAAGAGCAAAGGGGGTTGTAGCTCCCGTATTGGTATAAGACTGCACCAGTACAAATATTTTAAAAGGATTTTCTTATTAAGAAGAAGATTGAGATAACTTGCAGCAGGTGGTTTTTGTCCCGCATTGGGTTTCCACCTTATATCATGGTGTTCATGTGTGTGCCTTATGTGTGATGATCTATTCTCTATTACGGCATCTGTTATCTGATAATATGGTTGATAATGTTCTAATGCACTCATTAAAGATCAATTAACTTAATCATAAGAAGTTGTGGAAGTAGCATATATGAATCTGATTATGGAAATGAAAAAGTTTTATTAATGTGATAATACTGATTCACCCCCCCTCTCTCAGTATTATTTCCAACAACCTCATCTTCAAGAAAACAGTTCAACAACATGCCACGAGATCTTTCCAATACAAGAACTGATCTATAACACAAAAAGTGACAACTTTCAGTTTAAGGAATTGATAGTTAGTCTTATTCAAACACAGAGGACCTTGCAAATGTTTCAACACATATAAAATTTTTGCATATCAAGGGGAAGAACCAAATATTTCTAATACCTATTGGATTTATCTTCAATCATCCTCTTCCGATAGAGAAGCCAAGAAATTAATCTCAAGTGCATGCAGATTCAATTCTTACATCATAGTTGCGAGTGCTTTCCCTTTAATTAACTTTGTGGGTTTAATTTCCACATCATATTCCAATATCGAAGCAATCCACTTGCCTCTCCTACCTTCCAAATCATTTTGAGTGAGGATGTATTTCACATCAAGACTTGGCACATAGGCAATGATATGTGAATGTAGAATGTACACCTGGAAATCCTTTAAGGCTTTCACCAAATAAAAATCTTGTTTTTCCATAATATTGTGTTTGAGGGCAGCATCTCTAAGACTCCTACGGAAAAATTCTATTGGCTGCTATATAATAACAATAAGATAGTTGCTATAATATGCTCTGAAGAAAATGAAAAAACAATGAAATATTGAGTGTCTTTTGGGATAATAACAACAGGAGAACGAGACAAGGAATATTTTACCTTGTTGAAATATTTTTGTTTCTTCAGTCCAATTAACCTCGTTTTTCTTTTTCAGCGTGTTTTTAATTTCTCTTAAGATCCCTCCTAAGTTAGGCATAAACTTCCTTAAGATATTTATTCTCCTAATAAAAGACTGAATTTCCTTCTTGTTTCTTGGAATGTCCATCTTATGAATTGGTTAAATTATGCTAGGATTTATTCTAATGGCATCTTTCAAAATTATATGTCCTAACAACTTGCCTTCTTCCAACCCAAACAAAGATTTCTTATGATTTAGAGACATGCCAGAGTTTCTGCATTTTTTAAACACAACCCTTAGGTGCTGCAAATGATCCTTATCAGACTATGAATACATAGTGATTTCATCAAGATATATGACCAAAATATTTCCTTCTCTGTTGTTGGGAAAAGTATCTATTCAGAACGCCCCTATCCCACTCTAAGGTGTGAGAGTGCCTTAGCAACAAACAAGGAAAACTACTTGAGTATTCTTCTTTATGAAATGTAAATGAGGAGGAAGGATGTAACTAACCTGTGTCTTTCGCTAGTTTGTTGATCCAATCGCTCCTCTCTTCAATAGCTCCCAGCTCCCTGCTCCCTTACCAACCCAGCTTCACCGAATTCCTGCAAGATCACAAGAGAGAGAAACTACACGAAGATATAGATATACATTCATAAAAAGCTCAAGATCAGATTAAGCTAAACATGAAAATATAACAAAACATCATTGATACACAGCATGTAGGAGAAACTCAAATAGTTTATTGATAGAATAAGAAAGTCCAAGAGGAGATACAACCAAGTGAGTTTCGATCCAGCATCTACCTCCCAGCAAAGGAATCCCTTCCTCTCCTCCAACAAAGCATAAATCACCCAATGTAGTAATCTCAATCTCAAACCAACAGCAATTCTCTGCAAAGTACAAAATTCCAGCCTCTGTATCTCTGGGATGAGGGATCCATATATAGATGTAAGCAGCGAGGATGAGTCAGCTTATGTTTTGACTTGTGGCTTCTCTCTGTCAGTTCTTGCTTCCACTTGGAGACTGAGAGCCTCTTACTCATCACTTGTTCGAATTCAGTGAGGCAAGTGTCATTGGAGAAGATTCTGGAAGCTTCCATGGTCTTTCCACCTCGTTGAATGACTCTGCCACTTGTCATTTCCCGCTCAACGCACCTGGGTAGTGCATCCAAGTGTGTTGCAACGCACCTAGCCAGTGTATTTGGGTGCTTTGCAACGCAGGCAGCTAGTGGAGCTTCTGAATTGATCCTGATTTGACTAGTTCTGAGTGGTTTTTGGTGGAGAACTTCTGGGAGAAGCTGTCATTGGTTGACCTTGTTCCTTTAGGAGCTGTAACAACATCTTTAGGGACTTTGGATCCCTTGAATTATGGACATTTCATGCTCATAGCTGTAAGGCACAAAAATGTCTATAATAGTTGCCCCCTAAAGTATGAGGCCGTTTATTGGGTGAAATGCTTTATTAGGAGGATCCGAAGTTCATTCAATGCTGGGAGGAGACCTGTAATAAGATACAATACAATACATTATTTTTCATACTGTTTTCATGATCTAGCTGAGGCGGGCATTCCCATGCTCAGCTTTATAAATTCATTTTTATGTACATAGGACAGACAATCGTCTGATCGTAGACTGATGATTCTGATGAAATCATCATCCTTTTGGTAGGATGATTATATGTTCTGGAGTGTTGTACATGTCAATATCTTTATTTTTCTTGAATATATATCGCAGCCCGGATGGATGAAACTAGATCTGGGGTCTTCAATCTCGTCCGATCTTCACTCTAAGTACAAGTCGATCCATGTGAGAAATGTTTTGAAGTCGAACATGGAAAGACATCGCTTGATTACCAGTCAATGATGTAAACTGTTAACAAGCACGAGAGGAATCACCGATAATGATAATGACCCTCAAGGTACTGCAGTACAATTCACGTGGTGTGAATAAAGGACTTGGCGTCGAACACCACGCAAAATCTTTCGGTCGAAGGTCATTGATGTATACCTGTTGCCGGAAGTGAGAAACTTGCCATTGAGGCATGCAAGCTTCAAACTACTGAAGGGGGTGTTCCTAGATCAACTTCTCGGATAATGAGCTGATGTCAACAAGAAGTGATCCGTCCAAGGAGGGCCTTGATGTATCCCACATCAATGACACGGAACGAAGCAAATGATTTTGATGGAGGTGAAAACGATCTCATGATATAAGGTTCAGGGTGGCGGTCATGAAAGAATGAAGTATAATGTATGGTAGTGGATGGGACACGGTTGACTTCTCTAGATGACTTCTCTTGAACATATCGGCGACACTTATATGATGGATTGGTAGCATTTACCCCAAAGGTGGATGGTATGGCGAGACCATGGTGATGTGACCGGTGAATGAAACAACCCAACCCGACTCAGGCACGGAGTGAAAGTGTCATGTTCAAGAGCGACTTGCTACCAATAAAGGTTCTTTGAGTTTCTTCCCAATTTTCCCCCAGTCATTGCTGACCAGTACCTCTTTATTTTTGTCAAGCTTGAGGAGGATAACATATGCTTGTTCTATAATTCGCCCTTCGGGCAAACCCATTGCTATGTTTTAACGAGCCTAGCGATAGTGAAACTCGTTCTCGTCTAAAGACAAGTTTGTCACTATTAATGTTTTTAACGAGTCTAATGACAAAGATAACTCGGTCCTTTTCATTTTTAGAGAGTCTGAAAAGGTACGTAAAGTTAACTCCGAAAGTCCTTTTTCGTCATCAAATCCCTTAAGTCCGAAAAAGTATAAAACAATACAGAAGGGATCAATTTTCGATAGTTTTAACGAGCCGAACAAAACAAGCGCTCGATCTTTTTGTGCAATAATCCCTCAGGTCCAAAAAGATTAAAATCTAGAGGAGGGATAGCTCTTCCGGTCGCTTTAACGAGCTGGGAGGCCACAACTCGGCAATCTTTTCATATTTTACGAGTCAGATGAAAAGAGCTTAAAGAAGACTCATCTTTTGAGGAACGAGTGATGAAATGGGTAGCAGCTGATTCTAGGTAAGGGTTGGAATTTTCCAAGCACAGTAGTGTCACAAGGATGGCTAGTGAAATCACTCTTCGCAGCTGTTCCTAAAAATGGGTAAACAATCATATGGAGGTGAATGATCGGCCAATGGAAAAGTGGAGGTGACGGTGCAAACACGACCAAGGCTTTAATGGCTGATAATGTTACATTCACGGTGGTTATTTACCGGAGGATAGTTCATTTTTTAACGAGCTTAAACACGGGTTGAAACACTTGCTCGATCTTATGTTTATTTTTTAACGAGCATGAACTATGTTCTAAAACTGCTCGATTAATCCAGTCATATGATAAGAATGTCTCATGTAAGATGCCATTTTTTATGGAGCTTGCGCCTTACAAAGCTATGCCCCACATCCTTTCATTGTGCAAGTTCGGAAATGACTAATCCTGCGAGTTTAAAGGGTTAGACCTACGGGTTTAAAGGGAGGACCTAAAAATTTAAAAAATAAATAGCCACCCCTTGCTTGCACTCCAAAAGGTTTGCATGCCCCCAGGCATAAAGTACGATTTCAAGGTTACCTCTACTTCACTTCCGCCAAAACAATTTTTTTACCGAGAGAGGCCTACCTCTTTCAGGTTACCCAAAGATTGTTCTGTTAATCTTTCAAACAAAACACTTCTTCGGCGATGTCTACCGAGATAAACAAAGGTGAGTGACAACGAGCGCCAAACACATAACTTTGACAAAAGAATATTATTCTAGAACAACCCCTCTTCCAATCACGGACGGGGTACGGACTAGTCATATTCTCCCGCGGAAACCTACCCTATACCCAAAGTTTTCCTGCCGAAGCAGACCAGGACGCATGCCCCCTGGGTTCCAGTCATATCCCTCCAAATTACTCGTGCTCATCGGGAGGACGGACCGTGGGTTGAGACATTTCTTGTGTGAAGAGACCATTTAGGGATGGTATATGACTATTTGCGACGCGTGATCCAGGAAATGAAAGCTGGTCCACGAGCTTGACCACTCTTCCTTCGTGCGGAAAACACATTACTCTAAAGAGTGAGGAGACGATGGCTCCCATGCAATATATATAATCTCGTCCAAGGAGTAGGTTATAATCCAAGGGTCCTTGAACGACCATCACGTTCATTTGAACGGTCTTCCCTTTCAATGTTATGGGCACATTGGGGAGGATCCCTAAAGGTCGACTGGTTCCTTTATCAAAGCCTGTCAGATTTCTCATTTCAGGCAAAAGCGATGGCGAACCAAGCGCTTTCCAAGCAGTAGAGGAAAGGATACTCACAGATTCCCCCTCAGCAATGATGGTGCCAGCCATGACCATTCTGTATATTTGGACGATAATTCGGAATGGTATGCTTGCTGGCAAACGGGGTCTGCCTAGTTGGTTCCAATCGAACGATACAACTAGGTTGCTTGGTGGTGGGACCGAGTAAACAGCCGGGTATCGCTCTGACGAACTTCCTTCCTGCGATAAAGGAATGGGTGGATTGCCCCCGTGTTCGTCGGAGTCTGTGTTGATGAAGAGAATTTGGATGGTGTCATCTTTATCCTCTTCAGTGACTGTATCATTCGAAGATAAAATCTCTGAAGGAAAAACCGGGTCAACTGCCGCCTCGACCTTTTGACTTTCGTCGGGTATGGATTCAGCTGGTTCATCTTCAATGACCGACGCTTCAGCTGACCACTTGAGCGGGCCAGCTGGATTCTCAACTAACGAAGGACTTGGCAAGAGTTTCTTATATCCAGGAGGGAGTCGTCACGGTGAAACCGGACGATCATCCAAAACTCTTTTAGCCTCATCTAAGAAGGGACAACGGTGGATGGCGTGATTGCCTTCGCACAGTTTACAAGGAGATCTAGCTCTCCCTTTTTGTCCTGGGACTTCACTTTCGCTAGCTGACGGTGTGCTTTCAACATGGCTATCAGAGGTTGACGCCACCAGATTGTGCAAACGGGGAGACCAGTCCCTTAGTATCTGAGGGATGCAGGGACAATCTTTGTGAAAATGGTCTCCCTTGCAAATGACACATGGCGATTTAGGCCTGGTCAGTGCTGTGTGTGGATTTTCATTAGACGACACTCGTTTGCCCCCAGTCTCTTTTGGCTCCTTCTTCTTCTTCTCTTTCTCCTTCTTTTCCTTCTTCTCCTTAGGAACTTGGTTTTTAGCTTTGCCAGTCCCGTCAAGCGAAGAGGAAGGAGGAGAGGAAGAATTAGAGGAAGTAGAAGGCTGGTGGGTAACTTCGGACTGGTCTAACTGCTGACTCGACTGTTCAGGAATAGTGGTGTTCTGAACGACATTGGTTGAGAAGAGCCAGACTGGCAAGCCAATCATCAGTCATGGAAGCGACAATGTGGCCATATGGGGCGCACCAACATCTCCCCAAGAGGAGAAGGGACTAGGATTTCCACCAAGGGGAATTCCTTCGTTGGTAGGCTCCATTTTCTCAACCTAAAGATCAACGCAGGAAAAAGCGTATGAATATTCCGTTTAAAATAAATTTTAACGACGCTTGGACACAACTTGCTTTTTCAGTTTTTAAGAGTCGAGAAAGAGCAAAAGATGACTCTAGTCTCCTTCAATTTTTAATGAGCCTGAAGTGACAAGTGCTCAGATGGACCTTTTCTGTTAAGGAGTCTGAAAAGGAACGAAAGGGACTGCTCTGGAGTTCTAGGTAGAGGGTGTGCCAAACTTTTCGCAAAACTGCAGAATACTTTTTAAGGTACGGGTGGTCAATCTTCCCGAATGCTGTGTTCAGTGCATTGCGATCAGTAGGGCGGCCGACACGGTTTCCTATGGATAAAGGTTTTATGCCTATAGGGGTCTCCCAATATATACTCGACGGTATGTGGGAGCACAATCTGTACTGGTGCTTATCGTCTCTCAGGAGGAATCACCCAACCATTAGTGAGATCGACAGTCACCAGGTTTTACGACGCCAGAACACGTCTCTAGCCTAGACCTCTATGTTGTGCATTAAGTTACAAAGCGTTATTAAGTTCATTCAATTTATTTTAGGTTGATCTTTCTTAGAAGTTTGCCTTTTTGGATCACCACGAGATGTATATACAATCCCTAAATGCAGTCTAAAGATGATAAGCAAGCATTTATCTCTTTTCAACAATGAAAATCCTAGCTACAAGGGGAAAAGAAAGACACAATCTTTTCTCAAAGAGCATAGAGCACACTGTAAATGCACTTTTCCTAAATCAAACCATAAAAACTATCAATATGCAAATGCACAAATGCATGTATTTGTTTTCACTTTCTTAATATTGATGCCTAAAAAGAAAGCTGTTATACAAAATTTGAATTCGATTTCAAGCGAAAGCACAAACAAGTTTCTTTTTGAAATCAAAAAGACGATTACGAAACTTTATGATTTTGAAGTAAACACTTGTTTCGACACTAGAAATTCATAAATTCAAACCAAAAGACAAAAGTAAAAGCGCAATCAACTGTCAACAGCAAACAAACTTTCTCCTAAGATCAAAACGACACTTACGACAGGTCTAGATCTAAGGGCGACAGTATGACTAGTTTACTTTTGTAATGGGAAACTGCAAATGATGTAACAAATACACAAAAACAAATAGAGTTTCTTTTATACAACTGAGGAGGAATTAAGGCAGAGAAAAGGGGTTTTCAAATAGGTACACACACTGATAACAAGCTGCAAAAAACAGAGATAAAACTGAACACAAGGATGCAAAGAACCACAGCTGCACAGGGAAAAGGCTGATCAGCGCACCTGCAGCACAGAGAAACTGAATTGCAGTGCAGGTAGCCCTCTCGGGACCTGCGTTGAAATGCAGAGTCTCTTCACAGAGCCTGCGCTGAAGCAGAAACGAGAGTTGTCTCTGGGTTCTGGGTCACGGTTTGCAGTTTGATCTGAGGTTTTTGGCCGGATAAAATCTATCAATAAGGTACAATTAGAAGGATGATTTAAAGGAGGACTAAGAGCTATCACAAAGGGCAGTTAGAGCATTTGTGGATCATCTTGTTCAGATCATAAAAAGGCCCAGTGATTGGACTAGAGTGGCAGATCTCTACTTTGCATTTGTAAATGGCAAATGCAGTTCGATTCAGCACTCCTAAGTTTATGAGAAGAACAACAATAGAAACACAAATAAACTAACTAGATACGATCCCCAGTGGAGTCGCCAATTTGTTGTTGGGAAAAGTATCTATTCAGAATGCCCCTATCCCACTCTAAGGTGTGATAGTGCCTTAGCAACAAACAAGGAAAACTACTTGAGTATTCTTCTTTATGAAATGTAAATGAGGAGGAAGGATGTAACTAACCTGTGTCTTTCGCTAGTTTGTTGATCCAATCGCTCCTCTCTTCAATAGCTCCCAGCTCCCTGCTCCCTTACCGACCTAGCTTCACCGAATTCCTGCAAGATCACAAGAGAGAGAAACTACACGAAGATATAGATATACATTCATAAAAAGATTAAGATCAGATTAAGCTAAACATGCAAATATAACAAAACATCATTGATACACAGCATGTAGGAGAAACTCAAATAGTTTATTGATAGAATAAGAAAGTCCAAGAGGAGATACAACCAAGTGAGTTTCGATCCAACATCTACCTCCTAGCAAAGAAATCCCTTCCTCTCCTCCAACAAAGCATAAATCACCCAATGTACTAATCTCAATCTCAAACCAACAGCAATTCTCTGCAAAGTACAAAATTCCAGCCTCTGGATCTTTGGGATGAGGGATCCATATATAGATGTAAGCAGAGAGGATGAGTCAGCTTATGTTTTGACTTGTGGCTTCTCTCTGTCAGTTCTTGCTTCCACTTGGAGACTGAGAGCCTCTTACTCATCACTTGGTCGAATTCAGTAAGGCAAGTGTAATTGGAGAAGATTCTGGAAGCTTCCATGGTCTTTCCACCTCGTTGAATGACTCTGCCACTTGTCATTTACCGCTCAACGCACCTGGGTAGTGCATCCAAGTGCGTTGCAACACACCTAGCCAGTGTATTTGGGTGCTTTGCAACTCAGGTAGCTAGTGGAGCTTCTGAATTGATCCTAATTTGACTAGTTCTGAGTGGTTTTTGGTGGAGAACTTCTGGGAGATGTTGTCATTGGTTGACCTTGTTCCTTTAGGAGCTGTAACAACATCTTTAGGGACTTTGGATCCCTTGAATTATGGACATTTCATGCTCATAGCTGTAAGGCACAAAAATTTCTATAACATTCTCATCCGCAAAATATTTATCCATAGCTCGCTAAACTTTGGCTCCCGCATTCATAAAACTAAAATGCATTTTGGCGTACTTTAAGGTACGCCATGGTGTGGTAAATGTAGTCTTGTATTGATCCTCCAAATGAACAAGAATCTAGTTCTACCGTGAAAACACATCTAGCAATGACATCCTCCTTGAACCTACCACCTTTTGAAGAATATGATCCATCTTGGGCAAGTGATAATTATGCTTGATAGAGACCTTGTTCAAATTTCTAAAATCTACACACATGATTTCTCCTGTCTTCTTTATAACTGGAACTGAGTTAGACAACCACTTAGAAAATATGAGTGGCACTATAATTCCATCATCAAATAACTTTCTTACCCCCTTTTTTATCAAAGATACCAAGACAATATTTGTCGTCCAAAAATTTTTCTTTAATGGTTTTTGGTCCTCTTTGATTGAAATTGTATGCTAAATGATACTCTTATCATAAACATTAAAATCTTCATACCCCCACACAAATACATCAACGAATTTTCTCAGAATATCTAAATCCCTCTATTTCATTTCTGAGATTAAACATTTGGGAAGCTTGACCATTTTGGGCTTGTCCTTTGTGCCTATGTTACACTCATCTACCCCTGTTTCAGTAGGAATCAATTTTCGCCTTTGAGCCACATCATTTTGATAAAAAAATTCTTCAAGTGGTACCAACCCTCTTGGAATGACATTGTATTTTAACTGTAGCACCTTCAAATCTACCCCATGTTTATCCAAGTGTTCTCTAATCTTATTTATAAAATTTTCTTTTTCACCTTCTTCCCATCTGTTGTGATCTTCAACCTGCATCTTAGCAAATTCTTCGTTCATCGACAAAAAACTTTCAAGCTACCTATCATTTTCAAAAACATACTAGTAATTTACATTATCCGGAGTAGCAGGCCTATGCGTGACTTCAATTTCATACCTTTCATTTGCGTGAATTGGGATTTCAAAATCACATGTAGATGTAGCTAAAGCATCTACAACAACATTTTTTCTCCTAGGAATGATGAACAAATTGTACTTAGGAAAATATTGCAGACAATCTAGGAAAACATTATGGTAGACCCAAATTCGAGGATGTTTTGTTTGGTATTCACATTTGTTCTTTTTGAAAATTAATTCTGAATGTCCATAAACTCCTATCCTTTTTCCCCTAACTTCTTCAAGGCTTGCAAACCCAAAAGGAGTGCCTCATACTCAACTACATTATTGGTGCAATCAAAATCCAACTTGTAGGAACACTTCTTTGTCTTTCCAATTACTGCGCTGATTATCCACACACCTACACTAACACCTTCTTTACTTATTGCACCATAAAAATTCATACTCCAAAGGTATTTTTCGGCTTCTTCTTCATCCACCTTGGTCTTCAAATCTTCAACCTTCTTGTCATTTATCTTGTTGTCATGTTTCTTATCTTCCTCATTCTTTAGATCTGATATAACAACTGAATTTGTCTTCTCCTCTTCAAGACACAGTGCGGAAAAAGATGAAATAATCTAAATCATAGTGTACTACATAAACGGGGTGATTGGTAGGCTTCTCCTTGTTGTTGATCATGTGCTTCATCAATGGTTCCCGGTAAAGTCTTTTAGTTAGGCCACCAAAATATGAAACAGTGATGTATGACATGTCGGTCTACATTGACCCTTGTAATTTTTCTATCCATGACCTAGATAGGATAATTCCTAAATTAGGAGGTATGTCTGCCACTAAAATATCCATTATCATGCTCTTGGAAGGAAATTGAGTTAGGGAAATTGTTGTCTTTTATCAGTCCCAAACACTTCACTTTGCTAGAATCAAAAGAATAGAAATCTTTGTATGGTCTACTGATATCAAGTCCAAACCTTTCCATGATTACTTTTGGCATCAAGTTATGGGAATCCTTTGAATCCAGTGTAGAATTATGAAGGATATGATCATGTACCTTAAGGATCACACAGAAAGGCGAAATTTCACCATCCTGACCCTTGTTGTCAATCTTTGGTCCAAATATGATGGTAGGATGATCATCAGTTACATTGACAGTATCATAGGTCTTCTCAATCTTCAAAGCCTTTAGAAGATGAATTAAAATCTTGATTTTAGCAAGCTCAGTTTCAAAATTGAAAGGATTCTGCATTTTATGTGTATCCTTAGGATCTAGATCTTACTTGTCTATGTTGTCTCTAGTAGAGTCATCCTTCCTTAGAATGATGTTTATTGGTGCATCCTTTTTCTAACTGCTGCTACTTGATATATCCTTCTTTTTAGTGTTGGTTTCTACATCTTTCTTTGCACAACTGTTCCCAACATTTTTACTTCTTAAATGTATTGCCTTTGGACTTGCATGATGGCATTTTGGTAACCCTTTTTATACTCTTTAGATTCAACCATCATGATATCATATTGACAGTAAGTAAACAACATTTATTCTTCTTCTATCACAAGTTTCTCAAACTAATCTTTGTCTTCTTTAGTCAAATAAACAATTTGTTGTCTATCATCGAAAAGGTGGATTTGGTCTTTAGGTGATTTTTCATCTTCCTCATCTTGATCTTGTGCATAGTTCTACTAGAAAGGGGGCCTCACCTACTGTTGATGTTGTTTTGGATGCTTTTGTTTCCTTTTCTTAATCTGGATTTGTGGCTACCTCCTAAATTTTGGATTATGAATCTTTGGACCTCCTTGAGGTTCTCCAGAAACAACTCTATCTCACAATGCTATCTTTCCATCATTTTCTCCATGGTCTTTACTAATTTATCCATTTTTGCATAAGATGAGGTAGAAGGATCTTATTTAATGGTTAATTTCCTCTCTAAATTCATCTTAGACTTCTTTACCAAAAGGTTTTCTTCCACACTAACTACATTTCTCTACATGTCTTCAAGTGTTGCAGGGTTCCTTTCTCTAAGTTGGTATGCCATCTCTAGATCAAAACCATAGGGGTGGTGGAGTAAGGCTAATCTAGGAGGGGGATTCATATCTCTTCGAATGGAGTTATATACCTTGTTGAAAAGTCTTAGCCTATCTCACCAAGCTATATTTTTAAACTCTCATACTCATCAAGGATCTCCAAAGGGTTTTTTTTTCTCACCCCATCTTGCAATGAAGGCATCTTAAAGTTCTTGGTAAGTGACAAAATTTCGAGCTCTAACACTTCTAAAGCATTTTTTCAACTTGGATAAACTCTGTGCAAAAAACCTTATATTCAGATCCTCATGATTGACCTCTTCAAGATCCACAAAATCATTGACGTTACCTACGTGTCGTCGGGAAATAGTTTCACCAGTGCCATCATACTGAGGGAGTCCCTAACCATAATTCTTAGGAAGTTCATGTAACTAAGCAGGTAAAGACAAGGGAGCATACCTAGCTGCCATCATTGATGATTGAGTAGATAATGAGCATTCCGTGGTGGCACTTGATATGGATGGAAGAGGGGGCATAAAAATAGTTTGTTGAGTAGTAGTTATAGTAGGTGATGCATAAAGAGTAGATGTTGTAGTATTTGAGACGAGAGGTGGAATTAAAGAAGCTGTGAATGAAGAGGAAGCAAATGAAGTAGAAGTTGTAGATGAAAGAGGGATTGTTTTCTAGAAAGGGATTTCCTTTTTAGTAGTCTACTGCACTTTATTGACTAAACCCTTAAGCTTTTTATACTGCTGCAATATATTCCTACCGAATTCAGTCTCTAGAGGTGGGATATAAGGACTCGATATTGATTCTTCCACAACAGTTTTAGAAATAAAAGATTAATACTTAGTTCTAGACAGAGGACATTCAAAAGATAAGTGGAATTTAATGTCCTCAACTGTACTCAAAATTTTAGGCAGAGAGTAGGACCTTCCGAGGGGAATATTACTCCCTTTACCTTCTTCAGGTGTTCTCCTTCTTTTAAGCAACATTTTAGGGCTTTATACAACTTCAGGAGGGTTTGGTCAGGATTTTTTTCTAGTATATGTCTTTGAAGCCATATTTCCTCACATGACTAAATTTCGATTTTTGTCAACACTAGTTGCTAAGGTGATTGTTCAACATATTGATGTCTAGCAACCTATCACCCACAGCGATAGGATATAGTTCTCAAACCGATAAATATTCCTAGGGAATATTTGACTTTCTGTCCCCGGAAACGACACCATAATGTTAGCACCCTGTAATTAACTCTAGGTTGAAAAGAGGATCACAGGGGTAACCATAAACCTCTTATAAACCAAGGTCCAGTCCGCCTAGCCTTGGAGATGGCTTTCTCCATGTCTCGTGCTATCAATCACCTAGGGGACTAATAGATATGGGTTTTAAGCTAGCTATGAATTATCATCAATTGATTTTTTCTTTAACTTTTTGAAATTGGGTTTTGAGGTTTAGGGATATATTGGGTTAAATTTATATATTCAAGTGAATAAAGGACATAATGAAGTTTTTGATAGGGGCGAGATAGGAAAACTTACTAGTGATTTATCAAAATTTCATTGTATCAGAAAGATAAATGGGGTAGGATAAAAAATGACAAATTGAGCATCAAGCC
This sequence comes from Pinus tabuliformis, assembly GCA_031772625.1. NCBI lineage: Eukaryota > Viridiplantae > Streptophyta > Pinopsida > Pinales > Pinaceae > Pinus > Pinus tabuliformis. Next base: position 634,081,582 of record CM062820.1, on the reverse strand, counting down.
ATAGATGAATTTAGATTTTCCATGGAAGAGCAATCACACTTACAATCAGCTAAAAACTAAACCATAGCAAGTACATGAATTCTGAAATAAATTTCTTTTAGCTAAGCAGGAAGAACTTATACAATATTAATCTATATTTGATAAATAGATCTAAAAGAGAAATATGTAATTCACGAAGGAAAACAAACCAGTAAAGCATGACATAGGTATCCCTATTCAAACAACAATTACCTTCTTCTATTCATTTGGAAAAATAATGCAATACAAAACAAGCTTAGTCTCTTAGAGTTCAAACCCAACCAAACCCTTTTGTCATGTATTGTTGTTCTTAAATACAATTAGGAAGGTTTCCATGCATAAAAATAAAATAAAAGACTAAATAAAATGTATCTCCTATTGGCTAAGAAGATTGGTACAAAATTAATTTGGAAATATCTTGTCTTAAAGCTTAGATAAAAACTCACCAACATCGAGTTCATAAAATTAGTCTTATCTACCTATCCATACGAATCCTTATCACTAACATAATTATAGAGGGTCCAAAAATAACCAAAAACAAAAGGAGGCCTAAGTGAAAAGTTGGGCAACAGTTGCGCAATGACTGTGCAATAGACTTCCATCTCAATATGGTTACAAGACGTACTAGATGAAACTAATCTGATGGGTACCATGTAGATAGTGTTGTGTTAGTGTAGGACCCACTGGATGCCTCCTTTCATGCTTGTAGACCCCCAAAATTCCTAGTCACCACTTGTGCAGTAGTTTCACAACAGAATTCAAATTTTGATTTTGTTTGATATTTCTTGCTCCAAAAACATTTTAATGTCTACAAATCCATCAGATACACCTTATAACTCCCAGAATGCATCAAAACTTCAAAAAAATTAACAGTTTCATAAAAAAATGACCTCTTGTGATTGCAAAATGAGCCCTTATCTACACGGATTTTTAACTTACAGAAACATCTAATTTCAAAAATGAATAAAGCTACCTTAGATAACATACCAAAGCTACCTCCTCCTCTTATTTATATATGATGGTTTTGTTTCTTTGTTGGATATTGTTTTGACTTCTTTAGATGGTTGTGCTACTGTGGGTAGATTGCTAGGTAACTGTGATTGCTTGATTTCCTTGAGTTATCTCCTAGCCCTTGCCATCTTTTGCTTCATCAACCTTAATCTCCTCATAATTATATTTCTTGTTTAATATATATTTATCTATCTATGTAGGGGAATATTCTGTTTTAAGACTACTTTGGTTTTACCAACTGTGTTAAGAGCTTTTTCAACCCGAACATCAGCTTTCGAGATAGTATCGTTGATGGCCCTCTTGTAAATTTGATTATTTTTTTCTATCTGATTAACTTGCCATTGGGAGACCTCAATCTCCTAAAATATCCTTTGATACTCCTTCAATTCATCAAATTCAGGATTCTCTTTTGATCGAAGGGTCTCTTTCATCTTATCTTTCCCTTTGGTTGTTGAGCTTGTCATCGACTTCCTTAGTTGCACACTAGGTTCTCTTACATCCTCTACATCAATCGCCTGTTTTCCTTTATCTTGGATTGTAGGCCTAGGAGGGATCTTGGACAACTCACTTTCCTTATGCTGGGTTGCTTCTTCTGTTGTGTGCCAGAGCTCTTAGTTCTCCTTCTACAAATAGGAAATCTTAAGATGAGATTTAGCAAGGTTGTCCTGCAACTTTGTAATTTCAAGGTCTTTTTCTTCCATTTGAACATCTTTCTCACCCCCTGCACCCTATTCTGGCATATCCTTTAGGATACCAATGGTATTTTGAGAAGTTGGCTCCTCAATCAACTTTTTGGTAGAAAATCTAGTCCTTGATCTGTGAAGAAATTGTGTTTCTTCATAGGCCACTTGTATCTTGTCTTTCCCCTTACTAGTTGTTCTCTTATCCCTCATTGATTCCTTCACTCTATCTTCAGCTTTAGGTACCTCTGCATTTTCTTCAATAGGAGAAATGTTTTCATGAGCCATCAATCCTTAAGTTGATAATACACCATCCTAAGGAATTTTCTTTTTCTCTAACTCATGCAAAACTAACAGTTTGATTAGTGAAAAATGGAACACATTAGGCAAGTTTTTCTCTCCCTTATACTGAACTCTTTCTGCCATGTTGCACAAGATTTTGAACAAGTAATAAGGTAATTTTAGGCTACTCTTTCTAGTGAAATTCATAAGCAACCTAATCTGATACTTGTACTCCTTCCTGAAGTGGCGCTCACATGTAAAATACCTTTGTATTACCTTCAACAATTGGCTGTAGTGGTTGGATATGTAGTTTCTTGGAAATTTAGTGTCATATCTATCTTTGTACAAAGTTTTTTAAAACTATTTAAAATGTGAGGCATCCAACTCCTTGCCCTTGAACCAGATTTCACCCTATAAGAGGATTTTTGTGGCTTGAGAAATAGTTTCTTCAGACATAGTAAATTCTAAATCTCCATTTTTTACCTTGTCACCTTTAAAATTTAGGGCAAACATATTAGAAAGATGGAAGTGGTGGCCATGTGTTTGAATTTTCTCGCAGAAGGCTATGCATATTGTCTATTCAAATGCCACTCTAATTGCAAGGTCAACATTCACCATCTTTAAACTTCTAGGCTCAACACAAACTACCTCTTCCCCCTTTGCTTTTATTTTGCTCCCTAGGCTTTCCATCTAGTTTTAAAAACTACAACACACACTTTCAACTCTTTTTTCATGGCATACACCAAATGTATGGAGAAATGGTTAACTGGCAGTGCAATGAAAAATGAAAAGGATGACAATGCGATTAAGTGAGGTGACAACATGATGAACAGAGCCGTATGATAGGTTTTTCACAAGAGTTAAATGACTTTGGGTCTTGGGAAAATTCTTATGCACAGAAAAACTTTTTACATGCTATATCATAAAATTGGGCGTATGCAAAGGAAATTATGACAATTAACATGAAATTTGATTGATGGGTTATGCATAAATACACATCAACGCATACAAACTGACACACAAACCCTAAACATTTCAAACATCTTGAACATAGACCAATGAAAACGTAGGGATTTGCGCAATAATTATGCAAAAAACACACACAATATTGACTTATAAATGCCTGGTTGGTTTTCCAAGGAAAACAATGGTCAGAGAATATGTTTCCTACCTCAAGCAATAGGATAGCTTGATCGGAAGTAGTGGGAGACTAGCATTGACCTCTACAAGGATCTTGAATCGGTTACGCAATAGTTGCGCAACAACTATGTGGTTTAGAATCTGCGTAGAAGTTGCACATGAACCTTGTCCTACATGAAAATCCTGCCTTTGAACCTCTACCAAGCTACTTTCAACCTTCTGCTATGCGACCTATAGAACATTCTCAGAGCGCGAACTATGGATTGGAGAGAGAATGAGACAAACATGAAAAAAAAATTTCAAATTTTGCGCTCCATATGTCTTGTTTTGCTCGTGAATGTAAACTTTGGGTAAAGGGGTTATGCTAATAATGAATTATGAATTATGATTGATGATGATGAGTTATGAGTTTAGGGGGATGTAATGGAAATTATGATGAGAGATGATTTGAGGGGTCGGGGGGTGTATATGATGGTAAATTTGAATGAAGGAAATCTATCATGGTAAATGGTGCATGGAAGAAGTATATAAAGGTGATTTATGAATTTATGAAAGGTGAAATGTGAATGGTGACATGGGGATATGATGGACACCACTAACAGACCCATAGAACATTAAAAAATGGAACTTGATTGCTATGGTTTTAACTTGTGACAAATGGAAACCCCATGAAATGACCCCCATGAACCCTCAATGACTTGACATGAAAAATGACCTTATGACCCTCTCATGGACTTAGGATCTCTCAAATTTGATTTTGTATTTAAGGACCCTCTATGACCTGAAAAAATTATAGTGACCTTAGATAATGATCCTTTAGACTATGACAGTAGTGATTCATATGTTAAACTGATATGAAAATCCCCCAAAATGAATAAAAAAAGGCAAAGACATTTTGATCCCTAGACCCTAGGACCCTAACAAGTAGTATACACATCAACTCTCCAGAGTTACACAGTAGATCGTTATTTTTTATTTAAAAAAAATAAACCTCGAACGGTGTGCCATTATCTATTAAGCATTGGGATGTACAGTTCTTTTTATCACACTAGTGCTTATTATATGAGTAGTGCACCATTATTTTTTAAATTTAAAACCTTCCCCCATTGCACAATGTTTTTACACACCAGATCATTCATAAAATGGGAAAGCACCGGTGCTTTATGTGAGTATAGCACCTAAATGGTGAAAATGAATTTTATGACCGACATTTATTTAAATTTCAACCTTGTTCGGTGCTATCGAATAGTATATCATATATTATCTAGATATACGTATCAACCAAATAAGTTATTTTATTTCAATTTTTCTTTTTAATTTATAAAAAATATTTAGCACCTTCAAAGACACACAAATTATACCCAATTACAATTTAGACAATTTCCTTACAAATTTAAAACAAAATTCATTGAGAAAATTCGTCAAATAGTTAGAGTACGCGATTCAACATATTTTTCAAATTTGGAGGACATCAATGTTGGCCTCACAATAAGATTCCACTACAAGTTGAATACGATCGTGGCAAAAATCAGCAACTTTTTCAAATTTCAAGGACACCATTTCCAGTCTCACAATAATATTCCAAGATTCCGAATTGATTAACAATTTGCATGTCAGACCATAAAATATAAAGTGATTTGAAATTTTAGAAGAGAGTGCAATCAGACGTTTTGTGGTTTTGAGTATTTTACATAAATAGTTTTCAATCAATGTTTAGTGCAACACAGACAAAATTGTATGATACAAAAGTTTGGTAATAATAAGAGATAAGGCTACATGATAAGGAATTATTTTAACAATGCATACATATAACATCCATAAGGTATAAATTATGAATTTTTTAACCCATATAAATTATAAATTAAGAATAACCCTCCCACGGTGCACTAATGTTTGTTATCATGCACACAATTCTATTAAATGCACTAATGCTTATATTATGCGAAACACACCACCATTTGTAAATTAAATGTTCTTCCATATGCAACATGATTTTTATGCATCGGGGCTTTTGTAAATAGGGATACCACCGGTGCTCCATGAAAATAGATTGTACACACTAGTTCGCATTATAAATGTGGTGCACCATATTTTTATTTCTATAAAAAATAACCTTGGATGGTGCACCATTCTCTTTTCAACACCAAGGGCTTCAGTTCAATTAACAATACTAGTGTGTATAATATAATGTCCACACCACTATTTTTAAAGTAAAAACCCACAACTGTGCACGACATTGTCTATGCACCAGCTGTTGGACTCTTAATTTGTCATTACTATTACCACTTCTTAACATTCATTTCATCTATTTCCACTATTCTTTTATCACATTATTTACCATAATTTATTATATAATTCCATTTCATAATCATTTATGCTCTTGTGGATAAATAATATCTCATCTCATTTATTTTTAATAATTAATGATTTTTATGCATGATTTTGGTTTGTTCATTCGTTATAACCTCACTCATGATGTTAGCCTCCAAGATCTCTTCCAAATTGCAGATTTGATTTTCAACAGATAATTAGATATTCCAACTTAGGAATTCGTTGGCATAAGAAGTGACAATTCTGCGTTGGACGTTTTGGGAAAATGAAAGTGAAGCTAGAAAATCTGAGGCATGGTTTTGTTCAGAACAAACCAAATAGTTTCCCAATGACCAATTTTCAGAAATTCGGTTTATATTAGGAGAAAATCAAGGTTCTTCGAAGGACATATTTGAAGATTTGTCGTTGTGGTCGTTTTCCATAATTGCCCAATTGTGATAACCAAATTCAACTTGTTCCATCTGAATCGTGATGGATAGATCTCTCAGATCTCATCTAGAATATTGAGATCAGTTTGTTGCAAGTTTCCTTTGGATGTTTGTATATTTAAAAGACACTATTCAGAGATAGGGGGGAGCTAGTTGATGTAAGAATTGAGCCTTGTAACAGTGGAACTCTTGTTAATGAAATTTTCAGCCTTTTGATATTTTTCTCAATATGTGAGCTAAGCACAGCCCTGACCAGGGATTTGGGCCCACTCTTTTGATCAGGTGTTGTGCGTGTGTCATTTTTATGCATATTGTTTTACTTGTTGTATTTTATTTATTACTGTTACAGATTTCCATAGATTGTTGTGAATGCTTTTCTTTCTACAATTTAATTTCCATTACTGTTATAGCTATGCTTTAATTTCTTAGTCATGAACCCTTGGTCAATGTAATATTGTAACCTTTCTCCTGCATATACCTTGCGCGTTACCTTGAAAAGTGTACGCACTTGGATTGATGAATTAATGTAGCAAATGGGATTGAATAATTTGTTCATACTCGAACACCAACATTTTGGCACCGTTGTCGGGGAAGGCTAACAAGGTGCAAGACATCCTTTGACACCTTGCTCCAGGTCCTGAGCGTAGTTATTTTTCCTGCATTTTTGTTTGTTTTTATTTTATAGGATCCACTCTCTCGTCCTGTGGAGGGAAATAGTTCTCTCACCCTGCTCTAGGTCCCGAGCTTAGAATTTTTCCTGCATTTTTGTTTGTTTTGATTTTGGAAAAACTAATCTCTCCTCCTATAGAGGGAATGGTCCTTTGACGCCCTTCTCTAGGTCTTGAGATTTATATTTCCTTTCAAATTGTTTCTTGAATGACTAGGAAGAAAAAGGTAGAAATTTGAAGAAATATTATCATTTCACTCAAAGTGGTGATGTAAGCACCACCCATTCCACAACAAATTGACAAGAATATTTGAAGGAGGAACCTCAAAGTAGCACATGAATAACATCTTCTATTATGGTAAGAAATGGATCACATTGTTACTTTTGAATTCCTTATCAGCGATCTAGGAGGAGTGACACAAATGCACATAATTCCTCCATCTTCTCTACCAAATTTTCATGGTTTGGATAATGAGGACCCAAATACATTCTTATTTGAGTTTGAAGTACTTTTAGAGGATATGATTATTTTACTAATGATCAAAGGTTGAAAGTGTTTCCTCTTACTCTAAAAGGAGCAACTCTCCGATGGTTCATGAGCCTTGGTGGGAACTGCATCAAAACATGGGAGGACATGAAGAATGTATTCTTGGAGAAGTACCAAGACTATTGCAATGCCAATGAAGATATTTTTATTATGAAACAAGGGGAAGATGAAAGCTTGGAGGATTATTTGGAGCGATTTAAACAAAACCTTCAAAAATCAAAGCATAAGCATTTGGAAAAAGAGATCTTAAAAACACTCATTCTTAAAGGAATCAAAGATAAAATTTTAGAAATCTTAAATCTGATAGGAAAATGTGATGTTTTTCAGCTAACATATGATAATGTTTGTGATTTATGCATAAGGTATTCAAGAGGAATATCCAATGCTGGTAAGAATTCTAGAGAATTTTCTTCCTTCCTTTCCAAATCTGCTACAAGAACAGGAGATATAAGGGATGAAATGAGTGATTTATTTGAACATTTTAAATTTGATCTTATTAGCTCTCTAAATTCACAATTGCATATTTTGCAGGTTAAGAAAAGTCAAGCAGAATTTGAAGAAGTGATTTTTCCTCAATGCCAAAAGTAGCATCCCATGGATAATTTCTCTTTCTTACCTAGGATGAAAACAACATTTCCAAGAGATGGAGAAGCTGCAACAACTTCACAACCATTGAAAACTTGGCCTACATGTATGTTTCAAAACACTTCCTCTCCATTATCTTACTTGCATAATATATTATGGAATACTCATGTGTTAGGGCAGCCATGCCAATCTCAATATAACCCCCATCAATCTTGTTTACAAGTTTGGCATGGTTCATCCTATGATTACATGACTACTCTCCCTCATCTTGTAGCACAAAAATATCATCCATATTCTTTTCCATCTTTTCAAGAACACCTTGCTTGCGTATCAAAATCATCCACACATTCTAATCAACTACATCATCAAAATCCTCCATGCCCTACATAATATCATGCTCAACTCATTCCACACCCTCACCATAATAAACCAGTACAACATGCTTACAATGTTGAATTGAAAAATTTACCTACCCTTACCATCCAATCTATCTCACATAAACAATTGCAGAAAAAGTATATCGAGATTGGAAATGTTCCATATCCAAAAATTGTAAAAGCTATGGAAGAAAAGGAGGTTTCTTCTAGTCTGTGTCAACAAGTTGTTTTAAAAACTCAAGAAATTCATGATATGAAAACTATGGGAAATCAAGAAAGTAAAGGATATATTGAATATTGGTTTCACTCCATCATTTGTTTGCAGCATCATTCCATACTTCAACAACTTTTGACACCATATTTTCAAGGGACGTTGGTCTCTCATACCCTAGTATTTATTGACATACATTTCTCAAATTCGGGTGTGTATATACTTGAGGCCTTATTTCTAAAATGGCTCCATTGGAAGTACTCTTATACGTAAATATACTTTATTTTTCCAGGTAGAATAGGTTAGTGTAGAAAATAGAATAAATAAGTATATAAATAAATTTCTTTATATGTACAAAGAGTTGTGTTTGGTGCCACTTACTGAGTATATCAATATAAATGGGAAATATTTGAATTTATTTGTGTATATAGACATATTATATTGAAAATCATATTTCTACTAACACTCATCATCATTTCGAAAAAAAATTGCTTGATTATCATATCTTATGGCATGTGGGCTTGATAAAACCACTGAAATCACAGTCGATACAGTCATGTTTTGAGGAAAAAATAGGCATATTTTAAAACCCTTTTTCTATCCTAAGTAGCCCTTTATTTCTACTTTCTAATCCAATTTGAATTACTCAATTTGAATTTGAAATGAAAAGGTTATGACCAAAACATTGACAGTATGTTGAGTAGGAAGCTCAAGAACAGAGTTGGGACAGTTCGTTTTTAGTGGCCTAAATGACTAGATTTTTGAAACCTGTTTCTATGGTATATCACCATATTAATATAGCTTACAATGCAATTTGAATCACCCAATTTTTATATCGTATGAGAAAGTTATGACCAAAAAACTGATTGTCTATCGTAAATTAACACCTTTAAAACTCTGTTTTTTATTGTTCCTTCGCACATTTGACTCATCAATTCTTCATGATTTCAAAACATGTTTCTATTGGATATATTTACATGAATCTAATTTAATCTCCAATTTGAATCTATTCAATCTGTCATCAAATGAAAAATTTATGCTTAAAATATCAATTGTAGGTCTAAGTTGGGAAATCGAAAACGACTCCGTTATGCAGGTTGTTCTAAGTAACTTGACATATCATCTCATGGAATTTTTATAGCCTGTTTCAATTGGAGATATCCCTATTAATTCACTTTTATTTGGATTTGGAATCATGCAAATCGGACGAAAAATAAAGAAGTTATGATTAAAATATTGTTGGTCAGTATGGTTGGCCACCGTTGTCCCACAGGTAATAAATTAACTCTACTTTGTTATTTGTTTTCCATGGATTTGTTTTACATAGTAACTACCTTTTAATTTTTTTTTCATATTTATTGGATTTCGAGAGCTCTATCACCTCTCTTCTTCCATGATTACGTGTTTTATTACAAGTAAACGCTCATTTTTTTGGAAGTCCGAGGAGAATAAAGGAGGTCAATTTGTTTTTGAGCAAGTGATTATTGAAGGCAATGATAATGAAATAATAGATTTTCATCCCAACATCTATTAAGAAATCTAATATCATATAATTTTGATTCTTTCAAGGTGTCATGGAAATTGATCACAAGAGTTTGTTACAAATTATTCTTGTTATTTCTCACCAACAACATAAATACTTTTTCATTACCTAATGGATTCATAACAGGAGAAATGGAGAATTGATTTCCATTTGAAGATCCAAGTCATTTTTGCCAAAACATTTTTCCATTTATTTACCATTGATAGATTGTTGTTTCTAGAAACAGATTGATATTCCCTTAAGAAACAACATTGTTGCAATCAAAATCATAGCCGTTGCAACTTAAGTTATTTATTTATTTATTGTTTTTCAATAAAATTGTTATTTCTTTTCTAATTCCTCTTATGTTTTCTTTCCATGTGTTCAAAGTCACAAATTTTGTTCCCTCATCAAAATAAAAGGAAGTTCTCAAGTTTCATGATGTTGCTCCATATTTATCTGTTTGTTCCTCAGCCTTATCAGTATATGTTTTCCTCAGATCCGTTGGGTGCTATTACTCTGCCACTACTGTTACTCATGAAAATTTTCTAAGTGTCAGATGCTGTTACTCCTTTGATGTTGTTACTCTGTCGGTGTTGTTACTCTGCCAGTGCTATTACTCCGTCGGGTTTGTTACTCCACCAGTGCTATTATTCCACCGGTGTTGTTACCCGCTAGTGCTGTTACTCCACCAGTGTTGTTACTTTACTGTTGTTTTTACTCTGCCAATGTTGTTACTCCACGAGTGTTGTTACTCCGCTAGTGTTGTTACTCCATTGGTACTGTTACTCCATCACTGTTGTTACTCTGTCAGTGTTGTTACTCTGTAGGTGTTGTTACTCCGCAAGTGTTGTTACTCTTCTAGTGTTGTTACTCCGTCGGTACTGTTACTCTGTCACTATTTTTACTTCGTCGGTGTTGTTACTCCATCGGTGTTGTTACTCCATCATTGTTGTTACTCCACTGATGTTGTTACTCCGCGAGTATTGTTACTCCGTTGGTGTTGTTATTCCGCCGGTGATGTTACTCCATCGGTGTTGTTACTCCGTCGGTGCTGTTACTCAGCCAGTGTTGTTACTCCGCCACTATTGTTACTCTGCTAGTGCTGTTACTCCGCTCGTGTTGTTACTCAGCTAGTGTTGTTACTTCGTCGGTGTTGTTACTCTGCTAATGTTGTTACTCCACCGATGTTGTTACTCAGCCAGTGTTATTACTCTGCTAGTGTTGTTAATCAGCCAGTGTTGTTACTCTGCCGCTACTGTTACTCCCTTAGTGTTGTTACTCCGCCAGTGCTATTACTCTGTTGCTGTTATTACTCCGTTGATGTTGTTACTCCCAAAGCGTTGTTACTATGCCGGTGCTGCTACTCCGTGGTGAAATTTTTTCTAGGTACACAGTGTTGTTACTCTACACATGTTGATATGCCACCAAGGTAAGTCTTTAGGTATGTCCCTAATCAACTCCATGTATTTGATTGATGTTGCAATTATGACCGAGGATGATCATATTTTAGTTGGGGGGAGGTGTTGCATTTAATAGAAAATGTATTATATCTAATATCAATGATGTCATGCCATCATTGTTATTAAAATTTCATGTCAACTCATACATCTCACAATTATTACCACCATAATCCATAAAAATCCATAACCCCCACTTATCCACACATTGGAACTTGAATCATGCATGACAACTTAAACTTGGTGAATGGGGAAATACATTTAATAGTCTAGGTCCTCTTTGACATAGTGATTGGGTAGTCAATTTATCTTTGTTTATCTATAAACATAATTTTATTTTTTAAGGAATAATTATGAAAAGATGATTTCATCATGGTGACTTTCAAATTTCCTAATTTGTCAAGTCCCTGATCTTGTAAAATTTATGATGATGACCACAAAATTGTACTTAAATCTTTCCATCACTATCTAATGAATTATTCCTCAAACCCCAATCTTAAAAAAGCAAAATATATTTATCAATAGTCATTTGAAGGTTATTAGTATTTGAGAAGCAAAATTACCCGAGTTGAAAATAGTTACTATAAAACATTTTATGCCATCCCTAGCTCTTAAGGAGCTGGCTTTCCACCCCATCTATTAAGTGATCTTTTGTTGATTAAAAATAACCATAGTTAAATTTTAAACATAAATAGTCAACTGAAGTATAGGAGGTCTCATCACGAGCCGACCTACCATGATCATAGGTCCTAATAGAGTGACATTACCACTACTGGTCACCAAGCTGGGGTAATGGCCTTTGGTCATAAAAATTAAGGACAAGAGGTCTCATCATGAGCTGACTTGTTCACTTTTGTTAGTTTTTGTGAATGGCATTGATATTAACCGACTACCAGGCCAGAACAATGATATTCAGTAGACATCTAAGTAAATTGAAATTCTTTTGTAACTATGTACTTATTTCTAATAGATGGGACATTGGCATCTCAATGGGTTAAAAAGGCATCCCTGTTGAGGCTATGGATGCCTGCTGGCAGCAGTGGCCATGCCTATGGTATAGAAGTTAATTCAATACTATGATGTACTTGGTTACCTTGTTTTCTCAAAACTTTTGTCGATAAAGCCACTATTGCATATATAAGGTTTTCTAGAACTCGTGGTTCATGGGGTAAGATTTAATCAGTTCTTAGATAATGGTGGTTATGGTTTATATCTATTATTGAGTTATAAATATTTACTTTACATGTTAGGGATGAAACTTTTAGGATATTTGATAATTGGAATTTTGTATCATCTAATCTATCAATCCTTTATTCTACAAGTTTCATACTTTAACTAAAGATAGTTTCTTTACCCAATCAATCTCTATTTAATCCTAGCTTAACAACACTACTATTATTTTGGGGAAGGATGAAGAGGCCTAATTCTGATTTTGAATCCTGATGAATCATTGATTAAGGATACTCATGAGATGTGCTATATAAATCTTGATGATAGGGAAACTAATCAGTTTGGGGGAAGGAAATCATGCTACACTTTTTGCTACTTTCTTTCAGCTTGCATGGCTTCCACCTTCCGCATCACTTACACAAGCTCAACCTACATTAGCTTCAACAAATGTTAATCCATAGATTTCATTCCACGTTATTTTGTTGAAAGTAATAACTGAGGTGAAATAACATGAGTGTTTTATGTATTAAAAGATTAGGAGAATGTCATAAAAAATAAAAATAAAAAAAACCTCTAAGCATTATTCACTCATATTTTTCAAACCATTATTTCCCCAACTTTATGCAGAGACATTGTGTAGCATATGGGCATGCAACATATTCAGTTTGGGTGAATGTTGGGCTCTTAATTTGTCATTATTATTACCACTTCTCAACATTCATTTCATATATTTCCACTATTATTTTATCACATTATTTATCATAATTTCTTATATAATTCCATTTTATAATCGTTTATGCTCTTGTGGATCAATAATATATGATCTCATTTATTTTTAATAGTTAATGATTATTATGCATGATTTTTGTTTATTCATTCATTATAACATCACTCATCATTTTAGCCTCCAATATCTCTTCCAGATTGCATATTTGGTCTTCAACAGATTAGATATTCCAACTCAGGAATTCGCTGGCATAAGAAGTGACAATTTTGCGTTGGAAGTTTTGGGAAAACGAAAGTGAATCTGGAAAATATGAGACATGAGTTTTGTTCAAACAAGACTAAGTTAGTTTCCCAGTGACAAATTTTCATAAATTCGGTTTGTATTGGGAGAAAATCAATTTTCTTTGAAGGACATATTTGCAGATTTTCTTTTGTGGCCGTTTTCCAGAATTGCCTAATTGTGATAACCAAATTTGACTTGTTCTAGCTAAATCATGATGGACAGATCTCTCAGATCTCATCTAGAATATTGAGAACAATTTGTTGCAATTTTCCTTTGGGTGTTTGTATATTTAAAAGACACAATTCGTAGAGAGAGGGGAGCTAGCTGATTTAAGAATTGAGCCTTGTAACAATGGAACTCTTTTTAATGAAATTTCCAACCTTTTGATATTTTTCTCAATATGTGAGTTAAGTACAGCCCTGACCAGGGAGTTGGGCCCACTCTTCTAATCAGGTGATTTGCGTGTGTCATTTTTATGTATATTGTTTTACTTGTTGTATTTCTTTATTGCTGTTACAGATTTCCATAGATTATTGTGAATGCTTTTCTTTCTGCAATTTAATTTCCATTATTGTTACAGTGATGCTTTAATTTCTTAGTCATGAACCCTTGGTCAATGTAAGATTGTAACCTTGCTCCTGGATATACCTTGCGTGTTACCTTGAAAAGTGTACGCACTTGGATTGATGAATTAACGTAGGAAACGGGATTGAATAATTTTTTCATACTCGGACACCAACACCAGGGCGTTCATATATTGGTTCAGTGTTGGGCCGTCATGAGAGTATAGTACTGGACTGGGAAGAATAAATTTTGCGAATGACATTTTTTTAAATTTAACCCTTTTCTTGTGCTATCGAGTGGTATATGTGTTGGTGTGCCTTGTTTAACTAGTGCACCACTCTTTTTTTCTATACAAAATAACTTTTCTATGCTGCACCATATTCTATCAATCACCAAATCATTTATTTATAGTAATGCATCAATGCATTAACACATTATAGATGCACCATTATAAAACGTCCACCCACCCAGCTCTGCTATTGACTTCTGCTACAAATGGATTGTTGGGCTATTTTTATAGGGGCTTCCACAAAAACCTCCGATAAAGGGTCTTTTCCTTGTAGTGCATCGTTGATTATTTCTCTTCAAAATCCATAGAACCCTAATTGAATGACATGTTGTCATTTGCATTAAAATATTTGAAATCTTTGGTGAATTCAATCATTACATTAATACCAGTTTAGATTCATTTTAACTTCAGATTTACCGAGCTTTGAAAGAGTTCAAATATATTTTCTCTCTAAAAGAGGTTTGAATATCAAGATATTTGATTCTTCTGTTAAGATGGATTTAAGCTGATTTAATTATAATTATAATTATTAAATTTATTTTTATTTAATTTTTTGTATGCAGTTTGACCAAGTCAAACTGTTAGGACGTTACATTCCAACATATCTACCATACTAAGCTGAAAATTACCTTGAGAACAATCATTATATTTTTTTTAGTAATTACAAAAAATTCATTCAAGGATTCATTGAATCCATTACAAGTAATCTTCCTAGCCATTAGGTTAATGAATTCGAAATAAATACAAGGTTGAGATTCTACAACAATTAATATATTTAATACAACCTGTGAATCTCCTCATTTCCATGCTAAAGTTAAAACTTGTAGTATTGGGCCCAATAATACACTATTGTATGGTGCAAGAGAGAATAAACAATTTAACCAATAATTGTCCTTGTTTTCTTTCCTATCTTTCTAGAAATTGGTTAAGTGATTTCTTGGTATATTCAAGTTGTTCCAAGGTTTCAATTCTATCAAGATCAAAACTAATACAACTAAAAATATCCTAGGAAAATTACTCTTGGGTATATATATTTAATAAATCGTTGAGTCACATTTTTTGTGCTTTAAGACATTCCAAAATATGAACTACTTCATATGAAACAAGGTGGGTTGTAGAGAAACAAGTCCTTGACCTAAATGCATGAGTGAATGTTGGTGTTGTGAGAGGCCATTGTTATTCAATGAAACTGATGAAATTTTGTAGATAATCAGCTAACAGTTACTCTCCTAGGGAGACATTATGATGAATATTGGAGAAAAATTGAATAGTTGGACTTTCATATGCTTGTCCCTAGAGGGAGTCTAGTACCCTTTGAAACTATATTACAAACCATTATGTGTTCTAAACCCTAGAAGCCCAACCTAGGGTGATAAAAATGTCTCCCTGAGAATATTAGAGAAAAATTGAACAACTGCACTTTCATATTCCTATCCCTGGAGAGATTATAGTGCTCTTTGAAACTATATTGCAAACCATTATGTGTTCTCAATCGTAGAAGCCCAAGCTAGCATGATAAAAAAGTTGGATAAACTTAAAAATTATTTGTGTCTTGGAATTGAAATATGGAGAAGAAGTGACTACTTGTATCATGGAATCCAACTTGCTGCTTGGAAGGGAAGGAATGACTTGGCATTAGAAAATTATAAGCATTCAATAAAACACCAAGTGGAAAAGGGACATAGCATCAATTCACTAAAAAACTACCCTTATGGGCAGACAAACTATAGATGTAACAAAAGAAATATGCTAAAGGAATTGGATGGAAAATATTATCCAAACTAGAGGTGTTGGTCCCCCGTTTTGTCCCCACTGCCAATGTTTTCCACCTCTATTCTTGTCCTTTTTGCATTCCTATACCTATTCTACTGCCATTTTATTGCTCCAAAAATTTTAAACTCCTATTAAGAGGTAAAAGAATTTTAGTGTGTGTTACACTAAAAAATGTCACCATGGCTATTTACAGTTAGTATGGCTCTATCAACAGTCATGCTATCCTCTTAGGCAAGTCTTATGCCTCTGCTCTCCATGTCAAACTCCAAAAAGAGAGAAAGTCTTTATAAATGTATTTATCTCTGGGCACGCAGGTTCTCTCAACCTTACCTGCGGGTACGCACCCAATGTTCACAAAAGCTGCGTCTTTGGACGCTCTGTATGTAAAGGGGCAGGTGCGTCCCCCTGTAAAGGTCAAAATGCGCAAGTTTCATCTTTAAAAAGTTACTTTTGGTCATTTCTAGAGCATTCTAGAAGGTTGTTCGACGTGTATTGAGCGCCTCCAGATGGTTCATGTACCCCTACCAAAGAGGAACTTATCCCATCAATAAGGGAGCTATCCCATCCAAAGAGGGGATTATCCCATTGATGGTGGACCTGATTAACTTCCTCTTGAGCACTATAAATACAGGCATTGGGCCAGAAGGAGAGGAGGTTGGAAGCTATACATTTCTAAGGGTAGATGTTGCTGGAATTAGGACTCCCATTTAGAAGCTTGTGAGAAGAGATTGCCATCTTTTCTTGTTCTATTTGGAAGTGGGTGAGCTTTGTCAAAGTAAAGGAGAACTCTTGATGGACCCTGGGAGGGACTTGCACAACACCAAGGCTCAGGTTGTATTTGTTCCTTTTGTTACCTATTAATGCAAATGAGTCCATTCTTCTCAATAACTTGTTATTTATGAGTTGTTTCATGTACTCCTTGGTCTATGTGTTAAATATGTTTTATTTTATGAGATTATCAAGTGCTATTTAATCATTTGATTGTTAGTGGATGCAGGTTTCAAAGTGAAGGAGGAGCTCATCCGGATCAGCGAGGCTGGACTGCTACAACAGCGTGGGACTACAGGTAGGATCTAAACACTTGATTTCTTATATAGTAAATGCATGTTTAGGGAAGGATTGCTCTTGTTTGTCTTGTTTGTCACTAGAGAGTCTTAGGCTCCTAGGGAGGTTGGTTGTGTCCGCACAATCGACTCTTTCCGCCTGACAAATTGGCGACTCCGCTGGGGACTCCATTGATGTGAAAGTCTTTTCCTTTGTATGCAACTTTGCTCTGAGAAAAGTCATTTATTTTCTGGTTTTTGGCTCTGTGACTTTGTTTTTGGGTGGGTTAGCTTAGGGTTATATTCATTTTAGTTTTTCTTGAATTTTCTAGTAGGACGCACCCTCTGAGTATTGCACAGTGCGTCCCTGGACGCACTGTCACTGTGTGCACAGAGCGGGCCCGCACCTGTCTTAACGGGTTGCCTGCGTCCCCTGCTAAACTTTAAGAAAATTCCATTTTTTGCATTTTTTCTCTTAGATTTTGCTTTTTCATAGTTTTTACTGCCCAGATCCATTAGTCTCTTGTCAAAGATCTTCACCTGAACTTGTTTCGATAGCATTGAGTGTTTTAGTGGATTTCATAGAAGTTTAAGCCCTAGGGTTTGATTCTTGAGTAGGTCTTGTAGTGACTTTGGCGGTAGAAGTTGTCAAGCCTTAGATCTCTCTGGTTTTGTCAGCATTCTTAGAAGTCGGACCTGTCATAAAGTCTACCTGTGAGAGCAACTTACCATTGAGTTGTCTCTTTGGCAAATTTCGAAGTGCTTGTTGATTGAGTATTGAATTCCATTTTACAAAAAGAACAAAAAGATTTGAGTTTTGTTTTGACTGGTCTTTTGATTCTGCATTAGATGGTCCTTGACTTGATTGTGGTCAAGTAAAACAACCTAGAATCATCTTTGTAGGCTTTTGCCTCGTTAGGTTTGCTTAGTGTAAATTTCTTTTTGATTTGCTTGTGAGTCAAGTTTTCATAGATTTTATAGCTTTTGAGATTGATTTTCGTTAAAATAGATTTATATGCTTTATTAAATAAGAGAAAATACAAAAACATATCCTTTGAAAAGTTTTGTTTCAAGTAGCTTTGAGGCATTTTGAAAGAAAAAGAGTTTTTCGTGCACGTAAGGAGTGGTCATGTTTGTATTCTTGAAAAGATAAAGAGAATTGTTTCTTTGATTGTCTTTACTAAGAAAGTTGTTTTCTATAAAATTTGCATTTCTCAACTCTCTTAGTTAGGAATTTCATTGAAAGAGAAAAGTAGCGTAAATCATCTTAGGTGCATCTTTGTAGTGGTTTGAGTCGGGTCTACACACCATTGGTTTCACTTCCGCTACCTTTTGTCTTTAAGAAAAACCATAAAATTAATGCTTAAAGTAAAATCAACGTAGTAACTTTTATTTACTAGGGCTCTGAAACACCAATTTAGATCAGGCTAGTGTCTTGGAGTAGGTGAGTAATTAACTCTCCAAGACAACAAAACCAAACAAGTAGCTTATCTTGTGATAGAATAAATCCAATTGTCTCATTTGTACTCTGGGAAAGCTCCTCTTAAAGGAGAAGCACGAGCTCGTGTCCGAACCAGTGAGGGGATCAATCCCCCCTCATTGGGAACGACGCCAGACACGCACGTATTACAAACGGTAAACCTCGGATTAACCATTGTCGAGGAGCCAGGGGTCACTTATCGGTAAACCTTGGATTATTGTCAAGGAACCGGCAAGGGGATTGAGCTTGATACTCTGCCCTTGCGTGCTATCGGAGTGTAGACTGTTCCCCCAGGTACATTTGTTGCGGTTGGTAACCTTAGTGACCATTATCTTTAGGATTCTACCGAGGTGACGGTGGAGGGAAGATCCCACTGTACCTGGAGCAGACGTCGGCTAGACTCACTTGGATTTTCCGGGGGGTTCACTTCACTCGAGACGGTTAAAGTGGAGGAACTTGTGCCGGTCTATTCATTAAGCAGGTTGTCGAGGTAACTGTTCCACCCGCCACTTCTGTACTGAATCCGGCGATGTTGGGTTTCATCTCCAACTAGCATTTTCGGTCTGGAAGGCTACTGTTTGTGCTTGGTTTGACGCCCTAGATTCTTTAGGCGTGTGATTCAAATTTGTTTGGTTCTTTAGAGACTTTAGGTGGTTTGATTTGAGATTTTACTTTGTTTTTGTGTGTAGTAGTTAAAAGTTTTTAGCTGTGGCGGAATTACCGAGACAGTCCCGTAGACTTCGGGGCCAGTCTCCTAAAGTTGTTTCTATGGCCGAATTGTTGAGAAGATCCCGTAGAGTTAGGGGTGAACCTCCTCGAGACGACCCCAGTAATCTAGAAGGTTTAAAGGTGCTTCTAACTCCTCCTAGTGGCAGTAGAGTAGGTTCACCTGAAGAAGGAGAATCTTCCTTGGTGGTCCATTCAGATTACCAAGGTTTAGAGACAGGTTATAATCCCGAAGCTGTTACAGTTTCTGAGCTTGTTGGTAGTTTTTCGTCTGCTAGTGATACAGGCGAAGAACCTGAAATATCTGAACCTGTTACTCCGACTTTTAGTGTTCCAGATTCACCAAGAATAGAACGATTTATCACCGAAAATCTTCCTACCGGTTTGATTGCTATCGAAGAACTTGCTCCAGAGGAAGAAATAGGCGTCTCTAACCTTGAAGATCAACTTACTATTGATCTAAGGGAGCGTGAATCTATCTTTTACAGTCCTCCTAGAAGTACTACTTGGTATCTTTCGTTAACCAATTATTTAGACAACTCAGGGGTAGATTTTTCTACACCTCGTACTCCTTTTCCACCTGGAGGTATTTATACTCCTGTAAATATGTCTAGTCAGTCGTCCGTGTTTACTCAAAGTCCTGAATCTTTCTTACACGGCGGTCCTTCTGTTCCCACCGGGTATCAATCACTTTCTGGTACCTTTGCGGGGGCATCTCCTCAACCCATTGATCATGGGTTATTAGCTGGAAACAATGGTAATATACCATTGGGTGTAGGAGACATTTACACGATGTCAGGTTCAGTTCCCGTTTCCCAACCTCAAGGTGGCCAATTACCGCCTGGGGGGCAGCCTCAGTTAACGCCTGGGGGGCAACCTAAAGGTACACAAATTGTGTCTGGGGGGCAACCTCAAGGTCAGTATGTACCTATGGTGCAATACATGCCTCAAGGTCAACCCCAGCCTCAATATGTACCCCAGGGTCAACCTCAGTATCAATATCAACCTCAACGATGGCAACCTCAAGGATGGCAACCTCAAGGGTATCAACCCCAAGGGTATCAACCTCAAGGGTATCAACCTCAAGGTCAAGGTCAACCCCAATACCCGTATTTACCTCAAGGTTATCAACCTCAAGGTCAATACTCAGGTCAAGGTTATCAACCACCTCAAGGTCAGTCATATGTTCCAGGTATGGGAACTACACCTTTCAATTATCAATCCTATCCTCAATCCGGTTATGGATCTCAGTATCCTCAACCTGTTACGGGTCAATACCCCAGAATGTTAGTGTGGGATCCATCACAGGGTCAATAGGTGTTGCAGCCAAGTTTACAGTTGGTACCTCAAGCTGGACAACCTGTAGTTTCTGGTCCACCCCAGGAGAATAAGATGATAGGTTCTTCCTCGAATGCCAGTGAAGAACCCATTTTGATGATGTCTCATGTGAGGATTGCGACTCGATCGCAAGATTATGGTAGTAAGAATCCTGTTGATGGTAAAGAAGCAGAATCTTCTCATTCTAATCCATCAACCTCAGCTCCTGGTTCCGATCCACTACAGATCGAAAAACCTAACCCGGACCTAGTAATTAAACCGCCCGCCAAGGGTGTACTTCGAAGGTCTGCTTTCAATCCACATGCGAGAGCAGCCCAGAATTACAACATTGTTGAGGACTTAGCTGTTTCACCCTCAGCAATGTTGGCTTTAGAAGTGCTGCAATCATGCCCAGCACAACGAAAATTACTTTTGTCGGCTATCGGAGCTGTTGATGTTCAGGATCCGAACCTGATAATCTTCGATCTAGAAAATAGTACACCGCGTCTACCCCATCAAATGGATTTCCAAATTCCAGTGATAGTCAAAAACAGGCCTATTCATCGGACTGTGATTGATGAGGGAGCTTCTACGTGTATTATGTCGATTCAGTGTTGGAGATCACTTGGCTCTCCTTCGCTGAACCAATCCCCCACCATCCTTAAGGCCTTTGATGGCCGTGGGTTCCGTCCGTTTGGTATTCTATAGGAATTTCCTATAGGGGTAGAAGGTAAAACCGTTAGTCTGGATGTGGAGGTGGTTGATGCCCCTCTAGACTACAACCTTCTTTTGGGTCGAAGTTGGTCATATGCTATGACAGCAGTCGTTTCATCGGTCTTCAGAGTAATTAAGTTTCCACATAACGGTAAGATCGTGACGATTGATCAGCTGACATACTTTTCATCCGACCCAGCCTCTTCAGAGAGTATCCAGCATGTCGGTAAGATGACAATCCCTTATAGGGACATTGGCGTAGGTTTAGTTAAAGATTCCGGTTTATTGGGAACTTTTCCTTTCCCTCCAATCAACGCAGACCCTTCATTTGCATCAATTCATATGATTACGTCAGACAACATTATTTATGATGATCCTTGGATTGTCCCATCTGAATCTGAGATAGACTCATTCGGTGATGCTATGCCTTTGAGTCCATATGAAATTGCTTATGAAGCCGTCATGTCTTTTGCCGACCCGCGTTCAACCCAAATCGACCAAATGAATGTGGTCAGTGAAGAATCACTTTTCACCTCAACCTTAGAACGGATAGCGTTTCCCGGAGTCGTGTCATCTGATGAACAACTTCACGAAATCCTAAGTGTAGACGATCTACCATGGGAAGATCTCCATCACAGATCTTCGTTTTTACCTAAGGATGATGCTTTTGAAAATGATTTTTCATCTATCTTTACCGCTGAATATGTCAAAGACGCTCAGAATCCAACGAAACATTCTGATTCAGAGTTGAATTTAGGGAATATTTCTCGCACTATTCCCATTGATATTTCAGTGAAGCCCGGAATTGAGGAAAACATTCATATAGGTGCCTCATGTACAGAAGATGAAATCCAAACTTACAAGGCCCTATTCCAAGAATTCCGCGATGTGTTTGCCTGGTCTTACGAGGAAATGCCGGGAATCGACCCTGCCATTGTTGTTCATGAAATAAAGACCTACCCGGATGCTAAACCTGTCCGGCAACGGTTGCGTCAGATTCACCCTCGGAAAGCGGCTGCGATTAAAGCAGAAATCGAAAAGCTGTTGAAAGCAGGTTTCATTTATCCAATCCCGTTAACGGATTGGGTATCGAATATTGTTCCGGTCAACAAGAAACAAGGGACAATAAGAATCTGTATCGACTATAGGGATATAAATCGAGCTTGTCCAAAAGACAACTATCCTACGCCTTATATCGATCAAATTATTGATG
Source organism: Pinus tabuliformis (assembly GCA_031772625.1). Taxonomy (NCBI): domain Eukaryota; kingdom Viridiplantae; phylum Streptophyta; class Pinopsida; order Pinales; family Pinaceae; genus Pinus; species Pinus tabuliformis. The sequence continues at coordinate 634,059,025 of CM062820.1, read as the reverse complement.
ATTGTGCCGGAAGTGAAATGTTTTCCTTCATGATTGGTTTTTCGGGCTATAATCAAATCAATATTCTACCTGCCGACCAACCAAAAACGGCATTCATTTGTCCATGGGGGACATTTGCTTATTGCAAATTACCTTTCGGACTTAAGAATGCCGGGGCCACTTTTCAACGGGCGATGTCTTACGCATTTCATGACATCAAGCACATTGTGCAACCGTACCTCGATGATTTGCCTGCTCATTCTTTACATCGAGCTGATCACCTTGTCCACTTACGAGCGATCTTTATGAGGTGTAGGCATTATCGAATTCGGTTGAATCCCCACAAGTGCGTGTTCTGTATAGAGACAGGTCGATTGCTGGGATTTGTTGTTTCAAAAGCCGGCATTCGCGTCGATCCCTCGAAAGTCGAAGCTATCATCAAATTGCCTCCTCCTTCGAGTTTGCGCCAACTCCAAAGTTTGCAAGGGAAAGCGAACTTTTTACGCCGATTCATTCCAAACTACGCCGAGGTCACTAAAGGTTTTACACGGTTGTTGAAACAGAACGCACAATTCTTTTGGGATGAGATTTCCCAACAATCTTTTGATGCACCTAAACACGCGTTGACCCATGCACCGTTGTTGCATCCTCCCAACTACAACCATGACTACTTCTTATACCTCGCAGCTTCGCATTCCACTATTGGAATGGTGTTAGTTCAAGAAGATGAGTTCAGAGCGCAACATGTGATATATTATCTTAGTAGGACCTTAAACCCCACTGAGCTAAAATATTCACATGTGGAGAAATTGGCCCTGGCAGCCGTTCAAGCTGTCCAGCGTTTTCGTCACTACATTCTTCTCCGTAAAACTACAGTTATTTCGGATTGCAACACTATGATTTATATTTTGACAAAACAACTGCTAGGGGGCAAGTACTCTAAATGGATCGTTATCCTGCAAGAGTTCGACTTGGAATTTGAGAAGTCCAAGTCTAAGAAATCCTTAGTTTTTGCGGAATTGATGTGTGATTTCCCGCATGCCGACACAGAGACTGTGGCAGAGGAGTCCATTGCGGACGAATCTTTGTTTCTTATCAGTACTTTAGATCCGTGGTACGGGGATATAATCATCTATCTCCAAACCCAAACCTTTCGGCCTGAAGCTTCAAGGTCGGAACGTCGAAAAATTCGGTTTCAATCCCAGCAATACAAGATTATTGGAGATACACTTTATCGCCGGGGGGCAGACTTAGTTTTTCGACGTTGTTTAACTCACGAAGAGGCTGAGAGGGTTTTGAATGATTGTCACTCTGGAGCATGTGGCGGTCATATGTCTGGGTATGCCACAGCTCAGAAGGTGTTGCGCGCTGGCTACTTCTGGCCATCTATGTTCAAAGATTGTATCATTGCAGTCCGGAAGTGCCACAACTGTCAAGTGTTTGATCGCAAGATGCGCGCACCACCTGCTCCTCTCCACCCAATAATTGCCGTTGGTCCATTCGCCAAATGGGGTATCGATTTTATTACTTGTAACCCTCACTCGGCTGGGGGGCATGCGTATATCATCCTCGCGGTTGATTATTTTACTAAATGGGCCGAGGCGATGCCTACATTCGACGCAAGCGGAAAAACAGCTGCAGTTTTCGTATTCAATCATATTATAACTAGGTTTGGTGTCCCACAAGCAATCATCACTGACCATGGGAGCCATTTTCGAAACATCATGATGACTGAGCTTACAAGCCAGCTTGGTTTGCGCCACGATAGCTCTACTCCTTATTATCCGCAAGCCAACGGTTTGGTTGAGTCTATCAACAAAGTTCTAGTTATCATGATCCGACGAACCATTGGTATTCATCGGTCGAATTGGCACAACATGTTATTTTCAGCGCTATGGGCATACCGAACCTCAGTGAAAACTTCAACAGGGTTCACTCCTTTCCAGCTAGTTTATGGCTTGGAAGCTGTGTTACCCATTGAATGCGAAATCCCATCACTTCAAATGGCTGTCGAATTACTTCCAGCTACTTCCGAAGAGGAGAAGTGTTTATTATACTTAGCTAAATTAGATGAGACTCGACGTGACACTGCATTGGCAATCGAGACTCACGCAAAGCGAATAAAAGCTCAGTATGATAGAAATGTGACCCCTCGAAGTTTTTCGGAGGGAGACCTAGTGCTATTATATGATCAAGCTAACGATAAGCTAGGTGCTGGAAAATTCGTTCCTATGTGGCATGGACCCTACATTGTAAAGTGAAAGCTAGCAAAAGGGGCTTATGAGCTGGTAGATTTTGATGGGGACTCTTTGGGTAAACCCAGAAATGGACTTTACCTAAAGAGGTATTATGCTTAAATGGTGGGTATGGAGAATTTTTAGTTAAGTTAGGTTTTCTTTCTAGCTAGTGTGTTTGTTAGTTTAGTTAGTGTGCTTAGCTTAGGGAGTGTGTTTTTCGTCGTTATTCTGGTTTATCTTGGTTTTACTCTTGATATTGCAGATGTCGACGCCTCTCCAAACATACATTGGATTTGCTGATGGTGCTTGTCGTAGTACATGGAATATCTCTTCCGCAGCTTGGGTTATCTATTCGCCCTCTGATGAGTTAGTTTCTATGCATGGGGTAAGCCTCCGTCAAACGACGAACAACATTGCAGAATACAGTGCAGTGGTTGAATTATTATCCAAATCTATTTCATTTGGAATTCGACGTTTGATAGTGAGGTTAGATTCTGAACTTGTTGTATTACAGCTTAATAGAGTATATGCCATTAGAAATCCTGTGTTATTAAGGTTGTTTTTGAGAGTGCGTCTCTTGGAACGTGAATTTGATTACATTGAATATCAGCATATTCCGAGGTCTTTAAATACATTAGCAGATGCAATTGCTTCTCGAATGTTGGACAGACATTTACAATAATCATGCAAGTAAATTTAAAAACATTTCATCACATATGTTAAACAAGATAAGCCGGTAATAATGATATATATATAGATAGGAGTGTGTCAAAAAATATACATCGTCTTCGATCATAAGCTGAAAAACACCTTATTATCGGCAAAAATGATAAGTACAAAAAACCAAAAATGTCATATGTGTCTACAAAGTGACTAGCCAATCACTAGTGGTGCTCTCTATACGAGACCACTGCCCACGCTACCCTACACAAGAACCTCCTAAAAGGTCCTGGGACTGCGACCACATAGCGCTGAAGTCGAATAGGAATATCATCTATGGCGGTCTCTGGTATATCCGCCGTCAGACGCTCTAGATCCTGTTCCAGCTCGGCTAAGGTCTCTGCGGCCGCATCCTGTGGGGGTGGTGCTGGTACAGCTGGTACTCTCCTCTCAAAAGGCCGGAGGTTGGCTGGCCGCTGTGGACCAACATCTGCATTTTCAAAATTTTTACTGTCAGTTTTGAGACGATATATATAAAAAACAAAAAAATATATAATTTGAAAACTTGTGAAAAATAAAGTACCTCTGTCGTCCCATTGTTCTCCCTGTGGAAGAACCATGTCCGGATCACCTCAAAAATCTACTCCGGCATACGGAAAGTCCTGGATCGAAAAAACCTGGTCCTCTAACCAGTGAAAATAACTATCAGGGAATCGAACAACCGTCGCGCCCTCGTCAGGATGCCGGGCCATCACCATAACCCATCGTATCAACTTTGGCTCCCGAGGACCCAAGATATCAACAGTGAGTTGCTGAGGGATCAGCATCGGAACTCTCTCTAAGGAAAAGCTCACAACTAGAGGCCCATATCCAAAGGTCTTCAGTTGTCCGTTCTTTGCCCTAGTTAGTTGGCCCTTCATATTGGCCGACACAGCATCACACCAGTTGAAAATGGTGCCTTGGAAACAGTCAATCGCCATCCGCATTTGGGACCCGGTGGCAATATGTAAAGCGGCTGCACCGCAAATTCTGGTAACCGTGAAAGCTATAACCTTGAGTTCACGCAGAGAGATGTGTTTGATTTCTACGCCTTTCGCATGGTGTGCATTGGGTATGCACCAATCTGCCCGGAGACTAGCAAGGGATTGGCCACCCGGCCTAGTCCCGGCTAGATTGAGTTGCTCGCCCCTATTTGGCAAGCCACTGAGAAAGTATATGTCAGAGGGCTCTATCTCGAGCTGGTGCCCTCCGATGTAAAAGCATTGCTCATGAAGTTTCCATCTCTCAACCAGCCACTCCAAGAATCTCACCTGAGCCCTCATGCCAGGTATGGCCCAGTATTTATATAGTCCGCATGCTTTTAGGGCATCAATGGAAGGTTGATGACTAATTGCGGCTAAATCAACGTCCTCGTGCTCTCTTTCTCTCCAATCCAACATGGTGAGTGCCCTACACACCAAGAAACAAAGATTAGAATTGATTTGGGAAAATTCAAATGGTTGTTTGTGGATTGTTTGTGGAGTTTCGGGTTTCAAATTCCGCCTTTCGCGGGGGACGCACCCCACATTTAGGACACAGAGCGTCGGGACGCATCTGGCCTAAAGGTGGGCTGCGTCCCCCGACCTTTTTCCTGTGTGGGAAAAAGTCGGGGGACGCAGGTCACCCTTAGGGCACCTGCGTACCCCACAGAGCGATTTTTGAAACCTAAAACAAAACTTTTAATCGGATGAAATTGAAGAGGAGGATGTTGTGAAATACCTGGAAGAGACGGCGTTCGATTCTGACGGTCGGATTCTCCGCAGCGACCATGGGAAGTTTCTTGCCAAAAGCCCTTTTTTCAACCTCAACAGTAAAATGGTAAAAATGACATGGTAAAAAGTCTTTTTATAGGTTTTTTGGATGAATGAATGCTAGGTTTGTTTATTTTTCACCATGGAAGGATATTTTTCAATGTATTTTTTGCCTATCTTAAACAGGTATGAGTAATGTGTCGTTTTTGTGCAGGACAAAGGGATTTAGAGGGAAAATTGTCATTTTTCACGAACCAAAATATCAGAGTCATCTTTTAAGCCCTTTTCTGACTCCTAAAATATGAAAAGATTGCCGAGCGTTTCTTTTACACTCGTTAAAACGGAATTAAAAGACGGTCCCCTTATAGCCCTTTTCTGATCGTAAAATCAGGAAAAGATTGCCGGGTTTTTGTCGTTTCAAACTCGATACGGAAATAAAACGACATGTCTTTGATCGCTTTTTACTTTTCAGGTCAGTGGCACTAATTATGAAAGTACTCCTTGGTCGCAAGATCAAGCGGTTCCCCCAGGTATTATTTTATACTTTTTCGGGCTTGAGGGACACAAATCTACGAAAAAGTTCAACTTGGAGTCTTCTTAAGTTTTTCAGACTCTCTAAAATTGAAAAACACCGAGTTTCTCCTATACTGGACTCGTTAAACATTTCACAGTAAAGGACCTGTTCAATTACAAACAGGAACGAACCACTCCTTCCTAGGGTTCGAATCAAAACTAGGTTGGACTCATCCGAAGGATGAGCTTATAATCAAGCATATGTTATCCTCCTCAAGCTTGTTAAAAATAAAGAGGTACTTGCCAGAAATGGTGGGGGAAAAGAGAGAAGAATGAGCCTATTTGTTATCTTTTGTCTCAGAAGAAACTTTATTACCACTCTTGGACACGACACTTTTCATTCACCTGGGTTGAGAAATCCTTTACCTCACAGTTAATCAAACAACTTTGAAAGTCTTCAGCCGGGTTCCGGGGATTAACTTTGAGTTATTCATCACCAAGCCATCTGTCGTGTCGTTATGTGTTCAAGAGGTCTGCAAGCAAAACTTTCATCTGCAAAATACTTGTCATCCATTTGACCATCCCTGAGTCAGTCCTTACAGCAACATTTCTTCAACTTGAACAAATGATTTTGTGTTGTGGGCTTGCCTACAACGGGTCGCTTTCTATCGACATCAGCACATTATCTAGAGAGATGACTTAGAAATCGTCAGTACCTTGAAGTCTGCATGCATCAATCGCAGGTTTCTCCTTTGACGACAGTTTACATCATTGACTTTCGATCGAAGGATTCCGTGAAATGTTCGACATCAACTCATTCATTCACATCTCATGGATTGTACTGGGTACTTTGAGAACCATTGACATTACTGGTGGTCTCTCTCACACTTGTTAACAGTTTACATCATCGACTGGTAATCAAGTGGTTTCTACCATGTTCGACATCAACTCATTTATTCGCATGGCTAGAATCGTACCAATTCGGGAGGTAGAAATGAAGACCCTGGATCTAGTTTCCACCATCCAGGCTGCGAGGAGTTTTGTATTCATTATCTAAGTAGACTAATCATAAACTGATGGCTGCGCCCATACTGTGTCTACAAAAGTCTATGATTATGATGTACTGCAAGATCATTCCTGTATCAGAGTAGTTAGTCTGTTATTTAAAGTTTTGATCTGAGTATGGGAATGCCTACCTCAGTGATGATATAATCTTATACATGTATTTTGTGTTGAAAATTGCAGGTTCTGACCAGGCTCTCCACGAGATAATCCTTGAAATGAAAAAGTGCTTCACCCTTCCTAGATAATACAAAACCCTAATCTATTACAGGCTTCGCACTTTAGGGGGCAATCTGTTACACTAAAAAATGTCACCATGGCTATTTACAGTTAGTATGGCTCTATCAACAGTCATGCTATCCTCTTAGGCAAGTCTTATGCCTCTGCTCTCCATGTCAAACTCCAAAAAGAGAGAAAGTCTTTATAAATGTATTTATCTCTGGGTACGTAGGTTCTCTCAACCTTACCTGCGGGTACGCACCCAATGTTCACAAAAGCTGCGTCTTTGGACGCTCTGTATGTAAAGGGGTAGGTGCGTCCCCTTGTAAAGGTCAAAATGCGCAAGTTTCATCTTTAAAAAGTTACTTGTGGTCATTTCTAGAGCATTCTAGAAGGTTGTTCGACGTGTATTGAGCGCCTCCAGATGGTTCATGTACCCCTACCAAAGAGGAACTTATCCCATCAATAAGGGAGCTATCCCATCCAAAGAGGGGATTATCCCATTGATGGTGGACCTGATTAACTTCCTCTTGAGCACTATAAATACAGGCATTGGGTCAGAAGGAGAGGAGGTTGGAAGCTATACATTTCTAAGGGTTGATGTTGCTGGAATTAGGACTCCCATTTAGAAGCTTGTGAGGAGAGATTGCCATCTTTGCTTGTTCTATTTGGAAGTGGGTGAGCTTTTTCAAAGTAAAGGAGAACTCTTGATGGACCCTGGGAGGGACTTGCACAACACCAAGGCTCAGGTTGTATTTGTTCCTTTTGTTACCTATTAATGCAAATGAGTCCATTCTTCTCAATAACTTGTTATTTATGAGTTGTTTCATGTACTCCTTGGTCTATGTGTTAAATATGTTTTATTTTATGAGATTATCAAGTGCTATTTAATCGTTTGATTATTAGTGGATGCAGGTTTCAAAGTGAAGGAGGAGCTCATCCGGATCAGCGAGGCTGGACTGCTACAACAGCGTGGGACTACAGGTAGGATCTAAACACTTGATTTCTTATATAGTAAATGCATGTTTAGGGAAGGATTGCTCTTGTTTGTCTTGTTTGTCACTAGAGAGTCTTAGGCTCCTAGGGAGGTTGGTTGTGTCCGCACAATCGACTCTTTTCGCCTGACAGTGTGACATTTTGTTGTTTATTAGTTGGATTTAAGTGTATTTGAGTTGCTATTAATGAACTAACTAATAAATATGGTTGAGTGTGGATATGGAAGCAACTGAGCAGGATCAGAATAGGTGAGTGCTAGCCCATGAACCATGTTACACCACTTTTGTACTCAACAACCATTTTGGGATCAATACCTAATGATGCAAAGAATGATTTAAAGACCACATCCATACTTCTAAACAAAATACAACCAAAAGAGAAACACATTGGAAATTCAAATTTATTCAACACTATCTAACACATTCTTGAACTTCATTTTAGGAAACATATCATAACATTTACATACATTTAACTAAGATCAAAATAGTATTTCAACACATATGTACCATTCACCCGAAGACGATACTTCATTTGCTTTGCTTTTGCTGGTATTCCCTTGTTGCGAGTCACCTCTGCGAATGAATGACGACGTACTTGATTCGAATGCGATGACCCATCGATTAACCTCCCAGCCTACTCATTGGGTACTCTTCTTCCCCTCGGACCCCCGAGCTACAACGGGGTTGTACAATGAAGGACCGCAATAGTTGGTAGAGGAGAGTACTCCTTGGCTCATGAGTCCCCTCTCTAAAATCCTCTAGCTCACCAAACTCACTATAGGATCGTAATCCTACTCTGACATCTTCTCATCCATCCAACAATAGGGTTCCCAAAAAGTCCCCTCTCCCATGGCTTACCCCTTCTTTTATAGGAGTCCGCATACGTGACACTTGGCATGTCATGCATGATTAATTATTTTTTATAATTCAATAGCTTGATTATTCACCCACCCATGTGTCACTCTCTCATCAAGGGTCTCCCAAAATTATTTACTTAATCTTTTATTTAAAACTAATATTTTCCTCACCTCAACAAGATTCCTATTTCTTCTCCTAGTTGCCTCCTAGTTGCCTCTTTATCCCCCCTTTTTGTTCCTTAATTTGTGTTCATTACTTAAAGTCAATTAATGAGTCAAGATTTGATCCCCTATCTACTCCCTAATTTAAATCAAGTTATCTCTTAGATGGATATTCTTATGTTGGTTGTTGCCACATGGAGGTTCTCTACATTTCTCTAAATTTAATTTATTATTCTTATTTTAGTTCACCTTCCTCTTTTCTTAATTAGGTTTAATTAATTTAGGATTAATCTTTATCCTTACAATTATGTCCCTATTTCCCCTTTTACCTAATTAAATCACATAATCTACCTAGTATTTTCCAACATGGGAAGGGTAGAGTTTTTAAGGTACTCTATTTTATTTCTTCATATGATCCTCTTAACCCAAGTTTTATTTCTGATTTAATTACCTTGGTTTCTAACATCATTTACTCTTGATGCAAATTTACCTAGTTTTCATTCCTTGATTATATTTATTATTTAACTTATTTTTAATTATTCCAAGGGTGCCAAGTTTGGTCGTGCCCTTCAAGAACTTCCCTTGAAGTTCCAAGGGTGCCACGCCTAATAGCTTATTTGTGATGCCCAGGGTGCCAAGTTGGTCGTGCCCTTCAAGAAATTCCCTTGAAGTTCCAAGGGTGCCACACCACTTGCCCTTCAAGAATTCAGTGACTACGAGGGGAAAGTATAGGTAAAACGTCATAGACCACTATCATCTCTTATTTTTCCTACTATAGTGAGACTAATGGTGTCGGGGATCAAGGAATCCGACTTGATGTGCGCCCCTCCCCCGGTAAAATCCTCATGAGCGATCCAACTTTGGGACCTGCCCTCATGGCATCATGATCTTCAAGGCAAAGGTGTTTCAACCCTTCCAGCCCAAGTCACGGTGGGAGTGCTAGTGGGTGATGTCAAAGACACTGTCCCACCCCTCCCATGTAGTTCCATCCACCTGTACAACCCCATCACCCATATGTGAGTCATTCGGTCAAGCAACTAATATCTACCTGCAACCATTAACATATCATCATAATATAGATAAACATATATGGCAGGTTTCAAAATCGACTTAGAATTTCAAAGATAAAATAATATGAATTTTCATCAAACCAGGTGCCATGAGCTCTTCATATGCGAGTGCCTCTGATGATTTCCTACCATACTCAATAATCATCAGTAACAAGGTTTCTCAACATTAGTCATTGTCATAATAACATCGTTAGCAACTCCTAGTCATTCACATCATTGTCCATTGTAAGCCTGAACTAATGAAAGTAGGTAACATAGGGGACACATCCATCATGGCTATCATCATTAAACATCAATGGAAACATACATATTCATTAAGCTATCAACATCGTAACATCAATAGAAATATACCTATCCATCAAATTTATCATCATCATGCTTTTAATAGAGATCATACATATCATTTACTGCCCTCATCATCATAAAATAAAATAGAGACCAAACTTAACTATTTAATGTTACAATCACCATAATACCAATAGATAAGATACATAACCATTCATGTTATCATAATATCAATGGAAAGCATACATAAACATCACAACCATGAATATCTCAATCACTAATAATAGTGTCATGTGCCCAGATCCTCAACCTGAGGTCCTAAAATAATAATGCATGTGCCTTGTGGCTAAATAAATGTTAGTGTCATATCATTGTCAGTCAACTAGAGCGGGCACTACAGATGAGAGGCTGCATACTTCTAGATGAGCGAGCCACCTCCAGCTATGTTTGAACGAGTTCAATTTCTACCATGACCAATATCTCTATTATTCTCACTGAATTTAGTTGGTACCAATCCTGGGGTTAGTTGAGGGTTGTTATGCTTAAATCGAATAGGTTGTTCCAGTGATCTAATATGGATGTTCAATTTAGTTGCGCTGTTAGAATTTTCTATGTATGGTTCAATTTGTTTTTAACCAAGTCAATGCTTATAAAGGTTGCTATGTAATAGCTAGGAAGGTAGTGAACAAAATATATACTGTCATTTTGTATCTTTCATCTCCAGACTTATTATTTCTAATAGAAATACTTTTACGATGGATATGTATTGAGTTCAAATCAATTTGTTCGATGGTTCACTATGGATTAATGAGTTAAGTTGTGATTGAAGCTTTTTGTTCCCTGTAAGTAAATAAGCTCCCCAGGTGTGGCCGGGCCCACCCATCTGGGATCAGCTCTGTATCATTTCATAGGAACATATTTGTGTGATACACATAATTTCTTCTCATTTATCTTTGATTCATCAATTGTTTATATTTTGTGTGGAGATTTCTATTGAATTCAAATGATTTTAGTGTGCTGATTTTGTTATGCATTTTCAAATCCTCTACTTTAGCGATTTGAATGGATGGTTCTCGTGTGATTGGTGCTCTTACTTCTAATGTATAGTTATACTCTGTTCTATAAAACCACAAATCGTATTACCATGACTGTGTTGTCATATATACATATAAAAATTGTTCTAATCACAATGCCAATTTAATGCCTATCAAGAGTTGGTCTATCTATTGAGAACGCAGAGAAACCCTCTAATGCCAAAGTCGAGACAAAATATACTGAGTAATCCAGATTGATAGGGTGTGAATTTAATTATACATTGGATTTTGTTTTAATCAATTTCAAATAAATCGCATTTGTTGTTTCTTCTAGTGATCGAATTGATTGACTTCTTTTCGCGTTGTTTTCATAAATGCATGTGCCACAAGAAGTATTCGTTGTAGTTTGATTGATCAGAATGGATTGATTTATTATCAGTTGATTTACTCTAAATTTATTAGTTGTTCACTAATTTATTTGTATAAGGGTGTAGGCCATAGAAGCATTGCTTTCCAGATTCATTAATTCAAATGGCTTATCGTAGTTGAGTTAGTTTTGTTTCTTAAATGAATTCGCATTTGTTAGATAGAATTTTTAGATTGATTGTAGAGTTCAAGTGAGTGATTTGGCTTATTTTTCAGTATGATTTCCCTTGTTTCATTTCGAATGCTTGAGTGCAGTTCCATAGCTAAGAGTGTGATATTGTTTCTAGCCTAAGGTAATGCGTGACTGATTGGATTTCGAGGATAAAGTGTTGGTTTGATGAGATTTTGAATAAGTTTTCTTGAGTTTAATTTGATATTTATGCAACTGTAAGTTAGTTTCCTGAGTATAGTTTTGGTGTGCCTAATAACAATTTATAGTTGTTTTATTCATTGTCGTTATTAAGAATAGAGTTAAGGCTTGAAGTTTGTTCTTAAGGTTATTATAGGTTAGGAATATGTATAAAGTTTCCTAGTTAAGAGTATGAAATAGAGTATAGGTTTAATTTTATCAATTGAAAACAAGCTTTGGTTGGTTTGACAAGGAGAGTTGGTATTTCATTGAGTTATGTTTTTCTTTCATGGTTATTGAATGATAGAAGAGCTATTTCTTTAAGTAAGAGTTTGATAGCAGATTTGAAGTCATTTTAGTTTTAGGTACAGGATTTAGATTCGTACTTGGTTAAGCAAGCAAGAGGATTGAATAGGTTTTTAGTCAGATTTGTGTCCAAGAGTACTTATCATATATTTGAAGTTACCTTTGGAAAGTCTAGTTTCAAGTTTTCCTGCCTTCCGAACATGCTTGAAGTATATTAGAATCTACAACTTTTCATTCAAGAGTATCATAGGTAACAGAATTAGGGTATCTTAGGTTTTTCATGAGAGCTGAGATATTTGAGAAAGTGTTTCAATTGGAAGTTTTTGCTTAGCATATATCTTGTGATTCATAATGGGGATTTAATTTGAGCATAGATTCATTAAAGTTTTCATGTTAGAATTTTATTATTAATTATGCTAGCTAGGGTTTGATGAATTATGTGCTAGATTTAGCTAACTCATTTCATAAAGGAAAACATTAGAACTCTGTCCAAAAACTGAATTGAGAAAGCACAGTAGAACTCGTGTTTACGAGCCTGGATTGACATATCGATGCAGGAGAATTAATACACCCATTAAATCTCTCAACAGGAGGACTTTCTAAATAAATATTTAATTTGGAACAGTATTAGAATTATTTTGAGAGAATTTCTTCTCTAAAGTAAAATATGGGAATTGAACCCTAGACTTTTGGGAAGATGACTGATTATATATCATGGATATGTAATCACTTCACCCTCAAGGTAAACCTCCCCACAATAATGGTTGCAAGGACTGAGATGTCATTTATCCAACTATAAAGGGTCACTTTTTGAACAGATCAATACTTTTGAAACAATGTAGGGGGTTGCAACCCTTTATTCATCACATCATAGGTTCATTTGTCGAGGCCACATGCTAGCTCTCAGCCCATTTTTTTGTCAAGGATATTTTTGAGAAACATACTTTGGGACTATTAAGGTCACACTCAAGTCCAAACTATTGGTCGATACACCATTGGAGAAATACCTAGCAATCTTGGTTGATTAAGAAACTAGCCTTTTTCCAGACTCGTACCCAAGTTTGTCACGTGAGATCAGGGTCCATCGGGAGGGTAGAACGGGTTGTGCAAGAAATGTACCACAATTTTTTTTTCCAACCAAGCTATATGGTTACCAAATAAATCATGTTAGTGATAAGAAGTCACTTCATACAAAGTGTGAGTATCATTAACAAAATAGATGGTTTCAAGGGAAGAAGGAACTTCCCAAATCCCTTAATTGATAATTTCAAACACTTGAAAAAATGCTTTCCTAACCCTCACTTTACCATAAATTTGAGCATTGTGACTAGTCCATTCCCAGGTAAAAGGAAAGTCCCATAAACATGACCCATTGTTGTTGACACTATGTATGAGGGCGCAATCATATACACTATGGCATTGAACTGTTCTTTCTCATTTCCATTCCCCATGATTACGAGGTTGGCATATATCCATATCAATACAAAGGCTAAGTCCTAACATTTGGAAAAGTTATTGACCTTTGGCTAGAATTATTTTTTGATATCTTGGTTATACTACATGTTAGCTAGTTCCCACATGATTGGTAATATGTTTCTATTTTTCAAAGGAATAATGTAGAACAATTATGAATTGTTCAGATTGTTGGCTTTCATCAACCATAATTTTCTCCCCATCAACATTCTCTCCCTCATACTTGTATGTTTATTTCTGCAAATTTCAATGTTGTTGATTGTCTTCTAGAACTGAGCAAACTTATGACAACCACCATACCTTACTAGAACACTTTCTAATTCAGTGGTGAGAAAAAAGAAAAAGTATAACATTAGTCTATTTGTCATTGCTTCCATAATCATACAATATGATATTGTTGTTTCTCTGATGTTTTAATTTTTTAATATGGTGGTATGATTTCACTTTTTTCTACCCAATTCAAAACCTAGATTATCTCCATGAATTCTATTGAGGAATAAATTTGCTTGCATGTTAAAAACATCTCCATTGCCAAAAATATTCCATAATTTATTCTTTATTAGTTTTTCTTGGGAGGATACTATGTTCCAATAATATCTTTCATGCACATTAAAATTATATGAATTAGATAAGACAAATATTATTTCACACACTAAGATGATGAGGAGGTCAAACTTAAGCCTTTATGTTTCTCAACATTAGTAGCAATAACTTTTTGAAAAGGTAATATCAAAAGAAGAGTTAGGGTCCTAACCCTGGATAATGGCCTTCCTTAACTAAAGGGAAAAAGGGAAAAATAAATTTCATGGTTGGACGACTCGTTCATACAAGGGCACCTAAAAAGGTACCTAGCACTTGGCTTGCTTCACTCAATAAGAGAAAAAGAGAAGCATTCCGACCAATTTACTCATGGTCTGATGTGACCTCAGTCAAAAGAAAGGAACATTAATATTTCTATTTCTGTGAGAACCACTCTTAATATTGTACCCAAAGAAGATCTTATCGTAGGAGTGAAGGTGTTAATTTCATTATATATTCATGCTTAGGGGGGCTTTTCCATATGTTATTTTCATATAGTGTAGAAGCAAGTTGGTGCCTACACAAATCTAAGGTTGGTGCCTCTAGTAGAACAATACTTGGAGATCTTAGAGGGTTATGTCCTCTTGTTAGTGGGTGCTCACAAAATAATTTATGTAATCAAAGTTGGTGCATTGAATTTACATCATAATAAAAATAAGCTTCAGTGGTTTTTCTCCCAAAAAGGTTTCCACATTAAATCATTGTTTATATGTGTGAATGCATTATATTTTCTATATATTGTAGTTATTGTAGTTTATTGATTGAATGATTAATTAAATGAAAAATCTATAATTAGCTATTCATTCCCGCTCTTAGTAAATCCCAATTCCAAAAAACCGTATATACTATGAAATAAACCTTAGCAAAGTTTTTCACAGCAAAAAAGTAGGAAATTCCTTCATTAGAGTGCGAGAAAGACTGAGTGGCTCGAGGATGAGCCACATGTGGGTGTTTGGGGATTATTGGGAAATTGTTTTTCGATAACAAGTTTTGGGAAATGTGAAAAATATAATCACATTGGGTGGATATATTGTAGGGAGGCCAGCCGAGGGATTCCATGAGGAAGATCCAAAGAGAACGAACTATGTGAAAGTGTGACTAATAAGGAAATACATTGGGATAATTTCCTAGTTTACTAGCCCATAGCAATATTTACTACCCTTCATTAATAATTTATGACTAAGTGTTTTTTGGTCAGTGTGGGTCCAAATGTAAATCTATTAATAGATTAAGGTTGAGGAGTAATAGATGTATATAAACACGAATAAAGAAACATAGAAAGAGATATAAATCGATATATGCATATCGGGGATACGATGAAGTATGGTTTCGTGTTGTAATGATGAAATATTTTCCAATATTGTTGAACCGTGATGGGTATGATTATAATGAAATATCCACAATGTTAATAAAAAGATCCATTTTATGGCCTATTATGTTTTTTTGTGTAATTTCCATGCCTTATCTATTTTTCATGGTTACTATTGCTTTGAAATGTATTCATATGAGATTAATACATAGTTTTTTAAGAATTAGGGCACACTTCATTTCTTTTTTGAATAGTAATAATAATACATTGAATATATGAAAACTGGGTAACTCTAGCTTAAGGTTAACCTATCCTTCATCACTACATAACTATTCAGGTCCTTGTAGTTCCCCCTAGATGCCTTGTGTGAGACTTCATCTACTTATAGGTGTTTCGGAAAGGGTCATTGTTTGTAGTGGTTTTTCTAGAAAAATCGGTTGACCCTAGAGTCAATCCCCTAATATTGACATGTAGGGGGTTGACCCAGGATTCAAGAGAATTTTCCAACAAAACCCCTATAGACACTGACCCTTTTGGAAACACCAAAATGGTGAAGTCTCACTTAACTTATCTAGGGGGACCTGTAGGAAGTTGAATAATCCTATAGTGATGAATCATAAGGGGGCCTTAAGCTAAAGCTACCTGGTTTTCGCATATTCAATGTATCATTATTACTATTTAGAAAAGTAAATGAAGTATACCCTAATTCTTCAGAAACTATGCATTAATAGCATCATGTGTACATTTCAAAATAACAACAACCATGAAAACTAGAAAATTCATTAACCATTACACAAACAAATAGAATAATCCATAAAATGAACTTTTAGTTAACATTGTGGATCTTCCATTACAATCATACCCATCTTGGCTCAGCAGGGTTAGTAGATCATTCAACATTATAATGCCTCTCTATGTGTCTCTTACTCCTCGACCTTAATCTATTTATAGGTTTACATTTGGGCCACAGCTGACCAAAATACTCTTTGTAGGAAATTATTAATATGGGCTAGTAAATATTACTATGGGATAGTAAAATAGGAAATTACCCCAACAAGTTTCTTTATTCATTGTACTTTTGCATAGTTCCTTCTCGTTTTATCTTCTACACACTATCCCTCAGCTAGACTTGTTGCACAATATCTTATTTTCATGATTTTTTTTCTGCACAGTTCCCAAAACTTGTTATTCAAAAACATTTTTCTAACATATACCTTCGACCTTGGTAACGTATTTTGATGGATTTTGTGGGTGGTTTACCAAGAAATCATAAGGGACATAATTATTTATTTTTGGTAGTTGATAGGTTTAGTAAGGTGTTTATTCTTAGTCCTTGTGAAAAAACCATCAATGGTCAAGAAGTAGTGAATATGGTCTTTGAATAAGACTAGGTGCACTCTGGGATGCCAAGGAGTATCATATCGAATAGGGACACCATGTCTCAGTGACTTTTTAACTACATTTTAGGAGAAGATGGACACTAAGTTGAACAGGTATATAACATTCTAGCCAAAGATAGATGGGTAAATAAAATTAGTCAATAGGAAATTGGTTTATATCTTAAGGGGTTACAATCAGAAGCATCTAAAGATATAGGATGAGAATACAATCTATAATCAACATTGTTATAAAAAGGTAGACCACAATTCTACTAGTAAGTCGCCCCTTGAAAGTTGTTTTGGGAATTTACCACCTTCACCCTTGATTGTTGTATATGATAAGAAATTACAAGTGATAGAAGACATCAGAGGAGAAGTTTTGAGAGTAAAGAAGATTTTTGAAAAGATTAGGTAGATCCATTTGCAAGTGCATGAGAAATTAAATATGTCATGGTCAAAGTATAAACATAGACATGATCAACAAAGAAACAAGAAGCCACTAAATGAGGAAGATATTGTTTAGTTATAGCTAAATAAGAAATACTATAGAGTCCTAGTAAGAAGGTCAAGGCTCTGTGGTATGGCCCTTTTGAGGCATTGGGAAATGTGGGAGATAGTGTATAGAAATTTAGTATACAAAATACATGTGTATTTACTCAGCAGTAAGTTTTGATAATTTGAAACTATATGAGCCTTCCATGTTGGATCAAGAGGAGGATAAGTGCCTACCTAACATAGGTAACTTCACACTAGATCCCCAAGTAGAGTTGTAAAATGACATAGTTTTGCAAAAGAAGTCTACAACTATAAGAAGGGATAGTATGACCTTTAGTGGATTGGGTTGAAAGGATAACTTATAGGAAAATAAAAATGATACTCAAGGAAGAAGGTAGAGGAAAATTTTCCTCACCTCATTATAAAACCCTTTTTGGGACCAAAATACTCTCTAAATGGAAGCATGTGATCTTGAATGAATCATCATATAATTTTCATTTATATTAGTGTTTCTAAATGAAAATTTTGGAGGAATTAGCATGTAGGACCCATTTTATTTGTAGGTCCTAGTTTTGAAAGTTAGGTTATGGAACCTTCTAGATCAATATTTAGTAATCAAATGGATCATTTTGGCTTTTAGTGTTAAAAATTGTGGTGCACACCCTATCTAAAAACCAATACCTTTCTAACAGTGCAAAAATCACCTCAATCAAAGATCATATGTAAATGTTATGCCTCATAGGAGTTGACCTACCTTATTGATCACCATGGTATGAGTGGATGCCATGTCACACATGTGAGGTTATTCATGTGTGGATATTTTTTAATATCATACACAGAAGGTATAAAACCTTATCACAACAAATGGTTGAGGAAGTCAAAACCCGATCTGTATTTGGCTATCAAGCTATGTTAAATATCAAGCCACTAGGAGGAGAAGCGGTTCCATTCTTTAGCATTGTATCTTTTATCATAACTATGTAAAAAATATGACAATGACAATTTGTAAGAATAATAAAGGACAACGAGGATCCTATAACAACTGTTTAGGTTAGAGTGTCAAAAAATAACTCCATAGTGAATTCCCATTCGTTTGTATGTGTATTTTACAAGTAAAGTGAAGAGGGAAGAGAATAGGCCTCATCTTATATCTAGGTTTTCTCTTATATAAAGTTTTCTAGTATAAATCCTATTTTCATTTTTTTGTATGGTTTATGCTCATACTTATTCTTTCATTTTCATATTTCATTTATTTCACATAATTAAGAAAAGCTAGTAATTAATTAACCTAAGATCTGAGGAAAAAAATCATAGCCTAATACTTTAGAATGTTATAAGATATGTTGTGATAAACTAATCTAATAGAATATCCATGATAGTTTACAAATAATAATTCATCAATTATGTTGAAACGATCCCCATGTTGATAAGATGAATTGCATTTGATCAATTCTTTTGTTTTCTACTCATATTTGATGGGAGGAACATTATATGGATGTTAAACTATTTTTCTTCATGGAGATTTGACTAATGAAAATCATATGGAGAAACCCCTAGGATTTGAAAATGATACATGTCTAATATCTGAGCTCAAGAAGTTCATATAGGTTTGAAGCATTCCCGTAGTGCTTGGTATGAAAAGATTGATTATTTCCTTTTCGATGTAGTTTTAAACACTATGACCTTGATAATAGTATTTATTTATTACATTTGAAATATTACATTGTATGTGGATTATCTAGTCATTGTAGGAAAATTTTCCCATGATACATATTATATTCATTTTTGTGCTAATTTGATTGTTCTTTTATTTTTGTATTTCAATTATTTTCATAAACTTAAACAATAAGGTAGTAGTAAATCATTTGGGATTTAAGATTTCATAATATTATAGCATATCATGATAAATTATTCCAATGGAATATCCATGATAGTTTATACATCAACTTGTTATATTTTATGATAATTAGAGTGCAACATAGGTTGTATAATACCTTGTTTATCATAGTAATATGACACATGTGGAAACTTCATGTAATGCCCAGTCTTCAAGAAACTACAATTATTTGTGGGGGGCTGGTGGGTTCTAGAAGTAATTTCATCTCCTAAAACTCTAGAGCACTCTGCCAATGGGAAGTGTAGGAATACTAGGATATGTAATTTTATCACAAGTACAGATTGTAATAGCCTTGGTGAAAATTCCATGTAATATATATATATATATATATATATATATATATATATATATATATATATATATATATAGATAGATAGATAGTCATGGTGATGGGACATGTATTTCAAGCTGAATGGTGGGAGAAACATCCTAGTGGGTGTTGATTTAGTTTATTGTTGCTAAGGAAATTGGAAAAGGCAACTGCTAAGGTTTTGGAAAGGCATGAGGCATTAATTGGCATTTTTATTTATGAAAATCATGGAAATTAGGAGAAAAGGAAAGTGAAAGGTCACAGGTTGCATGTGACAAGCAAAATAATGGAAAATGAAGAAAATAGAGGCCTCATTCATAAAGAGGCTTCTAAGGATCAGTTGGTAAGCTTTTGACAGGTTTTGGTGGAGACCTCTTCTTTTCTATTTTATTCTCTCTCATGCTCTTGGATACTTAGATTTTTCTTGGAGCGCTCTTGAAGAGTGTTGCATACTTGGAGTTTGGGAGCAAGAATACAAAAGAAGAGAAGGAAAGCACAAGAGGACAACGGGATCAACAACTACAGTGGGTTTTTCTTGCAGGTACCGAGTTACGTGTATGTTTCCTCACTAGTTTTGGCATGCATGGCACATGCATGTGATTTATTGGTCGTGATCTGTCACTAGCATGGAGGATTGCCTAGATTGACAGTGGATTTTGCTAGTCTTTCCATTTCTCGAATAGCCATTGTGTTGTGGGTTTATTTATATTTTTTTTTTTTTGTTTCTCATTTTTCCTTGGCTGGGGTTGAGTTATTAGTTCCTAGATCCTTGGTTGGACAAATGCTCTGGAGCCCTGTAATGGCTTGGGTTGAGTTAGGAGTCTTGGAGCCTTGGTTGGACAAATGCTCTAGAGCCCTGGAACAACTTGGGTTGAGTTACTAGTCTTGGAACCTTGGCTGGACAAAGGCTCTGGAGCCCTTGGTGGGTTGAGTTACTAGTCCTGGAGCCTTGGTTGGAGAAAAGCTTTGGAGCCTAGTAAAAGATGTGAGTTGATATATTAGTTCCTGGAGCCTTGGTTGGACAAATTCTCTAGAGCCTGGTGTAAGTTGTGGGTTGAGTTACTAGTCCTAGAAGCCAAGTTGGAACAAACATTCAACAGCCCTGGAAAGCTTGGGATAGAGATTGATCCGATGATGGTTTTGTGATTTCTGACTGTGAGGTGGAATCATTGTTTGATGGGTTGAGGTGGATGGCCACTAGAAGTCCTATATGGTTTTTGATTGATGTTTTCTATGAGATCCCACATTCATGCTTGGAATATGGCATAGGGGTAAATGGCTGAAGATGGATTTGGCTCAGCCATTCTACGTTTAGGTGGAACATGGAAGTCCCATCCCAGGTTTGAATTTTGCATCATTAATGAAAGGTTATTTCTCCTTGTATCTCTATGATGATTATGATGGGTTTTATGTGGTTTATATGGTTTTTATTTCATTGGTATTTATTTCCCTATTATGCTGGTTATGTATATTATGACAACAGCTATGTATGGCTCTCATCATGTTTTTACTTGTAAATGAATGAACAATGTATCTATGAACTAATGGATGAAATGGTAGCTAATGAAATAAGGAGACAAATCTTCATAGCGAATCTCATATAAGTATGAGACCCCTATGATTATATCTGTTATTTACACCTATAGGTTGCATATTTACTAAATGTTTGACAAAATGCATGTCATGGATAGTAGGGGTCCAGTCAATGTCTTGAACAAGTATTTGCTTTAGTACTGCCGTTTCCATGTTATTTTAATGATTTGAAGAGATGGTTAAATTACAGCTAGTGGCTTGGGCTCTCGGCCTGAAAAAGTTGCTCAAATCCTGGATTCGCTGGCATAGCACTGACAATTTTGGTCCCTGGTCATTGGCAGGAAAACTTGTGAGAGAGACTGTTATCGCCAGAAACTATAGTCCATGTATATGGCAATTGTCCATAAATTTTGAAGAGTCTTGTGGTCTTGTAAATAGCTTTGTTAACTTGTGTCAATTTCAAATTTTGAAAATGCAAGAGTTATGAATGAAATTCGTGTAAAGACAAGGGCATTGGTCATCTTTCATCATAGTTAGTTATGTCATGTCTTGTCAAAAGTACTTGCGCAGTTTCGCAGCGCGGGTGTCATGTCTTAGGTACTTGCGCAGTTTCGCAGCGTGGGTATGATTGGTCAAGTCTGTTGCTCAAATCTGTTTGCGCGTTTTCGTAGCGGCTTGTTTGTTAGCGATTTCGTAGCGCATTCCCTTAAATTTGAACTGCCCGCGCTACGAAATCGGGGTTTCGGGTTTTTATGCAGCGTTTTTCCTTAACTGTCTAATCCGAGAGGTGATGAGTCACGTGTCCGGTCATGATTGTTTCCTCACACCATTTGTCTGTCATGATTCGTCATTACTTTGCCATCAGGTTTGATCTCATTGAGTTAGGTGTCAGTTTGGGGGACGTTATAGAAAGTGGTCGTGTCATAATATGTTTTTCATAACAAATGAATGTCTTCTGCTTGATGAAAGCTTGAGCTTTATCCTAAATAGACTTCTGCAAGCGAGCCTGATTTCTACAGCGTAAAATCTGTTATTGTGCTGCAAACCATTGTCATTCCCTCGTAAAGAATTGTGTTAAGAAATATGGAGAAAAAAGAGCATCGTTCAGGGAGATGTGTGAGAACAGAACCGGAGGGATTAGATGTAACCCTCAGGGATGAGGAAATAGCAAAGGCATTCAGAGCTACTGGTTGTTGGCGGTTTTGTGAAAAGCTCAAAGGTGGACATGCAGAAGTTACCAAGGCATTTGCAGTGAATTTTACGGGATTAAATTCAAAAGTGGCCATGCTGGAGTTCCCGGTTTCACCTGAAGTTATTTCTAAAGTCACAGAAATCCCAAGAGGTGGTCAAGAGTGGTTCAAGAATTTCAAGTTTGATATGGGTCCGTGTAAGGAGTTCTTAAAGGCACCATATGTGAATGAAGATCTCTCCAGAGCTGTCCCAAGGAGTTATCTTAAGGAGAATTATGCTACATTATTGTCATGCATTCAGAAGTATTTGACGTGTGAAGGCCGATACAACAAAGTTTACTCATATCATTTCAAGCTGTTGCTACACTTTACTGGTAAGAGCTCCATAGACATACCCTTTTACTTATTCAGGAGTATTTCTAAGATGTGTGATAAAATTCAGTTGAAGAAGGAAGCCTATGAAACTTCTCTTTTCCATCATGGTCTGGTTAAATTACTGGTGTTGGATAGCCTACATAAAATTGGTAAGGACTGGGACTCGTTTGTATTCATGGCCGGTTTCCCTAGTAAAACGAGCCTAACTCCTTTACCTGTAAGAGAAAAAGAAGATAGGAGTGACGGTACTACTTTGGCTGAGTTAAGAAGACAAATAACAGACCATAGCAAGTCCAAAGCTAAAACAAAGAAGCCAGAGAGGCCTGTAACAGACAAAGACACACCTGGAGCTAAAACAAAGAAGACTCCTAAGTTAGCAGTTGAAAAAGCTCCTGAAGCATCAACAATCAAAACTTCAAAGTCATCCAAAGTATCTGAAAAGGAAGCTTCTAAGTTATCTCTTAAAGAAACACCAGAATCATCTAAACAGAAGACTCACAAAGGAAAATATGAATTTGAGTCTAATAAAGCGGAAAGGGTTTCAAGAGTAAGAACTAGAGGACAGCTAAATAAAGAAAAGGGAAAATTAGCTCCTGTGGAAGAAAGTCCTGTGTCTAGGGTAGTTTAAATGATTTGTTGGAAGCTATTGAATTAGAACAAGAGCACCCAATTCAAGTTGAACCCCTTGAAATTGAACAAGATCAATTGGTATCACCAATGCATATTGATTTAACACTGTCTTCTCCTGAAAGTTCAAAGAAGTCAAAGGCTTCTAAAAAATTAAAGTTTGAAGAACCAGGGGTAGAGTATGCTTTTAAACCCCGTAGACCAATGACTAGGAGGCAAATGAAGGAAGCAGAAAAGGTTCAAAAAGAGAAAGTCTCTTCAGACTTGCCTAGGACAGAGGCACTTGAAATTTTCTCTGAAATGGTCCAAGCAGCTAAAAATAAGAGTAAGGACAAAAAGGTGGTTATAAGTCCAAGTGGCAATATGGTTGCCATCAAAAAACAAGCTGGAGTAAGTAAGGAGATACCTCAGGTCTCAAATGTTTTTAAAGAGAAGGCAGTCAGGTATACCAATTATAGGAAAGCTGTGTTGAAAGGTAAAGCAAGAATGATCAGTCAAGCTAGTTCGGTGTCTGATGCCTATGTATGGACAGTACCAGCTTTAAAACAAGCAAAAACTATGAAACAAGTGAACATAAGTCTGAAAGCAGAGAATAAGAAGTTGAAGAAGGAGGTCATCAGTCTGAGAGAAAAGCTAGACAAGCTAGCTAAATGATTCAAGAAGGATTGTGTATTCTCAAATTTTGATATATTTTGGGTCATTATCTTGTCAAAAGTTTTTGAGACTTTTTGTGTCTTTTTGCTGGTATAGAATGATTGAAGAATTATAAATTTGAAGTGATACTGTTTGAGGCTCATAAAATTGATTTTAATGACCTACAGCAGTTTCGTAGCGCGCTACGAAACTGCTGTAGATGACTGGTTATGATTAAAGCTTGAAATGGAATGCTGAGGTCAGCATATATTTTAACAAATGGTCAAATACTAAGCCTGGGGAGTTTAGAAGATCAGTCAGATACTTTGTTAAAGAGGCCAAGGGTAAATATTAAAAAAATGGGCGAAGTTTTGTTTTTTGCTAAAAAGTCACTTTATCTCCGAGAATTTAGGGTTTGGATAGAGCTGCTGAGGTGTAAGATAATCCACTTGTCTGGCTCTGGGATGGCTGGTTCATGAATTCTTTTTAATCAGACGAGGTTATCCGAGGTGTAAGAGGCTCAAATATGGATCATTAATATGTGGACACCGAGGGGGACAATAACCAAGAATATAGGCTTCATTTTCTTTTCGGTTATGTGAATCATCTCTGCATCAGGAATCCGAAGCTGTATATACATTGAACATGCTTCTAGTTTGGATATGGTTGTTATGGCAATGATACAGGTGGTGAGCTTTGAAGAACATAGCAGGGTATACAAGGAAGGAGACTTAAAGGGCCAGTATGATGGAATCCCCTGTTTTCGTACCATCATAACTTTTGTAATTAATCAGTTGGTTTATGTCATGGTTAAGGTCATTTATGTAAAAACACGAGCTCCCTTCATGCTCGTTGAGGAGCCTCGTACAGTAGTTTTTGATAGGCTATATATAGGAAGAATTGATATGTAAAAAAGGTTGGATACTTAATAGAAAAAGTGTGTTGTTTTGGGCCACTGTAAGATCTTTTTTGACAGTAATAGTAAAACAGAGTTATACTCTTCTCAAGATTCTCGAAGGATTGTCACGGTCAAATGAAGTGATGATGTGTTATACCTTATGTTATTTTATGGTTTTGTTGTATGCAATCACTCAGAATTCATACTTATATGCTCTGACTTCCTGTGTATACAGCAAGCTATGTGTGGTGGGATATGTTTGACTTGTAATGCTAAGAGCCTTGATTTCTATGAGTTCACTGTGTTTTTCTTGTTTACTTGATATTATAGACTCCATAGCCCAATGAGATATCTTTTGGTGTGTTTCCAACCAGTTATGCTTACATTAAATCTATTGTACAAGAGTTAGCCCTCTTATCAACATTCAAAATCAATAACCTTTTCTTGAGAGAGCCCTCTCAGGCTAGGGAGGCTAATCCTTAGTCAAAAGCTTGGTCTGAAATAGTTACACAGAGTCTGCCTGATCAGCAGCCCTTCAGTTGTGATTTTGTGATAACATTTTGGTGCGTCTGCCGGGAGCTAAAGATTGAATTTCTGAAGGTAGCAGGAGTTCAAATGATTTTCGAGGCTGCATTCTACCTTGGTGACTCCATTTGTTGTGTTAAAGTTTAAAGGTGGCTTCGAAAGGAAGGTATACAAGGAGTAACCCTGATCCAAATCCACCTAGTCCTGTGGAAAATCCGAATATCATCTCAAGAAGTAAACAAAGATTCTCTGACATACCAGGTACTTCAAGTATTTCAAAGTCATTATTTACTGAGTTTTCTAGAAGTCTTGAGAACAAACTTGTGGATGATAAGGTTCAAGAGGTCATATTAAGGTCTGAAAATGAAGAAGAAGTAATAGGCATTATCTTGGATTTACAGAGGAGAGGTATTGATACCTCCTCTTTAATTTCACAAAAAGATAAAGAGGAGTTTTGGGAAATTGTTTCTTCTGAGCTTTTGTTAGAAAAAGAAGATTTAAAACAGCTCAAGGAGCTTGATCCTTTTGAGATTCTGCTTAACTCAAACCTTGGGTTACCTCTCCCAAATTGGAGCTCTTTTGTTGGTGGGTTACAAAGTCCTAATAGTCCTTTTCGTACTCATATTTTGTCCTCAGCTTCTGCAAGTCCAAACAGTCCTCAACTCACATCTCATACTAGTCCTGGTCATAGCATACCTATTGTTGCTGTTCCTCCTTTCATCATGGCTGTACCTGCAAGGTATGCGCCTTTAGCCCTCCCTGCTGTTTTGCATGACTTACCAAACAAATATGCTTCTAAGATTCCAACCTGGGGAGGGGATGAAGACATTACAGCTGAAGAGCATGTGGATAGATTCAATGACTTTATTGATAGGTATGAAGTAGATGATGAAGATGTCAAATTGAGATTATTTGCTCAGTCCTTTATTGGGGAAGTTAGGAAATGGTTCAAGGCTTTGGGAGCTGGTAGTATTCATAGTTGGATTGAGTTTGAAGATAGTTTTTTGAGAAAATGGGGAAATAGGACTAATCCAGTACAAGCCCTCACTGAGTATAATAATTTGAGAAGAGCCCCAGATGAGACTATTCAAAACTTTTCTAAGAGGTTCAATAAGATTTATAATTCCATTCCAGCTCACTTAAAACCTCCTGGAGCTCTAGCCCAACTAAGATATGCCGAGTCCTTTGAATCTGATTTTTCTCTCTTACTCAGAGAAAGAGAGTCTGCTACATTGGCTGATATGCAAAATGATGCTATCAAGGTTGAAGTAAATATACTTGCTGCTAAAAAGTCTAAGATGGCTAAGACCAAAATTAAGGAAGAGGAGAGGCCCTCTACTTCAGCCCAAGATGAAAGATTTGAAACCATGATGAAGACTATGGAAAAGTTAATGGACCAATTAGCACTTGGGAATACTGCTGCTCCTCAAGTGCAACAAGAACCTCGGTTCAGAAATCCCCAGTTTAGAAGGCCACAAAATCAACAAAGGCCAAGGGAAAATAGAAATCAGCCAGCTGATCCTCCTGTAAGACCTCCATTTCAGCAAAATATGGTGGATGGTGAGGAAGAGGCTGAGGAACCGGAAGAAGCTATTCATTGTCTTGGTGAAGAAGATTCAGAAATCTTTTTAACAAAAGAAGAACATGATGAGTCTAGTCAACAGAAAGTTGAAGAAGAACCTTCAGATTTCCTAAAGGGTTATCAGCATGCCATATTTGAAATTCAGAAGCAATATAACCTCAGAAACCGAGATGTCCCCATTACAGCAAATAAGGGTCAGCCTAAGAAGAATGTTCCAAAAGCAGCGGAAGACAAAAAAGAAAAGCCAAAACAAGCTGAAGGAAAAGGTGATGCTCCTATTGAAAAGAAAGAGAATCAAGCTCTTGTTCTTCCTAAGGAAGTTGAGAAGTCTACTCCAGGATTCAATATAGAAAATGAGATTTCTAAAATTAAAATATCAGTCCCATTTAATGAACTTTTGAAAGTGAACAAGTATAGAAGCAAGATTGTGGAAATGCTTAATTCTCCCCCGGGAGGAGCTGATATTTTAAATTTACAAGAAGACAATCCTATCATTTGTTTGGGTCCAAGGCTGGAAGATGAGCAGAATGATGAATTTCCTCCTTTTTATATAAGCATCAATATACATGAAATGACTCTTCATAATGCCATGTTGGACTCAGGAGCATCTCATAATCTTATGCCCAAAGTCATTATGGAAAGGTTAGGATTGGAAGTGACCAGACCTTATAAAGATTTATTTTCTTTCGATTCTAAGAGGGTGCATTGTATTGGGTTGATTAAGGATGTTGTTGTGGCTCTTACACAAATCCCAGCCAAAACCACTGTCATGGATATTGTTGTGGCTGATGTTCCACCTAAATTTGGAATATTACTTTCAAGATCATGGGCAGCTAAAATTAAGGGTACTATGCAAATGGATTTGACTTATGCTACTATTCCAGTATTTGGGGAGCAGAGAAGGTTATACCGGGAAACAAGGATGGCATACATGGTGAGTAGTAAGGATAAACCACAGAATTTTCCTATCTATTCTTGTGATACAGGCTTGGGATCAGCCATTCTGTTTAATGAATCAGTGGGAGAGGAATCACAGAAAGAAAAAGCAGAAAATCAGTGTGAAGAGTTGCAGCAAAGTAATGAAGAAGACATTGCTGGTTGCTGGTCTTTGTATTTTGATGGAGCAGCAGGGAAAGAAGGAGCTGGCGCTGGAATTTGGATCATGAGTCCAGCTGATGAGAGTAAGTTTCTGTCTTATAAACTCAATTTTGATTGCACAAATAACATGGCCGAGTATGAGTCCTTGGTTTTAGGCCTAGAAAGTTTGATTGAGTTCAAGGCAAAAAACATTGTTGTTTATGGGGACTCTGAGCTAGTTATAAAACAAGTTCAAGGTGTTTATCAAACAAAAGATGCAAGAATGAGAGCTTATAGGAATTTGGTGTTAGAATTGTTGGAAAAGTTTCAATCATACACTTTCAATGTCATAACCAGAGAGCAGAATTCCATGGCAGATTCTCTTGCTGTAGCAGCTAGCCTTTTTGTCATTCCTAAACATGCTTCTGACAGTTATGCAGTCAAAGTTCGCCATAGGCCAGTGATCCCTGACAATATCCTAAATTGGCAAGTATTTGAAGATGATCAGCAGGTGAAAAGTTTCTTAGAATTGAAAGGAGAGTTTGAGAATTGTCAAATTGACCAGCAAAACATGCTAGTGGAAACAAAAGAAAAGTCTGAGGTGTTGCAGCTGCAAAATAACCTCATTCCTAAGGGTCTGATTCCACTTGAGAAACTTTTTGATCAGAATGATGTTTTTAAGGCGCCAAGGTTGCAGGCAAATGAAGAAGAGATAGAAAGCTGCAATCTAGGTGATTTAGTAGCGCCTAAATTGATCAAAATTTCAAAATTTTTATCAGCTGATCTAAAGGTTAAGTACATTGATCTGATGAAGAAGTTTATTGATGTGTTTGCTTGGAATTATACTGA
This sequence comes from Pinus tabuliformis, assembly GCA_031772625.1. Classification (NCBI taxonomy): domain Eukaryota; kingdom Viridiplantae; phylum Streptophyta; class Pinopsida; order Pinales; family Pinaceae; genus Pinus; species Pinus tabuliformis. The sequence continues at coordinate 634,030,350 of CM062820.1, read as the reverse complement.
TCTCAAGCAATATGACTCCTCAGTTATACAACATACAATCCCCATCAAGCCAAATGAGAAGCCTTTTAAGCAAAAATTGAGAAGAATCAATCCTCTACTGATGCCATTAATTGAGAAAGAGGTCAAGAAGTTGTATGATGCGAAGATTATTGTTCCTATCAGATTTTCAAATTGGTTAGCCAACTTGGTTCCAGTGAGGAAAAAGAACGGAGAAATAAGGATTTGCATAGACTTTAGGAATTTGAACAAGGCTTCACTCAAGGACAATTATCCTCTTCCTAAAATGGATCTCATGTTGCAGAATATTGTAGGCTCTCAAAGAATGTCAATGCTGGATGGCTTTTCAGGATACAATCAAATCCTTGTTCATCCAGAGGATCAGGAGAAGACAGCCTTTACTACACCATGGGGCACATTTATGTATGCCAAGATGCCCTTTGGCCTCATGAATGCAGGGGCGACTTTCCAAAGGGCTATGGACATTGCTTTTGCAGAGGAGAGAGATAAATCAGTTGTGGTATACCTTGATGATATCACAGTATTTTCAAAGAGAGAGGAAGATCATTTAAAGCATCTAGAAAAGATATTATTGAAGTGTAGAAGGTTCGGCATTTCTTTGAATCCAACTAAAAGTATCTTTGCTTTGACTTCTGGTAAGTTGCTTGGGCATATCATTTCTCAAGAAGGCATTAAAATAGATCCAAATAGAGTTAGTGCTATTTCAAGGCTGGATTTGCCGAGGAGTAAGAAAGAAGTTCAGTCTTTTCTTGGTAAAGTCAATTTTGTTAGGAGGTTCATTCCTAACTTTGCAGAGGTGGTTAAGCACATCACAAAAATGCTAAAGAAGGGAGCAGACTTTAGATGGACAGCTGAGGCAAGAAAGTCATTTGAAGGAATTAAAAAAGCACTCACTCAAGCACCGGTGCTTATTAGTCCTGATTTCTCCAAGGAATTTTTAATATTCACTTATGCCTCTGAAGATACAATCGCTGGAGTTCTTTTGCAGAAAGGGGATCAAGGTACTGAGCAGCCTATTTCATTCTTTAGTAAAACATTGGCAAATGCTGAGTTAAAGTATAACATTTTAGAAAAGCAAGCATATGCTTTGGTTAAGGCAATCAAAGATTTTAGAATCTATGTGCTTCATTCTCATATTATTGCATTTGTGCCAAGTGCTGTTATTAAAGAAATTCTCACACAAGCAGACCCGGATGGTAAAAGAGGGAAATGGATAGCCAAATTGTTGGAATATGATATTGAAATTAGGCCAACTAAATTGGTGAAAGGCCAAGGGTTAGCAGAGTTGCTAACTCACTCAAATCTAGACTGCAGTGATATTAATTTTAATGCAGAAATGTCAGAAATTTTTGAAGAAGAGGAAGAGTTGGTTCAAATCAATGAAAAATTTCTAATATCTGAATGGTATAAGGATGTCTCATTTGTATTACAGCACAACAGAGCCCCTGACAATCTTCCCAAGTCTAGAGCCCGTTTCATCAAGCTGAAATCTCTTAAATATTTCGTTTATGAACAGAGTTTGTTTTGGAAGGATGCTGGAGGAATTCTGCTAAATTGCTTAATTGAAGAGGAGGCTGATAGAGTGATTGAAGAATTTCACAAAGGAGACTGTGGAGGTCACCATTATTGGAAGGCTACAGCTAATAAAATATTGAGAGCTGGGTATTTTTGGCCCACCATGTTCAGAGATATTTATAAAAAGGTTGCAGCCTGTCATGAATGTCAGTTGTTTGAAGGTAAAAGAAAACTCATGCCTATGCCTCTAGTTCCTATTTATGTAGAGGCGCCTTTTCAGCAGTGGGGGCTAGATTTTATAGGTGAGATACATCCCTCCTCATCCGGCCAACATCGGTGGATACTTACAGCCACAGATTATTTCACAAAGTGGATAGAGGCAGTGCCAACTAGACAAGCTAATGATGCAGTCATTATTTCTTTCTTAGAGAACAATATTTTATCAAGGTTTGGATGTCCACTCAAGCTTATCACAGATAATGCTCAAGCATTTAAGTCTAAGAGAATGATAAACTTTTGCCACCAATATCATATTACTCTTGGTCACTCAACAGCTTATTATCCACAAGGCAATGGTCTAGCTGAAAGTTCAAATAAGAGTCTTGTGAGGATTATCAAGAAATTACTGGAGGAAAACAAGAAAACTTGGCATTTGAAACTGAAGTATGCATTATGGGCTGATCGCATATGCACTAAAAGATCTATTGGAACCTCTCCTTATGAACTTGTGTATGGAGCAGAAGCCATTTTTCCAACCTCTCTTGGTGTCCCAGTTATGAAATTAATTCAAGGACTGGAGGAAGAGCCAAATGCCATTCAAAGGAGAATCAATCAATTGATTGCATTACAGGAAAAAAGAAGTGAAGTGGTCGAAAATTATCAGCAAAATCAGAATAGAGTCAAGAGGGCTTTTGATAAGAAGGTTAAAGATGTGACTTTTCAAATTAATGACAAGGTTTTGAAATGGGAAGCCAGGATTGAAGAAAAGGGCAAACATGGTAAATTTGAGAGTTTATGGAAGGGACCATATGTAATCTCTGCTTTCCATGGAAACAATACTTATATTTTGCAAGAAGTTGATGGATCACAGTATGCTGGTGGGCCTGTCAATGGCAGGTTCTTAAAGCATTATTATCAGTGAAAAGTTTGCCAAGAAATTCATGATCATTGTAAATAATCATGGTTTTCAAAGTGTTTTGTGTTAGTAATAAATGACAAGTTGAACTAGCAGATTTTAGCCCGAGGAGAAGGCCCACAAAGTTTGAGAGGAATGCTTGTCAGCCAGATGTGAGTGTAATAAATGGATAAAGCACTGGTACTACGTGTTCTTAGTGTACCACAGGGGCACACTATCCCTAGTGGAGCCGCTGTTATCACCAGAAACTATAGTCCATGTATATGACAATTGTCCATAAATTTTGAAGAGTCTTGTGGTCTTGTAAATAGCTTTGTTAACTTGTGTCAATTTCAAATTTTGAAAATGCAAGAGTTATGAATGAAATTCGTGTAAAGACAAGGGCATTGGTCATCTTTCATCATAGTTAGTTATGTCATGTCTTGTCAAAAGTACTTGCGCAGTTTCGCAGCGCGGGTGTCATGTCTTAGGTACTTGCGCAGTTTCGCAGCGCGGGTATGATTGGTCAAGTCTGTTGCTCAAATCTGTTTGCGCGTTTTCGTAGCGGCTTGTTTGTTAGCGATTTCGTAGCGCATTCCCTTAAATTTGAACTGCCCGCGCTACGAAATCGGGGTTTCGGGTTTTTATGCAGCGTTTTTCCTTAACTGTCTAATCCGAGAGGTGATGAGTCACGTGTCCGGTCATGATTGTTTCCTCACACCATTTGTCTGTCATGATTCGTCATTACTTTGCCATCAGGTTTGATCTCATTGAGTTAGGTGTCAGTTTGGGGGACGTTATAGAAAGTGGTCGTGTCATAATATGTTTTTCATAACAAATGAATGTCTTCTGCTTGATGAAAGCTTGAGCTTTATCCTAAATAGACTTCTGCAAGCGAGCCTGATTTCTACAGCGTAAAATCTGTTATTGTGCTGCAAACCATTGTCATTCCCTCGTAAAGAATTGTGTTAAGAAATATGGAGAAAAAAGAGCATCGTTCAGGGAGATGTGTGAGAACAGAACCGGAGGGATTAGATGTAACCCTCAGGGATGAGGAAATAGCAAAGGCATTCAGAGCTACTGGTTGTTGGCGGTTTTGTGAAAAGCTCAAAGGTGGACATGCAGAAGTTACCAAGGCATTTGCAGTGAATTTTACGGGATTAAATTCAAAAGTGGCCATGCTGGAGTTCCCGGTTTCACCTGAAGTTATTTCTAAAGTCACAGAAATCCCAAGAGGTGGTCAAGAGTGGTTCAAGAATTTCAAGTTTGATATGGGTCCGTGTAAGGAGTTCTTAAAGGCACCATATGTGAATGAAGATCTCTCCAGAGCTGTCCCAAGGAGTTATCTTAAGGAGAATTATGCTACATTATTGTCATGCATTCAGAAGTATTTGACGTGTGAAGGCCGATACAACAAAGTTTACTCATATCATTTCAAGCTGTTGCTACACTTTACTGGTAAGAGCTCCATAGACATACCCTTTTACTTATTCAGGAGTATTTCTAAGATGTGTGATAAAATTCAGTTGAAGAAGGAAGCCTATGAAACTTCTCTTTTCCATCATGGTCTGGTTAAATTACTGGTGTTGGATAGCCTACATAAAATTGGTAAGGACTGGGACTCGTTTGTATTCATGGCCGGTTTCCCTAGTAAAACGAGCCTAACTCCTTTACCTGTAAGAGAAAAAGAAGATAGGAGTGACGGTACTACTTTGGCTGAGTTAAGAAGACAAATAACAGACCATAGCAAGTCCAAAGCTAAAACAAAGAAGCCAGAGAGGCCTGTAACAGACAAAGACACACCTGGAGCTAAAACAAAGAAGACTCCTAAGTTAGCAGTTGAAAAAGCTCCTGAAGCATCAACAATCAAAACTTCAAAGTCATCCAAAGTATCTGAAAAGGAAGCTTCTAAGTTATCTCTTAAAGAAACACCAGAATCATCTAAACAGAAGACTCACAAAGGAAAAGATGAATTTGAGTCTAATAAAGCGGAAAGGGTTTCAAGAGTAAGAACTAGAGGACAGCTAAATAAAGAAAAGGGAAAATTAGCTCCTGTGGAAGAAAGTCCTGTGTCTAGGGGTAGTTTAAATGATTTGTTGGAAGCTATTGAATTAGAACAAGAGCACCCAATTCAAGTTGAACCCCTTGAAATTGAACAAGATCAATTGGTATCACCAATGCATATTGATTTAACACTGTCTTCTCCTGAAAGTTCAAAGAAGTCAAAGGCTTCTAAAAAATTAAAGTTTGAAGAACCAGGGGTAGAGTATGCTTTTAAACCCCGTAGACCAATGACTAGGAGGCAAATGAAGGAAGCAGAAAAGGTTCAAAAAGAGAAAGTCTCTTCAGACTTGCCTAGGACAGAGGCACTTGAAATTTTCTCTGAAATGGTCCAAGCAGCTAAAAATAAGAGTAAGGACAAAAAGGTGGTTATAAGTCCAAGTGGCAATATGGTTGCCATCAAAAAACAAGCTGGAGTAAGTAAGGAGATACCTCAGGTCTCAAATGTTTTTAAAGAGAAGGCAGTCAGGTATACCAATTATAGGAAAGCTGTGTTGAAAGGTAAAGCAAGAATGATCAGTCAAGCTAGTTCGGTGTCTGATGCCTATGTATGGACAGTACCAGCTTTAAAACAAGCAAAAACTATGAAACAAGTGAACATAAGTCTGAAAGCAGAGAATAAGAAGTTGAAGAAGGAGGTCATCAGTCTGAGAGAAAAGCTAGACAAGCTAGCTAAATGATTCAAGAAGGATTGTGTATTCTCAAATTTTGATATATTTTGGGTCATTATCTTGTCAAAAGTTTTTGAGACTTTTTGTGTCTTTTTGCTGGTATAGAATGATTGAAGAATTATAAATTTGAAGTGATACTGTTTGAGGCTCATAAAATTGATTTTAATGACCTACAGCAGTTTCGTAGCGCGCTACGAAACTGCTGTAGATGACTGGTTATGATTAAAGCTTGAAATGGAATGCTGAGGTCAGCATATATTTTAACAAATGGTCAAATACTAAGCCTGGGGAGTTTAGAAGATCAGTCAGATACTTTGTTAAAGAGGCCAAGGGTAAATATTAAAAAAATGGGCGAAGTTTTGTTTTTTGCTAAAAAGTCACTTTATCTCCGAGAATTTAGGGTTTGGATAGAGCTGCTGAGGTGTAAGATAATCCACTTGTCTGGCTCTGGGATGGCTGGTTCATGAATTCTTTTTAATCAGACGAGGTTATCCGAGGTGTAAGAGGCTCAAATATGGATCATTAATATGTGGACACCGAGGGGGACAATAACCAAGAATATAGGCTTCATTTTCTTTTCGGTTATGTGAATCATCTCTGCATCAGGAATCCGAAGCTGTATATACATTGAACATGCTTCTAGTTTGGATATGGTTGTTATGGCAATGATACAGGTGGTGAGCTTTGAAGAACATAGCAGGGTATACAAGGAAGGAGACTTAAAGGGCCAGTATGATGGAATCCCCTGTTTTCGTACCATCATAACTTTTGTAATTAATCAGTTGGTTTATGTCATGGTTAAGGTCATTTATGTAAAAACACGAGCTCCCTTCATGCTCGTTGAGGAGCCTCGTACAGTAGTTTTTGATAGGCTATATATAGGAAGAATTGATATGTAAAAAAGGTTGGATACTTAATAGAAAAAGTGTGTTGTTTTGGGCCACTGTAAGATCTTTTTTGACAGTAATAGTAAAACAGAGTTATACTCTTCTCAAGATTCTCGAAGGATTGTCACGGTCAAATGAAGTGATGATGTGTTATACCTTATGTTATTTTATGGTTTTGTTGTATGCAATCACTTAGAATTCATACTTATATGCTCTGACTTCCTGTGTATACAGCAAGCTATGTGTGGTGGGATATGTTTGACTTGTAATGCTAAGAGCCTTGATTTCTATGAGTTCACTGTGTTTTTCTTGTTTACTTGATATTATAGACTCCATAGCCCAATGAGATATCTTTTGGTGTGTTTCCAACCAGTTATGCTTACATTAAATCTATTGTACAAGAGTTAGCCCTCTTATCAACATTCAAAATCAATAACCTTTTCTTGAGAGAGCCCTCTCAGGCTAGGGAGGCTAATCCTTAGTCAAAAGCTTGGTCTGAAATAGTTACACAGAGTCTGCCTGATCAGCAGCCCTTCAGTTGTGATTTTGTGATAACAGAGACTATAAGGTTATAGTCGCATGCATGCATTGTCATGGGAGCGAATTTGGGTTTAATTATTCTAAATGCTAGGTTAACTTAGGGGTTGGGCACCTGTAGTGGTGGATTAGCTCCTGGGGGTCCCGAAGCACCCGAGGGAGGTTTGTGGGTTGTGTTTCCATCGATTCCATTTCCTTGAGGTTAACTCAGAGGTTAAATCATATCATAGTAGCCTGGCATCACATGTTTACCTTGGCTTGTCGGTTGCTTGGGTAGATGGAGGAGGGGTTACATAGTGGTATCAGAGCTTGGTTGCGCTCTCCTTAGGCTGTGTGTTGGTCATGCATTCGTTTCGGTTGCATGTGTGTCTCTTGTGTTGTAGGACCATGTTCTTGTTTCATTTGCATAGGGTCAATCATGGCTATAGTGATGTCGGCATGTGAAGATTGAAGGTGTTGTCATGGAGTATGTATTCTTATGTTAATGGTCGGTTATGCATTTGTTATGCATGTGTGGTCTTGGTTATAGTTATGCATTAATAGTACGTCAAACATGTTTTGTGAATTCATGGTATGAAATTTAGGTCATCATGATGTTATTTGTTGTTATGATGCTCATGTGTTGGATGAGATCGAACAGGAGATGCAGATCACCATAATGAGGTTTCAACATTAGACTTTGAGATAAGAGCAGATTGCCATACAGGTATTACATGTTTGGAATGTAGGTATGTAAGTTAAGGATTATCATATGCATTAGGTTATATACATTAGGTGTATGTAGATGTCTTTTGATGTTATGGTTACATTCATGATAGATGTTAGTTGATTAGTGCAGTTATATGCACATGTGTCAAATAGTCAAGAATGATAGTAACCTCTATTTGTATGCATTGCTATTGTTATTTTATATTAGATAACCTGATGATTATGTTATATGTTGTTGATGAGTATGTTATAGGTTAATTTGTTGCTGTTATATGACAATTAGCTTGATGATTAGGTTATATGTTGTCGATGAGCATGAAATATAGCTTACAGTTTTTATATGCTAGTAACTTGATGATTAGGTTTATTTAATTAAATATCTTGATGTCATATGTATCATGCTAAATTGGATTAGCCTATGTAGATGGTTATGGTTACAACATTCAGGTATGATTTGACTTATTGTGTTTCATTGTGTGTTACTAATCTAGATTGATCGTACATATGTGATTTCTATGCATAAATGATAAGGGCTTATAAGTTTATTACGTGAACATGTTAGTTTGTTACTATTACAAATATCATTATCATATTCGTTCTTGAGACAATGTGTTGTAAAGTTATATCGTGCTAACTAGTTTGATTGTGCAGAAAAGATAGCCTCCCCTGAAATACATTAAGGTATGAGTTTGCTTATGTTGTCTATTTTATGTTTGAGTATCTGATTACGTAATCTATTTGATTTATTTAATATGGTATGTTTGCAAGTTAGTTGAATGTTTGATGAATTGCATAATACGAGTATGTATTGAAATGATCTTGTTTTAAGGTGATTGTTCTAATACATATGTGTTGAGAGAGTTGATATGTACTTGAGTGTAGTAGGTGATTGATCCAGATTTAAACAAGAACGCAACAAATTACAGAGATAACCATAAACACAAAGATGCAGCGGGAATAATACTTCATTTCATTAATGTAAAATACTGAGATATGCTTACAAACAGAAAATGGAAATAAACCGCTAGGGTGATGGTAGCTTATCTCTAAGAAGAGATGTGGTGGCTACATGCCTCTGAATTGTGTTACAATGAGGCTCGAAGGCCTATTTATTGTTGAGAAACAATGGAAAACCCTTCACATTCCAAAACCTAACCCTAGAAGATGAATGCCAAATTGTGGGCCTCATTTTGGGTAAGTTGGTACATCAACTTCCCGAGGTCGTAACATTGGCACTCGATCTTCATTTGATGCATACAATAGCTCATTAGAAATATCTATCTGAGCACTACAACTTTGGGAATAGCAACATTAGTCCATGGACCCATGTTGCTCCCATATTTCCCAAAAAACGTCGTTTAGGGCCTCAAAACGGCTCTGGAGGTTCAGGACCCGAAAAACTGCTAAAAATAGTAAATTGTGCTACAAATATAGAAACTGAAAAACTGAAAGAGACAATTGTGGGGGTCCAAGTGGGATAGGTGGGTGGCCACCAACATCCGCCTGGATCATTCCTCCCCCCGTAGGAAGAAATGGTCCCCATTGCATTGAGTTACTCCATCCGCTGAACTTGGTCCTTGGTGAGCTGTTCTACAATCTCGGATGTGTCCAGTAATGGTGGGAAGCATGGTCGACGATGGTCTACATTGAACACTTGGTGCAGGTGAAGGAATGGAGGAATGATTTGCTCCAAAGCATTATTCCCCACAACCTTGGTAATGGTGTAAGGACCATGTCGGTGTGGTCAGAGCTTCTGATGGACTCTTGTAAGGTGTTCTTTCTGCAGATGCAACAAAACTTTGTTGCCCACCTGAAGCTTGTGTGGTACCCCTGTGGGTGAGGAGAAGTTGTTCCTATGTTCTGTCATGACCGTATCCCTTTTCTGTTGCTGCTCCATGGAGGATCCCTTCGTGGGGTTCATGGATGTAGCAACGATCTTCCCCTTACTTTGGGAGCGAACCAGACAGAAAATGAATTTCCTAGTATGGGAGGTGAGCTTGTTGTCTTTCTTGGCAGTGATCAAAGAGGTGGCGTAAGTGGGGCTGCCTCCGATATCCTATATAATGAATTATCCAAAGAAATAATGGCAACACGAGGCCTTGAGTCATACACAACATGTTGCCTCCACAAGTATGGTTGGCCTAATAATACATCACAAACATCTACAGGTGTAACATCACACAATACCTCATTTTGGAAGGGCTTGATGCTGTAGGGAAGGCAACACTATTGGCGAACTTTGAGATCTTGTCCTTCATGAAGCCACCCGATATTTTACGATTGCAGGTGTGGTGTAGTCGGTAGGCCCAACCGCTTCACGACCTCTACTGAAGTGAGGTTCTTTTCGCTGCCACTATCAACAATGAATTGCAGCGGTGAACCCTTCACCCACATCTGTGAGTGGAAAATACGTTCCCCCTCCTTTGGATCCTTAGGCTCATTATTCTGGATCTTGGCGATAGCAACATTGATGCTAGGCTCCGCATCAATGATTTTCTTCCCTTTGCCATTCCCCTTTTTGGGTTCTAACTCAAGGTTAGAACATGTATCTGATTTTGTAGCCTTCAACTCGGCCACCAGTGACTGCTTGGTCTGAAACTCACTTGTGTTGTGAGTGGGGCTCTTATGGAACTCTCATCACTTTCCTGTGTCCTTCTTTGACTTCATGGTTTTGTTCTTTTCTTACGGCTTCGACGAGTTGTCTTGGGTCACCCCGTCTTGGCTTTGTCCTTTGGTCTTCGGATTTGCAGATCCAAAGTCTTGCTCGATTTTGATAGTGTATCGGTATGTCGTGCCGAGCGAGGAGATGTTTAGGACTCAATCTCTTCCTAGATGTATCTGTGTAGGTAGCCATGGTATTTGAGTACCTAATGCAGCTCAGAGTCCTTGACACCCAACTGTGTGGCAAGGGTATGAAAAATGTTTGTGAACTCTGACACATCTTGGTCCCTTCCCTGCCGCAGTGTGGTCCATTTGATGTATTTGTCCTCATAACTTTTGACAAGGTAGTACTACTCCTTGGCGGCATCCTGGAATGAATCCCAAGTGGGTGTGGCTGAAAATACTGAGCCCATACATTCATTATTCTGCTCGAAGTAGGTTTCCCACCAATCCTTGACATGGGGGTTTCTTTGAGAAGAGCAAAAACAATCTTTTCCCAAATCGAAAATTCATGAACAGAAAAATACCCATCTAGCATATTTAACCATTTATCTGCAGCATCTGCGTCTATTTGACCCTAGAAGATGGGGATTTCAAAATTAACTTGTACCTTAAAGGGTGTGGCGTTTCCAAAATAGCTGTTGGAAGTCGATGCGTCGCCTCTAGGTAGCCGTTGAAGGATCTGGGCAAAGTTTTCCATCATCGCGTTCCTTTGTCGCTCGAGGGCTTCTTTGAGAAAGATTTTGATAGGATCTCCTCCCCCCTCGTTTTTCTTCTCATCTGCCATGGGAGGCCGTCGCGATTTTTGAGGCTGGTCTTGCAAAGGTTTGACCAGTTGAAGCCCTAACTCCTTATATCCCGACCTCGTTGGGGACATGCAAAGAAAAACAGAGAAAAAGTAGACCGCTCTGATACCACTGATTTGGATTTAAATAGGAACGCAAGAAATTACAGAGATAACCATAAACACAAAGATGCAGTGGAAATAATACTTCATTTCATTAATGTAAAATACTGAGATATGCTTACAAATAGAAAATGGAAATAAACAGCTAGGGAGATGGTAGCTTATCTCTGAGAAGAGATGTGGTGGCTAGATGCCTCTGAACTATGTTACAATGAGGCTCGAAGGCCTATTTATTGTTGGGAAACAATGGAAAACCCTTCACATTCCAAAACCTAACCCTAGAAGATGAAACGCCAAATTGTGGGCCCCGTTTTGGGTAAGTTGGTACATCAACTTCCCAGGGTCGTAACTTTGGCACCCGATCTTCGTTTGACACGTATAATAGCTTGTTAGAAAGATCTATCTGAGAAATACAACTTTGTGAAGAGAAACATAGGTCCATGGACACATGTTGCTCCCAGATTTCCCAAAAAATGGTGTTTAGGGCCTCAAAACGGCTCCGAAAGTTCAGGAAGTGAAAAACTGCTAAAAATAGTCAATTGTGCTATAAATATGGAAACTAAAAACTGAAAGAGACAGTCGTGGGGGTCCAAGTGGGATAGGTGGGTGGCCACCAACATCCACCTGGATCAGTGATAGTTGTAGAATTATGTCTAATGGCTATGAGTTGACTATGTATTATGACATTATTATTGGTAAATGTTAATCGATAGATATGATTGTCTTGATATTTGGAACATGTGGTTCACATCTCTGAACAGTTGTAGGGTAACATGATTGGTATTAACGTGATGAGGTAAAAATTGATTTGTTTATATAACTAACAGTTGGATGATGTGATAGTGCATAATAAGACTCAATTGCAACACGGTAAAGGTAAAAGAGAAGGAATTGAGCAAGATTTCCTTTGTCTATGTTTGGAAATCCTAATTCAAAATGAATGAAGTGCTTTGATTTCATCTAACATTATGTGGGTATGTGTTATGTTCATGGAATTGTACTTTACATGTATATTAGCTAGTCCCTAGTTATATGTGGTTTTTCAAGGGAATTGGAGTAACTTGAGAGATAGCATGGATGTGTTCAGTTGAAAGAAACGTGCTTGGAACAACAAGGAAAGGTAACTAGTGTATTGTTATGTTTATTTATGCACTTAAAGTTATGTGTTGATGCTAGTATGATGCAGAGAGTTGCATGGAAAGAGAGGTTTCCATGAAATAAAGGAATGAGATGATGGAATAAGAAGCAAAGTGATTGATGATTTTTTCCCTACAAGGAAGAATCTCAACTAAATTTCATGACATCAAAGACAGAAGTTGATCAAGCAACTGAAGGACCCACAAAGAAAATTTTTCTGATATATAGAAGAGTCCCTAGCTAAGAGGGAGCTCTGACAGGTCCCTGATCAACATGGAGTCACCGCTGATTACAAAGGAGTGACAATTGTGTTTTCCCATGTCATGTGTCATGCACTAGACTAGGACTAATAGTCATAAGTCTATATCAAGGCCATGAATGGACATTTAGACACATGATAGACACAACATTCTTGTCTTCACCTGGGAAGAAAGAATGTGGGGACTGGGTAATAATCTGGCATCCAATACTCTTTAAGGATGTATAGGGCATCCAAGATAAGAGTATGCAAGAGGATCGATATACTTTGAGGGTTGGGAACCCAAAATAAGAATAGTCCTAGAAGTTCATACTCAATGAGCACCCAGGTAGGTATGTACCTTGAGAGACAATGATGAAGGTGTCTATAAATCATTGGTCTTGCCAGAATTGTAGCTCATGATCTCTTGGAGAGATGGAGTTCTTAGTCAAGGCCTTTCACTCTGACAATGTTGATTGATATGATGTTATACATATTGGATTACCAATGTGACTCTTCTTATGAGAAATTATTCAGATTGAGAATAGCCAGGTACCATTGTAAATACCTCCCTAGTTAAGAGGGAGTGTTGAGAAAAAGTATAACTAGGTTCAATATTTGTCAATATAACTTCGATCTTTGTACTTGTCAAGAAAAAGAAATATTATTTTTATAAATTATATGAATGAGTTTCTTACTCATTCCATAGGTCTAGGAAATTCCAAGAGTCAAAGTCATCTACAAAAAGCTCTTCTTGAGAATATATGTAAAATGTATAGTAGTCAAGAACAACCCTCCAAGACAAGCACGAAGATGTCTGCCTGCAAAACAATGAAGAAAACAATTAAGTTGGACTCAAAATATATATTAAATAACAGTCATGTCGGCTCAGTTAAAGTGACATGTCTAGTAACGAATAGAAGTCGACTTAGCTACACACAGGCCATTATATATACCCCATTGGGGTCACCACAAAAAATATATTCTTACACCTCTAAAATTATGTATGGAACAGGAAGCTTTGAAGTTTCAGATGGAAATTACAGAAAGGGTTTTATATGCCACAGTAAGGTAATTTCGAAGTTTGTCCATGATGAAACTTGTGTATTTTTTGGATGAATACCACTGTCTCGGTATCCTAGTTGTAGACACTGTCTTGACATATTTACACTCTCAGAATAATATCTCGATACAGTTACAGGCTCGGCTTAATTTTGATGAAGAGGACTTCGATGATCCTATAGTATCACTCTCAATCTCAAAGTGACACATGCTTTGGTATGACCCCATAGGGACACACATTAACTTGACATATAATCTGGACATAGTAATAATATCAATCTTTGTCATGAATATGTTGAAGACATAGTTACGATGTCTTGATCATGTAAAATTTCTTGGTGCATCTCTCAAGGATACATACATATGGACCTGATTATTATGAGGGTGATCTCGATGAAGGTGCTGAGATGATCTCGGTAAAGGCATAGTGGTGATCTCAATGAGTAGTCATGGTGTAGCAATGATGATCTTAGTAAAGTAGTAATGATGATGATGATCTCAACTGTAAGAAGTGGATTGGTGTCTTGGTCTTGGAGTGGCTTGATAGGTCAAGGGTCATGGTCTTGGTAGTCGGCAATTAGAATCTATATAAGAATAATTTTTTTCGGCTTTTCCTATCCAAGAGGGAGAGGTTTTGGCCCTAGAAAAAAAGCCAAACATATTTTGTTCTTGTATGTTTGTTTCAATACTAGTTTGATGAACCAAACACACACGCTAATAATAAGAAGAAGATCAAGCTAAGATAAATTGCAAAATCACTTCACAAATCATATTTCAAGTCTAGAAGAGTCACATTAATCCCACTTGCCCTAAATTCTTCAACATTAATAGGCTATCATTTTCCAACAAGGACATTTGTCCTTGTCTAAGTTGCATAGGTGTAGAGATAACTTAGAATTACTCTCGCATTAAGTTTTTATGCCTTTGTTTCTTGTGCTAACGGTTATCGTTTTTCCTTGAGAAAATTGCAAGGACCGTGTTGTCGCCACATCTTCTTCTCCACGTGTGATGGCATGTGATTGTCCTATTTACCTTTGAATTGTCACAATGGTGGGAGGGAAGATTAATGGCTAGGAATCAAAGCCCCAAACTCTAACCCTTTATTCTCATTTTCCTTAGCATTTGGCTATGGTTCCTTCTGTCATCGCTTGCTACCTATTCCATGGTTGCAAGCATTTCTGGCAGGTATTCTCTTTACACTCGGAACCTAATAAAGGATGTACAGTCACAGCTATGGCTTTCTTTGCCATATACTCCAATTTTCCTTAGTTACCGATAACCTATTTATTTGTGTAATGTTGTAATTGGTTTCGTTTAGTTGCACTTACTGGTCTTAGAATTAGTAATTGGGCCTAAACTTGTTTCTTCTATGTTTTGATTCTCTCTTTCTTTTAGAAAATTCATGTATGATGAGGGTCTCTTCCATCAACCCTCATGGTTTCATTTACTCTTAGTTACAAGTAACTTACTTTCCTCGCTGCTCATATTTCACTTGTTGTGCTCATCTTCACTTTTTGGGTTTTTTGTTAGTCATTGGTTTTGTTTGCACCAGGTACTTCCAGCGTATTCAGGTGGCTTTAGGAAGACCATTATACCCCAGTTCCATTTAGCGATCCAGAATTAGAGTGCCATTTCGATATACATGTTACATAGTATTTTGTCACCCCTTGTTAATTTAGGTATGTTCTATGCTAGAGCAATTTATTTAAATTTTCACAGTTAGCAATCATATCATAAACTGCAGATAGAACATAAACATAAATCACAAAAGGCAATCCAAGACAAGAGGACACAAGATGTGGCACTAGCCAGGGAAAAACCCCAATGTGGGGAAACCCTTGATCAATTCTTCTTTTATGTTCTTCAAAGTTCAGCAGAGAAAGAGAGAGAGAGATATAGTACATTTACAACAGAAGTCAACACTTTGACTTATCTAGATCTATCATAGATCATTTTGTATAACGATGAGATCAGTTGAAGACATTCTTCTTCAACTGATTCTCCAAGGTGACTCCTTCACCTATCATCGTACTGCATCTGGTTCTCATGCCATACCACTGCATATGACACCATGCTGCACTAATCATGATTATCATCATGCTGTCCATGTCCATGATCTTATACATCATCATGTTGCCCTTCATGTCCATGATCTTATCCATCATCATGCTACCCTCATACATCATCATGTAGTCTCATTGTTGATCATGCTACCCTTTACTTCATCATGCAGTCCCGTTATTAATTATGCTCATATACATATATATGGTGATACCATTTTGAGATCATGATCTTAGATACTAATCCTTGCCAAGGCTGAATCTTCTTGACTTGGTGATCATTGCTTCTTTCATCATGATGAGGCTGTTATGATCCTTATCATCTTGACTACCTCAGAGATACGTATTCATGAGAAGCTCTCGATCAACACTGAAACCTGCTTCATCATTGTGATTATGCCGAGACAGTGACATATACATATGTGAGACTAAGATGACACCCAACGTAATTTTCATTGTGCAATCTGAGTTACTGTGGTTTATTACATCTAAACTACCACAGGGATACCACCGAGACCTATATGCACATATTGTGGCTATAGCAGTGTTGAAAAGTGGCAACAAGAAATTGCTAAAAATAGCAGTTTGGGTACCAGTGCTGGATTGGGAAACAGGTAATGAAAAATGGAAGTGCTAAAAATAGAAGTTATATTTTTAGCAGTTGAGTGTGGATTCCTATTTTAGTCAGTCCCTGGACTAGAAATAGGAAGTAAAATCGAATTTTATATTAACAGTAGTTTGTAAATTAATTAATTAATTTAGTTTGAGTTAACTAGTTAAGGAATTATGAACTTGAAGTCTATGTGTGGACATGCAATAGTTTCTCCTTTGATTGAGGGATTTAACCATCAGTTAAATGATGAGGATGAGTTGTAATTAGTTGGCTCAGTTAATTGAGTCAAGTCCAGTTATATTAATTTAACAAGTTGTTAAATTAATGAGATTCAGTTTGTTAATGCTTGCATGCATGTAACAACTGGTATTTTCAGATAACTGAAGATTCACTCATGGATAACTCATGCATGTCAATTCAGACAGAGACCCAATTGAGATTATATGGAGGGATAATGTACTATTGATTGCTAGGATATTCCTTGGTGAATATTCCTTGCATCCAGAAGGAATATTATTCCTTATGGATTGCATAGTTGGACCTGAGGTTACAGCAGGTATGATGTGGCCAATTCACACATGTTATGACATTGGACCCCAATCAAAACTGCGCAAGGAAATAGGAGCTTGGAGGAGTTGTGTAGCATATATATACAGGCCTAGGTAGTCCGTGAGCTACATCATCAGAGTACAGAGAGAGCAGGATAGCTTTTGAGCTGATTCTTTTTGTATGTTATTGAGGATTTCCACTTGATTGATAATACAAAGATGGGGTTTTAGGTTGGTGCTTTCCCCAGGTTATATCTTCTATGTTATGGTTGATTACTTCTCATTCTCAGTTATATATGTTCATGCTTGATGTTTCTCATGTTCAATTAAGCTTCCGTTAAGTTTATGGTAGATGTAGATCTAGTATTATGCTTTAGTACATTGCATATATCGTTGGATCTGCAAGTGAAATTTCTACATGATATCAGTGAGCTAGCTGATTTGTAGAGAAAATTCTACAAGAATTTCCTTCCTGTGGTGTGGCTACAACAGTTCCTTCCTGCGGCCTAATTACCCTTATCACTACAGCTACCCCCGACTTCCTCGTTCACTACGGCTTCTACGACTACTTTGGTTATAAGTGAGTTTTCTCATACCTGTATAGCGTATAATTAAACCTATTTAGCATGTACTCAAACTTCATGTGGAATGGTAGAGAGGAGTATGAGGTTCAAATGTGTGAACGGGTCTTGTTGACTTGACCCATTGACTGCATTTAGATCTTCATAAGCTTGCAGCTCCTCTTCCATATTGGACTGCGGTTATGACAGCAGCTTCTTCATTAACTGTGTGGGATTTTGATGGTGGTGCCATCGTTACCCTTACTGCGGCTTTATTACCAGAGTTCTGACATTCATCATGTAGCTGCTCTTTATTTCAGAGGCATCCGAGATTCCAAAGATGTCTGAATTGTATACGTATGAATGTCTCCATGAATACGCATAGCGTGTCCATGAACAACGTATAAGGCCCAGTGTATAATGTCTTTGTTTTCATCCTCATAAGCCTTCAGATAGATCTTCATGACCTATGTTGGATTAGGGCATCACATAATTGTAATATAGGGCTGCATTTAATACCTTCTTCTCCAAGACTTGTAGGCCAGTGTATTACTCTTGGTGTCTCTCTCCTACTCCAAAAACCCAAGACATGGAGAGGAGGAGATCACCTCAAGAATGTATTGCAAATGACATCAAAACTCTTCTATTTATACCAAAAACGTATAGGTTGAATAGACATGACGTTTGGGCTTCTTGAGCCTACATAAGTTGCTGGTCGGCTTGATAATAATTTCATAATCAAAATAAATTCATATCTCCATAAGTACTTATCAGAATTGGATGATCTTTAGATCAATCCTACACCTCTCTACGAGAGGGATCCAATAAAAATATTAGCTGCCATAAATAAGTTGACCCACATGGAGTTTGGCCCTAGTTGCCAATTTTAACACTCCCTCTTAACTAGGGAGAACCCCATCCATTGATCCATATGTCCAACTATACTATCTCTGCCATTAGTGCCCTGCACTGCCCTGCTCAGCTCTGCTCAGTTTTGCCTAGCTCTGCTCAACTTTTATAGCTCTTCTCAGCTCTGTTGGCTCCGCTCTGCTCTACTCATCTCTACTCAGCCCTGCTGGCTCTGCTCTGCTCTGTTGGCTCTTCTCTTCTCTGCTCAACTTAGCTCTGTTGATCCATGAAGAAGAAGAATTGATCGAGAATGTCTCATACCATTCTCCACTGACCCAAAGTCAGTCTCAGAGTGCATACCACAGATCCCAGACCAGTCTCTGCCGACCCAAATTCAGCGTCATAGTGGGCACCACTCCTACTACTGGTCCGAGACCAGTATCATCAGTCTCAGAGAGTGTACCACTTGTCCCAGACCAGTCTCAACTGACCTGAAGTCAGTGTCATAGCATGTACCACTCTCATTGGTCTTAGAACAGTCTTCCACTGACCCTAAGTTAGTCTCAGAGTATGTACCACTGGTCCTAGACCAGTCTCAATCGACCCGAAGTCAGTGTCATAGTAGGTACAACTCCTAACACTGGTCCCAGACTAGTATCATTGATCCCAGATCAATGAAGGTCATCCTATCATATGGAGTACGATAGATACAAAAATGTGTCCATCGGTGCTACTATGGTCCCTATCCTCATTTCCCTACTCATTGATCAGATGAGAGGTACTTCCCATGAGTCCGAGACTACATGGGTAGGATGCCTCAATAGGAGAACTTAATCAATCATGTCCTCACAAGAGAACTAATCATCCTACTACACAATCATCATGGAGAACACATCATCCAAACCTCACAGGAGAACTAATCATCCTACTACACAATCGTCATGGAGAATACATCATCCAGACCTCACAGGAGAACCAATCATCCTGCTACATAGGAGAGTGAATCATCATGTCCCACAAGAGAGTGAATCACATTGTTCCATAAGAGAGTGAATCATCTTGTCCACAGGAGAGCGAATCATCCTCTCCATAGGAGAGTGAATCATCCTATCCCACAAGAGAGCAAATCATCTTCTCCACAGTGCACACCACTAGGGGATGGTGAGTCACCCTGTGGTCATATTTTGCTCCAGTAAGAACCACAAGCCCCCAGAGCTCCCAAAGCTCAATGTATGCAACATGCAACACCCTTTTACAAGGGTCTTTCGACAACTCTAAGTCGTAGGGGATAATCACAAATTTGATCTTTCCTCGGGGCTCTGACAAAGTGTAGTGACCTGTACATCATCTCAGTGTGATGGCGCCTCCTTGCTCATCGACTTACCATATCCCAAATAAGGTAGTATCTGATGTCTATCTGCTGGAGCAATCATTGAATACTGGATTCCTCAATAATCAAATCCCACCTCTAGTTGTCACAGAGAATCACAGTGGTATTCATCATGTGTACTCACTGAAGAGTTGCCACAACCAGACAACTTCATACGAGGTCATACTTGTAGTTATGTATCCGGTCTTGGTAGTACTTATAACAATCGAATTCTGCTTCCCACTCATCCATTATATTGAAGCAGAATCCAAAGAGAACTAGCACTGAAAAGTGCTCTAGTGATCCTCCACACTGCCTGCCCAGTCAACATTCAAATAATCATGCAGTTTTCATATTTCTGGCAGTGTATCTCAATCCATGAGATATTGTGCCCCAGAGATATCTCAGAAGATTCTTGGCACCAATTCGGTGAGGCTCAACCAAATATGAGCTCACCATGCTAACTGCAAAACATATGTCCGGAATCCAACTCCCTCTTACTTCTGAAAATCAAAGGGTTTGCACCTGTCAGAAATAGGGCGTTCTTATGAGGTGCCAATATGAGAGGTATGTCATCCACAACCTTCGGTTAATGGTTTGGATCGATTTCACTCCTAGTGAATCGCAGCTTCATTAAACAACTATCAATCCTCTCATACTACTCTCAAGGTGTTTTTCTTCAAGCCATAGGGGGATTTCATCCACCTATATACATGAGATTCCCCTTCATGAATCTCAAAATCCATGAGTTATTCCAAACTTGTGGACCTGCTACACGAGGGGAATGGTCGCCTTGTAAGATTTTCCTTCGGTACATCTCAAACATGTACCTTCATGATCTTTTTGAATTCAGGCATCCCGATCACCGTTTGACTCACAGACCTCCGGTGCTGAGTCAATGGACATGGTCCCCAGTGGACTTGATACAATCTTGAACTCTAAAACATCCTTGAAAAATCTATTTTCAAACACATACCTTTCCATCGATGAGTGCCACCCTGAAACCTTAAACTTCCATTTCCGAGATGGACACCAGGTTCTTCTTGCGATCAGGTACATAAAAGAGATTCTGGAGTTCCTTGCTTTCTTTGAAGAGACAGCCATGTCCTTGATGACCTTCTTCTCTGCTATTCGGACACTCCTTCGCATAAGGGCTGAAATTATTGTAACCAAGGCATCTGCCTTTCCTTCCATCCTTACATCCAAACTTCCCAATGAATTGATATTTAGGTAGGCCATCAGAAATTTTCGCTGCACCAGTCTGATAATATTCTCTACTTCAACTTCACCCTAGGTGAATTATGAGGAACCCATTGATCCTTTTGTCTTGTCCCAACTGTCTTCAGTGATTGCTCTTTCACTCTTGCTTGGGCATTGTTTTCACCTCAGCTCCGATACCATGTTAATTTTAGGTATGTTCTATGTTAGAGCAATTTATTTAAATTTTCACAGTTAACAATCATATCATAAACAGCAGATAGAACATAAAAATAAATTGTAGAAGACAATCCAGGACATGATGACACAAGATGTGGCGCTATCCAGGGACAAACCCCAATGTGGGGAAACCCTTGACCAATTCTTCTTTTATGTTCTCCAAAGTTCAGTAGAGAAAGAGAGAGAGAGAGATAGTACATTTACAACAAAAGTCAACACTTTGACTTATCTAGATCTGGCATAGATAATTTCGTATAATGATGAGATCAGTTAAAGAAATTTTGCTTCAACTACTTCTCCAAGGTGACTCCTTCACCTATCATCGTGCTACATCTAGTTGTCATGTTGTACCACTGCATACTGCACCATGTTGCACTAATCATGATTATCATCATGATGCCCATGTCCATGATCTTATTGATCATCATGATGCCCTTCATGTCCATGATCTTATCCATCATCATGCTGCCCTCATACATCAGCATGTAGTCTCATTGCCAATCATGCTACCCTTTACTTCATCATGTAGTCCCATTACTTATTATGGTCATATACATATATATGATGAGATCATTTTGATATCATGATCTTAGACACTAATCCTTGCCAAGGCTGACTCTTCTTGACTTGGCGATCATTGCTTCTTTCATCATGCTAAGGCTATTATGATCCTTGTCATCTTGAATGCCTCAGAGATACTTATTCATGAGAAGCTCTTGATCAACACTGAAACCTGCTTCATCATTGTGATTATGCCGAGACAGTGACATATACATAAGTAAGAGTGAGATGACACCCAACATAATTTTCATTATGCAATCTGAGTTATTGTGGATTATTACATCTAAACTTCCACAAGGATACCACCGAGATCTATATGCATAGATTGTAGCCACAGTAGTTCCTTCCTACGGTGCGGCTGCAATAGTTCCTTCCTGCGGCCTGATTACCCTTATCACTGTGGCTACCCCCAGCTTCCTCATTCACTACGGCTTCTGCAGCTACTTTGGTTATAAGTGAGTTTTGTCATACCTATATAGCGTATACATAAACCTATATAATTTATACTCAAACTTCACATGGAATGGTGTCAGGCGGAAAGAGTCGATAGTGCGGACACAACCAACCTCCCTAGGAGCCTAAGACTCTCTAGTGACAAACAAGACAAACAAGAGCAATCCTTCTCTAAACATGTATTTACTATATAAGAAATCAAGTGTTTAGATCCTACCTGTAGTCCAACGCTGTTGTAGCAGTCCAGCCTCGTTGATCCGGATGAGCTCCTCCTTCACTTCGAAACCTGCATTCACTAACAATCAAACGATTAAATAGCACTTGATAATCTCATAAAATAAAACATATTTAACACATAGACCAAGGAGTACATGAAACAACTCATAAATAACAAGTTATTGAGAAGAATGGACTCATTTGCATTAATAGGAAACAAAAGGAACAATTACAACCTGAGCCTTGGTGTTGTGCAAGTTCCTCCCAGGGTCCATCAAGAGTTCTCCTTTACTTTGACAAAGCTCACCCACTTCCAAATAGAACAAGCAAAGATGGCAATCTCTCCTCACAAGCTTCTAAATGGGAGTCCTAATTCGAGCAGCATCTACCCTTAGAAATGTTTAGCTTTCAACCTCTCCTCCTTCTGGCCCAATGCCTGTATTTATAGTGCTCTAGAGGAAGTTATTCAGGTCCACCATTAATGGGATAAGCC
This sequence comes from Pinus tabuliformis, assembly GCA_031772625.1. Taxonomy (NCBI): domain Eukaryota; kingdom Viridiplantae; phylum Streptophyta; class Pinopsida; order Pinales; family Pinaceae; genus Pinus; species Pinus tabuliformis. The sequence goes on along the minus strand of CM062820.1, from coordinate 634,007,675 downwards.
CCTCTTTGGATGGGATAGCTCCCTTATTGATGGGATAAGTTCCTCTTTGGTAGGGTTACATGAACCATCTGGAGGCGCTTCATACACGTCAAACATACTTCTAGAAGCCTCTAGAAATGACCACAAGTAACTTTTTTGGAGTGAAACTTGCGATTTTTGACCTTTGCAGGGGTACGCACCTGCCCCTTTACATACAGAGCGTACAAGTACGCAGCTTTTGTGAACATTAGGTGCGTACCCGCAGGTAAGGCCGAGAGAATCTGCGTACCCAGAGATAAACACATTTACAAAGACTTTCTCTCTTTCTTGAAGTTTGACATGGAGAGCAGAGGCATGAGACTTGCCCAGGAGGATAGCATGACTGTTGATGGAGCCATACTAACTGTAAATAGCCATGGTGACATTTTTTAGTGTAACAGATTGCCCCCTAAAGTGCGAAGCCTGTAGTAGATTAGGGTTTTGTATTATCTAGGAAGGGTGAAGCGCTTTATCATTTCAAGGATTATCTCGTGGAGAGCCTGGTCAGAACCTGCAATTTTCAACACAAAATACATGTATAAGATTATATCATCGCTGAGGTAGGCATTCCCATACTCAGATCAAAACTTTAACTAACAGACTAACTACTCTGATACAGGAATGATCTTGTAGTACATCATAATCATAGACTTTTGTAGACACAGTATGGGCGCAGCCATCTGTTTATGATTAGTCTACTAGATAATGAATACAAAACTCCCCGCAGCCTGGATGGTGGAAACTAGATCCAGGGTCTTCATTTCTACTTCCCGAATTGGTACGATTCTAACCATGCGAATAAATGAGTTGATGTCGAACATGGTAGAAACCACTTGATTACCAGTCGATGATGTAAACTGTTAACAAGTGTGAGAGAGACCACCAGTAATGTCAATGGTTCTCAAAGTACCTAGTACAATCCATGAGATGTGAATGAATGAGTTGATGTCGAACATTTCACGGAATCCTTCGATCGAAAGTCAATGATGTAAACTGACGTCAAAGGTGAGAAACCTGCCATTGATGCATGCAGACTTCAAGGTACTGACGATTTTTAAGTCATCTTTCTAGATAATGTGCTGATGCCGATAGAAAGCGGCCCATTGCAGGCAAGCCCACAACACGAAATCATTGTTCAAGTTGAAGAAATGTTGCTGTAAGGACTGACTCAGGGATGGTCAAATGGATGACAAGTATTTTGCAGATGAAAGTTTTGCTTGCAGACCTCTTGAACACATAACGACACAACAGATGGCTTGGTGACGAATGACTCAAAGTTAATCCCCGGAACCCGGCTGAAGACTTTCAAGGTGGTTTGATCAACTGTGAGGTAAAGGATTTCCCAACCCAGGTGAATGAAAAGTGTCGTGTCCAAGAGTGGTAATAAAGTTTCTTTTGAGACAAAAGATAACAAATAGGCTCATTCTTCTCTCTTTTCCCCCACCATTTCTGGAAAGTACCTCTTTATTTTTAACAAGCTTGAGGAGGATAACATATGCTTGATTATAGGCTCATCCTTCGGATGAGTCCAACCTAGTTTTGATTCGAACCCTAGGAAGGAGTTGTTCGTTCCTGTTTGTAATTGAACAGGTCCTTTACTGTGAAATTTTAACGAGCCCAGTATAGGAGAAACTCGGCGTTTTTCAATTTTAGAGAGTCTGAAAAACTTAAGAAGACTCCAGGTTGAACTTTTTCGTACATTTGTGTCCCCCAAGCCCGAAAAAGTATAAAATAATACTCGGGAGAACCACTTCATCTTGCGACCAAGGAGTACTTTCCGTATCGAGTTTGAAATGACAAAAACCCGGCAATCTTTTCCTGTTTTTACGGTCAGAAAAGAGCTATAAGGGGAGCGTCTTTTAATTCTGTTTTAACGAGTGCAAAAGAAACGCTCGGTGATCTTTTCATGTTTTAGGAGTCAGAAAAGGGCTTGAAAGATGACTCTGATGTTTTGGTTCATGAAAAATGATGATTTTACTCTAAAGTCCTTTTGTCCTCACTATCAAACGTCGAATTCCAAATGAAATAGATTCAGACAATAATTCAACCACTGCACTGTATTCTGCAATGTTGTTCGTCGTTTGACCGAGGCTCACCCCATGCATAGAAACTAACTCGTCAGAGGGCGAATAGATAACCCAAGCTGCGGAAGAGATATTCCGTGTACTACGACAAGCACCATCGGCAAATCCAATGTATGTTTGGAGAGGCGTCGACATCTGCAATATCAAGAGTAAAACCAAGATAAGCCAGAATAACGACGAAAAACACACTTTCTAAACTAAGCACACTATCTAAACTAACAAACATACTAGCTAGAAAGAAAACCTAACCTAACTAAAAATCTCCATACCCACCATTTAAGCATAATACCTCTTTAGGTAAAGTCCATTTCTGGGTTTACCCAAAGAGTCCCCATCAAAATCTACCAGCTCATAGGCCCCTTTTGCTAGCTTTCGCTTTACAATGTAGGGTCCATGCCACATAGGAACGAATTTTCCAGCACCTAGCTTATCGTTAGCTTGATCATATAATAGCACTAGGTCTCCCTCCGAAAAACTCCGAGGGGTCACATTTCTATCATACTGAGCTTTCATTCGCTTCGCGTGAGTCTCGATTGCCAATGCAGCGTCACGTCGAGTATCATCTAATTGAGCTAAGTATAATAAACGTTTCTCCTCTTCGGAAGTAGCTAGGAGTAATTCGACAGCCATTTGAAGTGATGGGATTTCGCATTCAATGGGTAACACGGCTTCCAAGCCATAAACTAGCTGGAAAGGAGTGAACCCTGTTGAAGTTTTCACTGAAGTTCGGTATGCCCATAGCGCTGAAAATAACATGTTGTGCCAATTCGACCAATGAATACCAATGATTCGTCGGATCATGATAACCAGAACTTTGTTGATAGACTCAACCAAACCGTTGGCTTGCGGATAATAAGGAGTAGAGCTATCGTGGTGCAAACCAAGCTGGCTTGTAAGCTCAGTCATCATGATGTTTCGAAAATGGCTCCCATGGTCAGTGATGATTGCTTGCGGGACACCAAACCTAGTTATAATGTGATTGAATACGAAAACTGCAGCTGTTTTGCCGCTTGCGTCGAATGTAGGCATCGCCTCGGCCCATTTAGTAAAATAATCAACCGCGAGGATGATATACGCATGCCCCCCGGCCGAGTGAGGGTTACAAGTAATAAAATCGATACCCCATTTGGCGAAAGGACCAACGGCAATTATAGGATGGAGAGGAGAAGGTGGTGCGCGCATCTTGTGATCAAACACTTGACAGTTGTGGCACTTCCGGACCGCAATGATACAATCTTTAAACATGGACGGCCAGAAATAGCCAGCGCGCAACACCTTCTGAGCTGTGGCATACCCAAACATATGACCGCCACATGCTCCAGAGTGACAATCATTCAACACCCTCTCAGCCTCTTCGTGAGTTAAACAACGTCGAAAAACTAAGTCTGCCCCCCGGCGATAAAATGTATCTCCAATAATCCTGTATTGCTGGGATTGAAACCGAATTTTTCGACGTTCCGACTTTGAAGCTTCAGGCCGAAAGGTTTGGGTTTGGAGATAGATGATTATATCCCCGTACCACGGATCTAAAGTACTGATAAGAAACAAAGATTCGTCCGCAATGGACTCCTCTACCACAGTTTCTGTGTCAGCACGCGGGAAATCACACATCAATTCCGCAAAAACTAAGGATTTCTTAGACTTGGACTTCTCAAACTCCAATTCGAACTCTTGCAAGATAACGATCCATTTAGAGTACTTGCCCCCTAGCAGTTGTTTTGTCAAAATGTAAATCATAGGGTTGCAATCCGAAATAACTGTAGTTTTACGGAGAAGAATGTAGTGACGAAAACGCTGGACAGCTTGAACGGCTACCAGGGCCAATTTCTCCACATGCGAATATTTTAGCTCAGTGGGGTTTAATGTCCCACTAAGATAATATATCACATGTTCCGCTCCGAATTCATCTTCTTGAACTAACACCATTCCAAGCTGCGAAGCTGCGAGGTATAAAAAGTAGTCCGGTTGTAGTTGGGAGGATGCAACAACGGTGCATGGGTCAACGCGTGTTTAAGTGCATCAAAAGATTGTTGGGCAATCTCGTCCCAAAAGAATTGAGCATTCGGTTTCAACAACCGTGTAAAACCTTTAGTGACCTCGGCGTAGTTTAGAATGAATCGGCGTAAAAAGTTTGCTTTCCCTTGCAAACTTTGGAGTTGGCGCAAACTCGAAGGAGGAGGCAATTTGATGATAGCTTCAACCTTCGAGGGATCGACGCAAATGCCGGCTTTTGAAACAACAAATCCCAGCAATCGACCCGTTTCTATACAGAATACACACTTGTGGGGATTCAACCGAATACGATAATGCCTACACTTCATAAAGATTGCTCGTAAGTGGACAAGGTGATCAGCTCAATGTAAAGAATGAGCAGGCAAATCATCGAGGTACGGTTGCACAAAGTGCTTGATGTCATGAAATGCGTAAGACATCGCCCGTTGAAAAGTGGCTCTGGCATTCTTAAGCCCAAAAGGTAATTTGCAGTAAGAAAATGTCCCCCATGGACAAATGAATGTCGTTTTTGGTTGATCGGCAGGTAGAATATTGATTTGATTATAGCCCGAAAAACCATCCATAAAGGAAAACATTTCACTTCCGGCACAATCATCAATAATTTGATCGATATAAGGCGTAGGATAGTTGTCTTTTGGACAAGCTCGATTTATATCCCTATAGTCGATACAGATTCTTATTGTTCCTTGTTTCTTGTTGACCGGAACAATATTCGATACCCAATCCGTTAACGGGATTGGATAAATGAAACCTGCTTTCAACAGCTTCTCGACTTCTGCTTTAATCGCAGCCGCTTTCCTAGGGTGAATCTGACTCAACCATTGCCGGACGGGTTTAGCGTCCGGGTAGGTCTTTATTTCATGAACAACAATAGTAGGATCGATTCCTGGCATTTCCTCATAAGACCAGGCAAACACATCGTGGAATTCTTGGAATAGGGCCTTGTAAGTTTGAATTTCATCTTTTGTACATGAGGCACCTATATGAATGTTTTCCTCAATTCCGGGCTTCACTGAAATGTCAATGGGAATAGTGCGAGAAATATTCCCTAAATTCAACTCTGAATCAGAATGTTTCGTTGGATTTTGAGCGTCTTTGACATATTCAGCGGTAAAAATAGATGAAAATTCATTTTCAAAAGCATCATCCTCAGGTAAAAACGAAGATTTATGATGGAGATCTTCCCATGGTAGATCGTCTACACTTAGGATTTCGCGAAGTTGCTCGTCAGATGACACAACTTCGGGAAACGCTATCCGTTCTGAGGTTGACGTGAAAAGTGATTCTTCACTGACCACATTCATTTGGTCGATTTGGGTTGAACGCGAGCTGGTAAAAGACATGACGGCTTCATAAGCAATTTCATATGGACTCAAAGGCATAGCATCACCGAATGAGTCTATCTCAGATTCAGATGGGACAATCCAAGGATCGTCGTAAATAATGGTGTCTGATGTAATCATATGAATTGATGCAAATGAAGGGTCTACGTTGATTGGAGGGAAAGGAAAAGTTCCCAGTAAACCAGAATCTTTAACTAAACCTACGCCAACGTCCTTAAAAGGGATTGTCGTCTTACCGACATGCTGAATAGTCTCTGAAGAGGCTGGGTCGGATGAAAAGTATGTCAGCTGATCAATTGTCACGATATTACCGTTATGTGGAAACTTTATTACTCTGAAGATCGATGAAACGACCGCTGTCATAGCATATGACCAACTTCGACCCAAAAGAAGGTTGTAGTCTAGAGGGGCATCAACCACCTCCACATCCAGACTAACGGTTTTACCTTCTACCCCTATAGGCAATTCCTGTAGAATACCAAACGGACGGAACCCACGGCCATCAAAGGCCTTAAGGATGGTCGGGGATTGGTTCAGCGAAGGAGAACCAAGCGATCTCCAACACTGAATCGACATAATACAAGTAGAAGCTCCCTCATCAATCACAGTCCGATGAATAGGCCTGTTTCTGACTATCACTGGAATCTGGAAAGCCATCTGATGGGGTAGACGCAGTGTACTATTTTCTAGATCGAAGATTATCAGATTCGGGTCCTGAACATCAACAGCTCCGATAGCCGACAAAAGTAATTTTCGCTGTGCTGGGCATGATTGCAGCACTTCTAAAGCCGACATTGCTGAGGGTGAAACAGCTAAGTCCTCAACAATGTTGTAATTCTGGGCCGCTCTCGCATGTGGATTGAAAGCAGACCTTCGAAGTACACCCTTGGTGGGCGGTTTGATTACTAAGTCCGGGTTAGGTTTTTCGATTTGTAGTGGATCGGAACCAGGAGCTGAGGTTGATGGATTAGAATGAGAAGATTCTGCTTCCTTACCATCAACAGGATTCTTACTACCATAATCTTGCGACCGAGTCGCAATCCTCACATGAGACATCATCAAAATGGGTTCTTCACTGGCAGTCAAGGAAGAACCTATCATCTTACTCTCCTGCTTTGGAAATGGATCTTTTAACACAGCAGGAGTGGGAGAACCTTTGACTATTTTCACAACCTCGTCCCGATGAGGGCAATCTCTTGTAAAATGATCCTCTTCACAAATAAGACAAGGATATCGAGGTTTGCGCTTTTCGTCATTGGTTTCCGACTTTTCTGTTTTCTCCTTCGGAGCCTTGTCTGCTTTAGCCTTCTTCTTTCCTTTCTTCTTTCCACCGTTTTTTGATTTGGCCGTGGATGACTCTACAGCGTGAATATCGGCGGAAAGTTCAGGAGAAGACTCTCCTGTCGGGGAATCAGGCAAGGTGATTATAGGAGTAGTAGAAATCTTGGAAGACTTCTTCTTGCTCTTTGTGTTCACCGTACCAATCATACCATCAGCGGCATGAGATCCCGAAGGAGCAGCAGCGATTTGATTCGATTTTGGAAGATCTGGAATCTTCTCGTGTAACGTACCTGACTGAGTATAAACTAAGTCAAGGTACTGCGCCTGAGCAATGACTTGCTCCTCAGTAACTACTCCGGCCTTAGCTACATCTTCAGTAATCTTCGGTAATAATGATTTAACAAACCATTCAACTAAGATTTGGTCCGGAATAAAAACTTTCACTAACCTTCTTCGACGTCTCCACTCATGAATGTGATCAGAAATATACGTGGACGTCGATTGTTTTAGTGAAGTTAATAATTTCGTGCCGTTATCGTATCTGACCGGCAACTGAAAGTGAGTTAAGAACGAGGTAGCTAACTGGCTGAAATTGTAAAAAGAGGCCCGTGGTAACTCAATGTACCACTTGGCCGCGAGACCAATGAGTGTACGCTGGAAAAGACGTAAGTGGATCGAATCATCCGAGATAGAATTTGAAGCACACCAGAGGTGGTAAGTCATCACATGATTGGACGGATCCTCTCCAGACTTACCTTTGAACTTGGGTATATCACTGGGCAACTTATTTGACATTGGCGGCCAGAACGGAAGATACTGAATTGGATCGTTCGTTAGGCGCGTCAAGTCTGGTAAATCCAAAGTTGCGATAAACGGTAATTGCCGGTTAGGATCTCTAAAACTCTGGGTCACAAGACCAGTCCCAGGAGGATGATATCCAGGATAACTAGGAACAGGAATCGCATTAGGGATATTATATCCTCCTGGAAAACCAGGATTAACCGGACCGTACTGGGGTTGTTGAGGTTGTTGATAAGTGTACTCAGGATACGGTTGATACTGGTAAACCGGCTGTTGGACAGCTTGCCCATGTTGGTACTGTCCCTGGTACGGTTGATGAACAAATTGAGGTTGAGTAGTGACAACCGTACTTATACCAGGCTGACCTATAGGCATCTGGACCGTGGTTTGAATCGTAGATCCAGACAAGAGTAAAGATGTCTGAGGAGTGGTTGCAGAGACAGTAGAAACCGGAGCTGTCGATACTCCAGAAGTAAGTGCGGCAGATGTTGCGGTAGTTGCAGCAGCCGTTTGAGATGGAGTACTAGGTGCAATTGGCGGCTGAGTAACTACCGAAGTTACAGAAGTTTGAACATTTGACTGGACAGGTTGCGGTTGCTGGGGTGGACCAGAAACTACGGGTTGTCCAGCTTGAGGTACCAACTGTATACTTGGCTGCAACACCTGTTGACCCTGTGATGGGTCCCACACTATCATTCCGGGGTATTGACCCGTAACAGGTTGAGAATACTGAGATCCGTAACCGGAATGAGGATAGGATTGATAACCGAAAGGTACAGTTCCCATACCTTGAGCATATGACTGACCTTGAGGTGGTTGATAACCTTGACTCGAGTATTGACCTTGAGGTTGATACCCTTGAGGTAAATACTGATACTGGGGTTGACCTTGACCTGGAGGTTGATACCCTTGAGGTTGATACCCTTGGGGTTGATACCCTTGAGGTAAATATTGATACTGAGGTTGACCTTGGGGTACATATTGAGGCTGGGGTTGACCTTGAGGCATGTATTGCACCATAGGTACATACTGACCTTGAGGCTGCCCTCCAGACACAATTTCTGTACCTTGAGGTTGCCCCCCAGGCGTTAATTGAGGCTGCCCCCCAGGCGGTAATTGACTACCTTGAGGTTGAGAAACGGGAACTGAACCTGACATCATGTAAATGTCTCCTACACCCAATGGTTTATTACCATTGTTTCCAGCTAATAACCCATGATCAATGGATTGAGGAGATGCCCCCGCAAAGGTACCAGAAAGTGATTGATACCCGGTAGGAATAGAAGGACCGCCGTGTAAGAAAGATTCAGGAGTTTGAGTAAACACGGACGACTGACCAGACATATTTACAAGAGTATAAATACCTCCAGGTGGAAAAGGAGTACGAGGTGTAGAAAAACCTATCCCTGAGTTCTCTAAATAATTGGTTAACGAAAGGTACCAAGTAGTACTTCTAGGAGGACTGTAAAAGATAGATTCACGCTCCCTGAGCTCAATAGTAAGTTGATCTTCAAGGTTAGAGACGCCTATTTCTTCCTCTGGAGCAAGTTCTTCAATAGCAATCAAACCAGTAGGAAGATTTTCGGTGATAACTCGTTCTACTCTTGGTGAATATGGAACACTAGAAGTCGGAGTAAAAGGTTCAGATATTTCAGGTTCTTCGCCTATATCACTAGTAGACGAAAAACTACCAGCAAGCTCAGAAACTGTAACAGCTTCGGGATTATAACCTGTCTCTAGACTTTGGTAATCTGGATGGACTACCAAGGAAGATTCTCCTTCTTCAGGTGAACCTACTCTACTGACCCGGGACGTCTTCAGGAGATCCACCCCGTGATCTACGAAGTTTCCACAACAAATCAGTTCCGGTAACAATCTCAGGTGACTTGCCCCGAAGTCTACGGGACTGTCTCGGTAATTCCGCCACAGCTAAAAACTTTTAACTACTACACACGAAAACAAAGTAAAATCTCAAATTAAACCACCTAAAGTCGCCTAAGAACCAAACAAATTTGAATCACACGCCTAAAGAATCTAGGGCATCAAACCAAGCACAAACAGTAGCCTTCCAGACCGAAAACGCTAGTTGGAGATGAAACCCAACATCGCCGGATTCAGTACAGAAGTGGCGGGTGGAACAGTTACCCCGGCAACCTGCTTAATGAATAGACCGGCACAAGTTCCTCCACTTTAACCGTCTCGAGTGAAGTGAACCCCCTGGAAAATCCAAGTGAGTCTAGCCGACGTCTGCTCCAGGTACAGTGGGATCTTCCCTCCACCGTCACCTCGGTAGAATCCTAAAGATAATGGTCTCTAAGGTTACCAACCGCAACAAATGCACCTGGGGGAACAGTCTACACTCCGACAGCACGCAAGGGCAGAGTATCAAGCTCAATCCCCTTGCCGGTTCCTTGACAATAATCCAAGGTTTACCGACAAGTGACCCCTGGCTCCTCGACAATGGTTAATCCGAGGTTCACGGTTTGTAATACGTGCGTGTCTGGCGTCGTTCCCAACGAGGGAGGATTGATCCCCTCACTGGTTCGGACACGAGCTCGTGCTTCTCCTTTAAGAGGAGCTTTCCCAGAGTACAAATGAGACAATTGGATTTATTCTATCACAAGATAAGCTACTTGTTTGGTTTTGTTGTCTTGGAGAGTTAATTACTCTCCTACTCCAAGACACTAGCCTGATCTAAATTGGTGTTTCAGAGCCCTAGTAAATAAAAGTTACTAAGTTGATTTTACTTTAAGCGTTAATTTTATGGTTTTTCTTAAAGACAAAAGGTAGCGGAAATGAAACCAATGGTGTGTAGACTCGACTCAAACCACTACAAAGATGCACCTAAGATGATTTACGCTACTTTTCTCTTTCAATGAAAACTCCTAACTAAGAGAGTTGGAAAATGCAAATTTTATAGAAAACAACTTTCTTAGTAAAGACAATCAAAGAAACAATTCTCTTTATCTTTCCAAGCATACAAACATGACCACTCCTTACGTGCACGAAAAATTCTTTTTCTTTCAAAATACCTCAAAGCTACTTGAAACAAAACTTTTCAAAGGAGATGTTTTTGTATTTTTTCTTATTTAATAAAGCATATAAATCTATTTTAACGAAAATCAATCTCAAAAGCTATAAAATCTATGAAAACTTGACTCACAAGCAAATCAAAAAGAAATTTACTCTAAAGCAAACCTAACGAGGCAAAAGCCTACAAAGATGATTCTAGGTTGTTTTACTTGACCACAATCAAGCCAAGGACCAGCTAATGCAGAATCAAAAGACTAGTCAAAACAAAACTCAAATCTTTTTGTTCTTTTTGTAAAATGGAATTCAATACTCAATCAACAAGCACTTCGAAATTTGCCAAAGAGACAACTCAAAGGTAAGTTGCTCTCACAGGTAGACTTTATGACAGGTCCGACTCCTAAGAAGGCTGACAAAACCAGAGAGATCTAAGGCTTGACAACTTCTACCGCCAAAGTCACTACAGGACCTACTCAAAAATCAAACCCTAGGGCTTAAACTTCTATGAAATCCACTAAAACACTCAATGCTATCGAAACAAGTTCAAGTGAAGATCTTTGACAAGAGACTAATGGATCTGGGCAGTAAAAACTAAGAAAAAAAAAATCTAAGAGGAAAAATGTAAAAGATGGAAATTTCTTAATTTTTAGCAAGGTACGCAGGCAACCTGTTAAGACAGGTGCGGGCCCGCTCTGTGCACACAGCAACAGTGCATACAGGTACGCACTGTGCAATACTCAGAGGGTGCGTACTACTGAAAAAACCAAGAAAAACTAAATTCAATCTAACCCTAAGCTAACCCACCCAAATACAAAGTCACAGAGCCAAAAACCAGAAAATAAATGACTTTTCTCAGATCAAAGTTGCATACAAAGGAAAAGACTTTCACATCAATGGATTCCCCAGCGGAGTCGCCATTTTGTCAGGCGGAAAGAGTCGATAGTGCGGACACAACCAACCTCCCTAGGAGCCTAAGACTCTCTAGTGACAAACAAGACAAACAAGAGCAATCCTTCTCTAAACATGCATTTACTATATAATAAATCAAGTGTTTAGATCCTACCTGTAGTCCAACGCTGTTGTAGCAGTCCAGCCTCGCTGATCCGGATGAGCTCCTCCTTCAATTCGAAACCTGCATTCACTAACAATCAAACGATTAAATAGCACTTGATAATCTCATAAAATAAAACATATTTAACACATAGACCAAGGAGTACATGAAACAACTCATAAATAACAAGTTATTGAGAAGAATGGACTCATTTGCATTAATAGGAAACAAAAGGAACAATTACAACCTGAGCCTTGGTGTTGTGCAAGTTCCTCCCAGGGTCCATCAAGAGTTCTCCTTTACTTTGACAAAGCTCACCCACTTCCAAATAGAACAAGCAAAGATGGCAATCTCTCCTCACAAGCTTCTAAATGGGAGTCCTAATTCCAGCAGCATCTACCCTTAGAAATGTTTAGCTTTCAACCTCTCCTCCTTCTAGCCCAATGCCTGTATTTATAGTGCTCTAGAGGAAGTTATTCAGGTCCACCATCAATGGGATAAGCCCCTCTTTGGATGGGATAGCTCCCTTATTGATGGGATAAGTTCCTCTTTGGTAGGGGTACATGAACCATGTGGAGGCGCTTCATACACGTCAAACATACTTCTAGAAGCCTCTAGAAATGACCACAAGTAACTTTTTTGGAGTGAAACTTGCGCTTTTTGACCTTTACAGGGGTACGCACCTGCCCCTTTACATACAGAGCGTACAAGTACGCAGCTTTTGTGAACATTAGGTGCGTACCCGCAGGTAAGGCCGAGAGAATCTGCGTACCCAGAGATAAACACATTTACAAAGAATTTCTCTCTTTCTTGAAGTTTGACATGGAGAGCAGAGGCATGAGACTTGCCCAGGAGGATAGCATGAATGTTGATGGAGCCATACTAACTATAAATAGCCATGGTGACATTTTTTAGTGTAACAAATGGCAGAGATGAGTGCAAGGTTTAGATGCGTGAACATGTCTTGTTGACTTGAGCCATTGACTGCGTTTAGATCTTCATAAGCCTGCGGCTCCTCTTCCATACTGGACTGCGGTTATGAAAGCATCTTCTTCATTGAATGTGTGGGATTTTGACAGTGGTACCATCGTTACCCTTACTACGTATTTATTACTAGAGTTCCAACATTCACCTTGTAGCTACTCTTTATTTTAGAGGCATCCAAGATCCCAAAGATGTCTGAATTGTATACGTATGAATGTCTCCATGACTGCGCATAGGTTGTCCATGAAAAACGTATAAGGTCTAACGTATAATGTTTTTGTTTGCATCCTCATAAGCCTTTGGATAGATCTTCATGACCTCTGTTGGATTAGGGCATCACATAACTATAATATAGGGCTGCATTTAATACCTTCTCCTCCAAGACTTGTAGGTCAGTGTATTACTCTTGGTGTCTCTCTCCTACTCCAAAAACCCAAGACATGGAGAGGAGGAGATCACCTCAAGAATGTATTGAAAATGACATAAAAACTCTTCTATTTATAAAAAAAATGTATAGGTTGAATAGACATGACGTTTGGGCTTCTTGAGCCTACATAAGTTGATGGTCAGCTTGATAATAATTCCATAATCAAAATAAATTCATATCTCCATAAATACTTATCAAAATCGGATGATCTTTAGATCAATCCTACACCTCTTGACGAGAGGGATCCAATAAAAATAGCAGCTGCCATAAATAAGTTGACCCACATGGAGTTTGGCCCTAGTTTACAATTTTAACACCCCTCCTGCACGTCCTTGTGTCATACCTTGGAGTGCCCAAAACTTGGCAATTATGTAGTGTACCCATCCTGATATGTAGTCCAGATCTTCCCTAAATACTTAATGAAAACATGCCTTGAGCCTCCCGTGAAGAAGTAAGATAAAAACCCTAATTTCAAGGTCAGTTCAACTATGACATTGGCAACTAGCACTGATGGTAGGTTGCATCATACTAGCCTTACACTGGCAGTGCGCTTTTTACTTGGATACTTGTGCAGATCCCTAAAAGGCAAGCTTTCCCAAAGAGGACAAGAAGCTTCATGTCTAGAGGCTTCCAGAACGACGAGCTGGAGGTTGTTCATTGTGGATGTGGTCAAATTCTCCCAATATTCTCCTTTGATCTTATCCCTATGAGCTTCCTCCTTGAGATGAGGGCCTTCCTCTATCTTTAGAGATATCCTAAATCCCTCTCCATACCTATATATTCATCCTCTCCCATTCCCAAATTTTTGGTCTCTGATTATTTGCACCCTTATGCTGAGATAGTGCCTACACGCTACTCATTTGGCTTAGAGAAGGAGTGCTTGGAGAGATTGAGCTTGGACTTGCACATTCATTCAAGATGGGATCATTAACATCAAGGCTTTGGTTGTATGTTTCCTCTTTCATCTCTTAATATATACAACTAATGGTTCATTTTCCATAAATTCTTGTTTCAACTCATCATTTATCTTAATGTTCCTTGATCTGTTAAGTGGATTACATTTGATTATGCTTGTTACAGTTGTATTATTTTTCATGTCTTTGATCTCTTGTGCAGGTATTCAAACATTGTGAGCAGTAGCGCTGAGCCTGAGGAGAAATTGATCAAGATATTCAACAAAGGAGTGTGTTATAGCATCAAAACGAGGTAGGTCTCCTTCCTCTTCTCTCATTTGAATTATAATTTAGGAAAGTGTCTCGTAGATTGTCACATTGGTTGCTAGTACCACTCATTGGACTAGAGGGATCATCTCTGTCCTAAGAGAGGATTTAACTAGACAACAAAATCACGACTCCACTAGGGAAGCTATAACCTTTGCATCCATTCCTTCGATTAGATTCTATGATGAGTTTGACCAACCGCCGATTTCTTGGCTTGTATGCCTCACTATAGATTTATGCAATCACTAGTTTTTTCTTGAGAGTGTTGAGCCTACTTTGGTTTTCAAGATTTTTTTTCCTTATTTTCCTTAGCCAACGTGTTTTATGCTCTGATAGAAGTGTTTCCAAGGCTGATTTTCAATTTATAGTTGTGTTGCTCTGCCTTTCATCGCCCTTTTTCCTTTATTAGGCACACTAATCCCATATAATAGAAGAAAATTAGGGTTTCTTCTTGTTTTCGGTGGTTTTCAACCTCTCTGATTGATTTTCCATTGTAATTACAGTGTGTTTGTCTTGATTTTCATCCTTGTGTGATTGCAATTGTCTCTTGGCTTTTGTTGATGTGTGTTTGAGGCTTGATTTCCTTCTAGGGTTTCTAGGTCTAGGTCACCCACCACTCATCATTTTTCTTGTCCGTGTCAGGTTGATTTCTTCCATTTAGGAGTCTTGCTGCAGTCAGGACACCATTTTCAATTTGCTTTCGGTTCATGTTTGTGGAGTTATTTTCATTAGCTTTGATTCATATTGGCACTTTGAAAATTTATTTTGTTCCATTGTCAAACATAGATTACAGTGGTTTTCTTTAGTAGATGTTGGCTTATATGGGCCTAACCCAGGTTCGTAAGAGTTATTTAGCCAAACAAATCCTGCAGCTACCGGCCCTTTCAGTAACAGCTCGCAGACTGAGGTCTCACCTGAGGCAGCAGTGGAGGGTGCTGGAAACAGGTTTATGCACTCCTGGGATGTCCTGATGTGGTCTGGATGGTTTGCGCACCATTCTGTGGCTTCGCACCACTCTACTCCGCTTAGATCCAGACCCAAGAAAATCCTTAATACTTATTAATGCACTGTTTATAGATTAGATCTACTTTTTATGGTCCTTAAGCAAACATTTACCAAAAATAGCTAGTTCGTGAACTCAGAAAAGATATAGATTCATAACATAAGCATACGTGCATAGATCAAATAGTTATATTAGCCAAATCCGCAATAATTTAGAATTAAAACAAAGTTTCAGAATCAACTTATCTTTATTCACTTTCTTCACCAATACATCCAAATATACCCTACGCACTCAGCTACAGGGGTCTGCGCACATAGCTGCGAACTCTACTAGGCCTTTGCGCACATAGTCGCAGAGCCTCTATCTATCTACCAACCCACTTGACTCGAACTTACAGATGCTTCAAGAATTCGTTCCTCAAAAACCCATTATAGTTCAGATCCAAAATTACATACCAAAAAACTACTTTCTACCCATAGAGCCTCGCTCTATTTATACCTTCCCATGGTCTATGGACCATGGCCAAGCCGACTTACTTCCTATTCTTCTATATTATTTCTTTGGCGGACAACCCTTTGACTCGATCTATTACAATTCGCACTCCGCATATTTCGAAATTTTTACAATATTGTTATCCTAATTTATAGGCTCTAAGCCCCAAAAACTGTTACGCAGGACCTCTGCCACCCAACAGGCACCCAACACAATCATCGTGACTCATCCTGAGTCACCCGTTGGTGTGGCGAGACGTGCTGCCTAGGCTCCGTGGTTCACCTCCCCGTGAGTGACGTCCTTCATTCTGTTGCTCCTTCTTCGTCTCCTGCAACGCTTCTTCTCATTCTTGCTTCGTGGTTTATACCAAGTCTCGCAACCGATAATGCTCATTCTGCTCTGCTCGGTTAACACAGAACACCCCCTCCTAGGATTTTAGCTCTAGTTGGGGTGCCGCATATGGGACCACCTCGTACCAACGGAGCCAATTTCTATGTTTGTATCTTCTCTTCACACTATCTGCTGCAACTTGTGTTGCAATTTTGCAAGACCATTACTGTTGTCTGCAAGATCCCAATCTTCAAGATACACTAGAGACGACTTGTTAACTGCAATTCCTCCAAGTGGCTCCGTATTCACAACTTTTCCTTTATCCTTTATGGTTCGTCGACCAGCCCATGGGTAAGGCGATGGCATCCAGACCAGTTCTGCTTCGTGTCTATAAACTTTCGGTACATCCCCTCTCATCGATGTTGAATTCTGCATGGTTCCCATAGCTGTCCACATCATATTCTTCAATAAACCCATCATCTTTAGCCATATCACAACATTCGGTCATACTCCTTGAGCGCAGATAATAAAGAGTTCCATAGCGACGGGAAAGCACAATAGCTTAAGGTTGTAAGAAGCGCGGCTTGTTCAGTGACAACCTCCTTGTGATTTATAAGTTTTTCGAAATTCAAATTCGGTGTCTCCCGTGTTTTCCAGTGTCGTTATATTGAGCCCGCGGTAGATTGTTCCAGATCCAGTTCGTACCTTGTCTCTTAATTTCCCACTGCCCGCTCCCTTTTGCCATAACTCAGACATCTTGTCATGAATATTGATAGCAACAGTCACCTCTCTTCTTGAAAATGCAACAGCGCATCCCTTCCCATGCAACCGTGACCCTTGTGACAGATCATAGCCATGCACACCCCAGTGGTCGCGCAACTTCCCCCCAGACTGCTTTATCATCCCACACTCTCCTTCAACTGGTTGGAGTGGTGAGACTATCCTTCGGTTGATTAGTTATGCCGTCGACCCACCCATGTAGAGCTTCAGGTGACTACCATTTACTCTTCCCGGGAAGGGGTCTCCATTGAGCTTCACAAGTTGGACCGTACCTCCTTGCGGTGCGGTTCCTGTGGTTAAGAAGTGGATTATGTCCTCAAAATGGCCATCCGCGACACGCACTGCACATGGTCGTGCATCTGGTAGTCTTTCCTCCAAGTTTTTGGGCTCTTCACCATTCTCAAATCGAGATAGGTGGTCTGGGCCTACGTTCAGACATCCATGCTTTACGAGGACTTCAAAGTCATATTCTTTAAATAATAACATCCATCGGCAAATGCGACCCCCCAACACAGGCTTATTCACTAGGTATTTTAGCACTGAGTGGTCAGTATACATCTTAAAGTGTCCTCCAAGCAGATAGTGGCAGTATTTCTAGAGCACGTATACCATTGCCAATCCTTCTCGCTCAGTAGTGGAGTAGTTCTTCTCAACTTTTGACAGTCTTCGACTTGCAAATGCGATCAGATGATCAATTCCCTCTACTCCTTCTTGAGTGAGTACCACGCCCAATGCGATACAAGACGCGTCAGCATGCACATGAAATTCGATGTCCCATTTCAGAAAGACCAATATAGGGGTTGATGCCATCTTTTCCTTAAGGGTTTCCAGGCTTCTCTTGCATTCCTCATTCTAGCAATAAGTAGCATCCTTCTTTAGTAACTGTTTCATTGGTGCCGTGATCTACGCATAGCTTTTTATGAACTTCCAATAGTACCCAATGTGTCCCATTGTGGTGCCCAGTTGTTTGACACTTCGCGGTGCTTGCAGATTGAGTATGACAACGATCTTCGCCAGATCGACCATCAGACCTTGCTTACAAACCATGTGGTCGAGGAAGTTCCCAAAGGGGATGAGGAAAGTAAAATTCTTTAGATTGAGCACAATCTGGTCCCACTGGCAAGTATCCATCATTAATCATAATCTCACAGTATCTTTCTTAACTATCCCAAAGACGGTTCAATTGTCAAGATATACCTCTAAGAACTTGTGTATAAATTTCTTGAATGCAGCTACGACAACGCGGGAGAATATCGTTGGCGCGTTCTTTAGTCCAAAGGGCATCACCGTATACTGAAAACATCCTCATTCAATGGTGAAAGTAGTCTTGCTTCTGTCCTCTGGCGCAATCTTGATCTGGTGGTAACCCAAGAATCCATTCGTGAAGGAGTAGGCATCTTGTCCTCCAACATTCTCCAGTACCTCGTCTGTAAATGGCGTTAGAAAGGGATCGTTGACACATGCATCATTGAGCTTTCTAAGATTGACACAGATGCGAATTTCACCCTTTTGTTTCTTCTCCTGCACAACCATAGGACTTACCCAGTCGGACTCTTCTACCAGTTCAATTATTACTGCTGCAAATATCTTATCCAACTCTTCGTAGACCTTCACTTTGTACTTTGGATTCAACCGGTAAGGTCGCTGCTTAACTAGCTTTGCATCTGGCTTCAGGGTTATCTTCATCATTCCCAAGTCACCGAGGATTCTCTTAACTCTGTAATTTTTGTAGGGAATAAGTCTTGATATTCTCGAAGCAACTTGACCACCTTTTCCACCATGGCATCGTCCCAATAGTCTCCCAGTGTTGCATACTTCGACTCTTCCTCTGTTCCAATGTTTACTTGTTTTTTTAGTGGTGCAGTGATATCTGGATCCTCAGTTGCTGGTCTGCACACCTCATGACTCCCCTTTTTTTTCTGGAATATTGATGTTTCTAGGGTCGTCCTCATAATCGTCTACTTACACTTTGTAACATTCCAGGGCCTAGCTCAACTGTCGCGACCAGTCTGGCTGCACAATTTCTTCTGGTTCTGATGGTATTTTGAAAATAGTGGCCTTTACCACCTACAACATGTCATCTACCGTATCCATCCATTGATCCTCAAAGAGGAAAGTTGAAAGGAACCCTTTGTACAAGATATCCCATTCGCCTGTGCCATGTCGGAGCTTTGTTTCAGTATACCAATTCCTTGGGATGATGTCCAGGGTATGATAAAATAAGTGTACCCACTCTTGTTGAGGCTCTTCACCATAAACTTGGACCCATCTGGTCAGGTGCATGTGCAGATCATCACATCCATCGTATTTCTCCATTATGTGTAGTTCTGGTTTCCCAAATCGTATCTACATCATGCACCTACAGTCGCGCCAATTCTCGAAGGTTCCTTCATGTGTGCCCCACTAATGCGCAAGTGTCGCGCACAACACCCATTTCAAAACATCGAACCGCTGGTGCGCTGGTACCGTGCTTTCAAATTTGATCAAGAATTCATCTACTACTGTTAGCCCATCATACATTGGTAGTTCGGGATCCTAATCTTTAACGCAACACAGTGATTTAGTCACCATATTGCAGTTTAACATGGTTACCCCATTCAGTCGGTTATGCCATCACTCATCTTCTCCATCTGAATCTTTGGTGCATGAGTCTGCATGCCCCGATGATATTCGTCCTTCTACCAGCAGATTGTCCCTCACTTGATGTCATGCAGTGATTTTTTAAATACAATCTAATTCATCATCACTTCCTTCATCACGCATGGGTTCAGTGTAGTGCAGTCCTTCAGCCGGGTCTAACGGAATGACTACGTAGAGCGACCTCTTCTCAAAGATCATTTTCCACTTCTTTAAATTAATAACTCCATTCATGTCAGTGGCCTAGTCTATTCCTAATAACACAGGGTAGGGGCTAATTTCATCCACAATTTCGATTACCTCGAAGTCTGTTCGGGTGCTTGCGCCTTCTATATCTACCGTAACCTCTTGCAGTCTTCCCATGGGCAAGATCTTCTGTTGATTCACCATCCTCCATTGAATAAGAGACCATTGCAGCATAGGCTTGCCCACGCGCTCCCACGTCTGTCTAGGTAGTACATTTGCATCTCAGCCCAAGTATAGAAAGATTTGATCCATCTCATAATCACCAATCTATGTTGTTAACCGCATTTCCTGCCTAGTTCGCGATGCATGTATTCCCAATTTTCGGATCACGTGATGTTCACTTGACCCTGCACACCTATTTATCAATTCTTGCAAGCCCTTAACCGCTATATTATTGCGAAGAAATTTCATGCATGTCTCTAAAAAGGTAGTCAGCATCAAGGGATCCCTTAGCTCTAATTGATCCCTACTACCTGATGTAGAGACTGCCGTGAAGCTCTCCCTAGCTTCCAGACCTGTCTCCTTGCGAATTCCTGCGTCCTCCTTGGTTGGTTCCCCCTTGTCTTCTCCTGTGACCATGCCACTTCTGAGCACCATATTTAGGTTGGGATCTTCTTCCCGTGGTTCGGACCTCATCATCTGGACGTTCTGTGTCGTCGTAGGTTGTGTTGCCCTTTTCTCATGAATCTGTGCTATCAGTGTGGCGAAATCTATTAGTTCATGATCAAATTGCTCACAGTAAGGGCATGATATTCTAGTCAGATTAGTACAGTCCCACTGTTATATACCTAGGGGGGATAATATGGGGTACCAAGGGAGGTACCCAAGGTAATAATGTAATAATGGGATGGGCCATAGTACTAAATAAGGTGGTTAACCCATATCATGTAAGGGACCACAAGTAGTTAATAATAATGTAATGGGCCCTTGGTATTAGTTGATGGGAACCATGGTAACGATCCATGGTATTGTATGTATGAGGCCTATATAGAGGTTAGAGACTCCAACTCGAATAGAGTGAAGGATTATTGTATGAACAGGCATATGGCTTGTGGAGTGTTCTCCTTCCTTAAGGAGTGAATGTATGGTGTTGCCCTACCTTAAGGGTTTGATATATAAAGAATCATTTCATATTATTTCTAGGTTTATTTGTATTATCTTACATTTTCATATCATATCTATAGTATTTCTGGGTTAGATATATAACAAGTGGTATCAGAGCACTTTCTTGGGCACAAGGGGAGATTTTTTTTTTAACTTTTTTGTAGGATTTCGGGGGCGGCGAGTTTGAAGATCAGATCTGTATTTTTTGGTGAAAGATCAGAAAAATCTAATTGTAGATCTGTATTCTTTTTGAAAAAATAGCCGATTTCAAAAAAAAATCGGTTGAATCGGAGTCCGGATGAAAGAGATATAGTTGATCTAAAAATCAGTGGGGTTGCAGACAATTTTTCAGGGCAGCGAGTTTGCGGCACAGATTTGGACATCCTGGTGCACGATCTGCAAAATCTAATTGTAGATCTAGATTTTTTGTGAAAAAACAATCAATTTCCAAAAAAAAAACAGTTGAATCGGAGTCCGGATGAGGGAGATATTGCTAATTTAAAATCAGCTCTTTTTGCAGAAATTTTGGTGATGGCGGGAGAGTTGCATCGCAAATCTGAAATTCCAAGTGTCTGAATCAAGATTTCTACCACATGGGCAGATGTAGAATGATTGTTCCATTTCCAAAAACAGGTCATAATAGGGATTCTGAGAAATATTGAATAAGCTGTGACAATTTCAAATTTTCGCCAAGTAAGTGATTTTTTTTCAAAACTCTCTTCATGGCTTCTGGCAAGGTTCTTTATTTTACAGGAAAAGATAGTGGTCCTACTATTGAAGAATACATAAAACAAAAGAAGTGGGTATGGAAAAACATATGGAAATGGTGGGCAGTGGAGGATTTTAGAGATGAGGCGGCCACATGGTGGGGATTACTTAACCAAACGAAGTGTTACAACCTGCCTGATGAAGCATTTGAAAAATTCATTTTAGACAGATGGTCTCATGCTAGAAAACAAGATAAGGAGAAACATATGGGGTTATTTCCTACTGGTATATCTTTATTGCAGGTTCATGGATTGATTCAGAAGGAGAAAATCGTTGTGTCTATAAATCATAGTTGCAAGCAAAATCTTATAAGTGTTAATTTGGCAATAAGATTGCAAGTTCCACCACAACACATTGAAACGTCACAGATTGATAATGAGGATGTTCAAGTGTATAAGGATTTGAAGATTTCTATGGATAAGCATGTGTTGCATGGTGATTTTTATGCTTCAGAGACAAATAATATGGATGTTGTTTTGGGATACCCGTGGATGGAATCAGTGGGTACTAAAATATTAATGTGCAGAAGAAATTCCTTAAGCTCTGGTATAAAAAGAAGAAAATTACATTACAGGATATTTCCATCAATAAACAGGTAGAGTCCACGGAGGTTGACGCAGAAGATGTTCCAGGGAATGACATATCAGATGATGAGCAGTTGATGGTTGACAATCAAACACAAACGGAGGCTGAAAAGGTAACAGGTGCTGACACATCTGATGAGGGTTCAGTGATTGAAGTCATATTGGAAAAGAAGACACCACAATGGGCACCACAACAGGGTGAATTAAAGAAAAAGACACCGTGGGTTAAAACTTCAACATATCATCACCCACATCACCCCGCAAGACAACAACCAACAAGATGGCAACCAATTAGCCACAAGGACAACAACCCCCGTATGACGGATAGCAAGGAGCGACGATCCACCTACTACACACAGAAGAGTTGCCACGGTCAACTTCCATCTCAAGCGAGCGAGGCACCAGCGAGATCGAGGGTTCACCTTTCTCTTGCATGGCTAGATGCACGTACATGGTACCAATGGACTACTCTTTTGAGTAGATCTTATTAGTTGTGTTCTTCCCATGTTTCGGGGACGAAACATGCTTAGAGGGGTGGAATGTTATATACCTAGGGGGAATAATATGGGGTACCAAGGGAGTACCCAAGGTAATAATGTAATAATGGGATGGGCCATAGCTATAAATAAGGTGGTTAACCCATATAATGTAAGGGACCATAAGTAGTTAATAATAATGTAATGGGCCCTTGGTATTAGTTGATGGTATGAGGGAACCATGGTAACAACCCATGGTATTTTATGTATGAGGCCTATATAGAGGCTAAAGACTCCAACTCGAATAGAGTGAAGGATTATTGTATGGATAGGCATATGGCTTGTGGAGTGTTCTCCTTCCTTAAGGAGTGAATGTATGGTGTTTCCCTACCTTAAGGGTTTGATATATAAAGAATCATTTCATATTATTTTTGGGTTTATTTGCATTATCTTACATTTTCATATCAGATATATAGTATTTCCGAGTTAGATCTATAACACCCACATGTAGTGACCTGGTCCTCCACAGTTGTAATAGATGAGCTGGTCGCGACCCCTTCCTAGCCCCATTCCTCCCCGTCATCGTCCACATCCTTGAAAACCACCGCATGCTATCATCATGGCTGGATCCTAACCTCACACTGCAATCTGCATTTTGTAGGCAGGTGACTGGTCCATCAATAGTTGACAACTACAGCAGTCTCGTTATTCGTTGCCCACCGACTTGCAAAAGTTGCAAAACAACCACTGGGGGGTTGTCTCATGTTTTGTAATAGATGATAACTGTCTGTGGCATGCTTCCCTCTCTCCTGACATATCACACACCAGAGTGTGGGTACCATGCTCAGCCCTGCCTGTGCCTTTGGTCGCAACGACGTTGGTCCCCCCGCTACCACATAGTTTGCGAAAATCAGATAGTGATGTTTATCATGGCACTGGCTCCAACACTTTATACACCATACTTCCTCCCGGGCTCCTGGGCGAGGTGCTTGTTCTTATTTTAACTTCTGCATTTCTAAACACAGATTTTGTATCTGTGCATGGATTTTTTGAACTCCCAACCCTAGATCATATATTAGGGTTTCGTACAATCTCATAGTGGTTTCTAATGCTTTGGCTTCGGTTGAGATCTTTTGTTATGATAGCGCCATCCTTAGATGTGGTGTCAATGACGCCACAAACCATGCGCAGTGCTACGCATCCATCAATGTCATGTTAGCCTCATGAATTGTGCTTTTTAACCTCTAATCCAGATCCCACGGGTTTCACTCGGTAGCATTGCTATCTCTTTGAACCCAATGACTGACTATGTCTCTGATTTTGGCCAACCAAATTCTTTTTTTAATTCAGTTTGGATCTCCACTGTCCCCACATTCAAGTTAGCGCTTGAGTACTTTATATACCATGTCAGTGCTCAGTCCTACAATGCGCTAACTAAAGTAGCCTTCTTGATGTTATCATCCGTAACTCCATGCACTGCCCATACACCCGCTACCACGAACCAAAATTTTTCTAGATCTTCGCTTCCTGCTCCTTTAAATACTGGTAGTTGCTTCGCACTCGTCATTCTTAACCTTTGGCTTGTGCATCGGTGTTCTTATAAACTCCTACTACTCCTGATCCAATCAATCTTCAAGCTCTTTCCTTGTAGGACTCTAGTATTCCGACATCAGACACCCCTTCGGCAGATCCTGGTCCCAGTAACGGAACCATTTGTTGACTTATATGGGCTTGACCTAGGTTCAGAAGATTTATTTAGCCAAACAAATCCCGCAGCTACCAGCTCTTTCAGCAACAGCGCGTGGAGCACGGACCGCGGACTCACCCGAGGTAGCAGGGGAGGGTGCTGGAACCAGGTTTTCACATCCTAGGGATGTCTTGATGTGGTCTGGAGGCTTCGCACACCATTCTGTCACTTCACACCACTCTGCTCCGTGTAGATTCAGACCCAGGAAAATCCTTAATACTTATTAATGCACTGTTTATAGATTAGATATACTTTTTATGGTCTTTAAGCAAACATTTACCAGAAATAACCAATTCCCGCACTCAAAAAATATATAGATTCATAAAATAAGGATATGAGCATAGATTATATAGTTATATCAACCATAAATTAGCTAGATCCGCAATAATTCAGAATTAACACAAAATTTCAGAATCAACTTATCTTTAGGCTTTCTTCACTAATACATCCATATCTACCCTGCGCACTCAGCTTTACGGTTCCACGCACACAGCTGCGGACTCTACTAGTTCTCTGCGCACACAGCTGCAGAGCCTATATCTATATACCAACCCTCTTGACTTGGACTTATAGATGCTTCAAGACTTCGTTCCTCAAAAACCCATTACAGTTCAGATCCAAAATTACATACCAAAAACTACTTTCTACCCATAGAGCCTCACTCTATCTATACCTTCCCATTGTCCACAGACCATGGGCATGCTGACTTACTTCCTATTATTCTATATTATTTCTTGGGCGGACAACGCTTTGACTCGATCTATTACATTTCATGCTCCACATATTTCAGATTTTTTGCAATATTTTTATCCTAATTTATAGGCTCTAAGCCCCAAAACTGTTACGCGGGACCTCCACTACCCAATAGTAGAACTGAATGTGAATGCTTGTTTTGATTGCATAGTTTTGAAAAGAAATGTGAAAGGACTTTCTCATTTAAGCAATTTTGAAACGATTTGTATTTGAACTCAAAAGTGAATGAAATTTCGATTTTAGTAGTTTTGGATTGAATTTTTCCCTTTACTTGTGCATTATTTTGCATGTTTTAATCAAAGTGAAAGGAAAGAACAAAAATATCGATGCATCTTAGTAAAAGAAGAGTGATTTTCATTTCTCATAGGATTCCATTTTGGCATTGAATTTGTTAGTGAAAGTGAAAGAGTAGTTTTCATTTTTACAAAATGCATTTTGAAAAGCTAGGAAGTTATGTTTTGATGCATTTTGCTTGATTGATGCGTTGTTTGGTTGTATATCTTCCCTCATTAGTTTAGCCTTCATCGAATGAAAATATTTCATTTTTCTCATTTAGTGGCATCATAGGAATTCACGTGACATCGTTGAGCCCTAAAATTGAAACCTAATTCAAGATAAACTTAAAATTTACCTCAATTAACCTAAGGAGCATTTGTAATCTAATGCAAATATCTAGAGGTCTAGGCTAGAGACATGTTCCAATTTTTTTAAACATAGCAGTTGTTGTTAACTCTTTGCATTGTATCTCGAGGGTGAAATTTTGTTCCTGTACGGAAGTATATCGAAGTTTCTCCAATACCTTCGGGTGTATAGGAGGCACTTCAGTATGGAAAGTACATGGGAATGCTCTCACCAAATGGTTATGCATTAAACAATGCTAAAACATACTTGTGCTCCTGTACCATCGAGTATATATTGGAATACCCCACTAGGTTGATATCCTTTAGCCACAGGTAACCGAGTCAGCTACCTTGTAAACGAGATACACCAAACACAACATTCAGGGAGATCGGCCATTGTATGTCAAGTACTTGGTTTCAGCTAAGGTGTATATAATGGTTCACGAATACTTGGTAAACTATGTTGCCTAGCATTACCCTTTTGATTTATTTGTTGTTTCATGTCATAAAATTAACTGCCAATGATAATATGTCAAACCCATGCAGTTTCTTCTTGGTCTCAAATTGAGTAATTCCTTATAAATTTTAATTTTAATCAACCCTCAATGAATCATCTCTTCTACTTCTCCTCCTAAGAGAAAGTCATCATGGTTGAACCATTCCATTCACCTCAAAAGTCCCCTTCATCGACTGATATTGAAGGGTCTTCATAAGGCGTTTGTCCTGAAATTTCACAGTCACTTGAAGCTCAAGGGTTTGAACTTGGAATTGTCCCAAGTATCCAATCCCTTGCTTCTTGTCCTCCACCTCGAGGCTCATCATCGTCTCAGGAGTCTGATCCAAAAACCCCTGAGAGTGTGAGGTTTGCTTTATGCCCTACAAATCCGCTTTTTGATCCATTTGTGATATATCCTCAAGATCCTTATAGTCCATACGATCGAAAAAGTTTTCTTTTGTAGTTATCTCCTCATCCATCTCGGATTCCTCCTCACCAACTGTTTCCACCTATGGCTTCAGAAGGTGAGATTCTAACCTCTTCTCAAGGTCCTCCAGAAGTCTCCACTACTCACACTCCTAGTGTTGATAATGATTTCGAATACGACTTTCCCTCGGTAGGATTTCCTTATAAAGGAAGAGTACCATCTCAACCACCTCCTGTGAACAGTGGCCCTATGCTTCCATGTGGTTGCATGACATTGGCTCAGCTAGTTTTAGGAACTCCCAATGCTTCTTCATTATACCAAAATCTAATTTGGTCATCAAAAGCTATGCCTACTTCTCATCCGTTTATTCCTAACATGACCTCTCATATCCTTGTGCAAACTGTCGTTACTTTAGTTCTGATTCAACTGACTATTCCAATGCAACCATTACCACCATTTCAAACTTCCATTCTGGGGAAACCGAAAATTTCGTTTTATACGTTTGTAAGTTCCTCAATTCCCCCCTCAAGCAGAAAGAATGTGCCGCTGCCCATTCACATTGTGGGGGGAAATCCAAATATACCTCTTGTCTCGAGTGGAACCCGTGTGATTGGATCACAACCTCACATGGTTGGCGTAAGTCAACCTATTAGTGTTATTCTTAATCATGTTGATTCATCTATTCCAGCTAGGGCAGGTAATATCCCGTATCAACAACCTTATTCAGCTCTAATACCCCTCCAACACTCTTATGTTCCATATGCTTCACAAGCACTGAAAATTACACCTTATATTCCACAAGTAGGTCCTCATGTGCAACCTGGTCAAAATCCTATTCCTGGTGCATATGGTCAAATCCCAATTAGAACTTATCAGTACTAACACAGAATTCCTTAAGGAACTATTCAACAACCTTTATTGTAGCAAGGGTAACCTTTGCAGCAGTAGGGGCAACCTTTACAACAGCAGGGGAAACCTTTTCACTAGTTTTAACAGCCTTTGCAACAGCAAACACAATTTGTACAAAACCCCAATCATCCCTTGTATCCGCAAGGTCAACCATTGCAGCAACAAGGTCAACCCTTGTAGCATTAAGCCCAACCTTTATATCAACAAGATCAAACCTTGCAAACACAAGGAAAACCCCTAAAGCAGCAAGTCCAATAGCTTTATTACCAGGGTCAGCAGTTGCAGCAACCTTACAATCCATATGCCGCGCACAATGTTTATCCACCTTATGGTTATCAATGGCCTATGGCAGGTTAATATCAACTCTACCCAGGGCAGAATCCACCTTATGATCAAGGTATCCCTCGGTGGGGGGGGAATCAAGCCCCTTATGGTAAAAATCCTCCACTTTAGCAGAAAAAAACTTACCAACAAGGTTGGAACCCAAGGACTGGGCCTTACCAAAGGCTTTATATGCTTTTTAACCCAAATTGTCATTCCTAGTGACGTTGGAACTGCCCAATGTCTTGAGGCTTACAAATGATATAATTATTCACTCAACTTATTGGCATCTAGTTCCCACTAAGATTCCTAGCGATTTCCCCAAATTCAAAGGAAAAGCTAAAGAGGAACCTCAGGCCCATGTGATAACATATCACTTATGGTGTTCCTCCAATTCCTACCAAGTTGCCTCGAGGTACCTATGCAGACTTCAATTCTTTGGCCTTGGCCTTCCTCACCCACTTCCAGTTACAGTTTTCTACAAAACTGGGACCCATTTTCTCACATCCCTGAAACAGGATACTGGGACCCATATCTCTGATCACACCCATGAATGGAGACGTCGGTGTCGCCTCATTAAGTTTGAAATCCCTGATGAGTTTTTGACCAAATGTTTCACCAAGTCATTCATAAATAAAATAGTTGCAGATATAGCAATGGGTGGTTGTGTTACCAAGGTTCAAGCTATTTCCCGTGCCCAGAATTTGGATTTGGTTTATTCCCAATCTATCATGTTGTATGAAATTTTTCCAGATGCTCCAAGGCCATCTTTGGATCAAGCATATTCGAAGTGTCCAGATGTACCACATGTTGATGGTATCAATGGATTAGTATCTCAAAATTCCACTAAAGCTTCTTCAAAGCAAAAATGTTTTTCAAATACTAGTTCTATCCATCCTTGAAAACCCCATCGAATCCTGGTAAAACCTCCAAGGTTAATGTCGTCTAGTCTATCATGGTAGGAAAATCCTCCAAAGGTAAGAAGAAGGGTAAAGGTAAAGTAAAATATGATACCCTGAAACAAGATCCTCCTAAACAATATGTTGATGATGCCTCCAAACATAAGTCGAAATATCCTTGCCTCATTTCTAAGGAACCTCATTACACCAAGGATTCTCTCCATTGTGAAAAAGTTAGTCATTTATTGAAAGGGACCCCCACTGTACTCAAAGAGCCATTTCCATATCAGTAGACTTAGTTGGTAGACCAACCACAATCTTATGCCTCTTCAGGTTCTCAGGTTTACATGATGAATGGCACAATGAATATCATTGTTGCCACCTGGTCAAAAGATTATCAAACTCCTCAAAATGAGATGATGGAAAAGGAAGCCAACGATGCACCTTCTACTTCCTCTCCACCTAGTTCTAGTCCTCTCTATATAGAGAGACCTAATAATGAGTGTGTCATTCGACTACCCCCCAAAGGTGTGCTTCGCAAGTCATCCTATAATATGAACACTAAAGCTACTCAAGATTACAATATTCTTGAATAATTAGCTCAAGCATCCTCGATGATGTGTTCTTTGGAAGTTCTCCAAACTTGTCCAATGCAACGGAAATCATTATTATCTGCTATAGGAGGCATCGATCCTGCCAATTCGAACTTGATTACTTTCGATCTAGAAAACCATTTTCCTTGTCTTGCTCATCAAATTGCATTTTTTATTCAAGTTATTATAAAAGGAAAGATGATTCATCAGAGTTTCATTGATGAAGGTGCTTCCACCTACATCATGTTTGTTTCACGTTGGAAAGCCATCAGCTTTTCACCTCTCAACCAGTCTCCAAACACCTTAGAAACCTTTGATTGCATAAGCTCTCGTCCTTATGGTATTCTCACAAGTTTGCCCATCACCTTGGAAGTGAAAATTGTCGAGTTAGAAGTAGAGGTCGTAGATGTGAATCTGAATTACAACCTTCTACTTGGGTGCAGTTGGACCCATGCCATGTTTTGTGTGGTTTCCTCTTTGTTTCGGGTGCTCTGTTTTCCTTGTGAGGGGAAGATTGTCACCATTGATCAATTGTCCTTTTTCTCTTCTGGTGCTTCAAATGGAAATGTCCCATATGTGGGAAATACCTATAATCCATATGAGAGCATGGGGGCAAGCCTTTTCAAAGATTCTGCTCTACTGGGAACTTTTTCACTCCCACCTCCACATGTCACCTCGATCAACATGATCTCTATCTCCAATGATCCATGATCATCCCCACTATAGATCAGGTTGATTATTTTGGTGATGTTATGCCTCTAAGTCCTTTAGAGAAAGCCTATCAATAAGTTGTCTTGGCTTCAATGGTTGCTTTAGAAAGTCACATTGTTCT
Source organism: Pinus tabuliformis (assembly GCA_031772625.1). Classification (NCBI taxonomy): domain Eukaryota; kingdom Viridiplantae; phylum Streptophyta; class Pinopsida; order Pinales; family Pinaceae; genus Pinus; species Pinus tabuliformis. The sequence goes on along the minus strand of CM062820.1, from coordinate 633,977,406 downwards.
CAATATGCACCTAGATACGTATTCGCAATCTCCTTCCCTTGTTTCATGGGATTCTCTGGATCCCTTCATCAAGATATTCCCCACTGACAAGAGTATCATCGAGGTTATGTCTCTTAACAAAACTCCTTGGAATGATGCCCATCATCATGCCTTGTTTCTTCCACGTCTTAGTGAGATTCTTTTGCGTCTTCAGGATTTTTTTTCTCATAACTTGATGCATCCACTTCAAACACCTATGTTGGTGCATCAAGTTTTTTCTGAAGGTAATATGGGGAATATTACTGCAACCATGTTGATCGACATTTCCATTAAACTTGGAATTGTCAACAACATTCACATTGGGGTTTCCTATTCTCCTGATAAATTTAGGATTTACACTGACCTTTTTAAAGAATTTTGTGATGTATTTGCTTGGTTGTATAAGGAAATGCCTAGTATTGATCCAGCTATAGTGGTGCATGAAATATGTATGTACCCTAATGCGAAGCCCATTCGTCAACGGCTCCATCCAATCCATCCCAGAAAGGCTGTTGCTATTAAGTGATAAGTTGAAAAACTTCTAAAGTTTGGTTTTATCTACCTTATCCCATTGACATACTAGGTTTCTAATATCGTTCATGTTACTAAAAAGCATGGAAGAATCTGATTTTGCATTGGTTAACATGATATCAATCATAGGAAAACTATCCCACTCATTTTATTGATAAAATCATTGATGAGTGTGCTGGGAGTGAGATTTCCTCTTTTATGGATGGTTTTTCTGGTTATAACTAGATTAACATTTCACGCTCTGATTAGCACAAGACTTCTTTCATCTATCCATGGGGGACTTTTTCTTATAAGAAGCTCCATTTCGGTCTCAAAAATTTTGGTTCTACCTTCTAGAGAGAAGTGTCATATGCCTTTAATGATATTGAACACATTGTTCAACCTTATCTAGAAAACTTACCAGCCCATCTTGCTAAGCGTCGTGCCCATCCAAACCACCTTTGAGCAATATTTCTGCGTTGTCGACACTATAATATTTCTCTCAATCCACATAAAAGTGTCTTCTGCATAGAATCTGGTCAGCTCTTGGGTTTTTTTGTGTCCCAAGAAGCCATTTGAATCGATCCTCTGAAAGTTGAAGCTTTTGTAAATTTACCCCCTCCTTCATCGTTGTACCAATTGTAGAGTTTGCAAGGGAAGGCCAATTTTCTTTGTTGCCCTATCCCTAATTACGCTGAGCTTACCAAGGGATTTACTCGCTTTATTAGGAAGGGGATCCCATTGATTTGGGATGAAATTTCCCATAAATATTTCGATGCTCTAAAGAAAACACTCATCAGTGCTCCTTTATTTTATCCCCCTGACTAGTGCCACGATTATTTCCTGTACTTGTTCGTAGCTGATAGTACCATTGCTATGGTGCTAGTCCAATATGATGACTATGGCAATGAATATGTGGTTTATTATTTGAGTCGAAATCTTATTGAAATAGAAAATCGATATGCTCATGTCAAGAAACTTGCCTTAGTAGCAGTCCATGTTGTTCAAAAATTTTGCCTTCATATTCTTCTACGGAGGACCACGGTGATTTCTAACTGTAACCCCATGACTTATATTCTGACTCATTAGTTGTTTGGGGGAAAATACTCTAAATCGATTGTTATCCTGTGTGAGTTTTATTTGGGTTTCCTTGGTGCCAAATCAAATAAGTCACTAGTTTTTGTTGAATTGATCTGTGCCCTTCCTTATGAAAACACCTCCACTTATTTTACTAAGCATATTCCTAATCAAAATTTGTTTCTCATCAACACTCTCGACCCGTGGTATGGGGATACCATTTTTTATATTTATACCAAAACATTCTGATCTGAGTTGTCTCGATCCAACCGATGCCATATTTGGCATCAGTATCAACGTTATTAGATTATTGGTGATACGTTGTACTGAGTCACAGTTAATTATGTTCTTCGCAGATGTCTAACACTTGAAGAGGATGAATGAGTCTTGAATGACTGCCACTCTAGGGCATGTGGTGGTCACATGTCAAGCTATGTCACTACTTAGAAGATCCTTTGTGCTGGTTATTTTTTGCCTTCTATCTTCAAATATTTCAATTTGGTAGTTCAGAAATTCCATGAATGTTAGATTTATAATTGCAAACAACGCACCCCACCAGCACCCTTACACCCAGTTGTTATTGCTGGTCCATTCGCTAAATTTGGAATAGATTTCATGACATGTACCCCTCGCTCGAGCGGGGGGCACGACTATATCATCGTCAATGTCGACTATTTTACTAAATGGGCCGAGGTGATGCCCACATATAATGTTGATGGTATCACTACTACTCAATTCCTATTTAACCATGTCATAGCCCATTTTGGGATCCCCAAGCCATTGTCACTGACCAAAGATCACATTTTCATCAGTACATTATGGCAAAGCTTACATTTTAGTTGGGTCTTCACCATGATATCTCAACTCCTTACTACCCATAGGTCATTAGCCAAGTTGAAGCGATTAATAAAGTCTTAATTACTATGCTTCAACGTACCATTAGGAGGCATAAAAAGGATTGGAATATCATGTTATTCCCATATCCTTGGGTTTACCAAACCTCAGCTAAGACAACCACTAGTTTAATTCATTCTAATTGGTATATGGTTTAGATGTGATACTCCCGATCGAGTGTGAGATTCCTTCATTAAAACTAGCTATCAAGCTACTCCCCAATACCTCACCTGAAGAGGAGTGGCTAATTTATCTTGAGAGGATTGATGAGACTCATCATATTGTTATGATGGTGATTGAAGCACAAAAAAATGAGTTAAATCTCATTAAGGTCAAACTATTTCTCCACATGTTTTCGCTGAAGGTGACTTGGTCTTGTTGTCTGACCAAGCCAACGATAAGATGGGAGTTGGGAAGTTCAAATTTATGTGGCATGGACCATACATCGTTCAACGTGTCTTGCAAAAAGGTTCCTATGAGTTGGTTGACTACGAAGGTAATGCATTAGCACAACCCCATAGCGGGCTTTATCTGAAAAGGTATTGTGTGTGAATTTCGTGTAATTACTTTTGTACATTAGTGTGTGAATTCGTGGGTGTGCATTTTTTTATTTTTGGTGTAATTTTTCTCTTTGCAGACATGTTTCCTCTGCTTACCTTTTGTTCCACTCAGTTCGCAGATGTCCTGAAACCATTATGTTGGTTTTGTTGATCATGCTTGTTGCAGCACACAAAACTTATCCTCCGCAACTTGGGCACTCTTCGCCCCTCATGGTGAGTTGATCAATTTAGAAGGTATTTGTCTAGGAAGAACATCTAATAATATTTCCAAGTACAATGTAGTTATTGAACTGTTATCAAAAGCAATTTCTCTCAGAATTAGAAATTTGGTTGTTAAGTTCGATTCACAGCTTGTGCTATAGTTAAATGGTCATTACTTAATAATAAATCCACAATTTTTGTGTATGTATATGCGTGTTTGATTATTGGAGAGACATTTTGATTATATCACATATCAACACATTCCAAGAAATTTGAATACATTAACAAATGCATTATAAAATTATGTTTTTGATAGACATTTGCATCATTTATAAAAAAACTGATCACATCATCATGATCCATGAACACATAAGTAGAAAATAGAAACATGCATATCTATCTCTCTCTCTCTCTCTCTCTCTCTATATATATATATATATATATATATATATATATATATATATATATATATAGAGAGAGAGAGAGAGAGAGAGAGAGAGAGAGAGAGAGAGAGAGAGAGAGAGATTCTGTCAAAGTTTGTTTATCAAAATCTAAAAAAATAAGTGTTTTGGGACACATGGCTTTCAGAGCCTACAATAGTGCTGAAAACACTACTAGGAAATGTTATTCACCCACATGATGCTCACCATAGCATGAAACTGCCTTGATCACTCAGCCCAATAACTAGAATATTCTCGCAGACACTCCTATTGTATGCCTCTAGTACCCCAGCGATACGTCATCTATAGTTTCATATTATGGAATGACCACGTAATCACTTCCATATTTCACTCCATCTCTACCATAGGATTTTTTCCTTCCTCGTATGGAGTATCCTCTATCTGACATGCTACTCGCCGTGCTATTGGCAACATGCTAGGAGGCCTTTTCGGTCCTACATCTGCAAAATCATCACAAGTAAACTCTCAGATACACTTCAAACAAACAAAAAATCATAAAACTTGAAAAATTCCAAGAAACAAGTTTTACCCGCATCGATCCACTGGGCACACGATGGTAGAGGAAGATCTAGATCTCCTCTGAATTTTGTGCTAGCATAGGCATATTCATCCCTGATAATTAGTTGTTACTGTAGCCAACCAATGAACAGCGAAGGGAAATGCATCCATTGACCTCCCCTTCCTCGAGGCATGATATCACTCTATCTGAGCAACCCCGGATCTTGTGGAGCTGGACCATCCACCTCTACCCACTAGTATCGAAATAGCGGCACACGCTCCAAAAAGAAAGTGGCCAAAATCAATCCAAAGCCAAATTGCTTCAAGTTTCCCAACTTGCCTTTGGTCAGCTGTCTCTTCATGTTGACTAGCAGTCCCTCGCACCAGTTGAATACTGTCGGAGCAAGATAAGCCACTGCGTATTGGAATTGTGATTTCGTTGCCTCATGAAACTCCTGTGCCCCAGCTATATGGGCCATGATGTGTAGAATCATCCTCAAGGGAAGATTGTCAATGGTTTCTATCTTCACCTTCCCACTCATAGTTGTATCTTCAACAGGGCAATGCCTTCTGATCAAGGTATTAGTGCTCTCACCTCCAATATGGGCTCCAAAGAGTTGGACCCTCTCCCCTATTCTGGAAACTCCAATGATGAAGTAGATATCAACTACTTCCAGCTCTAGTTCTTGATATCCAATGATGATGATCTGTCGATTGAGATGCCATAGTCTGATTAGATAATGTAACAACTCACTTTGAGCTTTGAGTCCTGGGGTTCAAAATAACTTCAGCAAATCATAGTCCCTCAAATCATTGGCACATTAAATTCTTTGGGAAACTTATTGATCTTCTACCTCATGGCCTCTTCCCATCCATTCGATGACCATGTTTGTCGAAATCTCCTGCAAACAAGCCATAAACATCATTTAGATGTCTTTCCATGGATCAAAATCTCTAAAAATCGATAAAGGAAGAGGATTTTTTATTCTATTTTCCACTTTGCATCCAACGCAACTATCATAATTATTTTAGCGATGGTAGTGCGAGAGCCTTTTGGGCTCAACGGCGATCATTGCAGATTTGATGAGCAGACTCACGCTGGTTGCCCCTGATTTTAAAAATGAAAACCATCCCCTTAACCAACTAAAATTCCTATGAAATGGCATGAAATAAGTATGAAAAGCAAGAGAAAGGGAACATCTCTTACCTTCAACTTACGGTTTGTAAAATGGTGCCTTGGATCTCCCACACTGCTTGCCTGAAGAATCAAGGAAAATGGGGTAGAATGCACTCTCCAATTTACTCCAAGTGAAATGGTAAATTTTTTTTTACTTTTGGTCTATTTATAAGTTTTAAACACATTTTTGCTAATATTTTGTTATTTTTCTCGATATCAGTGATGTGTGGTTGTCATTGTGTAGCTATAAAATCTTTTTAGTGGTTACAATGATCATTTTTTACTAATTCAAAGAGTTTTTATTTTATCTCTTTTTCGGACTCATGAAAAAATAAATGAAAAAGGAACCCCCCTAGAGTAATATTTAAGCTCTTTTTTGACTCTTGAAATATGAAAAGATCGCCAAGTACTTGTCTTTTCAAACTTGTTAAATTGAATGAATTGATGTCATCTCAGTATACATTTACCCCATTTTTGAGCTGAGATTGACTATTTACGAAAAAGGTACACCTTGGTCGACATGGTGAAGAGGTTCTCTTGAATATTGTTTTCGACCTTTTTAGGTTTGAGAGACAAATTATGAAAAGGGACATGACAGAGTTTTTTTTTCCATCTCTTTTGAAAACTCTCTAAATATGAAAAATATGTCGAGGTTTTCTTCCGTTGGACTCGTAAAGATTAAATGATGAAAGTTTTGTCACCATGATGAGACTAAGTTTCTCCTTCCTAGGGCTCGTAAAACTTACTAGGATGGCTTCATTCGAAGAATGAACTTATACAAAAAGCATATGCTATCCCATTCAATCTTGTGATTAAAAATAATTGGGGTACTCTCTAGAAATAGTGGAGGAAAATGAAAGTAAAACATCTCTTGTATAGGCAGCATGCTGCTCTTGAACATGACACTCATCTATTTCTCGTGTCGGGTTTGGGATATCCTCACTCAGTCACTTGTCCTTCTGGGTTGGGGTGATCCATTTTTCCTCTCATCTGACTATTTTACTTCATTATCATGACCCTTGGTCCTCTGTTGAATCAAATTCTACGACACTCCAGAGTTATGTGGTCGATATGTTCAAGAGAAGCCCTATCTGCATTTTACTTCCTATACATTGTCTGACCTTTTTCCATAGTCTTGGATCATACTCATTTATTCCACTTTATTCCTTGTTTCATTTCGATGATGGGGGAATCACTATGGCCCTCCTTCGATGGGTCACTTCGTGTCAAATTTAGCTCATTATATAGGAAGATGACTTAGAGACCCCCTTTTAGTGCCTTAGAGCTTGTATGTCTTAATGGAAAGTTGTTTGCATCCGATGATAGGTTTTCATAATTGACCTTCAATCAGATGATTCCATGAGTGTTCGACTTCAACTTCATTTTCACATTCATAGATTGTACTATTGTACCTTGAGAGCCATTGTCACTACTGGTGGTTTCTCTCGTACCTAAACAGTCCACATCATTGGCCATAATCAAGTGGTCTTCTAGCTTTTTTGACTTCAACACATTCATTTGCATGTTAGAATTCATAATTTTGATCGGGTTGGAATGGAGTGCAAGACCCTAATTTTTATCTATTATAACTCTACTTGCATGGAGTTATGTATTGTTCATGATTGTACACATGTTTCTTCTATACAGATGGTTGCCACCATATCATGAGACCTGTTAGCCTTGTGGGCAAACGATCAAAAAATTGATCCAAGTATGCCCTCTAAAGTCTCCGTAATCCAGCGTAATCATGCCAAAGGATCCGAATTTGCTCTTAAAATCTTCAAAATCTTCACTAAGATCATCCAAGGAGTAAAACCATCACATGCCGAGAACCCTTGGAAGGGAAAAAATGCACTATCGGGAGGCTAAAACACTTCAAAAACCATGAAAAATTATTGTTGCAGGCTTAAGACCCAAGAATGCACAGCTATCGTTAGATCTGGCTAATCAACGACCCTGATCTAAGCGTCTAAATCACAAATCGACGGTCGTAGGCAGTGGAATCGATGTTGGACACCGCCGATCAGCGATTGTTGATGATCGGATCAGCGGGTTGCATCGATGAGTGGAAAATCGCATATCAGCCAGGTAAAGGGGACAGTCTAAGGGCGGACGTGAGACACCATCGATCAGCGATCATCGATGATCGGATCGGCGGTCGCATCAACGGGGAGCACATCTTATGACAGGCCCAAAGATGCATTGCACTATATAATGGAGCCCGAGAGACATATTGCTAGGAAACAAGAACCTGGAAAGGGAAAGAGAAGGGCCACAACATGTTGTAGCCCGAATGAAATAAGATTATGGAGAATCAACCGCACAGATAGCGCAACAGCCATCCTAACAAACATTATGGGGCAACTCTAGCATGAGAGAGCTCTTAGACATCACAGTAAGCTGCCCAAAATATCTGAATGTGGTTAGTCTTCTGTCAGAAGAAAAAACCACTGAGCCACGCTTGCCTTCAGGGAATCAAAGCAGTTAACAACGTAGATCTAATAGCTTAAGACTCCGAGCCTTCTAGAGAGCTCAGGAGCATTGTAGAGGGCCTATAAAAGGCAGAAAACTAAATGTAATAGGGGTTCAACTTTTGGAGATTATTCCTCCTCTGTTCAATCAAGCTTCTCATCTTCATTCTAGCAATATAAGATTATTTTGCCATTATATGTTCAATGCCCATGCTCTTTGTTGTTCTATGTTTACAATTGAATAGTTTGTTCGGGTTTTCTTTGTGTTTAAGGCCAGATAACTTTCATCTTATCTCTGCTTTGGTATATTAGATTTGCAAGCTTATTTGCTGCCTGTAGCTAGCCATTTATATGTGTTATTATATGTGCATCTACCAGTATAGTCAGTAAGCTCATTTTCTTCCTGTAGCTAGCCATTCATATATGTTCATGTATGAAATCTATTGGTACTATCAGTATTCTCCATCTATCCATTAAATCTACAAACTATTGAGCATTAATGGTCTAAATCCTTATGTTGTTGAGTGTGTTCATGCATGTCTTGAGTGAGAATAGAGCTGAAATGGTTATCTGACTTGATACAAACCATCATCCATTCCAATAGTTCTGAGAACAATATTGAAGATTATATGTTACCAGGCATCTCTGAGCTGTAACCTAGGAGAGTCTCCTGGAGTGCTAACATAATTGGCGTCGTTGTCAGGGAGAGGAAATTGAAGCTTAGCTTCCCTAGGAGACGACACAGACCCAGATTTTATGATGGACAAAGTCTGGGCACTTTTTGGTTGTAATCATCCATATTGTGACTCTACTGAAGGACGAACCTCTTGGCAAATCCTATTCATAGTTCTGGCTCAGTTTGTGAGACATACTCGGAGAAATCCTTAGAAGCCACAAGCTGATCCAGTACCTGACCCTGAAATAATCATCAAAGAAATAAAGGCTTTGCAGAAAGGAGCATCAGGTTTAGGTAAACCTAAATAATCTTCTATATCTCTTCAAGAAATGCCTATAATAGAACAAATACATGTTGAGATTATAGCTTCTAATACTAGCAGTGAAGATAATATCTTAGAGATTCATAAAGCTCCTTATTCTTTAGGTTCTCCTTTTGTGTTAAGCCCAAATGAAACCTCACCTCCTATCCATCATACTCATTTAGTCTTATCAGTCACTCCTCAGCCCTCTATCATTCAGACTGCTAGTACTCTTTTCGCTACCATAGCTATGGAAGGTCCACGAGCACCTACCAAAATGGAAAGAATCATAGCTACTGGGTATGGACCTCTAGTACTTCCCACTCCTTTGAATGCCATGCCTACTGGAGATTATCAAAAGTATACGCCTAAGTTCACTGGGATTGAAGGTATTTCAACTGAAGAACATCTTGAATCATTCTATAGCTATGTTGATAACCTTGACATTAGTGAAGATGATATCTGGATGAGAATCTTTGTCCAAAGCCTAGATGGAGAGGCTAGAAAATGGTTCAGGGAACTAACTGTGGAGCGATAAAAAGGTGTCTTTTTAACTCCTAATTACCTTCACATTAATTATCAACCCATGGACGAATTTTTATTTCAAGAGTGTACTCAGTTTGAGGCGGCTATTTACTCAAGAGTAATGTTTTGTAGTATAGTGCTTAAAATGCAAAAGTAAATGAAAGCTTGAAACAAAATCTAATTGGAACAGCAAGAAACTGAAATGTTCTAAACTAAATCATTCACTCAAACAACCATCAATCGAGGATACAGTAGCAATAACTCATTCCTCTGGATATTGATGCAATTGAAATCAAACCGGAACAAGACAATCAATATGGGAACGAGGAAGCAACAAAAATTAACAACAAAGTAAATGGGTAGCAAACTGTAATTAAAGGAATCTGAACAACAAACTCTAATTAATGGAAATCAACAACAAAATACCTTGAAGCCTAAATCATTCATTCATAGAAATAAGCAATGTATCAGTCAAGGGTTCGACAGCAATAGCCCATCCCTTTGGAAACTGATGGAAAGGAAATTAGAGCATGGACCACGGGTCTAGGAGCTAGGCAGTAAATGCCAAGGCTCACTACAGCCACATATCGTCTCTCACACCAAAATAAAGATAATGCGAATAACAGGAAATGGAACAACAGATTAAATATGAATGTACAACAATCCAAATCAAGCACGAAACACACTTATCATTAAAAGGGACAGTAATCTGAGCTTCGATACAATATGCATGAATCACAGCTATAAAGTAACAGCAAGTGTAATGGAACAACAATCCCGAATAAACAACAGTCACAATTTAAGAATACATCATACATTTGTACCGATTTAGGAACATACAACGCGGTTAATCTATAATCGAATGTTAATCTGTAAGGAACAACAATGTTATATCAATTATCAAAAGGAACAAAAATGCGATACAAAGTTAAAATGATAACATAGCATTCCTGTTGCAGATAACGATAGTATCCAATCAAGTATATCTAATAGTGCTGATATGTAAAATAGTAAAGTGCGTCAGATTACTGAACAGAGTAAAAGAAATAGATCAAACCACACATGAAGCATAAATATATAATACAGCAGCAGCATACTCCACCAGAGGCTAGGCCCTTAGCCGCCAGCGGATGCTGCTGGGTTACTTCAGGATCAAAGATGGAATGGAAACTAGATTTATATTAAAATATCAAAGCAGAGTTACAGTGGATTACAACAAGAAATCTCTCAATCTCTCAGCCATTATCCATTCTCTCTGCCACCCTCAATTCTGAATCTCTAATTCATCCTCAATTCCATCATTCGAATCCCCTCCCATCTCTAATCTCTGTTTTCATTTAAATAGAGAGACCAGAGAGTAGTTACAATAGAGATAACTACAACATGATTTCTATTACAAAATTGGATTGTTTCCAACCAATTGATAAACAAGAAGATATATTTCCATCCAGCTTTCAACAAGAGCAAGACGAATTTGGCTTTGCAGCTGAGATTTGGAGGACGACCGCAACAACAAATTTGAGAAAATCGTGCTCAAAGAACCCTGTGTTTCTCTCAGTACAAGCCGAATTTGGGCAAATGTTCTTTGCAAAAGTTAATTGGGTCCGTTCTGGACAAAACCCATGTTCCGAATTTTCCAGATTTTGCTTCATTAGCTCAGAATCTCAACCGCAAAACCATCACTTCTTATTCCAGCGAATTTCTGAGTTGGCACTTTTAATGATCAAATCTTCAATCTGGAAATTATCTTGGAGGCTAAAAATGGTGAATAATGTTACAACTGATTTATTAAAACTATCATTGATAAAATTATGCATAATCATCAATTTATTAGAAATAAATAAGAATAAATAATATTCATTCATAGAAGCATAAATCATCATAAAATGGATTTATATAATAAATGATAATAAATGACATGATGAAGAATAGTAGAAATGGGTGGAAAAAGTGTTCAAAAGTGATAATAATAATGGCATATTAATGGCCCAACATACCCCCACACTCAATATGTTGCATGTACTCATGCAACGAAAACTGAATATATTGCATGTCCTCATGCAACCCAAAGACAAAAACCCATGTGTTAACCAAGCAATAAAAAATATGTTCATCTCAGCTCATGAAATGGATAGAACAAATGAATTCTTTCTTAATTAATGAATATTCACTTTTAGTAATCTTGATGAAGGCATAACAATTTTTACATTGACATTCAACTATATGTATATATGAAGTTGCAACAAAATATGATATAAGTAACAGCAAACTTCATTAACCATTTTCTCAAAAACTACAAACCAGCTTTTGTTGAAATTTGGCAAGTAAATTTATAATATATGAATTCCTTTATGATCCAAAAAATCAGACTGTTTTGATGCACTGATCATGAGATATAAATAAAATGGCTATAGGTGAGAGTGCATGATTTCCAAAATTTTATGAACCAATTTATCTTGAAATTATCTAGGTATGTGTATTTTAATAGTATGTCTGTGTTTCCTAGAGATCACAAGAATTGAGTTCATAGTTTTAAAAATATTATGGAAATCAATTTCTACACTGAAATTGTATGCCTTAAATGAGAAAGAAAATAGAAAACATCCATCATGCGTAGCAATTCCTCCCCCTCTATGAAAATTAGCATGCCCTCATGCGATGCTAGAAAACAAATAGAGGTGGTTGCTACCAGCTGTTGAATTCTATGCTTGGTTTAAAACAACATGGAAGAAGGGAGGTGTTGAGAAGGAATAAGAATAGAAATGGATGATAAAGAATATGAATAACATGGTTATAAGAAAGAAATGAATGAAAGCAACACTCCTCCAAACTGAAAGATGATATTTCGTTGAAAAATGGGAAGTGGTACAGATGTGGAGTGAAGGATGATAAATAATGCTCAAAATGGATTTTTATGAAATTCTCCTAAATTTGTAATAAATCATAAAATTATGCTATTTTACCTCAAGTTGTACCTCCAAAAAGAAAAATGTGGAATGGCATATATCGACTGGCATTTGTTGAAGCTAGTGTAGGCAGAGTTGGCACTGAAAGTGATGCAAAAGGTGGAATCCAAGCAAGCACATCATGTCTGAAGAATTGTTCGTATTCGCGAGTTGCTTGAGCCTCTTCTATTGGTTGCAATAGTGTGGTCATGTTGCGAATAGAGTTTTCCCCCATACTTGTTGTTCTCCTGTAAACAAATCACTATTTTGCATACAATGTTCTTGAATCCATAGTGTAAGCAATAGATAAGATGCATGCAAAAATTCCAATCAGAAAAACTTATGTATACATGCAATACTAATATTTTGGAAAATCAACAAGTGATGGCAGAGTGCAGTAATCATATCGCATGCAATCCCATAATGCATACATTCCCCCCTCCAATTGGAAAAGGAATTCCATGACCATAAAGCATATGAAAGGTGTTATGCTGATGGCAAGGCAAGGGAATGAACAATACAGCAATAGAGTACACATATCAATGATAGGACAATGAGAGTGATGGTTATAATGAGAGCAGAGTGTGTAAAGATAGTTATCAATAAGAGATAGGACGCTTTGAATTGATGATAAGTGATGAAAAAGAGAAAAAGAACAACAATATGCCAAAAAGATGCTTTACTGATAGTATGCTAGCTGAAAATAATGTGATTGATCATAAAACAATTTCTCATGCATAAAGGTTCAAAACAGGGAGAAAGTTAAGGAAATAGCTTCTCTGATAAAAAGAAAAAAATAAGAAAAGGGTATTTTAATAATAATTGATGATAAGATATAACTTCAATACCATAAGCAGAGCCACTGCTGCCAGCAGGCGTCCATAGCCTCGGCAGGGTTGCTTTTTAACCCATATGAGCCAGGATCCTCAATTTATAAATGGAGAGTTACAGTGTTGTTCTACAGAAGTGATCAGTGTGCTGGCATGGTAACCAGATAACCACACTGCCATTCACTGGGATGTAGCGAAAGTGATCAGGCCGGCTCATGATGAGTCCGCCTGTTCCAAGGATAATTTGGCTATACAATGGATCATAACCCTGATGTGGTGGCCATAATGGGAATGTCACTTTCTTACAACCTTATGAACATGGTAGGCTGGCTCGTAATGAGACCCCCTATGCTCCATCTGTGAACAAAATTTTGTTGTTTTTACACATTTTTATGATAAAAAGAGGGACGCTCAGTACTCCTTAAGAGCAGGGATGGTGGAAGAAGTTGAACATGTCAATAGAAAAAAAAATATACCCATAATCTCATTTATTACAGACAGAGAAGATTATAACTAGGGAGGATGGAACTAGCATGGTATTAAGATGATCAATCAGTATCATGTACAGCAGAAAACAATGCAGTAAAGTAATATATAAATAATTGTGTCCCTTTTGAAAAAAATCTATCATCAAGGAGTTTTCCTGTTAAAGATCATAACGTGAATGATATTAACTCACTTCAAAAGAATCCATAATTCTTGTCCTCATAAAAGTAGTGTACTTCATGCCATAAAATGGAGTCTGTAAAATGTGGTTGAGATGAATTAGGAATAATCCCACAAGAGGAAGGAAGGGTTGCTCTCGAAAATATTCCCAAAAAGTTGTTTTTTTGAAGGAACATCAAAAACACTCAAAAAGAAAGTGGTGTTCTGTGTAGGGAACAACAAAGAAAATGCATGTGAAAAAGTGTTGTTCCTTAAGAGGAACAAAAAAATGCGAAAATGTTGTTCCTTTGAAAAGGAACAACAAAAATGTGAAATTGTTGTTCCTTCGGAAATGAACAACAAAAATGTGAAAGTGCAGAAGTGTTGTTCCATTCGGAAAGGAACAGAAAAATGTAAAAGTGCAGAAATGTTGTTCCATTCAGAAAGGAACAACAAAAAGTGAAAGTGCAGAAGTGTTGTTCCATTCAAAAAGGAACAACAAAAAGTGAAAGTGCAGAAATGTTGTTCCATTCGGAAAGGAACAACAAAGAATGAATTTGTTGTTCATTGTATTGATGCTGAGGATGAGTTGCACTTTGAATGAAGAAACACCTGAAACACAAAATATAAGAGAAATTAGAAAAGAAACAACATTTTATTTAAAAACAATATATAAATAAATTAAGTTACAACAGCTATGATATTATGTAAAAAAAAATGATCTTTTTGAAAAATGTTTTGGCAGCAAGGACATGACATGAATCTTCAAATGGAAATAAATTATTCATTTCTTCTATTATGAATCTGTTGGGTAATGATTTGGATGAAATTCCTTTGTTTCATAAAATTTCTTTCAAAAATCACTCGTCCATAAATTGACCTTCTTTATTTTCCCAGGACCTGCAAAAAATGAGTGTCTACCTGCAATAAAACATTAAATCATGGAGAAAGAGAGGTGATCGGGCTCCCCTAATCCAAGAATTATGCAAAAAAAAACAAGTAGTTACCCTGTATAACAAATCCATTGAGAAAATAACAAAGTAAAATTTATCTGTCACTTGCGGGAGAGCAGTGGCCAATCATGCTAACCTGCAGTGTTTTAATCACAACTTCTTTTTTTTTCATTGAAATTGAGTGATTCCAAAGCAAAATGAGAGCTAATTCAAAGGGTTATCCCCAGTAGCAACAGGTTTTAAAAATTCAATGCTATGATATGTCAAATTTGTTTAGAACAACCTGCATAATAGAATCATTTTCGATTACCCAATCTAGACCAACTATTGATATTTCAAGCATAGATTCTTCATTTGAAGTCGGATTCAAATGATTCAAATTGGAAATGAAAGTATATTCATTCATTTATCTCCAATAGAAACAGGTTTTGAAGAAAAGAAGAATTGATAGGTCAAATATTGTAAGGAACAGCTAGAAATACATAGTTTTAAGGGTGTTGATTTACGATAGACAGTCAGTATTTTGATCATAACTTCCCCATAATATATCAAAAATGAGTGATTCCAATTGCATTGTAAACTATATTCATATAGGAATCTACCATAGTAACAGGTTTTAAAAATTCAAACATTTATGCCTCCAAAAACTGACTATCCCAACTCTGTTCCTGAGCTGCCCACTAAACACCCTGTCAATGCTTTGTTTCTAACTTTTTCGTTTCAAATCCAAATTGAGTGGTTCAAATTGGTTTAGAAATTAGACATAAATAGCCACCTAGGGTAGAAACATATTTTTAAAATATTCACTTTTGGTCCCTCAAAACATGATTGTCCCGACTGTTTTTCCAGAAATCTCATCAAACCCGAAAGCCAAAAAAATGATATTCAACCATTTTTTCATATTGATGATAAAAATGAATATAAGTGTTTGTAGAACTATTATTTCCATTTTAAGTCATCTACATACACAAATGAATTTAAAAAAATTATCACCGACGTTGATTTCCATAGCATTTTGCAACAAAAAACAACTAGCTTTACAAAAAAAAAATGTGTTTGTTTTATTTGTTTATTTATTTTATTTTCTCCACTATCCTACTCTTCTTTGAGAATCGGATATGTTTATGTATAATATTATTTCCAGTGGAACCATTTTAAAATTAAGGCTTTACGTATGCACATACCCAAATTTGAAAAATGCATGTTGATAAAAATTAGGGTATGAGAAGCCAACTTCCCTTGAAAAGATGGTATCAAAAATTGTTGAAGTATGGAGTGATGATGAAAACACGTGATGTAGTGAAAGCAATCTTCAATATATCCATTACTTTCTTGATTTCCCATCATACCATGAAGTTCTTGAGCTTTTAAAATGGTTTGTTGGTGCAACCTACAAGAAACCTCATTTTCTTCCATAGCTTCTACAATTTTTGAATTTCAAACATTCTGAATCTCATTGTAAGTTTTCTCTAATGGCACATGTGAGATGGAATGGGTGGAAACGTTGGGTAAATTTGGCAGTCCAACACTGTAAGCATGTTGTATTGGTTTATTGTGGTGAGGGAGGAATTAGTTGAGCAGGAAATTCAAAAGTAGAAATGTTGGGCAGTTTCTTACCATAACAGAAGATGTTCTTCATGTGTTCCTTCGAAGCTCCTTCTTCCAATGTTCCTGTCAATTAGTTAGTGAAATGGGTGGTGCTTACATCACCACTTGAGTGAAATCATGTGATTCATTTTTCAAAATTTCTATTTTTTCCCTAGTCATTCACAAAAAAATTCAAACATCTATTTCTACTCAACAAAAATTAACAAATTTGCTGAAAAGCAGGCAAGGGAGCAGGGTTGTTACATGCTCCGTACGTAGGTTCTTACCTTCCATTTTTAATACCCAATTCTCTCCTAGTACGCACTCATCAAATTCACACTACTCTTTAGAAATGGCTACACTCTCCCCGGCAACGGCGCCAAAATGTGGAGCGATAAAAAGGTGTCTTTTTAACTCCTAATTACCTTCACATTAATTATCAACCCAAGGACGACTTTTTATTTCAGGAATGTACTCAGTCTGAGGCAGCTATTTACTCAAGAGTAATGTTTTGTAGTATAGTGCTTAAAATGCAAAAGTAAATGAAAGCTGGAAACAAAATCTAATTGGAACAGCAAGAAACTGAAATGTTTTAAAGTAAATCATTCACTCAAATAACCATCAATCGAGGATATAGTAGCAATAACTCATTCCTCTGGATATTGATGCAAATGAAATCAAACCGGCACAAGATAATCAATCTGGGAACGAGGAAGCAATAACCAATGTTCTCTAAAGTCGACAGTCCTGCTTTAAAGCAATTAAAAGGAAATCGAAATTGAACTAAAGCTGCCATTGAAAGTAAACTAGGAAAACTCTTTAAAAGCAAACTATTGCAATTAATCAACAGAAATGAACAAAAAAGTAAATGGGTAGCAAACTGTAATTAAAGGAATCTAAACAGCAAACTCTAATTAATGGAAATCAACAACAAAATACCTTGAAGCCTAAATCATTCATTCGAAGAAATAAGCAATGTATTAGTCAAGGGTTCGACAGCAATAGCCCATCCCTTTGGAAACTGATGGAAAGGAAATTAGAGCATGGACCACGAGTCTTGGAGCTAGGCAGTAAATTCCAAGGCTCACTACAGCCACAGATCGTCTCTCACACCAAAATAAAGATAATGCGAATAACAGGAAATGGAAAAACAAATTAAATATGAATGTACAACAATCCAAATCAAACACGCAACACACTTATCATTAAAAGGGACAGTAATCCGAGCTTCGATACAATATGCATGAATCACAGCTATAAAGTAACAACAAGTGTAACGGAATAGTAATCCCGAATAAACAACAGTCACAATTTAAGAATACATCATACAGTTGTACCGATTTAGGAACATACAATGCGGTTAATCTGTAATCGAATGTCAATCTGTAAGGAACAACAATGTTATATCAATTATCAAAAGGAACAACAATGCGATACAAAGTTAAAATGATAACATAGCATTCCTGTTGCAGATAACGATAGTATCCAATCAAGTATATCTAATAGCGCTGATATGTAAAATAGTAAAGTGCGTCAGATTACTGAACAGAGTAAAAGAAATAGATCAAACCACACATGAAGCATAAATATATAATACAGCAGCAGCGTACTCCACCAGAGGCTATTACCTTAGCCGCCAGCGGATGCTGCTAGGTTACTTCAGGATCAAAGATGGAATGGAAACTAGATTTATATTAAAATATCAAAGAAGAGTTACAGTGGATTACAACAAGAAATCTCTCAATCTCTCAGCCATTATCCATTCTCTCTACCATCCTCAATTCTGAATCTCTAATTCATCCTCAATTCCATCATTCGAATCCCCTCCCATCTCTGATCTCTCTTTTCATTTAAATAGAGAGAGATCAGAGAGCAGTTACAATAGAGATAACTACAACATGATTTCTATTACAAAATTGAATTGTTTCCAACCAATTGATAAACAAGAAGATATATTTCCATCCAACTTTCAACAAGAGCAAGACGAATTTGGCTTTGCAACTGAGATTTGGAGGATGACCGCAACAACAAATCTGAGAAAATTGTGCTCAAAGAACCCTGCATTTCTCTCAGTACAAGTTGAATTTAGGCAAACCGTTCTTCACTAAAGTTAATTGGGTCCGTTCTGGACAAAATCCATGTTCCGGATTTTCCAGATTCTGCTTCATTTTCTTATAATCTCAACCGTAAAACCGTCACTTCTTATTCCAACGAATTTCTGAGTTGGCACTTTTAATGATAAAATCTTCAATCTGGAAATTATCTTGGAGGCTAAAAATGGTGAATAATGTTACAACTGATTTATTAAAACTATCATTGATAAAATCATGCATAATCATCAATTTATTAGAAATAAAGAAGAATAAATAATATTCATTCATAAAAGCATAAATCATCATAAAATGGGTTTATATAATAAATGATAATAAATGACATGATGAATAATAGTAGAAATGGGTGGAATAAGTGTTCAAAAGTGATAATAATAATGGCATATTAACAGCCCAACACTAACCCCAAGGTCTATAGCATATATTGAGGCCTTAGAGGATGCATTCCCCAAGCATTGGGGGGATAAGAAGGATCTCCTTTACTACCACATCGTGTTTGGAAACTTAAAGAGGGAAAATGGTGAGCTGTTTTCTGATTTTAATAAGAGATTTAATCGCATGTACAACAAGATACCAGTTGAAGTGAAACCCACCACTACCTCTGCCAGACTCATCTATGCCAATGCCTTTGATCCTGACTTTAGTTTACTGTTGAGGGAGAGGTGATGTGCTTCTTTGGATGATATGCAAGATGGCCCTAGAAGTAGAATCAAACATCATGGCTGCAGAAAAGATCAAAGGCAATGTTTATAGAAGGAGACAGAAGGGTGAGCCTTCATCATCTTCAAATGCCAAGATCGATAAAATGGCTAAGATGATAGATTCATTAGCTTCTGAAGTCTCCAAATTAAAGGTTGAGTAGCACCCTCGGAAAGGAAGAGTTCCTAGCACCTTTGCTCCTCCAAATCTGAACCCATATAAAAGAGAAAATGAGCAGTTGGAGATACTGCAAAGAAGCAAAGATGCCCATGAAGAACAAAGGCTAAAGACCTCTTTTCAAAATGTAGTCATGGAGGAAGAGTAGTTGGAAGAAGATGATGAGATACATGGTATGGAAGACAAAGGTAGCGCCACCTTTTTAACCAAAGCTACCTATGAGAAGTCCTTATTCAATGACCAGATCAGCCAAGAGTGGGACGGTGAGGCTATTCTACAGCTGTAGATCAACACAAATATAATCTGAGGTCAAAAATGAATAATGTTAGGGAGACTCTTGCTCATAAATCTGTCGTCCCTGTAGAACAACAAGCTAATAATCAGAATCAACCAGCAGTTGATCCTGTCATCCTCAAAGCTCCAGCTCATGAGGTAAGAGGCCTTGACAAGTCTCCTTCTCCTTTCAGTTTTCAATTAGAAATTCAGAAGCTAAGAATACCTATGCCTTTGATTGAACTAGTGAAGAATGAGTGCTTCAAGAAATCTATCCTTGATTCTCTTGAGCCTAATGCCATCCAAGCCTCCATTGACTATGTAAATCTACAAAATGACCAACTAGGTGTTATTCTCAGCCCAATCATTGAAAATTATGAAGACAACTCCCCATCATTTTATGTTTCTCTCTCTATTCATGATGAAATACTTCATAAGCCTTCTAGACACTAGAGCCAGCCATAATCCAATGCAAAAAGCTGTCAAGGATAAGCTCAATCTTGACATTACCAAGCCTTATCAATTGGCCTCTATGAAGCTTAAAAACCTAGTGTGCCAGATCACAGAGGAAGAAGGCCCATAGATTTGGGACATGTTCTTTGAAGGGGCTTACTCTAAGGAAGTTGCAGGAGCAGGTGAAGTCCTTGTGTTCCCCACACAAGAATGCATTGATTCATCTTTTATATTAACTTTTTAGGTTACAAATGACAAAACAGAGTATAAAGCAGACCTTATTATTCAGCAGGTGTACAAAACCTTCCAAGCAAAACATCCAAGGCTGAATGCATATAGAGATGAGGTGAAATATAGACCATCTCTGCCTGATAATATCAAATGCTGTAAATTTTTTGAAGTAGGTGATCTAATCAATATGATTTTGCAAGTATTTGATGAATTGGCTAATATACACATTGACCAAGAGAAAGAAACCTTTCATGGAAAGGTAAAAAGGGTCAATTTTCAGTTTGGTGACTATTTTCTCAAAAGGGATGCATCAAAGGAAGGATATGTTTTTGATGGCCCATTCAATGGGTTGTTCTTCGAACTTTATTTCAATTAAGGCTTTCAAACCTTGGTATTGTAAATATGTTGTTTTCAAGTTTTATTTCATGCTAAATGGACTCCATGTCCATGCAACACTAGGAGGAAGATTTAATCTTATTTTTACAGGAAAGGCAATGTTCTGCAATTCTTGAAACCTCACAGGGAGGCTTTCATCCCCAGAAGGAGCCAGTGTTAGCTTTGTGGGAAAACAGTCCAAAAATGGATCCAAGTATGCCATTTAAAGTCTCCATAAGCCAGCATAATCATGCCAAAGGATCCACATTTGCTCTTAAAATCTTCAAAATCTTCACTAAGATCACCCAAGGAGCAAAACCATCACATGCTGAGAGCCCTTGGAAGGGAAAAAATGCACTATCGGGAGGCTAAAATACTTAAAAAACCATGAAAAAACCATTTTTGTAGGCTTAAGACCCAAGAATGCACAGTTGTCGTCAGATCTGGCCGATCAATGGCCAAGATCTAAGCGACTAAATTGCAAGCCGAAAGTTGCAAGTAGTGGAAATCAGCGTTGGACACTGTCGATCAATGATCACCGATGATCAGATCGGTGGGTCGCATTGGCAAGCAGTAAATCACATATCAGCCAAGAAGAGGGGATAGTCTAAGGGTAGACGTGAGACACCGTTGATCAGCGATTGCTGATGATCAGATCGGCGGGTTGCATCGGTGGGGAGCACATGTTATGATATATATATATATATATATAAAGGCCAGGGCATTGAGCGATCAACGATTGTGACCCGATCGCATCGCTATATCGCATCGGGGCTATACAAAGGGTCAGAGCCTTTTGCACATACATAGTCGCGACCCGATAATCGAACCCGACAGGGTTCTAAACAATATCATATAAAATTTCAAGTCTGCAGAGGGCCGTTTTTAATGGTTTTTTGTGTATTTTCATGGTATAAATGAAATACAAAGGGAAGCTAGGTTTGTGCCGATGTGATAAATCCCAAACCCAAAAGGGTCCGAAAAGTGAAATATATATAATTTGAGATCTCGGAAAAGCCAATTTTTCATGTTTTCTAGTGTTTTTCAAGAATTTCCAAATACAAAGGGAAGCGAGGGAACCGACCAACTATGATATGCGATAGTGACCTAAAGGGCGGACCCGATAAAGGAATTAATGATGTTTAAGGATTTCTTAAGTCTGAAAAGGACAGGGGTAGGTGGGATTTTCATGGTATCACTGTGTTTTATGTTTAAACAGAAAACAGTCTAGTATTAACAGAAAGGGGACATTTAGAGGGATATACGGGCCCGAAGACCCATTGCACTATATAACAGAGCCCGGGAGACATATTGCTAGGAAACAAGAA
The DNA here is from genome assembly GCA_031772625.1 of Pinus tabuliformis. Classification (NCBI taxonomy): domain Eukaryota; kingdom Viridiplantae; phylum Streptophyta; class Pinopsida; order Pinales; family Pinaceae; genus Pinus; species Pinus tabuliformis. The sequence continues at coordinate 633,955,430 of CM062820.1, read as the reverse complement.
CCTAGAAACGGAAAGAGAAGGGCCACAACATGTTGCAGCCCAAACCAAATAAGATCAAGGAGCATCAACTGCATAGGCAGTGCAACAGCCATCCTAACAAACATTATGGGGAACCTCTGGCACGAGAGAGCTCCCAGACATCACAGTAAGCTTCCGAAAATATCTGAATATGGTTAGTCTTCTGTCAGAAGAAAAAATCATCGAGCCATGCTTGCCTTCAGGTAATGAAAGTAGTTACCAATGCAGATCGAATAGATTAAGACTCTGAGCCTTCTATAGAGCTCAGAAGCATTATAAAGGGCCTATAAAAGGCAGAAAACTAAATGTAATAGGGGTTCAACTTTTTGGAGATTATTCCTCCTCTCTTCATTCAAGATTCTCATCTTCATTCTAGCAATATAAGCTTCTTGTACCATTATATGTTCAATGCCCATGCTCTTTGTTGTTCTATGTTTGCACTTGAACTATTTGTTCAGGTTTTCTTTGTGTTTAAGGCTAGATAACTGTCATCTTATCTCTAATTTGATATATTAGATTTGCAATCTTCTTTGCTTCCTGTAGCAAGCCATTTATATGTGTTACTATATGTGCATCTGCCACTATAGTCAGTAAGCTCATTTTTTGCCTGTAGCTAGCCATTCATATATGCTCATGTATGAAATTTGCTGGTACTATCAGTTTTCTCCATCTATCCATTAAATCTACAAACTATTGAGCATTAGTGGTCTAAAGCCTTGTGTTGTTGAGGGTGTTCATGCATGGCTTGAGTGAGAATAGAGCTGAAATGGTTATCTGACTTGTTCCAAACCATCATCCATTCCAATAGTTCTGAGAAAAAAATTGAAGATTATATGTTACCAAGCATCTCCAAGCTGCAACCTAGGAGAGTTTCCTAGAGTGCTAACAGGACCTTATATTTATGATGATGTTGATCCTTCTATATCGGGTGGTTGTTTCCATACCTTGGATCTTAGACTTCTAAAGGATCCTTTTCATTCAGATGGCTATGCCCACACCGTGGATATTTTAACATGGTCCTTCCTATCTGGATGGTTGCGTCCATTCCATGGATTCATGTTTTGATATCAGATATGTATATCTAAATCCGTCCTTGATTTGCAGGTCTCCTAACAATGATTTTTCTCATCCTTGAAAAATCTCGTAAATCATCTCATCTATCACTCCTCGTTCTGCCTTCATGCTTTAGGGGGCATCTGTTACATAGTATTTTTTCACCCATCGTGCACTTCCCTGTGTCATACCCCAGAGTGCCCAAAAATTGGCAATTGTGTAGTGTACCCATCCTGATATGCACTTAAGATACTCCCTCAAGACTTAATGAAACATGCCATGAGCCTTCCTTGAAGAAGTAATCTCAAAACCCTAATTTCAGGGTCAGCGCGATTGTGACACTAGTAACTAGTGTTGATGGAAGTTTGCATTATACTAGCCTCATCCTTCTAGCACACTTTTTACTTGGATACTCACACTGACCCCTAAAAGGCAAGTTTTCCCAAATAGGAAAAGAAGCTTCGTGATCTAGAGGCTTCTAGAACGACGAGCTAGAGGTTGTTCATTGTGGATGTGGTCGAATTATCCCAATATTTGCCTTTGATCTTATCCCTATGAGCTTCCTCCGTTAGATAAGGGCCTTCCCCTATCTTTGGAGAGATCCTAACTCCCTCTCCCTACCTATATATTCATCCTCTCCCATTCCCAAATGGTTGGCATCTGATTATTTGTACCCTTATGTTGAGATAGTTCCTATGTGTTGGCCTGTTGGGGCCTAACCCAGGTTCAGAGTTAATTAGCTAAACAAATTCGAGTACTACTCACCCTTTTGGCAACAATCCGCGGAGCGCAGACTGAGGTCTCACTTGAAGTAGTATGGGAGGGTGATAGAATGAGGTTTCCACACCCTGGAGATGTCTGATGAGTTTGACTAGTCCTTTGTTTGTTCCTTCGTGTAGGTGGCTTTGTGCACCTTATATTCCTCGCGACTTGATACCCTGCCTTCACGCAACCCTAACCAGGGGTTGTGCCACGCTTTGCGCTATTACCCTAGATCTTATTTATCTTCCAGTATTGTTTAAGCACCTTCGCTTACTTAAATGTCTTAAGTTATACTTAACAATACAAAAGATTCATACAGGTTCGCGCGGTAAATAAACAGTATATTTGAAAATTATATCCAATCATGCATTAAACCAGGAAAAGATACATAGAATTATATCAAAACTTCTCTTTATTTATTCTTCAACTATTACAGACTCGACTTGCCCTGCACACTCAGCTATAGGGGTCTACGCACTTATCTGCAGACTAGTAGGCCTTTGCGCACTCAGTTGCAGAGCGTTCCCCTACTCTACGACCCACAAAAACACTTTACACTTCAACTCAATCACTATGACTTCTCATTCTTAGTAGTGATTCCTTATCTTACACTTAGAGCCTTACTCTATTTATATAATCCCATGGTCCATGAACCATGGGTAGGTCTATCCAGCCAACATTACATTACAAAAGTAGGGCAGAGAACCCTATAACTCTATCATACTTTCGCGCCCGCTATTTGTGGAGCTTTTACAACAAGATTTGGTTAAAACTTGAGCTTTAAGCCTCAAAACGTGCCTTGGGGGGATTCCATGCTCAACAAGCCCCTAAAAAAACATCGTGATTCACTTTCGAGTCACTCTGTCGGCACAGAGATCTTTGCGCGGAGTCCCTCCAACTGCGGCAAGCTCAGTAGCACACTGAGTTTTTTCTTGTTGGATTTGTTGCATACATTCTTCCGAGACCTCTGTGTCAGAAGTGCTTCTCTACACCAGTGCCTTCATCCCCTAAATGTCTGCAAGATTTTATACTGTGATGGTGAAGGCTGCATAGATTCAAGGTTGAACGCATGCCTTCAAGACTGCTTCCTTGTGTCATGTCGCGTCCACCTTCTCAGCGCTTTAGCCTATTGCATCCACGTGAGCCTCTGAGTGAGGACCATCGTCTGCGCAGTTCCTCAGATGTTGTCATACTATTTTTGGAGTTCTCATGCCTCTATCTCCAAGAATTGGATGTTGGGGTCCTCCTGCAGATTTGTGAGGACCTCAAGTGAATCTTCCAACATGCTACTGGAGTCTCGCACTGCACTGCCAATTTCCTCCAGTCCCGCTATGATAGCGCTAGCACGTTGTTGTCTGACATCCGAGGGGGTGGATGGCTACGCCTTCAACCATAGCTCGATGATTTGAAGGTTCAGCTCTGATTGAACCTTTGTCATTTCTTCCCTTGCCTCGCAGACCCCTGCTGCTAACCAGTGGACTTGCAAGCGTCATCTATTACCTGTACCAACTGTTGGTTCTGTGACACCACTTCATCGCGCTGCAAGCTCAATTGGTCCATATTGATTTTCTTCTCACTGAGGACTTGCAGTGCACGGCTCTTCCTAGTGCACAACTCTACAGTTATCCCATCCTTCAAAACATATAAGGTCTCTCGCGGAAGTGCAGCCATATTGAGACCGAGACCTTTCAATGTGTTAGAAAAATTATATATGACAGAGAAATGCAAGACATATAATATGCGGAAAAACACAAAAACATAAAACCAAAGAGACACAAATATACATGGTTCACCCAGTTTTGGCTACGTCCACCCTGAACAGCCAGTCCTTCCTTTCTATTATCTAGCAAAATGAAGAGACAGAGCCTACAATAGATCCGCTATAATATCCTCTATTTTCTCTCACGGTTTCACCTCTCTGTTTCTCGCTCTGAGAATACACACCTATACCATAGCCTCAATAAAATACCCTCATACAGAGAGAGGGGTTTCCTTCTAGGGCAAAAAAAAACCCTAAACTAAACATAAATTCTACCGTCAGATCATCCACCTAATGAACGACCCAGATTGACTAGAAATTGCTATACTTTTACAAGGCAATTTTACATCTATTTTTATCTTCAGCGGTGCTACAATATTACTGGGGTATACATCTGGCTGAAACAAAGACCTCTAAATAATCATGCTCCACACCCAACACAATGCACTAACTGTAGGCCTGTCGACCTCATTTGACGTCATTAGTGCCCCTTCCGGCAGCACTATGGTATTTGTCATCTGCGTGCGCAACATCTTCTCTACTATTGTTGAGCCAACTGCAAGGCTGGCCGAAAGGGTACTGCTTGAGGGGGTGTGCCTATAATTCCTGTAACTGTGCTCTGAGTGCCCCCAACACAATATTGTTCTCCTGCATGAAATCTTCGAGAGCCTCATTAGTGACATCGCACATTGTCTTGCCGACATCGTGTAGATCACCCTCGATTAGGGTGATAGACAACTTTGACCCCTTGAACTTCGTACGTGACCCTACCCACTCTGTTGGGTGTTGGCACTTCAACTTTGTTGACGCGATTTATGGGTCCATGCCTCCCTCTTCTGTTTCTGCTTCTTCTACTTCCTGTCCATTCCAAGGCATTGTTTTCCCTCACCCCCCTTCGTGGCTTCCTCTTGTGCTGCTGCTGCTGTTGCAGCCTTTTCCTGCTCAGTTTCTTTCTGTGCGGCATCCAGTGCCACCTACACTTCTGCTACCACTGCTTCCTTCCTTCCTTTTTCAACCAACTATGTGATGCACAACTTGGCCTCATCTTTCTTTCTTTGTGTCACCAACTTCTCGATCTCCATGACGTCTGGGGCATGCCACTCCAACGGCCATGCCTCTAGTACGTTTAAAATGACGTTGTTTGTAGCTACGAAGGTTAGATTTATCCACTATTTGGTCGGATCCTTGCACGCTCTGATATAAATGTTATGCATGTCCGCTTTGAATTCTGCAAAACTCCGTAGACTGTTGTAAATAGTGGGTGACAACCATGGCTTACAGTTGATCCCCATTCTGAGATTCATCTCCATGAATACCCAGAATATTTTGCTATCACAGATCCTCTTAGCATCATTTGTGGACCAAAGCAAAGCATACTTCGTGGCCTCTAGCAGGTCCCTGTCAATTATAGGGAATTGACTATCGTTGGGTAATTCTCCTACCACGAGCACTATGGACAGTAGAAGCCATGCATAGTGGAATGTTTTTCCTTATTCCTGCGCTTCACTACAATTTTCTAGAAACTCCTTGTAGAGGAACTCAGACCAGTGAAACTGGACCCCCTCCGCGCACTGCTGAGCTAGTGCTACCACCGACACAAGAACTTCGTCCACGCGGCACTTGCGCATAACCTTTCCTACCACGATTTGGGTCGCCATGCGTACTGCTTTCTCCTTGATGCTGGAGATGGCGTAGCCCATCATCTTCTTTTCCAGCTTGTACATTTTCTTCATGGCCTCTGCGATGGCCAAGTCACTGCCCTTCCATTCCGAGATGTCCGCGAGGTCCTCCCCTTTACATGGAAGCTGGGAGATGCAGTGAATCAAATCTGCCATGATCGGGATGGGCTCCTCCAGCCACAAATACCCATCATGCACTAGGAAGAGCAGCTGCCTAATGATGAAAATGGTTATCAGGGCGCAATGGAAATGTGGCACCCAGAGTAGATTCAGTAGCCCCACCTTTTCCACTTCGTTCAACTACTTTCTCAGCCCTAGTTCTATAACCCCTGCCGCAGTGTTCTGCTTGGACTTCATAAGGTCCCTGTTCTCAAGGTGAGGGAACTTCTCGTGGTCAGCGAGGTCCCAATCTTCGAATTTCAGGCTTGGCACGTGTCCTAGGTGCATACCCTCAAACATAATGTTCTCGGGAAGGAGCAGGGTTTGGAGCAAGATCTTGGTCTCATCCAGGTCCTTGGGCACTTTAGCCTTCCCTTTTCGCAAGGGGCCATAGGTGGGCAACTTTGTCTTGGGGGGCACAGGCTGAGTTTCCTCCTCCATTCCTTCATCCTCATCTTCTACGATGATTAGGTCCTCTAAGTCTTCTTCTTCTTCATTGGTCTCTATGTGAATGACTTTCCCCTTCTCCTCCATTGACAGCTTGGTGCGCAGCGGGTTCCGCGGGGACACATGTACAAGAACCATTGCTTGTTTGTCCTTTTTGGCTCTTCGTGTGCGTGGTGATTTGGGGATTTTTGCCACAATCCTGGTGCCTTCTGGAGCATCCCCCATAGTCAGGGCCTACGTGGCCTCCTCGATGGTCATTTCAGTTATCTCCATAACATCCTCAGCTAATGCCATCGTATCTATCCACAAATCTCGCACTCGCGAACTCAGGGGCTCAATCAACGCTTGGAACACAACGATCAAGGCTCTCCTCAATAGCTTAATTCGCAAATGACCAAGTGTTGTTTGTTGGCCAGCCCTTTGTATTTTATAATGCTTTTTGAATTTGAATTTGACTGTTCGCCCCAAATCTGGTTCATTAGTGATCCCTTAGCGGCATATTTTCCCAAATGTTGCCCATAAATCGCGTCTTAAATGCCTGTCGCCCACTCCATTTCGCCTCAAGTCGAGCATCCCATCATGAATAATGACTTCAATGGTCACTTTCTAGCCAACCCACGTGGCAGCACTACCCACTAGGTGCGCTCGCAGACATTGCGACTCTTTGCTTCTGCAGGTAGCTCCAACATCGTACAACTCCTAGGCATAATAGTTTATAGTCTCGTGCTCCCTTTCAACTGCCTAGGGCATTAAGACTATTCTTCCCTCAACTAGCCAAGTGGTCGAACCACCCGTGGAGAGTTTCATCCTATCGTCCATTATGTTTCCTGTAGAATACCCACCTTTTATTGTTACGGTCAACATCACGCATGTTACCATCTGCAACGCACTACCCTGCTTAGCAATGGGCGGTCCAAGCCAAGGCATCAGACTGATCAATTCACGGAAATAGGCCTTAAACCTATCATCATCATCGTACGCGTCCTGCCTTATCACCCTGATTTTTTTCCAAGAAAATATTCCTTTATCTCATCCTCTACCTTCTTGACTTCCGCATCCACCAAAGCGCTTTTCTTCCTTAATCGTATCCTTTCTTCTTCAAGTTCTTGGAGTCTGAGATTTCCCTGTTGGATTTACACTTCCACGATTTCGCGAATCATCATATCTATCGGTGCTATCATGAATGGTCTAAGTTCTCCAAGTATTATAGGGCTTACTGTGGTTACTTCATACTCTAGCCTTGGTGGTACTTGCGTCGTCAGGTTTTTGCATGTGGTCCTATAAGCCCAGGGAACCGCTGGTACGGGAAAGTCTCAGTCAGTCTGCTTCACATTGTCGACCTTGTTCAGTGCTTTGAGTACTTTTTTAAAAGCTTCTACGTGGATATTTCTCTGTGCACTTGGCCTTTCCATACTTTGTGGCCCCAACCGGAGGGGTCGTTCACGCCATTCCCTTACCCACACCTACTTTTCAATCGTGTCTCGTACCGTGAGAAAAGTGTGCATTCTAGTAAGTTTTGCACCATATGCTTATATCCACCTAGAAAGGTGGGCGTGCGGGCCGTTTCGGCCATCATACTTATATTTTAACTGCATCTAAAGCTTCCCAAATCATAGGTGCATCATCCTTTGACAGTCGCGCCAGTCCTCAAAACTCTTATCGTGCGTACCCCATCACCTTGCGGGCGTAGCCCACAATACACATTTCAAAGCGTCGACACACTATTGTTCTGGCACATCTCTTTCAAATTTGTTTAAGAAATCATCCACCTCGCTCAACCCGTCATACGTAGGTAGATCCCTTACCTCTATTGTTACACAGCACAGTGATCTCATCATCATGTTACAGTTGAGTGTGGTTACCTCATGTAATTGGTTCTGCCATCTTTCTATCTCTTCGGCAAAATTTGATGTACAGGAGCTTTCGTGCTCCCATGAGATTCAACCATCCATGGTTGAGTTTATCCAATCTTGCTCCTGTGCAGTTATCTTGCAGATGCAGTTCAGATTGTCATTGTTGTCGTAGTCGTGCACTGGATCTGTGTAGCACAATCCTTCTAAAAGGTCCAACAATACTAGTACGCACTATGAGTTTTTCTCAAAAATCATCTTGTGCTTCTTTAGATTTATCACTCTACTCATGTCAGTGGTACAATCTATTCCTAATAGCGCAAGGTAGGGGTTGTTGTCATCAACAATCTCTATCACTTTGAAATCTGCCAGTGCGCTTGCTGCTTTGATATCTACTGTGATTCCCTGCAATCTCCCCATAGGTAGGATCTTCTGCTGGTTCACCATTTGTCATTGGGTAGGAGACCATTGTAACGCAGGCCTACACATGTGCTCCCATGTCTGCTTTGGCAGGATGTTCGCATTTGATCCTAGATCTAGAATTACTTAGTCCATCTCGTATTCCCCAATCTTTGCAGCCAATCTCATCTCCCTTCCTGTTCACGTCGTGTGCTTCCCGAGCTTCTGGACAATGCACGGTTCTCGTAGCGCAGTCCCAACACATCTAATTATGAGTTCTTACAGCCCCTTTACAGCCTTACTGTCACGCAACAACATCATGCATGTCTCCAAGAATGTAGTGAGCACTGATGGGTCCATTTCTGGCTCCAGCCTGTCTTTACTTCCTGAAGTGGAGGCATCAACGAAGCTCCTCTTAGCTTCCATGAAGGTCTCCTTAGCATGCTCCAAATCAAATTCTAGTTCCTTTGTTGGAGGCTTGTGAACCCAAGTACTTTCTTCAGGTTGCTTGCCTTTGTCATCCCCTGTCATAATACCAATCCAGATCACGATATCTACATTAGGGTATTCCTCGTGCGGCTCAAACCTCATCATTTGCAGGTTCTGAGTCCGGGGAGGTCGGAGTGTTCCTTTATCGTGCAACCCCGCTATCAATGTTGGATAGTCCTCTGTCTCATGATCAAACAATGTACAATACAAGCATGATGCCATCGTATCTATCCACAAATCTCGCACTCACGAACTTAGGGGCTCAATCAACACTTGGCACACAACGATCAGGGCTCTGCTTGATATCTTAATTCGCAAATGACCAAGTGTTGTTTTCTAGGCAGCCCTTTTTATTTTATAGTGCTTTTTGAATTTGAATTCGACTTTTCCCCCCAAATCTAGTTCATTAATGATTCCTTAGCAGCAAATTTTCCCAAATGTTGCCCATAAATCGTGTCTTAAATGCCTGTCGCCCACTCCATTTGGCCTCAAGTCGAGCATCCCATCATGAATAGTGACTTCAATGGTCACTTTCTAGCCAACCCACGTGGCAGCACTGCCCACTAGGTGCGATTGCGGACCTTGTGACTCTTTGCTTCTATGGGTAACTCCAACATCGTGCAGCTCCCAAGCATAATAGTTTATAGTCCCATGATCCCTTTCAACTGCCTGGGGCGTTAAGACTGTTCTTCCCTTGACTAGTCAGGTGGTCGTACCACCCATGGAGAGTTTCATCCTATCATCCATCATGTTTCCTGTAGAATACCCACCTTTTATTGTTACTGTCAGCATCGTGCATGTTACCATCTGCAACGCGCTACCTTGCTGAGAAATGGGCGGTCCAAGCCAAGGCACCAGACTGATCAATTCACGGCAATAGGCCTTAAACTTGTCATCACGATCGTACGCATCCTGCCTTATCACCCTAATTTTTTTCCAAGAAAATATTCCTTTATCTCGTCCTCTGGCTTCCTGACTTCCACATCCACCAAAGCACTTTTCTTCCTTAATCGTATCCTTTCTTCTTCAAGTTCTTGGAGTCTGAGATTTCCCTGTTGGATTTCTGCTTCCACGGTTCCACGAACCTTCGTATCTATTGGTGCTATCATGCATGGTCTAAGTTCTCCAAGTATTATAGGGCTTACTGTGGTTGCTTCATACTCTAGCCTTGGTGGTGCCTGCACGGTCAGGTTTTTGCTTGCGGTCCTATAAGCCTAGAGAACTGCTGGTACAGGCAAGTCCCAGTCAGTGCGCTTCACATTGTGGACCTTGTTCAGCACTTAGTGTACTTTCTTAAAAGCTTCTGTGTGGATATTCCTCTACGCACTTGGCCTTTCCATACTTCGTGGCCCCAACCGGAGGAGTCGTTCGCGACATTCCCTTACCCACACCTACTTTTCGATCGTGTCTCGTACCGCGAGAAAAATGTGTATTCCAACAAGTTTGGCACCATACGCTTGTATCCCCCTGGAAAGGTGGGCGTGCAGGTCGTTTTTGCCATCATACTTGTCTTTTAACTGCATCTGAGGCTTCCCAAATTGTAGGCACATCATCCTTCAGCAGTCGCGCCAGTCCTCAAAACTCTTATGGTGCGTACCCCACCACCTTACGGGCGTAGCACGCAGTACACATTTCAAAGCATCGACACACTATCATTCTGGCACTTCTCTTTCAAATTTGTTTAAGAAATCATCCACCTCGCTCAACCCGTCATATGTAGGTAGATCCCTTATCTCTATTGTTACACAGCACAGTGATCTCATCGTCATGTTACAGTTGAGTGTGGCTCCCATGAGATTTTTCCATGCACGGTTGAATTTATCCAATCTTGCTCCAGCGTAGTTATCTTGTAGATGCAGTCCAGATCATTGTCGCTGTCATAGTCATGCACAATATCTGTGTACCACGATCCTTCTACGAGGTCCAACAGTACTAGTACGCGCTGTGAGTTTTTCTCAAAACTCATCTTGTGCTTCTTTAGATTTATCACTCCATTCATGTCAGTGGCCCAATCTATTCCTTATAGCACGGGGTAGGGATTGTTGTCATCAACAATCTCTATCACTTTGAAATCTGCTAGTGCACTTCCTCCTTCAATATAAAGTGTGATTCCCTGCAATCTCCCCATAGGTAGGATCTTTTGCTGGTTCACCATTTGTAATTGGATAGGAGACCATTGCAACATAGGCCTATACATGTGCTCCCATATCTGCTTTGGCAAGATGTTCGCATTTGATTCTATTTCTAGAATCAATTGGTCCATCTCGTATTCCCCGATCTTTACGGACAATCTCGTCTCCCTTCCTGTTCACGTCGTGTGCTTCTTGATCTTCTGGAAAATGCACGGTTCTCGTAGCGTAGTCCCAGCACATCTAATTATGAGTTCTTACAGCCCCTTTATAGCCTTACTGTCACGCAACAACATCATGCATGTCTCCGAGAACGTAGTGAGCACTAATGGGTCCATTTCTGGCTCCAGTCTATCTTTACTTCCTGAAGTGGAGGCATCATCAAAGCTCCTCTTAGCTTCCATGAAGGTCTCCTTAGCACGCTCCAAATCAAATTATGGTTCCTTTGTTGGTGCCTTGCAAACCCAGGTACTTTCTTCAGGTTGCTTGCCTTTGTCATCCCCTGTCATAATACCACTCCAGATCACGATATCTACATTAGGGTATTCCTCGTGCAGCTCAGACATCATCATTTGCAGGTTCTGACTTAGGGGAGGTTGGAGTGTTCCTTTATCATGCAACCCTGCTATTAGTGTTGGACAGTCCTCTGTCTCATGATCAAACAATGTACAATGGAAGCATGATGGCCGCATCAGATTCATACAATTGTAGGCATAATGTCCTGGCCCTCTGTAATTATAACATATCAGTTGTCTGTGACCTCTTCCTAGTCCCATTCCACGTCGGCCTCGTCTGCAACCATGAAATCTAGTTCATGCCATCCCTGCGTTCTATTCAAGGGGCTGTGTTTCGGCATGAACTTTGTAGGTAGGAGTCTGATCCATCATCATCTCATAACTTCTACAGGTGCACTCATCATGGCCTACTGATCTAAAGAAATTACAGAACAACTACTGTGAATTCTCTGTATACTTCTGTAATAGATGGTAGTTATTTGTAGCATGCTTTCCTCCTATCTAAAAAATCGCACACCTTAATACAGGTGTCGCGCTTGGTCCTACTTGTGCCTCTGGTCTCAATGGCATTGGTCCTCCTCCCGCGAGGTAATTAGCGAACATTGGGAAGTGGTCCTTGTCGTGCCCCTGGACTTTTCACTTTACGCACCATACCTCGTCGCGTGCTTCTGTACGGGCCATCATGTCTTGTTTCAAAATTTGCATCTCAAGGCACAAGTTTTTCAGTTGCGCACGAATCTGCTGAACTCGAGGTTAGGATTTTGTATCGAAGTCTCGTGCAATCTCATTGCAACCTCCAAAGCTTCAGCCTGAGTGGTTACTCATTATTGCACCAGCGTGTTCCATAAATGTAGCGTTAACGATGATACAAAACATTCACGGTGTTGCCCATCTATTAATGTCATGTTTGCTTCGGGAATTGTGCACTTCAGTCTTTGATCCAACTCCCTTGGGGTTTCACCTAGTAGCATTGTGATTTCCTTGAATCCAATAATCGATTGTGCCTCCGATTTTGGCCTGCTAAATTCATTGTTTAGCACAACTTGAATATCCACTATCCCTGCATTCAGATTGTTGTTGGAATGCTTAATGTACCAAGTCAGCACGCGATCCTGTAGAGCATTGTCCAACATTGCCTTCTTTATATTGTCGTCTGCGACACCCTGTGCTTCCCACACAACTTTTATCAAAAACCAAAACTGGTTTGGATCTTCATTCCCTACTCCCTTGAACACTGGTAGCTTTATTTCGTTGGCCATACTGCTTCGCTGTGGTGGTGGAAGTGATATGGTCGAAGTCGGGGGTGAAAATGGTGAAACTAGTGCTGGTGTGGGTGGGGGTGGGATGCGTGGAATCCTATGCCTTATCAGATTGATCTCACTTCTTAGTGAAACCTTCGTGAGCTTTTCTTCACCTCCACGCGAAGGTTAAATCAAAGGGCTAGTCTCTAGTTCTGTGCCACCTTTGTTTATGTAGATTCTCCCACTTTACGTAGCCCCAAACATCACTTTATTCGCATAACCTGCTTTTCACACAGTAGAATTTTAATCCAAGTGTTAAAATATTTAATGTACTTACCTCGCAGTCCTTGAGGAAGCAATGTTCTTCCTCATTGCAACTGACTGAAGTATCTACCACGATTTTGGTGATGAACCCTCCTATCATTCGATTGAGCCAATGGTTGACAACACGCGTGATATTATCTTTCGATGCTTCTAGTCTGCGCACCAATTCTGGATTCCACACAATAGGTTTTTCGAATTTACACCTTCCTTGGCTATCTACTAGCTTCGTGATCCACTCGTACAACTCAGTAGGGAAGGATGCAAAGAAAATTTCATGGATATCCATATACAAGTAGCAATCTAACCAGTCCTCCTTTGATAGTACCGAATTCCTGTTTTCCTGCGCCGTGAACTCATGAATCTTTATGTCCAACCAATCTTCAATTCCTTTCCTTGACGGATTCCAGTGATACAACATCAGACATCTCTATCTAGATCCCTGTCCCTACAATGGAACCATTTGTTGGCTTGTTGGGGCCTGACCCAGGTTCAGAGTTAATTAGCCAAACAAATCTTGGTACTACTCGCCCTTTCGGCAACAGTCCGCGGAGCGTGGACTGAGGTCTCACCTGAAGTAATATGGGAGGGTGCTAGAACGAAGTTTCCACACCCTCGAGATGTCTGATGAGTTCGACTGGTCCTTTGTTTGTTCCTTCGTGCAGGTGGCTTCGTGCACCTTCCATTCCTCGCGACTTCATACCCTGCCTTCGCACAAACCTAACTAGGGGTTGTGCCATGCTCTGCGCTATTACCTAGGATCTTATTTATCTTCTAGTATTGTTTAAGCACCTTCGCTTACTTAAATGTCTTAAGTTATACTTAACATTACAAAACATTCGTACAGATTTGCGTGGTAAATAAATAGTATATTTTCAAATTATATCCAATCATGCATTAAACCAGGAAAAGATACACAAAATTATATCAAAGCTTCTCTTTATTGATTCTTCAACTGTTACAGACTCGACTTGCCCTGCACACTCAGCTATAGCGGTCTTTGCACTCAGCTGTAGACTACTAGGACTCTGCGCACTCAGTTGCAGAGCCTTCTCCTACTCTGTGACCCACAAACACACTTTACACTTCGACTCAATCGCTTAGACTTCTCATTCTTAGTAGTTATTCCTTCTCTCACACTTAGAGACTCACTGTATTTATACAATCCCATGGTCCATGGACCATGGCTAGGTCTATCCAGCTGACATTACATTACAAAACTAGGGCAGACAACCCTATGACTCTATCATACTTTTGCGCTCGCTATTTGTGGAACTTTTACAACAAGATTTCATTAAAACTTGGGCTTTAAGCCTCAAAACATGCCTTGGGGGGATTCCATGCCCAATAGGCCCCCAAAAAAAACATCTTGACTCACCCTTGAGTCACTCTGTCGGCACGGAGATCTTTGCGTGGAGTCCCTCCAACTGAGGCAAGGTTATTAGCACACTGATTTTTTGCTTGTTATATCTGCTACATACATTCTTTCAAGACCTTTGTGTCAGAAGTGCTTCTCTGCACCAGTGCCTTCATACCCTACATGTGTGCGAGCTTTCCTTCAATTTCTACTATGATGGTGAAGGATTCATCGATCCAAGGCTGAATGTGCCTTCAAGACTGCTTCCCTGTGTCGTGTCACATCCACCTGCTCTTTCAACGCTTTAGCCTGTTGAATCCACGTCAGCCTCTGTGTGAGGACCATCGTCTGCATAGTTCCTCAGATGCTGTCATACTATTATTGGAGTTCTCATGCCTTTGTCTCCAAGCACTGGATGTTGGCATCCTCCTACATATTTGTGAAGACCTCAAGTGATTCTTCCAACATACTAATGTAGTCTCACACTGCACCGCCAATCTCCTCCAGTCCCGCTATGATAGCGCTAGCGCGCTGTTCTCTGACTTTTGGGGGGGTGGATGGCTGTGCCTTCAACCAAAACTCGACGATCTGAAGGTTCAGCTCCAACTGAACCTTTGTCATTTCTTCCCTTGCCTCGCAGACCCCTGCTGCTAACCTATGGATTGGCAAGCATCGTCTATTACGTATACCAGCTGTTGGTTCTGCGACACCACTTAATCGCGCTGCAAGCTCAATTGTTCCATATTGATTTTATTCTCACTGAGGGCTTACAGTGCGTGGCTGTCCCTAGTGCATAGCTCTGTAGTTATCCCATCCTTCAAAACATATTAGGTCTCTCGCGGAAGTGCAGCCATATTGAGACTGAGACCTTTTAATGTGTTAGAAAAATTATACATGACAGAGAAATGCAAGACATATAATATGTAGAAAAAGACAAACACAAAAAACCAGAGAGACACAAATATACATGGTTCGCCTAGTTTGGGCTACGTCTACCCCGAGCAGCCAACCCTTCCTTTCTATTATCTAGCAAAATGAAGAGACACAACCTACAACAGATCCGCTGTAATATCCTTTGTTTTCTCTCATTGTTTCACCTCTCCGTTTCATGCTCTAAGAATACACACCTATACCATAGCCTCAATACAATGCCCTCATACAAAGAGAGGGGTTGCCTTCTAGAGCAAAAAAAGCCGTAAACTAAACATAAATTCTACTGCCAGATCATCTGCCTAATGAACGACCCAGATTGACTAGAAACTACTATACTTTTACAAGGCAATTTTACATCTTTTTTTAGCTTTGGGGGTGCTACAATCTTCCTGGGGTATACATCTGGCTGAAGTAAAGACCTCTAAATGATCATTCTCCACACCCAACACAATGTGCTAACCATAGGCTTGTCGGCCTCATTTGATGTCACTAGCGCCCCTTCCTGCAGCACTATGGTATTCGTCATCCGCGTGTGCAACATCTTCTCTGTTGTTGTTGAGCCAACTGTGAGGCTGGCTGAAAGGGTACCAGCTTGAGGGGGGCACAACTGTACTTCCTGTAACTATGCTCTGAGGGCCCCCAACACAATCTGGTTTTCCTGCATAAAATCTTTGAGAGCCTCATTAGTGACATCGCACACTGTCTCACCGACGTTGTGCAGATCACCCTCGGTGAGGGTGATTGGGTCAATAGACAACTTCGATGCCTTGAATTCTTACGCGACCCTACCTACTCTGTTGAGTGCTTGCACGTCAACTGTGTTGACGCGATTTATGGGTCTGTGCCTCCCTCTTATGTTTTTGCTTCTTCTGCTTCCTGTCCCTTGCAAGGCGTCGTTTGGCCCTCACCCACCTTCGCAGCTTCCTCCTGTGCTACTGCTGCCACTACAACCTTTTCTTGCTCAATTTCTTTCTGTGCAGCATCCAGTGCCGCCCACACTTTTGCTATCGTTGCTTCCTTCCTTCGCTTTTCAACCAACTGTGCGATGCGCAACTTGGCATTGTCTTTCTTTCTTTATTTTGCTGAATTCTCGATCTTCACGACGTTTGGGCCATGCCACTCCGATGGCCATGCCTCCAATACGTTAAAAATGACGTCGTTTGTAGCTACGAAGGATAGATTTATCCACTATTTGGTCGAATCCTTGCATGCTCTTATATAAATGTTATGCATGTCCGCTCTGAATTCTGCAAAACTCCACAGACTGTTGTAAACAGTGGGTGACAACCGTGGCTTACAGTTGATCCCCATTCTAAGATTCATCTCCATGAACACCCAAAATATTTTGCTGTCACAGATCCTCTAAACATCCTTTGTGGCCCAGAGCGAAGCGTACTTCGCGGCCTTTGGCAAGTCCCTGTCGATTATGGGGAATTGACTATCGTCGGGTAATTCTCTTGCCACAAGCACTATGGACAGTAGAATCCATGCATAGTGGAACATTCTTCCCTGTTCCTGAGCTTCGCTACAATTTTCTAAAAACTCCTTGCAGAGGAACTCAGACTAGTTAAACTGGACCCCCTCTGCACACTGTTGAGCCAGTGCTACCACTAGTGCGAGGACTTCGTCCGCACGACACTTGCACATAATCTTTCCTGCCAGGATTTGGGTCGCCACAAGTACTGCTTTCTCCTTGATGCTGGAGATGGCATAGCGCCTCTTCTTATTTTCAATATTGTACATTTTCTTCATGGCCTTCGCGATGGCCATGTCACTGTCCTCCCCTTTACATGGAAGCTGGGAGATGTGGTGAATCAAGTCTACCATGATGGGGATGGGCTCCTCCAGCCACTAACACCCATCATGCACCAAGAAGAGTAGCTGCCTAATGACAAAAATGGTTATTGGGGCACAGTGGAAATGTGGCACCCAAAGTAGATTCAGTAGCCCCACCATTTCCACTCTGTGCAACCACTTTTGTGGCCCTAGTTCTATAACCCCTACCACGGTGTTCTGCTTGGGCTTCATAAGGTCCCTAATCTCAAGGTGAGGGAACTTCTCATGGTCAACGAGGTCCCAGTCTTCGAATTTCAGGCTCGGCACGTGTCCTAGGTGTGTGCCCTCAAACATAATGTTGTTGGGGAGGAGCGGGGTTTGGAACAAGCTCTTGGTCTCGTCCAGGTCCTTTGGCACTTTAGCCTTCCCTTTTCGCAGGGGGCCATAGGTGGGAAACTCTGTCTTGGGGGGCACAGCCTGAGTTTCTTCCTTCATTCCTTCATCCTCGTCTTCTACGATGATTAGGTCCTCCAAGTATTATTCTTCTTCATCAGTCTCTATGTGGATGACTTTCCCCTTCTCCATTGACAGCTTGTTGCACAGCGGGTTCTGTGGGGACACATGTACAGGAACCATTGCTTGTTTTTCCTCTTTGGCTCTTCGTGTGCACGGTAATTTCAGGATTTCTGCCATAATCCCGGCGCTTTCCGGATCATCCCCCACAGTCAGGGCCTACGTGGGCTCCCTGAGGGTCATTTCTATTATCTCCATAACATCCTCAGTTGATGCCATCGTATCTATCCACAAATCTTGCACTTGCAAACTCAAGGGCTCAATCAATGCTTGGCACACAATGATCAGGGCTCTGCTCGATAGCTTAATCCACAAACGACCAAGTGTCGTTTGCTGGGCAGCCCTTTGTATTTTATAGTGCTTTTTGAATTTAAATTCGACTGCTCCCCCCAAATCCTGTTCATTAATGATTCCTTGGCGGCAGATTTTCCCAAATGTTGCCCATAAATCGCGTCATAAATGCCTGTCACCCACTCCATTTGGCCTCAAGTCGAGCATCCCATCGTGAGTAATGACTTCAATGGTCACTTTCTATCCAACCCACGAGGCAGCACTTCCCACCAGGTGTGGTCGCGGACCTTGTGACTCTTTGCGTCTACGGGTAGCTCCAACATCGTGCAACTCCCAGGCATAATAGTTTATAGTCCCGTGCTCCCTTTCAACTGCCTGGGGTGTTAAGACTATTCTTCCTTTGACTAGTCAGGTGGTTGCACCACCCATGGAGAGTTTCATCCTATCATCCATCATGTTTCCTATAGAATACCCACCGTTTATTGTTACGGTCAGCATCACGCATGTTACCATCTACAATGCGCTACCCTACTTAGCAATGGGCAGTCCAAGCCAAGGAATTAGACTGATCAATTCATGGCAATAGGCCTTAAACCTGTCATCATGATCATACGCATCCTGCCTTATCACCCTGATTTTTTTTCCGAGAAAATATTCCTTTATCTCATCCTCTAGCTTCTTGACTTCCGCATCCACCAAAGCGTTTTTCTTCCTTAATCATATCCTTTCTTCTTCAAGTTCTTGGAGTTTGAGATTTCCCTGTTGGATTTCTGCTTCCACAGTTCCATGAACCGTCGTAACTATCGGTGCTATCATGTGTGGTATAAGTTCTCCAAGTATTAAAGGGCTTACTGTGGTTGCTTCATACTCTAGCCTTGGTGGTGCCTACGTGGTCAGGTTTTTTCATGCAGTCCAATAAGCCCAAAGAACCACTGGTACGGGCAAGTCCCAGTCAGTCCACTTCACATTGTGGACCTTGTTCAGTGCTTCATGTACTTTGTTAAAAGCTTCTGTGTTGATATTCCTCTGCGTACTTTCCCTTTCCATACTTCATGGCCCCAACCGGAGGGGTCGTTCGCGCCATTCCCTTACCCACACCTGCTTTTTGATCGTGTCTCATACCGTGAGAATGGTGTGAATTCCGGCAAGTTTTGCACCATATGCTTGTATCCACCTGGAAAGTTGGGCATGTTGGCCATTTTGTCCATCATACTTGTCTTTTAACTACATCTGAGGCTTCCCAAATCGTAGGCACATCATCCTTCAGCAGTCGCTCCAATCCTCAAAACTCTTATGGTGCGTAGCATGCAGTACCCATTTCAGAGTGTCGACACACTGTCGTTCTGGCACTTCTCTTTCAAATTTGTTAAAGAAATCATCCACCTCGCTCAACCCGTCATACGTAGGTAGATCCCTTATCTCTGTTGTTACACAACACAGTGATCTCATCATCATGTTACAGTTGAGTGTGGTTACCTCGTGTAATCAGTTCTGCCATCTTTCTATCTCTTCGTCAGAATTTGATGTACAGGAGCTTTCGTGCTCCCATGAGATTCGGCCATCCATGGTTGGATTTACCCAATATTTCTCCCACATAGTTATCTTGTAGATGCAGTCTAGATCATCACCACTGTTGTAGTCGTGCACTGGTTCTATGTAGCATGATCCTTCTACAAGGTCCAACGGTACCACTATGTGCTGTGACTTTTTCTCAAAAATCATCTTGTGCTTCTTTAGATTTATCACTCCGTTCATGTCAGTGGCCCAATTTATTCCTAATACCACAGGGTAGGGATTGTTGTCATTAAAAATCTCTATCACTTCGTAATCTGCTAGTGCGCTTGCTCCTTCGATATCTACTATGATTCCCTACAATCTCCCCATAGGTAGGATCTTTTGCTGGTTCGCCATTCGTAATTGGATAGGAGACCATTGAAACGCAGGCCTACCCATGCGCTCCCATGTCTGCTTTGGGAGGATGTTCGCATCTGATCCTAGATCCAGAATCACTTGGTCCATCTTGTATTCCCCGATCTGTGTGATCAATCTCATCTCCCTTCTTGTTCACGTCACGTGCTTCCCGAGCTTTTGGACTACATGTGGTTCTTCTACCGTGGTACCAGCGCATCTAATTATGAGTTCTTACAGCCCTTTTACAGCCTTACTATCACGCAACAACTTCATGCATGTCTCCAAGAATGTAGTGAGCACTGATGGGTCCATTTCTGGCTCCAGTCTGTCTTTACTTCCTAAAGTGGAGGCATCAGCAAAGCTCCTCTTAGCTTCCATGAAGGTCTCCTTAGCACACTCCAAATCAAATTCTGGTTCCTTTGTTGGAGCCTTGCGAACCCAGGTACTTTCTTCAGGTTGCTTGCCTTTGTCATCCCCTATCGTAATATCACTCCAGATCATGATATCTACATTAGGGTATTCCTCATGTGACTCAGACCTCATCATTTGCAGGTTCTAAGTGGGGGAAGGTCGGAGTGTTCCTTTATCATGCAACCTCGTTATCAGTGTTGGATAGTCCTCTGTCTCATGATTAAGCAATGTACATTCAAGCATGATGGTCGCGTTAGATTCGTACAATTGTGGGCATAATGTCCTGGCCCTCCGTAATTGTAACATATCAGTTTTCCACAACCTCTTCCTAGTCCCATTCCACCTTGGCCTAGTCCCCACCCCTGAAATTTAGTTCGCACCATCCCTGCATTTTATTCAAGGGGCTATGTTTCAGCCTGAATTCTGTAGATAGGATTTTGATCCATCATCATCTCATAACTTGTACAAGTGCACTCATCATGGCCTACTGATCTAAAGAAATTACAGAACAACTACTATGAATTCTGTGTATACTTCTGTAATAGATGGTAGTTATCTATAGCATGCTTTCCTCCTATCTGAAAAATTGCACACCATAATAGAGGCACCGTGCTTGGTCCTACTTGTGCCTCTGGTCTTAATGGCATTGGTTCTCCTCCCACGAGGTAATTTGTGAACACTGGGCAGTGGTCCTTGTCGTGCCCCTCGCCTTTGCACTTTACGCACCATACCTCATCGCACATTTCTGGATGGGCCATCCTGTCTTATTTCAAAATTTGCATCTCAAGGCACAATTTTTTCAGATGCGCATGAATCTACTAAACTTGAGGTTAGGATCTTTTATCGAAGTCTCGTGCAATCTCATTGCAACCTCCAAAACTTTAGCTTGAGTGGTTAGTCATTGTTGCGCCAGCGCATTCCATAGATGCGGCATTAACAATGCTACAAACCATTCACAGTGTTGCCCATCTGTTAATGCCATGTTTGCTTTAGGAATTGTGCACTTCAGTCTTTAATCCAACTCCCATGGGGTTTCGCCTGGTAGCATTGTGATTTCCTTGAATCCAATAATCGATTGTGCCTCTAATTTTGACCTGCTAAATTCATTGTTTAGCGCAACTTGAATATCCACTATCCCCACATTTAGATTGTCATTGGATTGCTTAATGTACCAGGCAGCACACAATCTTGCAGAGTGTTGTTCAACATTTCCTTCTTTATATTGTCATCTATGACACCCTGTGCTTCCCATACAACTTTTATCACGAAGCAAAACTGGTCCAGATCTTCATTCCCTACTCCCTTGAACATTGGTAGCTTTATTGTGCTGGCCATACTACTTCAATGTGGTGGCGGAGGTAGTATGGGCGAATTCAAGGGTGAAAATGGTGAAACTGGTGGTGGTGTGAGTGGGGATGGTATGTGCGGAATCCTATGCCTTATCAAATTGATCTCACTTCTTGGAAAAACCTTCATGAGCTCTTCTTCACCTCCTTGCGGAGGTGAAATCAAGGGGTTAGTATCTAGTTCTGCGCCACCTTTGTTTATGTAGATTCTCCCACTTTGTGTAGCCTCAAACATCAATTTATTAGCATAACCCACTTTTTACACAGTGGCATTTTAATCCAAGTGTTCAAATATTTAATGTACTTACCTCGCAGTCCCTTGAGGAAGCATCGTTCTGCCTCATTGTAACTGACTGAAGTATCTACTGCAAATTCAGTGATGAACCCTCCTATCATTCGATCGAGCCAGTGGTCGACAACAAGCGCAACATTATCTTCTGATGCTTCGAGTCTGCGCACCAATTCTAGATTCCACACAATAGGTTTTTCAAGTTTACACCTTCCTTGGCTATCTATTAGCTTCGCGATCCACTCGTACAAATTAGTAGGGAAGGACGCAAAGAAAATTTCATGGATATCTATATACAAGTAGCAATCTAACCAGTCCTCCTTTGATAGTCACAGATTCTTGTTTTCCTACACCGCGAACTCTTAAATATTTATATCCAACCAATCTTCAATTTTTTTCTTTGACGGATTCCAGTGATACGACATCAAACATCTCTATGCAGACTAGGTCCCTGCAACGAAACAATTTGTTGGCTTGTTGGGGCCTAACCCAGCTTCAGAGCTAATTAGCCAGAAAAATCCTGGTACTACTGGCCCTTTTGGTAACAGTCCGCAGAGCGTGAAGTGAGGTCTCACGCGAAGTAGTATGGGAGGGTGCTAGAACCAGTTTTCCACACCCTGGAGTTGTCTGATGAGTTCGACTGGTCCTTTGTTTGTTCCTTCGCGTAGGTGGCTTTGTGCATCTTCTGTTCCTCGCGACCTGATACCCTACCTTCACGCAACCCTAACCAGGGGTTGTGCCATGCTCTGCGTTATTACCCAAGATCTTATATATCTTCCAATATTGTTTAAGCACCTTCGCCTACTTAAATGTCTTAAGTTATACTTAAAAATACAAAACATTCATGCAGGTTTGCGTAGTAAATAAATAGTATATTTGCAAACTATATCCAATAATGCATTAAACCAGGAAAAGATACACAAAATTATATCAAAACTTCTCTTTATTGATTCTTCAATGGTTACAGACTCGACCTGCCTTGCGCGCTTAGCTGCAGGGATCCGCGCACTCAGCTACAGACTACTAGGCCTCAGCGAACTCAGCCACGGAGCCTTCTCCTACTCTACGACACAAAAACACACTTTACACTTCGACTTAATCACTTAGACTTCTCATTCTTAGTAGTTATTCCTTCTCTTACACTTAGAGCCTCACTCTATTTATAAAACCCCATGGTTTGTGGACCATGGGTAGGTCTATCTAGCCGACATTACATTACAAAACTAGGGTGAAAAACCCTGTGACTCTATCATACTTTTGCGCCCTGTGCCCTCTATTCGCTGAGCTTTTACAACAAGATTTGGTCAAAACTTGAGCTTTGAACCTCAAAACGTGCCTTGGGGGGATTCCATGCCCAACACTATGTGCTACTCATTTGGCTTAGAGAAGGAGTGCTTCGAGAGCTTGAGCTTGGACTTGGACATTCACTCAAGGAGGGCTTCTTAACATCAAGGCTTTGGTTATATGCTTCCTCTTTCATCTCTTAATATATAAAATTACTAGTTCACTTTCCATAAATGCTTGTGGCAATGCATCATTTATCTTAATGATCCTTGATCTATTAAGTGGATCACAATCGATTATGCTTGTTCCAATTGTATTCTTTATCATGTCTTTAATCTCTTGTGTAGGTATTCAAACACTGTGAGTGGTAGGGATGAGCCTAAGGAGCAAGCGATCAAGATCTTCAGCAAAGGAGTGTGTTATAGCATTAGAATGAGGTAGGTCACCTTCCTCTTCTCTCATTTTGATTGTAATCTAGGAATGTGACTCGTAGATTGTCACGTTGGTTGCTAGTCCCACTCGTTAGGCTAGAGGGATCATCTCTGCCTGCAGAGAGGATTTACCTAGACAACAATACCCTATAGGTGTATAGCCCTGAATCTATTAACTTAACTGATAGTTTTTCTATACCTTCATGATTGTAATAATGCTACACTATTTAAGATCGTTTATTTTGGATATTCAATAGGGGTGAACTGGTACCAAGTACCTACCAGGTATGAAATTATCATCTCATTTTCGTTTATGGGTTTTATTATAGTGTACCTAGACTAGTTTCTTGTGAATGAAATACTAATATTGTCTACTATATTTTTCTCCCATGTACAAGGGTTTCATTTCCAGTATTTTGGTTACAGTGGCTTCCATGAACTCAACTAAGTCACAACTTTATAACCCCCCGCTCATTGCCTCCTCCAAGTTGGTGAATCTCATTTTCTCAATATTTGTAAAATGCGATGACTCCCTTAAAATGTGTATGTTGCCATTATTATTGGAAGGTTTAAAGGGTATTGTTCTCTAAGCATGACGTAGCCTAATCTTTCTATTGTGAGTAAAATACTATCTTATTTGGTTTTCCATCCCCTCTAGTGAAGGGGTTACGATTTCATCATTATATGTATTTCTTTCTATTTACGAGACCATTTTGAATACTACCTAGGTTTTGACACCAGGTGTCTCCTTGCAATTACAGTGAGGTCCTTATACTCAAATAAGGTTGTTGCCATTTTCCTCAGGGTGTGAACTCTGGAATATTTATTTATTATTTTTATCAATATTTAATTCAATATGATAGCCCCACTCAGGGTGCATATAATTTCTTTCAAATATATATGTCCTTCATGAAGTGAACTATGTGTAGTCCTTTCACGAAAATATCTAAAGCAAGGTAATAGTTAATATCTCAATTTTTTTAGTAAAGCAATGGCATAGTTAATATCTTAGTATCCATCAATATTATTTTTTCGTTTCTATTCAAGTTTCTGATGTGTTTTATGTTGTAACTTAATCAAGTAAAACTTGGAATTAGGAGATTTGAATAATTAGAACTTGTCTCATTTTTGTTTAGGTATTTTCATTACTTGTTACTTCTGATATCATTGGTAGTACCTTCTAATAGAATTACTGTATTTCATTACTCCTAGATTTTTTTTTTATAGTTTTCCTCTTAATATGGCTGTATGAGCCTGCCTTGGCTTCAAACACGATAATTCCATAAAATATTTGGCTTTTGTTTCCCCTGAGATAGGATGATTTGTATACTTAAGAAATTGTATGTATATTTAACAAATTAATTAATGGTTAGGGTGTCCCTGACCCCCAAGAAGAATATGTGTTTGTCCCTCCTATGGATTTGCAATAACTTTTCAACTCCAACATTCTTCTTTCAATGTCTAGTGAACTACTGTTTGCATGACTTCCATTACATCCCAGATTAAACACATGATAACCAAAATAGTTTTTTGTTTTGTTTTTTTTGTTTTTGTTTTTTTTGTTTTATTTTTTACACAATGTACAGTTATACAAGCAGTCAACTCTTCCATCTAGGCAATATTCCATGTTCCAATAAGCCTTTAATCTACTTATCCTACCGTCGATACTATCATTGAACATTAATGCTACTAAACATACTTCCAAATAATCAATTGGTATCTCACCCCCCGTATTCGTGTCTGTTAATGCACGGTTACCCCCGCACATACCCACAATATGCATAAATATGCATAAATACATCTGTACAGTTATTTGACTCTCAAAGGAGTCAAATATTCAACCATACATGGTTAAGGACCTCTTAGCCACAGTTCCTTTTATATCAAAACCAATCACCCCACTTAAACTTCCTATCGGGAGTTAAATTAATCCTCAAGCCTTCATTTATCCATTTATTAAAGTCTTCTATTATATCCTTCTTATCAGGACTCTATCACCCCGTAGAAACCTTCGTTAACCTTTATAAACCCTTAAACCACACATATAACCTTTCCCTTTCAAAGCCTTGGTTCATATATGTTATATCGCATGAAATTCTATATCGGCACTATTTTCCTTCTAAACCCTTTTATAAAGGAATTATGTGCATAACACACCTTTTTCCACCATTGGTACGACTTCTACACACTTCCCGAGGATTTCCTTTATCGCAATTGGCTATCGTCTCCTCCGTGGGTCATACATGCATGCCTCATCACGCTTCCGATTCCGATATGCGACCATCGGAATCGTTAATATATGTTTTAGCCTTAAGGCTCGGCACAACACTTACACGAATACAAAGGAAATACATTGAAATCCCGCTCCGAAACATATAAGTGGATCTCAAATACTTTTCAACCACATCTATATCTTCATCGAGTTTGCACCTTTAGTCACTCCATAGCGGTTCTTCTCCAAACTTCGATAAGTCTAATCTCTAATCACCAAAGCCTCCGATCAAATCTTGACCATCCATTGTATCCTCTGATCCAACAGTTGACATTACTCCCGACTGTTAAAATTGCACAACTATTCTCCATTGTTGATCTACACCCAATAGATCCAACGGTTGTCGTTGATATCGGGTAGATAACAAGTGCGAGGTTTAACCACCCAATAAAGTGGTTTCCTCTCACCTCCGCTGCCACGCGTCATTTGATGAGTGGAATCGGCACTCGTCCTTCAATACCACTTACGGTTTTGAAGCCGCCCGAAATCCACTTTCACTATTACAAAACCGCCTTTCTTCATTAAAGTTCACCGATGCGATCATTCAACTCTACCTCATGCGACATAATCTGGACCATTGATCTTCCAAATCCAACAGCTGCTGAGCAGTGACACTTTGCTCCTTTGCTCCTCCTTTTTACTTATTTTTTACGCTAAGTCTTCAGTTCTTCTGTGGTTTTTCCCTTCTTCAAGGTTTCAGCCCTTCTTCAAGGTTTCAGCCTTTCTACTGTTTTACTACACGATTACTCTTAAGCTTGGCTTTAATCCCTCTAATGGATTCAACAACCATTATGGTCCTCTGAATCGTTCTCTCCTCTGCGTATTTCTTCAAACTCTGTCTTCTGCTTCCAATGCTCAGCTACCTCTGAGCTTTACTCTTCTGCAAAATCTTACTTCATTGTTTCATCCTAGAGCTTCCCTTTATTTCCTCAATTATATTTAAGGATCCATTCACCATTCCTCTGAATCATTATGTTCCTCTGCGTCCTTCAAAATTTTGTCTGCAACCTGTTACACAGCCTACGAATTCACAAGTAGTTCATTCATGAAATACTCTTCAACACACAAACATAGTCAGGAATAAACATCTATATATATAAATATAAATAGTCAATTACATATCTGAGACTCTGTGTCTCGCACAGGCCTGTTCTTCAATATCATGGCCTCCTTTGAGCTCTGCCCATAGGCTTACATTTATGCCAGTGATTTCTGTTGAACTTATCCTGGTTTGACTCCTAAATCTATTGAACTGACTCCTAAATCCTTTGTCCACTTCTACTTCAATTAATTCCTAAAAGCTCTCCTTACTTCCTAAAATCATGGAATTGTTCCAAGAGTCCTATTTGACTTCTGACCCTTGTCATTTATTCACCACTCAGGTTCTCCTTTAATTTGAGAGTATTTACCACTTCTTCTCATTATCTAATTAATTCCTATTCTATGCTCAAAAGCCTAATATTACATTAATTTATCACTTAGGAATCCAACTTCCTAAGAATACATGACCCCCTATGTCTACTTAATTACAATGATTTTGTCTTGGGTGAATGCTCCTGCATCAAACTCCCAAAGTAGAAAATATTCATGATCTCCTGATCATGTGTCTTCTGATCTTTGTCTTCTTGGATCCCACACTTTGTTTTGTAACTGCCCAAATTGCTTATTCCTTTGCTGTTGCTACAAATATGTTGTCTTATGTTCCATCTTATTCTCTTTGTCAATCAGATTCATTCTCTTATTGATCATTCTTCATGTTTCTATCATTTTCCTCCATTCAGACTGCTTCATCGTCAGTTGCCACATCTCCTCAATCTCTGTCTCTAGTAAATCATGGACTAGTCCATGTTCTGCTTCATATTTCTGCCTCCTTTTTGTTTCAGGTTGTTGTTGTTGTCCACTAATTCTTTAAATTGTTGTTGGTTACTTTCACTTTGTAGCTACTGGTTTACTTTTTCTTCTTCTTTTTCTCTTGTTCCAACTTTTGTTTTGCTTGCTGCAACTTTTTTTCTACTTGCTGCCTCCCTATCATCCTTACCATCTTTCATGATTACCTCTTTCTGTATTGAATCATGACTGTCTAGCACTTCCTCCAACAATTTAACATCTGTGTTCCATGGATTGAATTCTTCCACAGATTCTTCTTCTTTCATCTTTATTTGGTTGTTCAACTGTGCCAAATTTCCTTCAGCACCTGCAACAAAACCTGCACTCATAAAACACTTGTTAAAATTAAAAACATAAGGCTTACGTGCCTTATCTTCCTTTGGCAACAATTAAGTTTTCTTCTCTGTTTCTTTCTCCTCTGTCAGCACATCAATATGCTGATTTGAATTCTCAAAAGAATTCATGAGACTGTCAACTAGTCCCTTCCCTACATCATCTTCTCTAATGATGTCTTCCTATTTTTTTTCACCGTAGTGAACTCCTTCCTTTGTAATCACACTGTCATACTTTGAATTTCTCAGCAAATATTCCAGCAATGCAATTTCTTTGTGACACTTCATAAGTATTTCATCATCACTTATGTTTCCTACATTTATAAACAAATTATTAGTTTGGAAATCATAAGGTTCAAAATTATCAACTATTGCTTCACATATCAGCTCTTCATAATAAACTTCATCTCCTTCTTTCACAAGAAATTGTTCCTGTTTTGTTACATCTTCACACATCCATGCATTATTAATTTCTCTCTGCTGCAATAAATCATTGGTTTTCTCAATTAAGAGACATTCTCCATCCTCCTTTACTTCAGAGTTTTTATCTTCTAAAATATACTTCTCCATACTTCTGACAACTTCAAAATGTTTTTTATCCTTTGCATAACACTCCTTTGTTAGTGTTCCTTCTCCCAAGGCTAAATCCCTTGCATCAGTTTCTTCTTCCTTAACATCTTTTAGTAGATGTCCTCTTTTTCTGACTGTCTCAACTGCTTCCATGGCTATTTCCAATATGCCTATCATCATGGTGAATTAATGATCCTTTACTATGTTTTCATCTAACATAGTCTCTTCTTCAAGTTTGCCTTCAGTCTCTAGTTGTTTACCATCTCCAAGAGTTATCCGTGTCTCACCATCTGCATTAAGATTCTCTTGTATTTGTTCTGCATCCACAGACAAACTATCAGTCTGTTAGAGTCGTTTTGGTCAGTCCTCTGTCAGAGATCAAAACTCTTTACACATTTCATTTTTAGGAGTCCCGCTCCATTTACCCAGCTACATTCCGCTAGGAGCATGCCATAATATGACGGAAAAGGTCATGCTAGTCATTTCCCCTCATGTCTAGCTCCTGCTGGCTTAGGTCTTTTGTCAATTATCACTAAAGTCCATGACAGTCAAGGTCTGGTCCTTTAATGGAAAAAAGTCATTTTCGATAATTAGGTCTAGGGACTAATCAATTTGGTCTTCAACCATGTCCAATAAAGCCATGCAGGCCAAAGTGGGGCCCTTACAAAGTTATGATTCAGAGAGTTTCATCGTCATATGGACAAATTTCAACTGTTCAAAGTCAAACAGTGTGCCATTTGTGATAAAATTTTCAAAAGGTCGCCAATTGATTTCTTCAGATGCATTCATGGTTTCCATGGCAATATGCCTTGTCATGCAACCCCTGCAAAAAGTGCTAAAAATTTCATCATTCTAGCTAAAAATTCAAAGGGAAGAAAGAAATTCAGTGTTGCTTTAAGCGAGTGAAAAGTGTCAAAAGGAAACATTAGCAAAGTGAGTTTTTGAAGAAGCAAAAATTTAACCCATGACTTCAAAGTCTTTATATAAGAATTTCCACAAGGAAACAAGGTCATTGTGCAAATCAAGGTTATTGAGAAACATAGAAAAGTGTTTGAGAGTGAAAAGCACGTGTTTGGAGGGAGTTGGAGTCATTTTCAGGAGCGCGACACACACACAGAGGGGTGCGGTGCACATACATAGCACGGTGCACAAAGATACACTCCACAGTGCAAATTTTACAAGGGCATGGCGCACACCCACAGAGGCCCGAATTCGTGCCAAATTGCCTCAACTTTCCTTTGAAACCCCTCAAATCGATAGGTAGGCTCTAACTCTCGATGGCTCATGTATTTTTGTGAAGGTTATGGTGGTTCATGGCTAGTTATAGTGGCAACTAAAATTCATAAAACCAACCACTAGAAAACACCAAAGCCATTGTTGCTAGGGTTGCAAAATTGTGGTGTTGATGCCAAGGCTCCTCTTTCACCTCTCATCTTTTCCCTCCTCTACATTTTTCCCTTCCCCCCTATCTCATTTTTCCCTATTACCCCTACCCTAAAGTATTACCAAACTCGATTCCCTAAAAAATATCCACTCCTCTTATTGGTCAACATAACACCCCAAAACCCTACCTTATTAAAACCCCAAAACCCTACCTTATCAAAACCCCAAAACCCTACCTTATCAAATCCCCAAACCCCCCTACATATCCCTAAACAAAAATCCTCCCCATAACCCCTCTTCCCATCATATTATTCCCCTCCTAATACTCCCTTTTTTTCATTGTTCCCCTTGGTGGCAGATATCACAACAACACCTAGTTTCACACCATCATCAAAGGGCAGCCCAAGTATAGTACACACAACAGTCATGGCATCTGAGCTTTCATCAGAGTATGAGATGGAGACACAAAGTGATTCATCCTCAGAAGAACAGGCTCCTAGGAGACATCACAGGAGTGGAAAACATGTTAGGGATGAGCCAACCACCCTCACTGAATTGCAGGCCTGCCCTCTTGCCATGTCATGCTTCCAACATCTATCATGTTTTGAGTTTTGTCAAAGAGTGGCTAATTTTTGAGTTCATCATGAGTTGGCCTATCCTTTTGTGCTTCACCTACGTGGAGATCACTCTATCTTGGTCGGGGTCACCTTCACACTGACACCCGAAACTATCTCATTAGCAACCGGTATAGTGAATGTTGGAGAACCATGGCACAAGAAACAGAAAGTTGATTGGGAGCATTATGAGCCTTACATTAAGGCCAGTTGCTTGAGGCAGCTCACAAGAGTCTTTCCATTCAGATATTTGAAAGGTGAATATGCTCCACTCATGAAGTTGATCATGAAGTACTTCAGCTGTGAGGGGAGGTTCTCTCGTCTATATGCCTATCACATCAGGTTTCTCATGCACTTTACCAGGGTACAGATGATGAACATCCCATTTTTCATTTGCAGGAACATAGAGAGGATGAACAACTTCATGCAGCACAAGACCCCTCAGCAGCAACTTAACAGTGTTTATCACTTTGCTCTTATTAAGATTTTGGTGGTTCATCAGCTGGGATTGCAGGGCATTACTTGGGATGATTTCATCCCCCGTGACCTCTTCAGCACTTCACAGGTATTATTAGAGGTTAAGCATGAGGGTGAACCTTCTCGTTAGTATGAGCACCATGAGACTGCTAGTGTGCCGGTTTTCATCACATATCAGAGGGGTACTAGACATTTGTTTGCAGCAGCAAAGCAAGTGTTATCTCCACCTGGGGTGGAAGGGGCCTCACTTCCAACATCAACACTACAGATACAGGATAGAGGTAAGGAGCCAATGCATGATGAGGGGCCTTCAGGTGAGCCATCAGGTGAACGAGAGACCGAATTCGTTCTCCTTGATGATGATACAGATATAGAACCAACAAGTGCACAACTCAAAGAGATCATCCAGGAGCAGCAATCAGAGATCAAAGCCTTATCCCTTGACTTGGAGAGGGCTAAGTGGAACATGATATAGTTGGAACAGAAGAATAAACAGCTTGAGGATCAGCAAGCGATCATGGAGCTACAAAACATTCGTGAGCATCGCCAAGCTGCACAAAGGAGAAGAGTTGAGCTCACGTCATTGGAGCAAGAGATTAATGAGGATCGGGAGGCCAACCTTGAGAGAGTTAACATGCACTTGGAGAGGCTACTGGACAAGGCCGACAAGGACCATGCACTACTGAGACACATGGCTTTCCACTACATGGCGCGAAACAAAGTATGCAAGGCCCGAATCATGAATTTGAAGGCGAAATTGAGGAAGGCAATCAAGAAGCAAAAGAGGCAAAGGGAGCTCCATCAACTTCAGATATTGGCTGAAGCCTCTTTGGCCCAGCATAAAACTTGATAAGGAAGCTCCAGCCCAAATTTCAAGAAATTTGGGGCAATTTTGGTCACATGGCAAATTTTTGGTCACAATATAGGTTTTTTCTCCCTGTGCGCCTCGCCACTGGCGCAACGCTTTCGATTGGGAGCTCAAAATCACAAATGGTTTGCATTTTTGGATTCAACATGAGAAGTCACGACTACTAGTGCTTGGATAAGAAATTTAGGCATGATTTCAGTCTCCAAGAGGTCAAAAACACTCAAAAAATGACCTCTCTGCCCCTATTTTGACACACAGGGAGCAGTCTTGGGAGAATGAAGATTTGGAGGGGAAAATGAGCACAAAATTCAGAAATTCCACTTGGGTTGGAAATTGGACAGGCCAGGCTTTCCAACAAGCACACTTGTGAACATTTTGGACTCCTGCAGGTGCCTCAAAGAAACCTCCAAAGTGGCGAGGCGCATATAGAGAAAAAGGCCAAAATCGCGCCCGTTTTACGAAATTTCGATTCGCGACTTTCTCCAAGTGGGCCCACTCATTTACACTATATTTTTCTCGGAAACTAAGGAAATGTTTAAAAATCATTTTCACTAAAGGTGGACTCCTATCCAAGTGGCAAAGGAAGGCCAGCAGTCACCCAAGCCATTTGTCATTTTTGTAACGCTGCACCTGTAACTAATGGTTGGCTTTCCACTTCCACTTTGCAATGATTCGAAAAACTCCCCAACTCTTGGTCGTTCTATTTCCTCATGGCATAGTCTATTTATTGTATGCAAACCATTTGCAAAGGGTTGGTTGGTTTGTAATTTCTGCGAGACTGTGGGAGAGAAACTCAGTTCTTCATTGTATATTTTGACAGAGGATTAATGAAAGGCAGTGGCTCTGTTTCATGAGATTCATGTGGTTGTGAGTGTAGAAAATCTGTCTCTCATGTTTCATATGTATTTCGTAATGTTTCACAGTTCATTTCATATTCATTTCCAATGAAATTTCTAAGTTAGATAAGGTAGAATTCATTTTTATTGCTCTGCCTGTGGGAAAATTTCATGTTCAGTTTTCTTCTTCTGTTGAAAAGGATTCATGTACTTATGCCCTTTTCACCCTCCTAAGCAATTCCTCCATTCCCCGATATTTCCAACTAAATTGCTAAACTTTCCTCCTGTCTTGCCTCACGGAGTAATCTATGCCTTTGTATTAAATTCTCTGCTCATTGTTGTCCGTTGGTCCGATACCATCCCAGAAACTCAGTCATTCATAAAAAAATGCTTCTTGTATCCATATTTACTTACTAGCCTAAGATCAATATTTCATTGTTAGTCATCTTAGACCATTCCGTTTACTTATTCGCTGAGCATGACTTGGAGAGACCCCTCTCCTGTTCTGGTAGGGCTAGCTACCAGACTGAGCGTGGTTTGTGGTTACCCTGAATTTTGCCTTCCTTCAGCCTAAGGCAGATTTAGGTGCTAACATAGTGGCGACCATACTAGGGAAGAAATTAATCCCCTTACTTCTCTATAATTCTAAGCTTCCGGATGATAAGTTTAGGATTTGATAGGCTGAGTGAGTTGTTCATTTCCTTCTGATTTTTTCGGAAATAGCATGCTGTCTTTGAGACGATATACCAGAGCCAATCTAGATCCAGATCCTCCTCATATTTATGAAAACCCCAACTTGATTCCAAGACTCCTTCATCAAGAGAGCACTATAACTCCCGTGTTCAAATCCCATTCATGTCCTGACATTTTTGAGTATCTTGAAGAGCTTGAGTTTGATGAGCAGTTTGAAATATCATTGTTCGAGACCAAATCCGAAAGGGTTGTTGACTATACTGTCCCCAATCCACAATTTCTTGTAGACTTGGAGACGGAAAGGGCTAACCGATCAATTGATAATTACATTATAGCTCAGCTTCAAACTCCAATTGCTAGCCCCTTACAAACTGTGCACACTCCTCCAACACCTCCAAGGCCAAATCCACCAAGAGTGATGGCTGCCCGTTTTGCACCCCTTGTTCTGCCTCAAGTTCTAGATGATATGCCCACAGATTATCAAAGGAAAATCCCGTTTTTTGATGGCACTCCTAACAACATTACTGCTCAGCAACATGTGGACAGAATGGAAGATTTCTATGAACTCCATGAGATCGATGTGAAGAATGTGGAAATGAGACTCTTTGTACAGACATTTGCAGGTGAAGTGAGGAAATGGTTCAGAGGTTTGTCGGTGGCACGTATCTCTACCTTGGCCGATCTACAAAGACAATTTCTAAACCGATGGGAAGTGAAAAAGCATCCTCTTCAAATTCTGGCTGAATATGATCAAATCAAACGAAACACTGGTGAGTTGGTCCAAGACTATTGCGTTAGATTCAATTCAGTTTATAACGAAATTCCAGATCATCTAAGGCCGCCTGTGGGACTATCCATGGTGAAGTTCCCGAATGGTTTTGATGCTGACATGGCTTATCAATTAAGAGAGAGAGAACTGGCCACAATGGAAGACATGCAAAAAATCACGGTCAGCGTTGAAGCAAATCTGTTGTCCAAAAGAGCTAGAGCAAACGCAGAGAAGAAGGTCACCGTAAAAGAAGAGTCTTCCTCGGTAGATCAATTACTCTGGAAGGTAGAGAATATGCTTGAAAGGGTGAAACTTGACAAACTAGAGCCACAAGCTAGAAATCCTAACTTCCGTGGTCAGCAACTACTATAATATAGAATAAGACAGAGAGATCAGCAAGCCCAAGAGCAGACAACACAAAAGCTAGTACAGACACCTTTGCAACAAAATTTTGTGCATGGACCAGAGTTAGATGAGGATGGGAATATAATAGGTGAAGAAAACCACCTCTTTACTCCTGATGATTTGCCTATTTATCTCACTGAGGAGGAGGAGTATGCAGAAAGTTCGGTTGTACACAAAGATGTAGATTTCATTCTAGCAAACGACACTGTCTTGGAGGAAGAATCAGATGAGTACCAAAGAGGCTATATGAATGCTCTGTCTGCCCAGCAGCAATGATATTCACTTAGAAACAGAGATGTGTCGGTCAAATAAATTCAGAAAAGGAAGGATGTTGAGGCATCAAAGAATGATTCATCAGTTACACAAAGGAAAGGAAAGGAGGCGGGTGGTCCGGAGAGCATCAAATCACCATCAGTAGAACAATCACATTAGCAATTTGCATCGAAAGAAAAGGAAAAGAAAGAAATCCCAGTCAAAGAGGTAGAAACGATTCCCGCTTTTAATTTAGAGAATGAGATTTCTAAATTAAAGGTATCCATCTCCTTGACTGAAATAATGAGGAACAGTAGTTATAGAGGGCAAGTATCTAAAACATTGAATTTGGACCCAATGTCCGACATGGTGAATGTCGAAGACAATCAACCTGAAATGATTTTTGGGCCAGCATCGAATGGTGAGTCTACTGATAGTGATGTGCCACCCTTTTATATCAGTTTAAGGTTGCATGATTTTGTGTTACATAATGCCATGTTCGATTGCGGAGCTTCTCACAATCTCATGCCCAAGGCTATCATGGATAAGCTTGGTCTGGACATCACCCAACAATACCATGATATTTATTCATTTGATTCCAGCAGAGTAAGATGTATAGGACTCATCAAAGACTTGGTTGTGAGTCTGGATAAGCTCCTAATGAAGAATGTTTTGATGGATGTTGTTGTAGTAGATATCCCTCCCAAGTTTGGCATGCTTCTTTCCAGGTCTTGGGTAGTGAAATTGAAAGGGACACTACAGCTAGATTTCTCCTATGCAACGATTCCAATGTTTGGCCAAATGAGGAAATTGTATCGGGAACAAAAAATGAAAGACATGATCACAAGCAAGGAGAAACCAA
The DNA here is from genome assembly GCA_031772625.1 of Pinus tabuliformis. NCBI lineage: Eukaryota > Viridiplantae > Streptophyta > Pinopsida > Pinales > Pinaceae > Pinus > Pinus tabuliformis. The sequence continues at coordinate 633,919,787 of CM062820.1, read as the reverse complement.
TAAATCATCCAATTAATTATGTACATATAGATCCAGAGTCTTCTGTTTTGTATTCAGATAGTTTTAATGATGTAGATAGTCAGTTAGTTGAAGCAGAAAGCATTCCAGAAATAGTAGAAAATTTCAGAGAAGTTTTAAAGAAAGAAGGACAAGAACAACATAGCACCGTTGAGCGATCAGCTGAAAGTAATGGACAGCAAGTAGACCAAGCACAAAAAAGAGATTTTCAACACTTGCAAGAGGAGGAAGAAGGTTTGTGGACCATGGATTTCGATGGAGCAGTGGGAAATGATGGCGCTGGAATTGGAATTTGGGTACGCAGTACTTTCTCCGCCCTGAACAAAGTGCCTAGTAATGTGCGGGTATGCTATTACAAGTTGGCTTTTGATTGTTCAAACAATGAAGCTGAGTATGAAGCTATGATTGCTAGCCTAAAGATTTTAAGAAAGCTAAATGCTAAGAGGATTGCAGAATATGGCGACTCCAAATTGGTGATTAAGCATGTCAGAGGCGAATATCAAGCAAAGCATCCTCGGATGCGGGCTTACCGTAATGCAGTCCTAGACATCCTAAAATTTTTTTCAGAATAAACCTTGACATGTGTTCCTCGTATACAAAATAGTATTGTTGATGCTCTTGCTAAGGCAGCAAGTAGTTTGAAGATCCCAATGAACTCTAGTAATAAATTCGAAATCCATGTTAAACATCGTCCGACTATCCCATTCAATCAGAGATATTGGCAAGTTTTCCAAGATGATGAGGAGATTGATGATTTTCTGCAAAACAAAGGTAAGTTCAAAGAAACCTCAATTGACGTAGAAAATGACGATGGTAAAGGTAATGGTACAGATTATGTGCAGATCAATCAAATGGACGTGTTGCATCTAAAGAATAACATTATTCCTAAAGGCTTGATACCTTTAGAAGAACTCTTCGATCAAGATGATGTAGCCTGTAAACCAACATTGCAGCCAACAGAGAAGGTTGTGGAAGAGGTCAATATCGAAACAGCTGCTAATCCTAAATTGGTAAAACTGTCTAAAGCATTGCCACCAAAGGTCAAGGACAAATATATCAGTTTGTTGTCTTCATTTGCAGATGTGTTTGCTTGGGACTATTCTGACTTAAAGACATATGATACCAATATAATTCAGCACACTATACCCATCAAACCCAATCAAAAACCATTCAGACAGAAGTTGAGAAGGCTAAATCCAAAGTTGCTGCCATCTATTGAAAAGGAGATAAACAGGTTGTACAAATCAGGGATCATTGTTCCCATCAGATTTTCAGATTGGATCTCTAATTTGGTGCCTATACGAAAGAAGATAGGTGAGCTTTGCTTATGCATTGATTTTAGAAATCTCAATAAAGTTTCGTTGAAAGATAATTATCCACTGCCAAAAATGGACCATATACTTCAGTGAGTAGTGGGAGCATCTCGTATGTCACTACTTGATGGTTATTCCAGATATAACCAAGTTTCTATCCATGAAGACGACCAAGACAAGATAGTGTTCACCACTCCATGGGGAACCTTTCATTATGCTAAAATGCCTTTCGGTTTAAAGAATGCGGGTGACACATTTCACCGTGCAATGGACTTGGCTTTTGCAAATGAGAAGGATGTCTTTTTGGTTGTGTACCTGGACGATTTGATGGTGTTTTCCAAATCTGATGAAGAGCACATGTACCATCTAAAATTTATCTTTGAAAGTGCAGAAAATATGGCTTGTCGCTGAATCCGAAAAAGAGCTTGTTCTCCATGAAGAAAGGCAAAATACTCGGGCACATTATCTCAAAAGATGGCATTCATATTGACCCAACACATGTGCAAGCAATTCAGCAAATCGATCTGCTCCGGAATAGAAAGATATACAATCTTTCAATGGTAAAAAGAATTTTCTACACCGCTTTGTACCTAATCTTGTTGAGCACCTAAGAGAGATGACAAACATTCTTAAGAAGGACAACCAAGTCAAGTGGACGGAGGAGGCTGTAAAATCTTTCAATTTAGTCAAATTGGCTCTTTCCTTAGGTCTCGTTCTAGTCAGCCCGGACTACACTCAGGATTTCATATTGTTTTCATTTGCTTCAGAGCACACTATGGCAGCTGTGTTATTGCAGAAAAGAGAAGATCATGAAAGAACCATTGCATTCTTCAACAGATCTATAAGAGATGCAGCCTTAAAATAGAAAATCATTGAGAAGCAAGCCCTTGCACTTGTGAAGCATTGAAAGATTTTCGGGTATATATTCTACATTCTCATATTTTGCCTATGTTCCTAACGCTACCATCAAAGATGTTTTAGTGCAGACTGATCCAGAAGGAAGACGAGGCAAATGGATTGTAGCCTTGCTGGAATATGATGTGGAAATAAAGCCCACAAGGTTGGTTAAAGGACAGGGATTGGCAAATTTAATGGCCGAATCAAACTTGCATGCCTTGGACATAAATCTGGTCGCTGCTATGTCCGATGAGAATGAGGAAGGATCATCAATTCAGGTATCTGAAATGTTTTCTCTCTCTCCATGGTATTCAGATATCATATATGTGCTTCAAAATTTGTCACCACGACCCTGCATGACTAGAAACAAAGCTAGAACTCTCAAATTAAAGGCTGCCAAGTTTTGAATTCTAAACTCTACACTTTATTGGAAAGATCCTGGTGGTGTTCTGTTAAATTTTTTGGTGGAAGAAGAAGCAAAGAAGGTCATGGAGGACTGCCACCAAGGAGACTGTGGGGGTCACCTTTTTTGGAAGTCAACAGCAAATAAAATTCTGAGAGCAAGGTATTATTGGCCGACATTGTTCGCTGATGTATATAAGATGGTCAAGAGCTATCATAAATGCCAGATTTTTGAAGGGAGGTAGAAATTGCAGCCTTTGCCACTTAAGCCCATTGAGGTGAGTGCCCCTTTCCAGCACTGGGGATTGGATTTCATTGGGGAAATTCATCCCGCTTATTCTGGTCAGCATAGATGGATCCTCATAGCGATAGATTATTTCACGAAATGGATCGAGGCAATTCCCACCGAGGAAGATACTGATGCGGTAATCATTTCATTCCTTGAAAATAACATCTTGTCTCACTTTGGTTGCCCGAATAAGTTAATCACTGATAATGCAGCAGCTTTCAGATCAAAAAGGATGGTAGAGTTTTGTCATAAATATCACATCATTTTGGGTCACTCAACTGCCTATCATCTGCAACGCAATGGATTGGCGAAGTCTTCGAACAAATCATTGGTCAACATCATCAAGAAGCTACTGGAAATAAATAAGAAGAGCTGGCATAAGAGTTTGGTCAATGCACTTTGGGTAGATCGGGTCAGCCAGAAAAAATCCATTGGTACGTCACCGGTTGAGCTTGTTTGTGGAGTTGATACAGTATTTCCTACCTCTCTTGCTACCACAGTAGTCAAAATTCTTCAGGAGGCCAGCAGTGAGGAAGATCCCATGCAGAGAAGGTTGAATAAAATGGTCCACTTGCAGCAGACCAGAGAAGAAGTTTTCAAGAACACATCCAAATTGCAGGAGAAGATCAAGAAAATTTATGACAGAAAAGAAAAGGAGGATAAATTTCAGTTGGATGATGTGGTGCTAAAGTGGGATGCAAGGAATGAGGAAAAAGGTAAGTGCAGTAAGTTCGAGAATCTTTGGAAAGGTCCTTTCAAGATTGCAGCATATCGGGGTCAGAATGCCTTTCTTCTGAAGGAAATGAATGGGGAAGATTGTCCAAGAGGCCCAATCAATGGTCGGCTGCTCAAGCGGTACCATTTCTGAGTTATTAATGCTACTTCCATTGTCATTGTAAATACCATTTTTATTTCAGTTTGGTTTGAGTTTGTCAAGTTAGTCTTCAAGTCATTTCAATGTCAAGTTTGAGTCAATTTTTTGGTCATTTTAATTTCATAAATGAGTCAGAGTCTTGTGTTGTTTGTCGAAAAAATGACTCCATAGCCCAATGGAGGAAGGCACTATCTAGCTCTTCCATAGATTTGTTGTTCTTGACACCTCCAAGGAGCTACCATGCCCCATTGGAGCCAATGTTAGAGTCGGTCTGGTCAGTCCTCCGTCAGACATCAAAACTCTTTATGCATTTCATTTTTAGGAGTCCCACTCCATTTACCCAGCTGCATTCTGCTAGGATCATGCCATAATCTGACGGAAAAGGTCATGCCAATCATTTCCCCTCATGTCTGGCTCCTGCTGGCTTAGGTCTTTTGTCAATGATCACTAAAGCCCATGACAGTCAAGGTCTGGTCCTTTAATGGACAAAAGTCATTTTCGATAATTAGGTCTAGGGACTAATCAATTTGGTATTCAACCATGTCCAATAAAGCCATGCATGCCAGAGTGGGGCCCTTACAAAGTTATGATTCAGAGAGTTTCATCGTCATGTGGACAAATTTTGATTGTTCTTCAAAACTCTGTTTTGAAGAAAAAGTCAAACAATGTGTCATTTGTCATAAAATTTTGAAAAGGTATCCAATTGATTTCTTCAGATGCAGTCATGGTTTTCGTGGCCAAATTCCTTGTCATGCAACCCCTGCAAAAAGTGCCAAAAATTTCATCATTCTAGCTAAAAATTCAAAGGGAAGAAAGAAATTTAGTGTTGCTTTAAATTAGTGAAAAGTGTCAAAAGGAAACATTAGCAAAGTGGGTTTTTGAAGAAGCAAAAATTTAACCCATGACTTCAAAGTCTTTATATAAGAATTTCCACAAGGAAACAAGGTCCTTGTGCAAATCAAGGTTATTGAGAAACATAGCAAAGTGTTTGAGAGTGCAAAGCACACGTTTGGAAGGAGTTGGAGTCGTTTTCAAGAGCGCGGCACACACATAGAGGGGCGCGACACACATACAGAGCGCGGTGCACACAGAGCCACCCCATAGTGAAAAGTTTACAAGGTTGTGGCAAATATAAAGAGCGCGGCGCACTGGGTTTGTCATGCGGCGCACACCCACAAAGGCCCGAATTCGTGCCAAATTGCCTCAAGTTGCCTTTGAAACCCCTCAAATCGACAGGTAGGCTCTAACTCTAGATGGCTCATGTATTTTTGTGAAGTTTATGGTGGTTCATGGCTAGTTATAGTGGCAACTAAAATTCATAAAACCAACCACTAGAAAACACCAAAGCCATTGTTGCTAGGGTTGCAAAATTGTGGTGTTGATGCCAAGGCTCCTCTTTCACCTCTCATCCTTTCCCTCCTCTACATTTTTCCTTTCCCCCCTATCTCATTTTTCCCTATTACCCCTACCCTAAAATATTACCAAACTCCATTCCCTATCCCCTCCTCTTATTGGCCAACATAACACCCCAAAACCCTACCTTATTAAAACTCCAAAACCCTACCTTATCAAAACCCAAAAACCCTACCTTATCAAATCCCCAAACCCCCCTACATATCCCTAAACAAAACTTCTCCCCATAACCCCTCTTCCCATCATATTATTCCCCTCCTAATATTCCCTTTTTTCATTGTTCCCCTTGGTGGAAGATATCACAACAACACCTAGTTTCACACCATCATCAAAGGGCAGCCCAAGTACAGTACACATAGCAGGCATGGCATCTGAGCATTCGTCAGAGTATGAGATGGAGACACAAATTGATTCATCCTCAGAAGAACAGGCTCCCAGGAGATATCATAGGAGTGGCAAACATGTTAGGGATGAGCCAACCACCCTCATTGAATTGCAGGCCTGCCCTCTTGCCATGTCATGCTTCCAGCATCTATCATGTTTTGAGTTTTGTCAAAGAGTGGCTAATGTTCGAGTTCATCATGAGTTGGCCCATCTTTTTGTGCTTCACCTACATGGAGATCACTCTATCTTGGCCGGGGTCACCTTCACACTGACACCCAAAACTGTCTCATTAGCAACCGGTATACCAAATTTTGGAGAACCATGGCACAAGAAACAGAAAGTTGATCGGCAGCATTATGAGCCTTACATTAAGGCCAGTTGCTTGAGGCAGCTCACAAGAGTCTTTCCATTCAGATATTTGAAAGATGTGTATGCTCCACTCATGAAGTTGATCATGAAGTACTTCAGCTGTGAGGGGAGGTTCTCTCATCTATATGCCTATCACATCAGGTTTCTCATGCACTTTACCAGGTTACGGATGATGAACATCCCATTTTTCATTTGCAGGAACATAGAGAGGATGAACACCTTCATGCAGCACAAGACCCCTCAACAGCAACTTAACAATGTTTATCACTTTTCTCTTATTAAGATTTTGGTGGTTCATCAGCTGGGATTGCAGGGCATTACTTGGGATGATTTCATCTCCCGCGGCCTCTTCAACACTTCACAGGTATTATCAGAGGTTATGCATGAGGGTGAACCTTCTCGTCGGTATGAGCGCCATGAGACTGTTATTGTGCCGGTTTTCATCACATATCAGAGGGGTGCTAGACATTTGTTTGCAGCAGCAAAGCGAGTGTTATCTCCACCCGGGGTGGAAGTGGCCTCGCTTCTGACATCAGTACTATAGGTATAGGACAGAGGTAAGGAGCCAATGCATGATGAGGGGCCTTCAGGTGAGTTGTCAGGTGAATGAGAGACCGAATTCATTCTCCTTCATGATGATACATATACAAAACCAACAAGTGCACAGCTCAAAGTGATCATCCAGGAGCAACAATCAGAGATCGAAGCCTTATCCGTTGACTTGGATAGGGCTAAGTTGAACATGAAATATATGGACTAGAGGAACAAACAGCTTGAGGATCAGCAAGCGATCATGGAGCTACAAAACATTCGTGAGCATCGCCAAGTTGCACAAAGGAGAAGAGTTGAGCTCACGTCATTAGAGCAAGAGATTAATGAGGATCGGGAGGCCAACCTCGAGAGAGTTAACATGCACTTGGAGAGGCTACTGGACAAGGCCGACAAGGACCATGCATTACTAAGACACATGGATTTCCACTACATGGCGCAAAACAAAGTATGTAAGGCCCGAATCAGGAATTTGAAGGCGAAATTGAGGAAGGCAATCAAGAAGAAAAAGAGGAAAAGGGAGCTCGATCGACTTCAGATATTGGCTGAGGCATCTTTGTCCCAGTATAACACTTGATAAGGAAGCTCCATCCCAAATTTCAAGAAATTTGGGGCAATTTTGGTCACATGGAAAATTTTTGGTCACAACACAGGTTTTTTCTTCCTGTGGCGCGACGCTAAGGATTGGGAGCTCCAAATCACAAACGGTTTGTATTTTTGGATTCAGCATGCAAAATCACGACTACTGGTACTTGGACAAGGAATTTGGGCATGATTTGAGTCTCCAGGAGGTCAAAAACACTCAAACAATGGCCTCTCTGCCCCTATTTTGACACACAGGAAGTAGTCTTGGGAGAATGAATATTTGGAGGGGAAAATGAGCACCAAATTTAGAAATTCCACTTGGGTTGGAAAGTATACAGTCCATGATTTCTAAAAAGCACACTTGGGCACATTTTGGACTCCTGCAGGTGCCTCAAAATGGCCTCCAAAGTGGCGCGGCGCATATAGAGAAAAAGGCCAAAATTGCGCCTGTTTCGCAAAATTTCGATTCGCGACTTTCTCCAAGTGGGCCCCCTCATTTACACTATATTTTTCTTGGCAACTAAGGCAATGTTTAAAAATCATTTTCACTAAAGGTGGAATCCTATCCAAGTGGCAAAGGAAGGCAAGCAGTCACCCAAGCCATTTGTCATTTTTGTAACGTTGCACCGGTAACTAATGGTTGGCTTTCCACTTCCACCTTGTAATGATTCGAAAAACTCCCCAACTCTTTGTCGTTCTATTTCCTCATGGCATAGTCTATTTATTGTATGCAAACCATTTGCAAAGGATTGGTTGGTTTGTAATTTCTAGGAGACTGTGGGAGAGAAACTCAGTTCTTCATTGTATATTTTGACAGAGGATTAATGAAAGGCAGCGGCTATGTTTCATGAGATTCATGTGGTTGTGAGTGTAGCAAACGTGTCTCTTATGTTTCATATGTATTTCGTAATGTTTCACAGTTCATTTCATATTCATTTCCAGTGAAATTTTCTAAGTTAGATAAGGTAGAATTCATTTTTATTGCTCTGCCTGTGGGAAAATTTCATGTTCAGTGTTCTTCTTCTGTTGAAAAGGATTCATGTACTTATGCCCTTTTCACCCTCCTAAGAAATTCCTCCATTCCACATTATTTCAAACTAAATTGCTAGACATTCCGCTTGTCCTGCCTCACGAAGTAATCTGTGCCTTTGTATTAAATTCTCTGCTCATTGATGTCTGTTGGTCCCATACCATCCTAGAAACTCAGTCATTCATAAAAAAATGCTTCTTGCATCCATATTTACTTACTAGCCTAAGATCAATATTTCACTGTTAGTCATCTCATACCATTTCGTTTACTTATTTGTTGAGCGTGACTTGGAGAGAGCGCTCTCCTGTTCTGGTAGGGCTAGCTACCAGACTGAGCGTGGTTTGTGTTTACCCTGAATTTTGCCTTCCTTCAGCCTAAGGCAAATTTTGGTGCTAACACAGTCTTAAAAACATAAGAATCTATGGTCCTACTTGATGTTTCAGCCACCCTATTTCCTTGTTGTTCTAAATCCTTCATATGATTCAAAAATTCTTCAATGGTCTCCTCTTCAATCTCCTCAATCCTTCACTTGGTTGCTTGATATCTTTCCCTAACTGCATATGAGACCTATCTATCTCATCTTCTTCCAGAACAGAATTTAGATTCTGCTTGTCTTCTTTCTCCTTTATGAAAATATCAACAAATTGTCTTTCCTTACATGTTTCACCTGTAAACATACACAAATTTTCAAATTTAAAACCATGTGACCCTTTGGCCTCACTTGAAGTTTCAGTATTCAAGTGTTCATCTTCACTTTCTCCCAAAATTTCTCCTTGTTCTGGTTCACAAATGGACTCTTCCGTTTCCATTTCGAACTCTGCTTCCTTGAGTTTTTCCCTCAACCACTTTACTTGCTTTTGTTGTAGCCTACTCTGCATCTCATGCCACTTCATTGGATTCTTCCTTAATACCCAAACTTGTCTTTGTCTTTCCTCAAGTATTTTTCTTAATGCATCGAATTGTTCTTTCAACTCTACAATATCCTTGTCAATTTCCTCTTAACTCATCCTATTTCCATCTGCTTTGGAATTCTTCTCCTCATATCCTCTGTTGTGGCTTCTCTCTGAACCTCTGCTATGACTATTAGTAGTCATCTTCTTCTCCTCTTTCTTCATGAGCTCCTTACTCATCTGCAACAAGCCTTTGCAATGACTAGTCCTCCTGGCTGCAATCTTACCTCACTAAGCTCTCCTCATTCAGTCTTTTGGTAAGCTTAGGTCCTCTGTCTAGAACCTCCTCTTGAGCGACACCTTTGCTCCTTCTAGGCTTCTGCAATCTCTCACACTCTCTTGAGAACACTTTAGTTGTCCTCTCTATCCAATCCCTTGTTGGATTCTTCAGGTTCACTGCCACATGTCCATCAGAGTATTTTCCTTACTCTGTCTTCAAGAACACATCTGGTTCTCCTCTCACAACTTCTCTTGTTGTCACCTGTGCATTAGTGTAAAAACACACATTCTCAATTTAAAACAAAAGATATTACCTCACTTTCAAGGTCTTAGCATGATCTTGTTTCACCATTCCACCTGTACTTTGAATGGTTCCTCTATCTCTTGGATCTCCAAGTTCTTCTACACATCGCCTCTGTGTGCCTTCCTTCTGTTATATTAGAATCTAATCCTTCCCCTTGCCTACATAAACACCTTAACACATAACTATGCTTTTAATTCTTTCTCATAGAATTTCTTTGTTCTGTTTAACCCCAACGATTTTAATTAGAATTTTGCTCTGATACCACTATAATGTAGGGTTATCCCCGCACATACCCACAGTATGCATAAATAGGCATAAATACATCTTTCCCAGGTATTTGACTCTCAAAGGAGTCAAATCTTCAACCATACATGGTTAAGGCCCTTTTAGCCATAGTTCTTTTTATATCGAAACCAATCACCCTGCTTAAACCTCCTATCTGGAGTTTAATTAATCCTCAAGCCTCCATTTATCCATTTATTAATGTATTCCATTATATCTTTCTTATCGAGACTCTATCACCCTGTAGAAACCTTCGTTAACCTTTATAAACCCTTAAACCACACATATATAACCTTTCCCTTTCAAAACCTTGGTTCATATATGTTATATCGCATGAAATGCTCTATCGCCGTTATTTTCCTTCTAAACCCTTTTATAAAGGAACTATGTGCATAACACACCTTTTTCTGCCTTTCATACAACTTCTGCACACTTCCCGAGGATTTCCTTTATCGCAATTTGCTATTGGCTCCTCTAGGGGTCATACATACATGCCTCATCACCGTTTTGATTCCGATATGCAACCATTGGAATCGCTAATATATGTTATAGCCTTAAAAAGGATCAGCACAACACTTCCATGAATACAAAGGAAATACATAGAAATCCCACTCCGAAACATATAAGCGGATCTCAAATACTTCCCAACTACATCTATAACTTCATCGGGTCCGCACCTTTAGTCACTCCACAACACTTCTTCTCCGAACTCCGATAATTTTGATCCCTGATCACCGAAGCCTCCAATCAAATCTTGACCATTCGTTGTATCCTCTGATACAACAGTTGACATTACTCCCGACCGTTAAACTTGCACACCTATTCTCCACCATTGATATGCACCCAACAAATCCGACAGCTATCGTTGATATCGGGTAGATAACAAGCGTGAGGTTTAACCACCTAATAAAGTGGTTTCCTCTCACCTCTGCTACCATGCATCGTTTGATGAGTGGAATTGGCTCTCGTCCTTCAATTCTGCTTACGGTTTTGAAGCCGCCCGAAATCCACTTTCATTGTTACAAAACTGCCTTCCTTCATTAAATTTCGCCAATGCGCTCTTTCAACTCTACCTCATGTGACATGATCTGGACCGTTGATCTTCCAAATCGAACGACTGTTGAGCATTGACACTTTACTCCTTCGCTCTTCCCTTTTACTTATTTTTTATGCTAAGTCTTCAGTTCTTCTATGGTTTTGCTCTTCTTCAAAGGTTTCGGCCTTTCTACTGTTTTACTCCATGATTCCTCTTAAGCTTGGCTTTAATCCCTCTAATGGATTCAATGACCCATTATATTCCTCCAAATCATTCTCTCCTCTGCGTTTTTCTTCAAACTGTGTCTTCTTCTTCCGCTGCTTAGCTACCTCTGATCTTTACTCTTATGCAAGATATTAATTCGTTGTTTCATCCCAGAGCTTCCCTTTGTTTCCTCTATTGGATTTAAGGATCCATTCATGATTCCTCTGAATCATTATGTTACTCTGCGTCCTTCAGAATTTTGTCTACAACCTGTTACAGAGCCTACGAATTCACAAGTAGTTCATTCATGAAATACTCTTCAACAAACCGACACAGTCCAGAATAAACATCTATATATATATATATATATATATATATATATGTTACACTAAAATTTGTCACCATGACTATTTGTAGTCAGTATGGCTCCATCAACTGTCATACTGTCCTCCTTGGCAAGTCTTATACCTCTGCTCCTCATGTCAAACTCCAAGAAAGAGAGAAAGTCCTTAAAAAGTCAATTAACTCTGGTTACGCAGTTTCTCTTACCCTTACCCGCGTGTACGCACCTCAAGTTCACAATACCTGCGTACTTGTACGCTTTTTCTGTAAAGGGGTGGGTGCGTACTCCTGTAAAGGTCAAAAGGCACGAGTTTTACTTCAAAAAAGTTACTTGTGGTCGAATCTAGAGCATTCTAGAAGATGGTTTGACGTTTATTGAGCGCCTCCAGATGGTTTATGCATCCCTATGAAAGAGGAACTTATCCCATGAAGAGGGGAGCTATCCCATTGAAAAAGGGGCTTATCCCATTCATGGTGGACCTGATTAACTTCCTCCAAAGCATTATAAATACAGGCATTGGGCCAGAGGGAGGGGAGGTTGAAAGCTGAACATTCCTAAGGGTAGATGCTGCTGAAATTAGGACTCCCTTATAGAGCTTGAGAGGAGAGATTCCCATCCTTTCTTAGCTTCATTTGGAAGTGAGTGTTTGAGAATTCTCTTGCATAGATCACATTTGCATAATTAGAATTCTCATTTTCAGAATATTAATGAAAAATGTGCATAGATTACATTTGCATACTTTTCAAGTGAATTGTGCATAGATTACAATTGCATAGTTTACATTCTGAAAAATCAATCGTAGATTTAGATCAATTTTCTTTGATTTGAATTTACACAAAAATAAAAATAAAAAAACTATTTTGGAATTGATTTGCATTAGTTTTTCTTGATGAAATTAGTGCATTAGAGAATTTGTTATATTTTCTCTTAGTGATCAATTTTTTGCACTGTTGGAAGTGAATGGAAACTCTCTCCTTACTTTAGTTAGGATTCATCGAATTGAAAAGATTACATTATCATATTCGATTGCATTCAGTTGAGTCGGGTCATAACACCATTGGTTTCATATCCATTTACCCATTTGAGTAATAATAGCCTTAATAACACAGCGCTTAATTAAAATTCATCTAGTAATATTTTTATTTTCTAGGGCTCTGATACACCAACATAGCTTAGGCTAGTGTCCTGGAGTAGGAGAGTAATTAACTCTCCAAGACAGTAAAACCAAACAAGTAGCTTATCTTGCGGTAGGATAAATCCAACTGTTACATTTATACTCTGGGAAAGCTCCTCTTAAAGGAGAAGCACGAGATCGTGTCCGAACCAGTGAGGGAATCAATCGTCCTTCATTGGGAACGACGCCAGATATGCACGTACTACAAACGGTAAACCTCGGATTAATCATTGTCGAGGAGCCTGGGGTCACTTGTCGGTAAGCCTTGGATAGTTTTCAAGGAGCCGGCAAGGGGATTGAGCTTGTTACTCTGCCCTTGCATGTGTATCGGATCGTAGACTGTTCCCCCAGGTATATTTGTTGTTGTTGGTGACCTTAGTGACTATTATCTTTAGGATTCATCCTAAGGTGACGGTGGAGGGAAGATCCCACTGTACCTGGAGCAGACGTCGGCTAGACTCACTTGGATTTTCTGGGGGGTTCACTTCACTCGAGACGGTTAAAGTGGAGGAACTTGTGCCAGTCTATTCATTAAGCAGGTTGCCAGGGTAACTGTTCCACCTGCCATTTCTGTACTGAATTCTGCGATGTTGGATTTCATCACCAACTAGTGTTTTCGATCCGGAAAGTTACTGTTTGTGTGTGGTTTGACTCCTAGATTTGATAGTGCGTGTTAATTTGTTTGTTTTTACTTTTAGAGACCATAGGTGTGAATTGTGAATTTTAATTGTTAGGTGTGAATTGTGAATTGTTAATTTTAGTTATAAATTGTTAATAAAATTCACTGAAGTTGAATATAATGGCAAATGTTCCGGAATTTACCAACCTAGTAACCCCTCCTAACGAGAATCCTAGTACTTTTCCTTACTTTGGAAATGTTGGTCCTCCTTATATGGCTACTTTGTCATTACCTGGATTTACAATAGGTTTACCGATATGGTTATTTTCAACTTCGTTGGCCCAAAATACTCCAATTGTTCCACCTCAACCGAATGCTTCACCTCAACAGAGTTCGCCATCTCAACATCACCAACCTTCTATTGACCCTTTACCTTCTTCACCTAATTTTTCTTCCTCCATTTCTTCCTCTTCGCTTGGTAAAATCCTTGATGCTAGTAACCAGGTGGCTAAGAAGAAGAAGAAAGGAAAGAAGAAAAAGAAGAAGAAGAAGCAAGATAAGAAAGAAGTCAACCAACCAACCATGGCTATAAGTGTTAGTTGTGTTGAGGAAAACTCCGACATGCATCATAAACCCAAATACCCTTGCAGGCTTTGTAAGGGTGACCACTTCCTTATCAATTGTCCTGGTATTCCAAAGGTCTTGGAAGTATGGTCAGAAAAATCACATCAACTTTCCATTGATCCATCAACCAGTGATAGTCAGGTTCCTGGGAAAAAGGGTAAAGTTAGGTTTCCTTGTAAGTTATGCAAAGGGAGTCATCAAACTCACATTTTCCCTCACATGGATGAAGCCTCAACATTGTTGGAAAACCTTACTGTTCCACAGCAAGAATTTCCAACTAGTTACGGTAAACTTTCTCCCAACCTACCGTCAACTAACGGAGTGGTCGATTCAATTTCACATTTGGTCGATCACACTCTTCCATTGGAGAGTGAAACACATGTCACTCAGGTTGATGATCCATTAGTTGATCAAGTGGTCGATTCAATTTCACATTCGATCGATCACACTTCCCCTTTAGAGAGTGAATTTCATACCGCTCATGTTATTCTTGTTACATCAGATTCTTCTACACCGGGGGGCATTTCACCTGTTTCTACAGAACCCCCTCCAAGTACTGAGGTCTTTTCCTTTGATTGGAATAGACTGACAGAACCTCGTCTTCCTTCCTCCATCCCTTTCCAAATCATTGTCAAGGCTGGTGGTAGGGACATACATCGTACTCAGGTAGATGAAGGTGCTTCTGTTAGTATTTTATCCTCAACTGTTTGGAAAGCTTTGGGTTCCCCTCAGCTTGTGCCTATTACGCAGAATCTGAAAGATTTTAACAGAACCATTAGTGAACCTTTAGGGATCCTTCCTAATTTTTCCATTACCTTGGAAGGTAAAACTGTCTGTATTGATCTTATGGTAGTTCGAGGTCCCTTGGATTTCAATTTACTCCTTGGGCAAGACTATGTTTATGCAATGAAAGTTGTCGTATCGACACTCTTTCGTGTGATGTCTTTCCCTCACAATGGAAATATTGTGACTGTAGACCAGCTTTCATTCCCTAGTCTTGTTTCAACTACCAATAATATGACACCCCTAAATGTTCCTGATTCTAAAATGGTATCTACCCTGCCACGGGTTAATTATGTGGCAACTGGTCCCATGTTTTCAGTTACCGATGTATGTGAGCCTCTCACTGTTTTCTCATATTCCTTTGATTTAGATTCGGTAATTGACATGGAAAACTCTATGGGATTACTTGAACACGATGTTCTTATCCCTTTTGAGTCTCTTGACATGTGTTCCTTCCAAAGAACTATTCTTCCTTCTGATGAAGACCTTTTGGAAGCCATGATCAAGGTGTGTCCATTGACATGTCTTTCTTCCAGTTGGAAGCCATGATCAGTGAGTATGAGGAAAGTTCCTTTTACTGTGTCGACCTCGTTAAAAAACGACTCAGTGAGTATGAGGACAGTTCTTTTCCTGTATCAACCTCGTTAAAAAATGAAATAGAATGTGGTGAGGAAAGTTCCTTTTACTGTGTCAACCTCGTTAAAAATGAATTAGTAGAAACAAGGATAGTTTTTTCTTGTATCAACCTTGTTAAAAAATGAAACAGGCTGTCAGAGGATAGTTCCTATTACTGTGTCAACCTCATTCAAAAATGAATCAGTTATTTGAGGATAGTTCCTGTTACTGAGTCAACCTCGTTAAAAAATGAATCAGGAATGAGGATAGTCCTTTTCTTGTGTCAACCTCCTTAAAAATGAAACAGCTCCCTTTTCGAGTCGAATCTTTTCAAGAACTTGAAAGTAAACCTTCATTCCATCCACCTGGTTGAATGCAATGAAGCTTGGGGGGCATGTACCTCACTTTGCATCATTATGTTGGGGGCATGCAAACTTTTGGAGCATAGTTCCTTGTCTTGTGTCAAGCTCGTTAAAAAATGAAACAAGGAGTCTTGAGCATAGTTTCTTGTCTTGTGTCAAGCTCATTAAAAAATTAAACAAGGGTAGGTTAAGTAGGTAGATTGTAGAGAGTAGTTATGAGCATAGTTCCTTGTCTTGTGTCAAGCTCGTTAAAAAATGAATCAAGGATTTTAGAGCATAGTTCCTTGTCTTGTGTCAAGCTCGTTAAAAAATGAATCAAGGTTTTTAGAGTATAGTTCCTTGTTAGGTAGATTGTAGAGAGTAGTTATGAGCATAGTTCCTTATCTTGTGTCAAGCTCGTTAAAAAATGAAACAAATCCTCCTCTACTTGAGTCGAGAGTTTGACTAGATCTCATAAATGTTAAGTTGTATATTTAGGTTAGTTATTTCAGTGTTTTGCATAATTTTCTTACAGTTTTAGGTTGAGTCTTTCAAATGATCTCGTAAAGGAACCTTCATTTCATCCAACTGGTTGAATGAAATGAAGCTGGGGGGCATGCGCTCTAGCAGTTACGCTTAGGGGGCATCAAGCACAGTTTTCTCTCTGTTTCAAGCTTGTGTAAAAATGAAACTACTTTGAAGTATAGTTTTTCTCTATTTCAAGCTTTTGTAAAAATGAAACCTATCTCGAGTCAATTTCAGTTATTTTCAAGACTCGTTAAACTCATGAAAATCCCGAGATTATTTTGCTATCTTTCATTCTTGTAAAACAAATGAAAATGCCGAGTTCTTTCCTTCTTTTCCTGCTCGTAAATTAAATTGAAAATCGGCCATATGAGTACATTTTTATTATTTTCTCGAACTCATTAAAACTTACGAAAAATTGAAAACAATGAGTACATTTTTATCATTTTCTCGAACTCGTTAAAACTTGCGAAAAAGTGAAACCTCAGAGTCATCGTTAAGCCCTTTTCTGACTCCTAAAACATGAAAAGATTGCCGAGCGTTTCTTTTACACTCGTTAAAACTGAATTAAAAGACGATCCTCTTATAGACCTTTTCTGACCGTAAAAACATGAAAAGATTGACGGATTTTTGTCATTTCAAATTTGATATTGGAAATAAAACGACGTGTCCTTGATCGCTTTTTACTTTTCAGGTCAGAGACACTAATCATGAAAGTACTCCTTGGTCAGAAAGATCAAGCGGTTCTCTCAAGTATTATTTTATACTTTTTCGGGCTTGGGAGACACAAATTTACGAAAAAGTTCAACCCTGGAGTCTTCTTAAGTTTTTTCAGACTCTCTAAAATTGAAAAACGCAGAGTTTCTCCTATACTGGACTCGTTAGAATTTCACAGTAAAGGACCTGTTCGATTACAAACAGGAACAGACCACTCCTTCTTAGGGTTTGAATCTAAACTAAGTTGGACTCATCTGAAGGATGAGCTTATAATCAAGCATATGTTATCCTCCTCAAGCTTGTAAAAATAAAGAGGTACTTGCCAGAAATGGTGGGGGAAAAGAGAGAAAAATGAGCCTATTTATTATCCTTTGTTTCAGAAAAAACCTTATCACCACTCTTGAACACGACACTTTTCATTCACCTGGGTTGGGAAATCCTTTGCCTAGCAGTTGATCAAACCACATTGAAAATCTTCAGCCGGTTCCGGGTATTAACTTTGGGTCAATTGTCACCAAGCCATCTGTCGTGTCGTTATGTGTTCAAGAGGTCACTGCAAATAAACCATTCATCTGCAAAATACCTGTCATCCATCTCGACCATCCCTGAGTTAGTCCTTACAGCTACATTTCTTCAACTTGATTTATGATTTCGTGTTGTGGGCTTGCCTGCAACGGGTCGCTTTCTATCGACATCAGCACATTATCTAGAAAGATGACCTAGAAATTGTCAGTTCCTTGAAATCTGGATGCATCAATGGCAGGTTTCTCGCCTTTGACGACGGTTTACATCATTGACTTTCGATTGAAGGATTCCGTGACATGTTCGACATCAACGCATTCATTCACATCTCATGGATTGTACTGGGTACTTTGAGAACCATTGACATCACTAGTGGTCTCTCTCACACTTGTTAACAATTTACATCATCAACTGGTAATCAAGTGGTTTCTACCATGTTCGACATCAACTCATTTATTCGCATGGATAGAATCGTACTATTTCGGGAAGTAGAAATGAAGACCCTGGATCTAGTTTCCACCATCCAGGCTGCGAGGAGTTTTGTATTCATTATATAGTAGACTAATCATAAATAGATGGCTGCGTCCATACTGTGTCTACATGAGTCTATGATTATGATGTACTGCGAAATCATTCCTATATCAGAGCAGTGGTTAGTTTGTTAGTTAAAGTTTTCAATCTGAGTATGGGAATGCCTACCTCAGCGATGATATGATCTTATATATGTATTTTTTGTTGAATATTTGCAGGTTCCGACTGGGCTCTCCACAAGTTAATCCTTGAAATGATAAAGTGCTTCACCCTTCCTAGATGATATGAAACCCTAATCTACTATAGGCTTCGCACTTTAGGGGGCAATCTGTTACACTAAAATTTGTCACCATGACTATTTGCAGTTAGTATGGCTCCATCAACTGTTATACTATCCTCCTTGGCAAGTCTTATACCTCTGCTCCTCATGTCAAACTCCAAGAAAGAGAGAAAGTCCTTAAAAAGTCAATTAACTTTGGTTACGCAGTTTCTCTTACCCTTACCTACATGTACGCACCTCAAGTTCACAATACCTGCATACTTGTACGCTCTGTCTGTAAAGGGGTGGGTTCGTACTCCTGTAAAGGTCAAAAGGCGCGAGTTTTACTTCAAAAAGGTTACTTGTGGTCGAATCTAGAGCATTCTAGAAGATGGTTTGACGTGTATTGAGCGCCTCGAGATGGTTCATGCATCCCTATGAAAGAGGAACTTATCCCATGAAGAGGGGAGCTATCCCATTGAAAGAGGGGCTTATCCCATTCATGGTGGACCTGATTAACTTCCTCCAAAGCATTATAAATACAAGCATTGGGCCAAAGGGAGGGGAGGTTGAAAGCTGAACATTCCTAAGGGTAGATTCTGTTGAAATTAGGACTCCCTTATAGAGCTTGAGAGGAGAGATTCCCATCCTTTCTTAGCTTCATTTGGAAGTGGGTGAGCTGATCAAAGTAAAGGAGAACTCTTGCTGGACCCTGGGAGGGACCTGCACAACACCAAGGCACTGGTTGTAATGGTTTCTTTTGTTTCCAATTAATACAATTAAGTTCATTTTTCTCAACAAATTGTTATATATAATTTGTTTCATATACTCCTTGGTCTTTATGATGAATATGTTTTATTTTATAAGTTATTCAAGTGCTATGTAATCGTTTGCTTGTTAGTGAATGCAGGTTTCAAAGAGAAGGAGGAGCTCATCTGGATCGGAGAGGCTGGACTGCTACAAACAGCGTTGGACTAAAGGTATGCTTTAAAAACCTGGTTGCTTGTATTTTAAAGGCATATTTAGGGAAAGATAGTGCTTGATTGTCTTGTTTGTCACTAGAAATCCTTAGCTTCTAGGGAGGTCGGTTTTGTCGGCAAAATTGACTCTTTCCGCATGACAATATATATATATATATATATATATATATATATATATATATATATATATATATATATATATATATATATATATATATATATATAGATATATATATATATATATATATATATATATAGATATATATATATATATAAAGAGTCAATTACAAATCCAAGACTTTGTGTCTTCCACAAGCCTATTGTTCAATATTGTGGCCTCCTTTGAGCTCTGCCCATAGGCTTACATTTATGCCAGTGCGTTCTATTGAACTCATCCTAGTTTGAGTCCTAAATATATTGAACTGACTCCTAAATCCTCTGTCCACTTCTACTTCAATTAATTCCTAAAATCTCTCCTTAGTTCCTTGAATCATGGAACTGTTCTAAGAGTCCTATTTTACTTCTGACTCTTGTCATTTATTCACCACTCAGGTTCTCCTTTAGTTCGGGAGTATTTACCACTTCTTCTCATTATCTAATTAATTCCTATTCTATGCTCAAAAGCCTAATATTACATTAATTTATCACTTAGGAATCCAAATTCCTAAGAATACATAACCCCCTATGTCTACTTAATTACAATTATTTTCTCTTGGGTGAATGTTCCTGCATCATCTACGGATTTTGATTTGAACTAAATTAAGTTTTTCGCTGCAATTCCATGTAGAGGTATTCTACCTACCCTTAGGAATAAGTAAATCTTATTACTTATACTCATCCTAAGTCTTCTAATCGACATGTCAACTCCTTTTATTTTAAGTGAGTTTACAAAAACTCATTTCGTTACCAATACATGTATACCTATTTATATACTTATTCCCAGTACTGAAAAACGATAATAAAAAAATGATAACCATTTATATATATATATATATATATATATATATATATATATATCCCTCTATAGTATTGAATCATCGTAATCACAAATATCATTTATCCATTCGCAATACTGCAAAATCGTAAGAAAAATTATCATATATACATCTACAATAATTAGAAATTGTAACAGAAAACTATTGTATATTCATCTCTAGTACTAAAAAATTGTAGCAGAAAATTATCGTATATTCATCTATAGTACTGAGAAATTATAACAAGAATTACCATATATTCATCTACATTACTGAGAAATTGTAACAAAATTTCTAACTGAATCGTGACCACGAGAACACTTGGGAATGAACATTTTTCCTCCCAACCTTGAATTTTAGCCTCTAGTTCCCCCCGAGATGATATGTACTTTCTAGGAAAAAGAAGAATTAACAACCCCTATTGATCCCTTCAATAGGTGTTTTATGATTTTTCTTCCATAATCGGGTTTTTCTTCAGTGATGTCCCACTTTCATGGTTCTCAACTCCACTGGCCTAGGATTTTCCTTTAAAGCCTACTTTTCTCTCTCGCATCTCTTTATTCTAATCCATTCTTAAGATATTTCCCCAGCTAAGAAATTTAATGGATTTTGTCTCGTATGCATTAAATCTTATCTAGAAGTATTTATCATGGAAGAGTTATCGCAATCTCATCCACTCATGATATTTTTGTTTTTCTTTCTTTGGCAAGAATCTCTTACTTAAGTGTCTCATTCCCAAATACTTCCAACCCTTTTTTATTTATAATAAAACTATTTATTACATAAGCATTTTAATGTACTTCATGTCTTTTTCGCCATCCATTCTAACATAACTCAGTATGAACAAAGAAAACATGAATTACATAAATGGAGGGGTATTACAATTAGATTTCTTGTGATGAACTATTCGAGTGGAATATCCATGGCATTTTACAATTCATATTGGTATCACATAAATTTTTATTCGAGTGTCTGTTGGAAATTATAGGATGTAGGAATTGGTTTTACAAAAAATTTCATAGAATCCTAGCCATGGCAGATGAGTTTATTATAAAAGCCCTTATGATATAATATTAAACAGATTTTGCAAGGATGGAAGAGCAAGTACTTGAAATTGCTCATGATTTGGTCCTCCTGAAGAGCTAAAAACAAGTTAAGGAAAGAGGATATGAAAGAGAATGCAAGTTTCAATACCATTACTAGTTAATCCCTTGACAAGCCCTATATTGGGTTATTACATTAATATTGTTATATTGTTATTTAGGCCAAAGCCTCTCATTATGCCCTTTCATTATAATAGTACAACTTCTCTCCCTATATATATAACAAGGAGACCTAGTCTTAGTATCATCAAATCTTATCTTATACATTGTATTCATTGTAGAAGGAGGTCTGTCATCAAAGTGGGTTGTAATTATTGGCTTCTTATCATTTTTAAGGTGTGTGGTTCATAACTTTTGGTATCAGAGCATACAAACCTAGGGCTTTGCTACTTCAAATGAATCATCTTAGCATTTTAACTATAATTGTTTTGGAGAGAAACTTTATACCCTAAAATTATTCAAAAAATGAGGAAAGATATTGCGGTACATCTAATTAAAAAGTTAGATTGCTTCACTATACTTTCAAGCATACACCCTATGGAAGATAGGGTTTGTAAATGGTCCCAAATCATTTTCAAATGAGCAATATCTTGGTATTTTTGTTATAGCCCTTCCTTTATAAAACTTCATAATATGAAATATTTAAGACAATTATGAGAGGTAATGTGGATGGCTTGTAAAAAAATTGGATTTTGGTTCACAATAAATTTGGAGATATACACTTTAGAAGTTAGGCTTTCTACACAGTCCTGAAATCAATTTCAAACAAGTGATATTGGAATTTTTGTTGTAACTTTCTTGTAGGGAAGTTTCAAACTGTGAAATTTTCAGGAATCTAAGGAGACATACCAAATACAATAGTTAAAAATTTTGTAATAATATGTAAAATAGTTGACTTGAACCATTTTATACAATTTTTATCTTGGGAAGAACCCAAACATCAGAACATTTTGGGATACTATAAATTTCACTTGGCACATTAATGTTTTTGTTAAACATATGGAATTATGGAGAAGAGATATCAATGTAATGTAGGCTAAAATTTCATATTTAGAAGGGATGAAATTTTAGAAATATATTTCGACAAAAATCAACCATCTAGATAATTTGTGAAATATGGTTTTGAAAGGTATGTAACATACAATTAGCATAACTTTTGAGTAGAAGACATTTTTTTGGTGATTAAAAAGTTTTGATAAAGAGGAGAATTGTTATTTACTTGCATATCTCCTAAGGGTTATTCAAAATATACTTCATCACTTAAATATCTAGAAATCTCATCCATTACTCATGAAGAAGTAGAATATGTTCACTACTGAGTATCCTAGTTGAAATTTCAGTTCTCACAAATGCAAGAGTCAAAGAAAAATGTGCAAAAGAGAGATGGAGGATAACATGGGAGAAAAGAAAAATGCAAGGAATAAAAATACGTCAAAGAATAAATACAAACATTCATGAATTCCAGAAAAAAATCTCTTAGAGAGGGTTTCTAAAGGAGATATGGAGATCCAAGGAAATCATGAAAATAAGGAGAACAATTGCATTGGAACTCAATCACATATCATGAGTATTTATCACAATTAAAGACCCCAAATATTGTATCACAAAACCATAATCATGATTTCTCACATGGAGATCCACATGATCATGTCTTCAAGTTAACATCGAGGAACCTTTTCATTGTGAAGGTCGATATGAGAAAGCATGATGGTAATGCTCTTATTACACTTGTATTCTATATGGAGAAATACTTTGATATACACCAAGTGAAAACTTGGTTATATCACAAAATAGGATGAACAAAAATCATATCAACACCATAGTCAAATGGCATTTGAAGTGGAGGATTGGGTATTTTGAAGACTATAACCATATAAATTGACGTCCCTCAAGCAAAAAAAGAAGGAAAATAAATTAGCACTCAAGCGTTATGTTCACTATAATGTGTTACCTCTGTCTTCACTTATACACCTAGTCTTCCATGTTTCTTTATTTAAGAAGCTAATTAGTAACAAGATCCCAATCCAAAATATTTAACAAAATATTAATGAATTTGGAAACATAGAACTAGAACTAGAAACAATCCAAGAGAAAAGGATTAAGCCTCTAATAAATTAGGCAATTATTGAGTACCTCATTATATGGAAGAAACTACTAGTGGAAGAGGTGACATGGGAAGATGAGTTGTTACTGCAGAAATGCTCATAATTAATCAATTGTCGAGGACAACACTTGTTTTAAGGAGAGGGATATTTTAAGACCTAAATAAGCCCCATGTTAACCCTAAAGCACCTTATTAGTCCTTTGATATTTATTTATTACATATATATTGTTATAATATTATGTAGGTAAAAATATTTCATTATACGCTTCCAATATAATTTTACCCTTTGCCTTCTATATATATTGCAGGAATACATATTCTTAGTATCATAAAATATTGTCTTATACATTGTAATGATTGTAAAAGGATGTTTCCCCCTTGAAATGGACTTTAATTATTGGTTTCTTATCATTTTTAGGGCACATGGTTCATAATGTTACCCCTCCATAGTCCTTAAATTGGAGGGAAAATAAGATATCAAGCTATATGAAGGTAAAATTGATGTAGCAATGTTGCATCATTGGTTGAAATACTTATAGATATAATTTATTATTCACCATATATAAGAAGAGTAGAATATTTAATTTTCTTCACAAAAAATAAATGTACATGAATTAATTGAGTTGGAAACTCACATGGAGACAATTAGGTTGAATGGCCATCTACAAATGACTAAGACGGAGGATTTTAAAACTTAATTAAGTCATATTTATATCATATTTGGTATGAAGAGGACCAATGGATCCATTGGAATTACCTCATGGAAGGTAAGAGGAGAGTCTGCAAAAGTACACAATTGAATTTAGGAAGATAGTTATCATGCTAAGTGTATATCCCAATAACCTAGATGTGCTCCACAAGTATTTGGAATACTTAAATAGTCCTTTTTGGAGAAAAATATTCAAGCATAAGATAGTTTATGCAGCTTGTGTGAAAATAACAAATCTGGAAACTACAGGCCACAAAAAATTACAGTCAAGTAGTTCCAAATAGAGTGAGATCCTATATGCTACAAAGGAGAGAAAGAAGAAGTAAAAAGGGAAAGAAAATAATAGAATAGTGACTACCCATCAGTGTAATGATCCACGTAACCATGAAAACTACTATAATATCAATGGTATCACTAACGAAGAGTGTTGAAAACTAAATCTACAACTAAGCCCTAAGAACTATAAGATTGATGCTCAGAAGAAGAACCTTCTAGCCATAGATCATGTAAAGAGTAGCTCAAACGTGGATGAGAATATTTCTTGAAATTTAGTACAAAAGGAGGTTAATTTGAGTATCTTTCATCACCAAGAATATTGTTGGGTACAATTTCGATATTTTTGACCACCTTGTTACAACCCTTTCTATCCTCAATTTTGAGCTAAAATTCTTCCCTTTTACCAATTTCCATGAGAATAATGGTGTAAAACAGTTATAATCAAGGTAATCATCCTTCATAAGAAAAATATTCTCATTTAAATTTATGAATATTAATTAGAAGTTTTTATTAGGTTACTAGTTTGTGAAACAACAATCTACAAGAATTTTTGCAATACATGATATCAAAAAAAGCATTACTCATGTAATTTGTCCAAGCTTTATAGGGTTTTATGTCATCCAATCTAATTCTGACACTTGTAATATGTTCAAAAAGTTCATCTAATGGATAATTATCTATCTAGCTTCCTCATAGCTGATTGTAACCCTCAATTCAATGAATCGTCAACACGACTTGTCTACTCAACAATTTCTGCAATTAATTCAGGAAATCACTAGAATTTTCTCCATTAGTTGGAATTTGAGCAACTGGACCTAGAAACCCTTATCTAAGTCACGTTAGATTATGAAGAACTATATCAGATAGATACTTTTCCTTTGTAGATATTCTATTTTTTCTTGAAACACTTAATTGACCCCATGTTTGGAAAAATTCAATTCCAGTTTCATAATTTTTGTATAAAAATAGGTGAATGAGGGAGAAACAAAGTTATTCATGTATTTTTACTCATTATCTCTAAACAAGATTACTATTTTGTACTAAGTTTGTAAACTACATTAATACAAGACGACTTTTCTTATATGGTGTACGATTTCGTCTAGTTTCTGAGTGTCTTTTGTGACATCATATCCTAGGAAGCCCCCTGGTATGCATTATACTAGTTTTTGTTGTGTGCTTTTATCAATTTAATGGTGTTTTGAGTTTATTTTGCTAATGATTTATGTTATATATATGCAGAATGTACATACTCTATTTCCCTGTAACTATATGAATTCCTACAATTTTCTATAGTGGTCCTATAATTTCCAGTAGAATTCCTATAATTTCTTGTAGCTTTTTGAATTTCCCATAATTAATACTTTCTTTTCCCTATAAAGATATAGTTTTGGTGACAGAATGTAGGTAAAGGAAATGATTTAATAGAAATTTATTATTATTGTGCTTCAAAGTTATTTGTTAGAGTTAGTTAGAGTTAATAATGCATAAAGTAATGATTAGAGTTATTATTGAAAGGGTTTGACTTTTGAATTTACAAGTAATTATTCGTTGGATCAAGGTGAATTTGTTTATCAACCTCAAAAAACTAGTTTTCTTAAAGCTTCTTTTCCATTTCATTTTATATGCCACATTGACTAAACAAGTACATTTTCAGAAAGAACATCTAGTGCTATTGTGTAATGTGTCTCTCTGAATCTGCAATTTTACCACAACTAGGTCAAAAATTAGGCTTAAAGTCATTGAAATTAGTTTTCTAATTGAATCCGTTTTGAGATTTACCTGTACTTGGTTTGTGTTTTATTTTTTCATAGGAAAACACATAAGTAGCCAATTTTCACATATAGTGCTTCTCCTCATAGTTTACCTACCTAGGTTTGACAAATAAGTGTTAAATAATTTATGACATTTTGGTGTCATTGTTGGAAATTTCTCACCATGGAATTCCTCAAGAATTTCCAGTTACCAATCCATTATAAAATCAGAACAAAACTACTGACCACTTGCATCAGAACACCTCTACCCTCATCTTCAATCATATCCATGAATGGATATGACAAGAGAGGTTAGAAAAGGCAACGATTTTGGACTATTTATTAGTCGATTGGTTTTGCAAATCCCTTCTACCTACCATCACAAAGGACGTTTCCATGTCTGGAGTTATCACAAAATACCAGGTCATTCGACGTGCGCAACATATTGATCTTACCTATTCACAATGAGGAACCTTTTACGACTTTATCTTTAATGCTCCTCGAACTTCAAATACACCCACTTCTTAGCAACCTAGTCCACATGTCAACACTCTCGTTGGTGATACCACTAGAACTATTGTAAAATAGTTGAGTAGACAAGATGATCAGTTATTTATTATTGTTTCCCCTACCTCAACTACAAAAATTCATCCTACTACCCATCCATCCACTGCGATTAAAATTGAGGTCTGCACAACCAACTAGCGGTAAGAAAAAGAATAATAAGAAAAATTCTAATCCTTCTAAGGAGCAACAACCTGTTCAGAATGTTCGAACTTAGAAATCCCTTTCTGCTACCAAATTTGACAGAGGTAAAGAGAAATCAATTAAATTTCCTTACAAGATCTACGCTGAGGACCATTTAACCTACAAATTCCCTCGTTTATAGGAATGTACTAATATCCTTGCAAACAAGTAGTGTTCTTAATAACCCTTTCCCTACTCAACAATAGAAACAAAAACACCTTGTCCCAAATCCACCCCCATCACCGCAAGGGGGCAACGGTGGTTCTCATCCCCCTCCTTCTAGAGAAGGATCATAAACTATCTATGCTTTTAAGGTAGTTGGTTTACAAAATTGAGCCAATAATTATGGGAAACCTATCCCAAACACTTTGGACACCTCGTCAAGCTCCAGCTACCTTTAAAACAAATAAAACCTAAACAGTTCAAATGGAAGACATGAAGTGCTCTACGTATCTTTGATGGAGGTAGGTGGAACATTAATATCTTGGAAAATTTTAGATATTATTTCCATGGAAAATTATCATTTTCCCTCTTGGTGAATGTACAACACACATTTGAAATCTTGCATTTTAAATATGTATTATAAAAAAAAAAATGTTGTATGACATCAAATTAATTTTTTTATTTAAACATAATATTTTAATTTTCAAATTATTTTAAAATTTTTGAAACATAGAGAAGAGAGAGTGGGACAAAAGGGTAAGAGAGAGGGGCGCCACAAATATAGAGATATGGAGAGGATAAGAGTGTCTCCGAGAAAGAGAGGGAGCTTGAGAGATGGATTTGGAGGAAAATATATGGAAGGAAGAAGTTCAAGACATATATAGAGAGAAAAAGGTCGAGAGAGGGAGTGACAAGGGAGAGATGGAGAGAGAGTGTGTATGTTTGGGGGTGATATAGACAGAAAAAGAAGGAGATATGGAGAAAAGTGGGAGAGATAATGAGAGAGGGGGGCAGATAGATAACATAATTGCAAGACAATGCTAGAGAGAGAGTGAGTGAGTGATGAAGGGGAGAGACAGAGGGAGGTGGGAGAGAAAGGAAGAGAGAGAGGACTTGAAAGGGAGGGAGGGAGAGATATGGAGTTGGAGGGGGGAGAGAGGGAGGTAAGAAGAAAGAAACATAGAGAAAGAAATTTGTATAGAGAGAGAGAGGGAGTGGTAAGGGAGGTGGAGGGAGAGATAAGGAGTGACAAGGGAGATGGAGAGAGGAGAGTAGGAGGGAAGAGAGATAGAAGGGGAGATAGAGGGAGAGAAGGGGAAGAGAAAGAGAGGGGAAGGGGGATGGATATATAGATATATATGGAGAAATAATGTGTATGTTTCTGGGGTGACATAGAAAGATGAAGAAGGTGAGACAGAGGGAGGTAGAGATATAGATGGAAGGGAGAGAGAGGGAAGAAGAGAGAGATAGAGGGAGGGAGGGAGAGATAGATAGATATGAAGAAGAGAATGTGTTTGTTTGGGGGGTGCGATAGAGCGACAAAGAAGGAGAGATGGAATTAGAGATCGATATAGATGGAGGGCGGAGAGAAAGGGAAGAAAATTTATTGCACTAGATGCATTAATTTCAGTGTACATATGCTGATTTCTAATCCTATTTGATTTCTTGCATTATATGCATTGATTTCTGTGTGGATGTTGATTTATAATTCTATTTCATTGCTTGCATTAGATGCATTAATTTCATTAAACATGCTAATTTTTAATATTGTTTGATTGAGATTGGATTAGATGCATTGATTTCAGTGTAGATGTTGATTTGTAATCCTATTTGATTGATAGCACTAGATACATTGATTCCAATGTAGACGTTGATTTCTAATCATATTTGATTTATTGCAACATTAGATGCATTGATTTCAATGTAGATGTTGATTTCTAACCCTATTTGATTATTTTCATTAGATGCATTTATTTTAGTGTAGATGTTGATTTCTCGTCCTATTTGATTACTTGCATTAGATGCATTGATTTCAGTGAAGATGTTGATTTATGATTTGATGTAACTAGATATATGGTGTGCATTAATTTCAAGGTAATTAGTTTAACATTGTACATTGATTTTAGTGTAAGCACAAAAAAAATATTGACAATGTGCATTATGACAAAGATTTTTTAGATAACCTTAAACAAAATAAAATTGAATAAAACTAGTATTTGTAACTCTTACATCTCCGCAACTTTTAAAATTGAATATATAACTTACTTCAATCGTATTTGATTTTTTTTAAATGGAATAAAACTTATTTCCATCATAAGGAATTGATTGAAATACTTGGATAACTACTTGTAAAGATAGGATAGTTAATAACATTATATAAAATTAGATAAATGTTGTTATACATGGTTTTTTACCTATATATGAAATATCAATATGATCGACTTATATCATGTTATGGCTAAGCTCTTGTAGATAATATCAAAATAAACAATGTTGAATAAAACCTATTTGTTGTTTACATGACATCTCTTAAATTTGAATAAAATGTATTTCAATCATATTTGTGTTTTTTAATTGAACCTTTAGATAAGAAATTGATTGAAACACTTAAAAAAGTTGTACATGCAATGATATATGGGTGGGTCACAAAAAGTTTCATATATATATATATATATATATTTGAATTTAGAATTCAAATAATTTATTTTTAAAATGGAATTGTAATAAAATACATGTTGATTGAACTAAAAGACGCATTCTACAAGCCAATATGAACCATTATTGGAATTCTTTTGATGTTCAATATTAAATTGATACATGATATATTTTAGTTTATTTTAAGTATCAAAGTGACTTGCATCATAACTTAAGATTGTACTTATTTTCTTAGTCTATGAAACTCAAAATCAAAATTGAACATATATTTTACTAATAAAAGTTATAGTGTATAGAAAAAAATTTAAATTAGCACAATAATTTTAACAAATCCATAAAATTAATAATTAATGAGAATCCATAAATAAGATTAATAAAAATCCATAAACTAAAATAGTGAATACATGTATCAATAAACTATCCATATGAAAATATATACAAATTACAAATAGCACTTGAACATCCATAAACTGAAATAATAAACATCCATATACTAAAATAATGTCCATGATGTATATCAATAAATAGTCCATGTATGAAAATATATAATTTTTTTATCACATGTGAATGTTCCCTATGAAATGAGCTTCAAAATATACAAACTATGACACTCTAAGTACCACCAAAACTCCTATGTGAGTTCTATTGCGCAAAGTAAGTGTCCATAAGTTGGTGCTACAATATAACACATTCAAATTGAAACTAATTAGACCATTATTTGTAAAAAATAAAAAACATGGAAATAAATGATTTTGAACCACATTTTTAATTAAATATACATGAATATACTAACCTCAGTCGAGTCCAAATGCATGTCACATAGGGTGGGGTTCTAATCATGGATCTCGATTTGGTGCTCCCCTCCCTATGAATCAATGATTGGGGCCTACATTGAAGGATTCACATCATTAGTTCCCCTAAACCTAACATCCCACTCATGTCTCCACTTAACAACGACATGAATAACACTCTGCATATGGGCCTATGTACACAATGGCATGAACAAATTATAATTAGTCTATAAATTAATTAGCATATATGTGTAACTTAAAAAAAGAAAATGTCGAAAAATTAGGAATGAAAAAAGTTTACCTCAACTGTTGGTCCATGTGGTTGTACATAGCGACTCTCCTCCAAATTATTGAACATACAGGGTGGAGGTGGAGGTGGAGGATAATCCATGCAAACTTGCTCTAGTTGATGATGGTTTGGTTGATCAACTGCCCCCTCTGATGACCTCATAAGCACATCCATGGAACTAGGATGTGTCTACATGTTATCATGAACTTATTAATATAAATGAAATCTAATACCACTAGTAGAAAATGATGAAATTAGTGACTAGGTAACTAAAAAAGTTAGTCACCGTAATTATTTCAAGTGAATTACTACTAAATTTGAGCAATTTTAAGTGACTGAACTAAAAATTACTAACTTAAACGACTAATTTAGTCTAGGGATAAAAAATACAACTAGATAATAAGTGACTAACTTAAATGACTAATTTTGTCTAGGACTAAAATATACTACTGGATAATAAGTGATAAAATTAATAATGATTAACTTAAATGACTACTATAAACCAAGAATAAAAATATGACCAAATAAAAAGTACAACAAGTATTATATGAATTACTCATTTATGTTAGTAATTTTTAATTATGTCACTACGAAAATGGAAAATTGAAATTTTGATAGTGAAGTGTTACATTCCACTACATGCATGGGGTCTCTGAATCCATGTGAATTGTTAAAATTTAGAGGAAAAGGGGTCCCTGAATCCATCTACAGTGTTAAAATTATGAATACCCTTTCGTCTCTCAATTTTAGCACTGCAAATGGATTCAGATACCCCCTTCTTTGAATCCATCTGCAGTGTTAAATTTAGACACAAATGGGTCTTTGAGTCCATCTGCGGTGTTAAAATTTAGAGACCCATTTAAGTGTGTCTCTAAATCCATCTGCAATGTTAAGTACATAAAAATGACTCAAAATAACTAAAATTTTATAGTCATAACAACATTTGACATAAAAATGACTTAAAATGCACAAACATTATCTTGAATCCCTTCTAACAAAAACTATTATACATTGCACTATGAATAAAATGTGATATGAGTTTACTTGTGCTATGAAATGTTTGATTTAAATCATTTACTTATAATAGCTCACAAATCTTAATGAAGAGAATTTTCATAAATCCTTTGGACTTTAGATGTTGTGAATTACCTTCATTTTGAACATATTATAGAGTATTAGCCTGGATGAAATCTCCCTGAAATATAACATATGATAACAAAAGAAATGCTAGTTATAAAAAAACAAAATCGCATAAGTGTTTTTCTTTCTTCTATGATATTGTTTCTTATGCTGCCAGCTTACAACGTTTAATTTGAAACATGTGGTGCAATTGCTAGTTTTATATCTTTGATGAATATAGTGTTTAGAGTTTATATAGACTAATTTGGTGTTGCCTTCTCGGGTGATATTCTTATACACTCCAAGGCAAAAGAGGAGCATGAGTGACATTTTAGGATGGTGCTATAGGTGTTACAAGAGCAATAATTGTATGCCAAGTTGAGTAAGTGCACTTTCTATCAAAGGAAAATACATGATTTAGTTCACAATGTCTTAGAGGAGGGCATGGCATTGCACCTAGGGAAGATGAAATCCATCAAATATTGGCCATCACCAAAAGAATATTTCAATGGTGAGACTGTTTATGGGTTTAACTAGTTACCACATGATATTTATTAAAGGTTTCTATAAGATTGTACATTCAATTATTTCATTGCAACAAAAATGAGTATAGAGTAAATGGACTACAAATTGTGAATATAATTTTTAATAGATGAAATATTTATTAACCAATGCACATATTCTAAAGAATGCAAATCCCAATGATGATATTTTGGTGTTCATAAATGCATGTAAAGAATGACTTGGTGGACCCTTATGCAAGATAGGCATGTCATATGAATTGAACAAAATCAAAGAACATGAAAGAAATTATGCTACCCATGTGTTGGAGCTTACAATTATTATCCATATATTGAAAATGTGAAGACATTATCTTATGGGATGAAATTTTGAGTTGAAAATAGACCATAGCAGTTTCAAATACTCACATAGACAAATTAGTTGGTTGGAATGCTCTAGTGAATATGACTTTGACATCAAAAACATTAAGGGAAAAGAGAATAAAGAGTTTAGTGCACTTAGCATTAAGAGGGTGCATGTAATGCATGCTATAGCTATTAGCATATATAACATAGAATTAAAAAGAATAATTTTGGAAGATTAGGATCAGACTAACACTATTTACAAATTAAAGAAGGCTTACAACAAGGTGATTCACACCAAGAATTTAACGACTACATGCTAGAAGAGGATGGAAACCTCTTGCAAAGGAACACAAGTTTATGTCCCTAATTCTAAAGAATTGAGAAATTTAGTGATAAGAGAAATGTGTGATGCGCCATATGTTGGACACAAGGGTACGAGAAAACTATTGGACACTAGGTTGATTACATAGCCAAACACATGTAATGTTAGAAGGTAAAGGATGAACATAGACATCCAACATGATTTCTATATCCATTGTCCACTAGTTGCTAGATTTCCTAAATCCGAAAACTAAGAGCTCCTTATCAATCCATGTTAGATCCCTATATGGGATGGAGATTGTATAAGGGAGTATGATACATAGAAATAAATATCATCCTTATATTGTGAAATATGATTGTAGGAATTATTGTAAGCACCACATCACTCTTAATTTAGTAGGTATTGGTCTCTTATTGTTGGCTATAGACATCCATAGGAGCATGCTCACCTTTGTGGAATCATAGCCCTATATTAGTGGTGGCCTATTATAGAGAGAATTAGTCCAAAAATAACTATCGTTGGATGGAGTATTTGACATTTGCAGCTAGCGGTGTAAAACATTTATAAGGATAAATATTCCAATCACTTTGTTATTTAATATGTAAATGTTATTCTCGAATGTTACGTTCAATTTATGTTGTGTATGTTTAAATGTTGTTTTGCATGATTAATTCATCTACATTCTTGAATTTTAAAATCATGGACAATCACACAAGCCTATATGTCGAACAACATCATTCATTTCTTTCAAAATGGTATTAAATTTGAATTTATGGTAACTTGCCTTAGACTGAGGGTCAAAATGGTATTAAAGTTGAATTTATGGTATGTTGCCTTAGACTGAGGGTCTAGGTATGTCACTCATCGTCTTATTGGTATGTTGTCAAAACCTAGAAAATTTTCATGTAGAAGAATAAGTTATGAGGTTTAATGATATTTATCTCAAACATCCTCAAAGAAATGCAAAAAAAATACATATAGAATAGAGAAAGTAAACCATAAATGAATCCCAAAAAAGAATTATTGGTTCTTATTCATTTGGCAATGGAATTTTTATAGTTTACAAAGAGATCACCAATTGAAGAGTCAATCCTTAAATTTGGCATGCATACAAATAAAAGTCTAGAAGGAACAACAAAATATGCAACTAACTAACAAACTAGCGTTTAAGATCTAGAAAGAGATCCTTCATGGGAGGTGTGCTACTAGTGATGATTCTCATTGATGATCATGGCCTAATGTGTCACATTAGGTCCTCCGAGCTTAGATGGATATTTTCCCCACTTTCTTCTCATTCTATTGATGGTGCTATGTATGTTAAAATGCTATTAGATAGGTTATCACTAAACTTACAAGCACTACTAAAAATGATATGATGAGCAAGGTTACGATGATGTGCACGATCATATGAATACAACCCTACTCAATGTGCAGATGAAAAAACATATGCTATGAGAAAAAGTGAAAAATATGTTGTTGTACAATACCAAACACTACTAACATAATAATGTGTCCATCAGAAAATTATAATATATAAAACGAAACAAAGATCTTATCCAAGATATAAAAATTCATTGTGTCATGTATCTCACTCTTAGATCTCAAATATTTAAGCTCTTAGAAAATTTTGACCTCCAAAATGGTTAACATGCATACTTTTGTGACATTTCACAACGAAGAAAAGTTTTTATTTTCCACACCATTTAAAAAAAAAAAAATGTCAAAAATCTTCAACTAAATTTAACACATATTGCTCAAAACTGAGCACTTTCAAATATATCCATCCATCCCATAATTTAACACATATTGCTCAAAATTGGGCATGTGGTTAAATATATTTTACCATGATCTAATTCCCACCAAAAAGATAAAGGTAGTTCGGCAAGGCAATATGAATCTCCAATATTCGTTGGGAATACATGGAATACATGAATCTCCAAACAGGTATTGGTCACTGGATCAATCTTTAGGATATCTAGATTGATTCACGTTCTTCAAATCCATTGAAATTTGATGCCTTAGCTGCAGATTTGTTCAAATTTTTTCCAGTGATTCACCTCCAGTTAGGGTGTCAGGGTTGAATTTTGATACGTTCATCGATTTGTTTTGCCCCCATTTTCTGAATAAATGAAATCGTGGGCGAGTTCATCACAACTTAATGATGACTCTCAACATGCAATGATCCCCGTGAAAGCACTCGCCCTCAGTTCGAATGATTCACGCATTTTGTAAGTGGGATTTTATGTTGTATATATTCATGGAGTCATCTACCGAGGCGGAGGAATTGCCCGGATGATGAAAAGTGGCCGAAATCTGGGCAAAAATAAAAATAAAAATCTTGTAGATGTAGTGTTTGAATCATGTTTTTTATGCTGGAAATGGATTCAGCACCATCAAAAATGTTAAAGACACTTAAAATTATGAATTTTGATAGCTTTTTCTTGAATTTACAAAAATCCCTTCGAGATTTTTTCAAAATATGGCCAGAATTTCCATAACTTTCAGGGAAAAAAGCATAAATTTTAAACTACAACTATATTATTCATTACTAGGAGGAAGACTGAATATTACAGTACTTCAGTTTCCTTAGAGGCCACCTTTAGTCTGTTCTCTATCTGGAGGCCATTGGTGATCTGCTCCTCAGTGGCTTGGCCGATACAACGATTAGGGTTCAGAAAAGGGAAGAGGGCGGAACCAGAATATGTTGCGTTGTAGTGATGGAGGGGCATAGTGGTCCTGTCAAATGCATCAATCTCACTACCTTGGATCTCCATGACGGTTCATTTATTGGTTACAATCGAAGTATATATAGAATGGTGAAGGTGTAGATGGGTCATATAAAAACCACCATGATATATATTAAGGGAACTTTATCAATACCTTGCCCAGAATTTAATATATCACAATAAAGCTAGTCGAGACTCATTTTTCTTTGTAGCACAAACCCCAAGCATTCAGACCACTAGTAGAAACAGAGTAACCACATGAAGTTTCAGTTGTAACATTGACAAGGAAGGTTGTTATCTCCTTCTATTGCACCAGTTGTCCTCCAGTAGTACCAAATCCTATGCCCTCGAACTGTGAAGCCGCGTTTATGAAGGAATAGTAATCCTAGAAACTCGACACATGAGACACTGTTGGGTCCCTATAATATTAGTGATTACCCCATTACTATTGTACTTATACCCCTTATTAATATTTTTGTGCCCCTATTGCCCCCATATTGTTATTACTGTGCCCCATAGAATCCCTCTATTGTTATTTTTGTGGCTTTATATTATTATTGTTAGGTCGGCTGGATTATATTGTGACTCCTTAGACTCCTATATATAGAAAGGAGGTTTTATCATTTGAATCATCCAAGAATTGTTCATTTATGTAATTTAAAGGAGGTTTCCCCCTCGAAGAGGCTGAATTCTAAGGCGTTGATCTAGATCTTTTCTATCTTTTCTTGAGCTGGTTTCATAACATTTGGTTTCAGAGCTTTGGATTCCAGGGTTTCGCTGCTCCAAACAGGTCATCGTAGAATTTTCGCTATAAATTTTTTCTGTGATGTTTCAAACGTTGCAAAAAAAAAAACCATCTAAGAAGAAATCGCGCTGAACCTCATGTCCGAATTTCAGAGCTTTTCGCGCTATATTTGCGGAGATATGATCTAAAGAAGTTGGTCTTTTGCAGACTCCTGAATTACATTCCAAACAGGTGACCTAGGGAAAATTGTCATAACTTTCTCTCTGGGGATCATATTTAAATTTCGTAAGAAGGTATAGAAATAGGACAGACATTAGTTTCCTGTATGCATTTTTCAGATCCAAAGGTTGAAAAAGTGACTCGTGGCACGTCGTACAAGTTCTCTCTATTGAACTAGTCTATAATCAAGTCACTGTGGGAGATTTCGCATAACTCTTCCTTGGAGAATCCAATTTGGGTCAGACTTGTGGCATTGGAAAGAGGACGTAGGAGGCTACTATAGATCGCAATTTCAGAATTGGAGGATCTGAATTTACAAAGATACATCAGATTCAATATCAGGCTTCTACAAAGTGAAAAAAGGTGTGTAGTTTTTTTTTTAATTTTTGCGTAAGCTTGGTTTGAAGGAATTCAAAGGCATAGTAAAGCATTATTATTGGTAAATGATGCCCCAAGGAAAGAAAATGAAAACAAATAGTAAGGAACCTGAAAGCTCTAGCATGACTCATGAAGAAGAGGAAGAAATGCTACATGATATATCAAAATAACAAGAACAAGTGCAACAAATGTCACGCTCACAAAAGCTAATAGAAGCTAAGATAAATGGCGTGAAATCTAAGATAAATGGCGTGGAATATAAGATAAAGGGCATGGAAGCTAAGATGGATGATTTGAAGACATATTTGAAGACAGACATGGCAGATTTGAAGACAGATTTGACAAATTTTCTACAAGAAATACTTACTAATGCTGAAAAGGTTGTAAGAGAAACTCATGATGTGAACAAAAGAAATGTTAATCATGATTCCATAGACTCTAATGTTGGATCGAAGACCCACCATATTCCAAAAATCAATATGAGGAAGTTTGATGGCAAGGATCCCGCCACATGGATATTACAGATGGAGCAATTCTTCGATCTCAATAATGTGCAAAACACACAAAAGGTACGTATGGCAACTTTATATTTGGAACCAAATTAGTTTGTATGGTATCAATGGCTTTGCTCTTGAAAACAATTTATCACTTGGGCAATTTTTACAGAAGAATTGATAGCACATTATGGGGATACAAAAAGCAACACTTTTTTTAGCCAATTGATAAGTCTCAAACAAAAGGGTTCAATAATGGACCACATTGAGGAATTCCAAAAATTGAACATAAAGGTAAAAGATATTCGAGAGGAGCATATGATTGAAGTGTTCATAGGGTCTTTAAAGGATAATATCCAACATGATGTTCGCCTTTGGGAACCCGATTCATTAGAGAAGGCATTCAGGTTAGCAAGAAAAATGGAAAGAAAAATTATGGCAACGAGGAAGCATACCACTCACAACTATAAAGACGGAAGTGTTGTGGCCCCTATTGTGGTTTCATAACAGACACCAGGGTATTCCTCTTCGAGAATATTTCTTTGAAATTGTCCACTGTGAAAATCTCTCATATAGTTTGGTTGTAGCAATAAACCCCCTTGCATTCCCATCCCTTGTCACATATCTTCATTTTCTTCTTCGACGCCAGTCAAACATTCAAACACAGTGCCAATGCCAAAAAAACAACCAAAAAAATCCTTCCCATTGCCATGACAACGAGATCTCTGCCAGATCTAGGAAGATTTTGAAGCTTAAGGCCAATATTCAGGGTCCCAGAATTGAGTATATATCTTGGAAAATCTCATAAATTAATTTGTAATGTTGACTTCTGTCAAGTTTTCCTTTGGTTCCCCTTAAACACATGAGGAATGCACTCTCCTATCAAGTCCAATCTATGGTGTAAAATCAGGCCTGGCCACCATTTAAGGTTTGTTAGAGGAAGTGGTATGCTTGACTAAATAATTTTTGATATTGTTTTGTGGTTAGATTCTTGAATTTCGTAAACAATCCTGAAGTTATCAAGCAGGTAAACATATTAGAGTTTGGGATTTCATAGTTGGAGGAAGCCAAGAACTTCTAGCTTGGTTTGTATTCACAAGTAATTCTCTCTCTGTATGCATAATGATCAATTGGAATTTTTTTCTTATATTAAGACATAATAAGTTTATTTTTCCAAGATGATGCCGATGAAATTTCCAGTTTTCCGTTAATAACAGGTATCTTTAACAATGACTTCAATACATAAGGGGTGGAAAATTAATGATTACATAGCTTTTATAATAGAGATATTTGTTCAATGCACATTGCATTTGGAATCAATTGCACAATATAATATTTCAATTTATGTGTTTAGACTACTCTGTTTATCTAAAAATAAGAATAGAAATTAGCATGCCATAGTCAGATTACATTTGACATATTTGCTTATTAGATTTCAATATATTGTGGTTTGATATAAATAGCAGCATTTGTAGAGAATCATTTAAGGTACAATCTTACAAATATGAATTTTCTATACTAAACATGAACCCCTGTTCTACTAGAAAAAATTCAAGCATAGCTATATTATTTATTAGGAAAATTTACGAGTCAATGATTATTCTTAGTCAAACTAGGTGGTGTTTCGTGATTGGCATTGGCATCATTGTACCTCTCCTCCTCCTCTCAGAGTTTCTGCATTGTGTGGTTTAGTGTCATGCGTATGTATGTTTGGAGCTCCATGTGTTGTGTGTGTATGAGTGTGGTTTGGTCTTTTTTGTTATGTATGTTTCTATCATCTATTTGGTGAGTCTATCTATGTGGTGTGGTTATATAAACAATTTATGCAATGTTTTTCCAACGTTGAAGAAAAACATATGACCTTAGATATGTTCTCACCTTGTCAAAATTCCAGTTGTTGCTTTATCAGGAGATTCGTAATTTTCAGTATTCTTTGCTTTCTGGAAGTGACCATCTGTTTTTCTAATATCTGTTAAAACATTTACTAAACAAAATTCACCAGGTTCCTTTTCCTTGTCTAACTGTTTATGATCGTCATTTCTCAAGTTTGCAACACTACTATCTATTGATACGCCTTTATTTGAATCTTGTGCAATAAGTGTCTCTAGCATTCTTACTCGCTTGGATGTGCTCTTGGGAGATTCTGTTTGTTCTATGAAACCATTATCCATCCCCCTGACCACTTTACAGCTTGCTCCTCCCAAGGATCAAAACTATAACCAACATTGTGTCGTAGAACCCCTTTTCAACTACCCACTCCTAGGAAAAGGTTTATGAGTTTCCCCACCCGTGGCTGTAGTCATGGCTAGCTTGGACCTCAGCTTTTTCTTTATTCCTTTTGACAACCAATAAATATTTTAACATCAAGCTTGCATGCATTCCACTATTTTATTATTCAGGGTTACAACATCCTAATACCTTTGGTCTGATTTCCACCCATTGCTAGACCTTGGCTATCAACTTGGCACTGGGATGGAAACTCCACAGAAGCTAAATGATCACCCTGATTTTGAGGTTGCGTCACACCAAAGAAACATTACAAGACCCACTCCAAAATTTAGTATTCCTTATGTTTCCATGCAATATAATACTACTTTGCAACCGTGTATAAATGCCTTTTGAAGAGTGAGAGCTGGAGGTAGATGCATGTTTGTCTACTCAAAGAGGCAAAGGCAGGTAGCCTATCAATTATTGAATCAAGAAAACTTTTCCAAGGGATGACATAGTTAAATGAGGCATCATATATCTTTCCAGGGATCACAGTTAACTGAGGCATCCAATTGACTCGATCATAGGTAAATGAGGCATTCTGGTAAATTCATTTTTAAACTCTTTGTATTGAAAACTTTGATTATGGGTTGTGGGCTAAAAGTAAAATTAAAATTATGTGAATGTGAGAGGAATTGTGACTTTGAATAAAATAGGCTTCTTGACAATAAAATATTTACATGGATTCCCATTTATTATAAATTTCTTCCTCTGTAGTCTTAGATCCGTTCATTCCATTCCATCCAATTCCTTATTGGCACACATTAACTAGTTTTTCAAATTCTCAATTTTCAAATAATTTCTCACCATTAGTAGAATTCTCATGGAAGAGGAATAGAATTAATCTCCAAAAATAAAATTCTTTACATGGGATGAAAGGAATCTAACTTTGCATTGTACTCTTGAATCCTCTATTTTCTCCAAAACAGTCTTGAAAATATGCAATGTTTTTTGCACCTTCATCTACTGATGCTACTCTAAAAAATGCACACTTGTCTAATTTTAGTTATCTCATTCTTTAATGTTCAACCCTCCATCAAGCATAACACCTACAATTTAAGAATACATTTTTTCATCATGTCCCAACAAATTGATCTTCCCTCCATGCAACTTCAAGATTTTGTCCCCTTTAACGTTGGCATGGTTTTCACCATCCATTTGTGACATTGGGTCTATCCCAGCTTTCCACTCTTTTGTACTATGAATTTTCCTTAAAGGATAATGTACCTCTAGGGAGCCCTTTTCAACTATTTCTCTCTATGTTTCATAAAACTTGTCCTTTTCATGACCAAAATTGTTTCTTAATATCTCTTTACTTTAACCAATGGAATTGGAAATAACATTTGAAACCAAACCTTGCTCCTCAAAGGAATTGTGGTCAAATTTTTTGGGACAACGTATTATCCTTATAAATGCAACAGGAAATAGGACATATCTTGTGCTGACCACTGAAGTTGTCTACATACATTACAAATATCGTCATGGGAAAGATTAAAAAAACTTTGGATTCAATCCTTCCCTCTGTCAAAGGGTAGTTTGTGTTGCTTTCTTGTTATTCTTTCTTCTCATGGATATCAAGGATATCAACCACCATTTATCATGCATAATCTTATACAACCACTGTTCCTTTGTATCTAGTTTTACTTATCAATTACAAAGAATATTTCTTTCCAAAACATTGAAAAATAGAGTAGGCTTTATAATTTCACTAACTAAAAGAAAATTTTACTTAAAATGGGAAAACAAAGCATATTCATCAACATGGAGGTATATAGTTGTCACCTTGACCTATGCATTACAATTCCATTCAATAGAGTGCTTCTTTTTATCACCCAAAACCACCACAAAGTGGTTTTGTCTTTTACAAATGCAATAAACCAATCATTGTGGTTAGTGATATGCTTAGTAGCTCCATAATCAAAGAATCACTCTATCGACTTATCTCTTGCTTAAGATGCAATGAAAGCATAAATTATTCTTCATGTTTTGTGACATTGATCTACTTCTTTCTCAATTTCCAATTGTTATACTACTCATCTTGAAGCAAGAGTCATGTAGTTGTTGCTAGTAGTTCCTTCTTTCTTCTACTTTCCTTTGTCCTTAATATTTGCTTCAAAGGTATTTCATGGTGCTTCATTACACTTTTGAATATAACCTACCCATCACATGCCAATAAACATCTACACACCAATCATACTTCTACTAAAATGAACTTTGGATCTGCTAGGGAATTCTAAATTGCA
The DNA here is from genome assembly GCA_031772625.1 of Pinus tabuliformis. Classification (NCBI taxonomy): domain Eukaryota; kingdom Viridiplantae; phylum Streptophyta; class Pinopsida; order Pinales; family Pinaceae; genus Pinus; species Pinus tabuliformis. Next base: position 633,877,914 of record CM062820.1, on the reverse strand, counting down.
TGAGCACATAACCATGCCCAAATCTCAGATGCCCACCTCGTTAAATTGCCTGAATACCTACATCCATACGAATCAGTTAAGCCCATAAGTGGCCTACATGCCTGTAGCTTGCCTATGAGGTATTTCGATCTTGTAAAGTGCCCAGTTCGATGATTTCTAGTGATTATCTACTCTCGCTGGTGTCAATAACCTTATAGTGATCCATGAATAGGTTTGAGAGTTCTAATCCTTTTGATTACATAGTCATGAAACTAACTAGTTTATTCAATACAAATTTAACCTATAGCTCAATTAATTAATACTTCCATACTAACATAATGATACTACAACACTTTTACATAACAATATGATTGAATTAAGCAAGCTAGATAACAACATGGCTATGACTTCTCCTAATGGACTTTGAATGAATAACTTACTAATGCAGACCAAATTACAATTCATTTCATATATAGTGAATTTATTGATTATTCATGACTACAGTGTAGATCATGGACAAAGGTGTAGCATAAGAAAGATGAATAGAACTGCTTTAAAACCCAAGGGCTCCCTGCTACACAAGGACATGGAGTAATTTGAGACTTCTAGCACCAAAAATTGAACTTTTGACCAACATAACTTAAAGATGAGTAACATAACAAAGAACAAACAAGTCATGATTAAATAGTGACTCTATACCTTTGATGGCTCCTTGTCTTGGATGCACGATAGAATTGGGTTTTTTTTAACTTGCAGAATTACGATTTATGGTTGATAGTTAAAGTCATCAGTTACGCTACTATATGGCAGTCAATCTCTAGCACCATGCACCCATGCTTAATTCAACATTTAACTTTTTCTTAGGTTATTGGATTTTTAACTACTCCATACTCCTAAGCACTGCAAAAGCATTCATAAACCTGTAATGATTTCCAAAGAAAATGGAAATTTGTCTGGTAATTAAGTGTAACTTCTTACTAGCAGTCTACAAGAAATGGAGATTAATCCTTCAGGATTTCCCTCAAGTCTACCTAACATCATTTCCATGGTGTAGATAGTAACTTGAGGATTCTTAATACTCCCAAGTCATTTAGTACCAGAGTAAATTAAGGCAGTCAAGGGACAATATCTCGTGAACCCACTGCCATGTAAATATACATGAATGTATTTGTAAAGTTCAGCAAGATTGTCTTTATGATTTGGGGGCTATGGTCGTTACCCTAGTGTTGAGTGGACGTGTTGGGCTTGGAAGTTGCACAGGCACGATTTGACTACATTTATAAAACAGTATCAACAACCAAGTAAACAACCATATAAATTATCATACTTCATACATTCAACATCATCATATCAATTCAACACCCATACTCTGAATTTCATTGTACAAAGAAAGCGTGAGAGGTGCGTATTTCAATTAAGACCAGGCAACTGAGCTCGGGACTTCGACTTTCTTCTTAATCATAGACAAGTTGCAACCAGGTCTCTCTTGCAGTCCCCAAGCCATATTCCAAGATTTCAGTGAGAGGCTTGCTTAAGGATTTAATTGATATTTCTAGTTAGAACAAAGACTCAAGAAGCCTAATCACCTCCACCCACCAGCTAAATCACAACACCCAAATCTGCACAAGGACTTTCTTAAATTTATCACTTCCACCATATCTACCAATGAAGTCCAGCCTTGCTCAACTCTTCAGAAATGTTTCTTGACACTAGTCACATCAGTAGTGCACATAAATAACTGCATAGGTCCTGGTGGAGCTCTGCCATAGTCAAGTTCGTGCTTGGCCAGCCAAATTCCCCCAATAATTTCCTAAATCTCGAGCTCACCCACATCACTAGGAGTTGAACCGTTGGCCAAATTCCACTCAGAACAAACTACTGAAGATTCTTTCATAAGCCTATTAATCCTAGACCGACATACATGTCTTCTTAGCGATATTAAGATGCATTCCCAACTGTTATACGATGATTGTCTTCTTCAACACTAAGATATGTTGTGTCTACTCTAATGTCCTAGTAAATTAATACACGTAGTTCGGTCTTCCTCCTACCTTCGTATCTCTTGGCATACATATACTTCCGGCAAAAATTTGACTCTCTTATACCTACATAGGACTCCCTACAACAATTTGATTTAAGGTAAGTGTGTTTTCCCCGGTTTTGTTATCTCTAGGTTTTGTGCTTTCTTCCTCTCCCCAAGTTAGTGCTCTCTCCCCAAATCCTCTCGATGAATCCTGGTTGCTCCATCTGTCTCTCTATTTTCAGATTTTTTTTTGTTGGTTAGCCTTGTCATCCTTGGTTTATTTGTGTCTCGCTACCAAAATATTTCAAGCCAATCACCATGGTGCCACTTAATCCTTTGACCCTTGAAACTTGTCAATCTCCATTGTGATAATAAAAACAAAATATATCTCAAATAGTAATCTTTCTCAGCATTGGAATCTATGTCTTTTATTTAATTCATTTACCATGCTTATAATATTTCTAAGGATAATGGAGCTATTACATGTAGTGTTTATTTTTTTGGGTAATTTTCTATCAAGAAGAGGAAATTAGGGAAGCCCTTGAAATCGAGAAAAGGCCTAATAATCTCAATAGGGATGACGAATGGAAGATTCGTAGTTTTTGGATCCCATTCCTAGCCTCTTCATCCCATTCATCTTTTTTCCTTTCCTTGGCCTTTTGGTTCCTTTAGCTTTCCTTTGTCCTTTTTTATCTTATATCTTCCCTCGATCAGGTTTTAATTGTATTTATTTACTCTTTAATAAAATATTTTTATAATTAGTAGTAAATGAATTTTTTACCCTAGACCATTATATTATTAGTATTATCTTATTAATATATTTTTAACATAAAGTCACTTTTATTTTTAGAAATGAATTTACCCTAATAATAAAAGTTATAGCAATATCCCTATTATCATTAACAATTATAAATAATAAAAATAGTAACAATAGTTAATAATAATAATAATATTCTTTTAATAAAATTATTCACATTATAAATTAGTAATATTGGATTACTTACCCTAAGCTAGTATTATTAGTAATATTAATTTGGAGTTGACAATAATAACATTACTACTATTTTTTACCCTAGACTATTATTAATAATAGTAATAATATTTATTTAGTTAAGAATGATAATATTAACATCCATATAAAACAATGGTCTCTTTAAATATTGGCTGGATTTACCCTAAGATTAAAAATAATTTTAATATTAGTATATTATTCTTAATAGAATTATTCCCTAATATTGATACTAATTATAAGAATAATAATATTAATTTAAATTAATAATATAGATTTTTTCTTCATGGACACCCATTTGAGGATCATACGCAAATAGTCCTCTCCCTATGGTCGAGCCTGCTTACGCATCCTCTCCTCTCCCTCTCCTCTCCTTATCAGTCGAGCCCCCTAAAGGGTCCTTAACAGTCGAGCCCCTAACTTGTTCTGATCAAAGCAGTACTACAAACAATGCCTCTATACATTTTCTCTGCTCTTGCAGCACCGAAATGGGTGCTCAAAAAAATTAAGAATCTATAGTGCAACTTTCTATGGGGATCCTCAGGGCACAATCGCAAATGGGCACTAGTGAAATGGTTGACAGTCTACATGCCAAAAAAGCAGGGAGGCCTTGGATTGCGAGATCCTTAGCATAGTAATGCAATGATAGGGGAAAGACTATGGTGGAAATGGGTATCTGCCCCACTATTATAAACATTTTTGTGCCTTACAACATTGAGCATGAAATGTCCATAATCTAAGGGATCCAAAGTCCCTAAACATGTTGTTCCTACCCCTAGAGGAACAAGGCTAACAAACCACAGCAATTCACAGAAGTTCTCCACCAAAAACTGCTCAAAAACAAGTCAATTCAGGATCAATTCAATGGCTCCACTAGCTGTCTGCGCTGAATGTCAAAGCCAACACTGGCTACCTGCACTGCAACGCAGGTAGAAGCATTACCAGGGTGCGTTGAGCGAGAATTGCCAAATGGCAAGTTCATTCCAAGAGGTGTCAAGACCCAGGAAGCTTCCAGAATCTTCCTCAATGACACTTGCCTCAGTGAATTCAACTGGTGATGAGTAAGAGGTTCCTAATCTCCAAGTGGAAGCAAGAACCTCCAAGTGGAATCAAGAACTGACAGAGGGAGAGGGCACTAGTCAGATCTCAAGCTGACTCATCCTCTCTCCAAACATCTATATATGGATCTCTCCTCCATGAGATCTAGAGGCTGGAATTTTGTTATTGCAAAGAATTGTTGTTGGTTTGAGATTGGAATCATTGGGTGCTTAATGCTTTGAAGGGGGTGAAGATAGGAATTCCATTTGCTGGGAAGGAGATGCTGGATTGGAGCCCTCTGGGTTGTATCTCTTCCTGAACCTTGTTATTCATCAATAAAGCTATCTTGATTTCTCCTATATACTGATGTATCTTTGATGTATGATTGCATTAGTATGTTTAGTTTATTTCTAATCCTGAACTAGTTATGAATATGAATCCATGTCTTGTGTAGTGTTCTCTTCTTGTGATCTTGCAGAAACCTCTTGAAGCTGGGCGAGCGAGAAGGCAAGTAACTGGGAACTCTCAAAGAGAAGAGAAACCGGATCGAGGGACAAACGGAAGACATCGGTTAGTCCATCCATCTCTCTTCATTCTTAATTCATAAAGGAAGAATACTAGAATAGCTGTCTCTGTTTGTTGCTAAGGCACTGTCACACCTTAGGTGGATAGGATCGTCCTGCATAGGCATTTTTCCCCACAACAAATTGGCGACTCCACTAGGGAGATCTGTTTAGTCATTTTATTTGTGTCTCTATCACTGTTTGTTTCATAGACTCGACAGCAACAATCGAACTGCATCTGCTATTCCCGGATGCAAAGTAGACAGTTGCTGCTTTGATCCAATCACTGGACTTGTCTATGGTCTGAACAATGGACTCACAAATGATTTGATGATGCTTTGTGATAGATCTTAGTACTCCCTCAAAGCATCCCTTTGATTGCACCTTGCTTGTTGCTTTGATTTGGCCTGAAACAATAGATTAAATAGCAATCTGTGACCCAGAACCCAGTGAGAAACTCTCGTTTCTCCTTCAGCGCGACCCCTTTGAAGAGGTTCTGCATTTCAACGCAGGTCACGTGAAGGTTACCTACGCTGAATGTCAAAACCCCTGTGTTGAGGTTGCGCTGATCCAGTTAGGCCTTGTGCAGCTGGGGTTCTCTGCTCTGTTTTGCCCTATTTTGATCTATGATTTTTGCAGCCTGTAACCAGCATAGGTACCAGTCTGATAACTCCTTTTCTCTTCTTAAATTCCGCCTCCTTTTGTACAAAAAGACTGCGAGTGTTTTTATGTGTTTTTGGCGTCATTTACAGTTTTCCTTTGCAAGAGTGAAATAGTCATCCTGTAGCCCTTGATTCAGATCTGTTGATTGTGATCTTAGAAGATAGTTCATTGGCTGTTTGCAGTTGATTATACATTTACTTTTGCTTTTGGTTTGAGTTTCTCTCTTTTAAGTGTCGAAACAAGTATTCATTTCGGAAATAGTTAAGTGTTGTAATCTCTTCTACCCTCTCTGATTTCGAAAAAGTAAACTTGTTTGTATTTGTCATTTAAAAGAAAATTCAAAGTTGTACAAAAAGCTTTCTTTGTAGGCATCAATACTAAGAAAGTGGAAAACAAACACCTGCATTGTGCATTTTCATCTTGATAGTTTGCATGTTTGATTTAGGAAAAGTGCATTAGAGTGTGTTGATTACTCTTTGAGAAAAGATGGTGTCTTTCTTTTCCCTTAGTAGCTAGGATTTTCAAAGTTGAAAAGATATAAAGCTTGCTTATCATCTTTAGACTGCATTTAGGAATTGTATCATACATCTCGTGGTGAACGTCAAAAGGCAAACTTATAAAAAGATCAACCTAAAATAAATTGAATGAACTTAACAACGCTTTGCAACATAACACACAACATAGAGGTCTAGGCTAGAGACGTGTTCCAGCGTCGTAAAGCCTGGTGACTGTCGATCTCGTTGATGGTGGGTGATTCCTCCTGAGGGACGATAGCACCAGTACGGATTGTGCTCCCACTTACCGTCGCGTATATATTGGGAGACCCCTATAGGCATAAAACCTTTATCCTTAGGAAGCCATGTCGGACGCCCTACTGATCGCAATGCACTGAACACAGCATTCAGGAAGATCGACTGCCCGTACCATAAAAAGTATTCTGCAGTTTTGCGAAACGTTTGGCACACCCTCTGCCTAGAACTCCAGAGCAGTTGCTTTTGGCCTTTTTCAGACTCTATAACAGAAAAAGTCCATCTGAGCATTTTTCACTTTGGGCTCGCTAAAACATCGAAGGAGACTAGAGTCATCTTTAGCTTTTTCTCGACTCTTTAAAATTGAAAAAGCAAGTTGTGTCTAAAGCGTCGTTAAAATTTATTTTAAACGGAACAATCACCCCTATTCCTACGTTGATCTTTAGGTTGAGAAAATGGAGCACACCAACCAAGGAATTCCCCTTGGTGGAAATCCTAGTCCCTTCTCCTCTTGGGGAGATGTTGGTGCGCCCCATATGGCCACATTATCGCTTCCAGGACTGACAATTGGCTTGCCGCTGGCTCTTTTCAACCAATGTCGTTCAGAACACCACTATTCCTGAACAATCGAGTCAACAGTTAGACCAGACCAGAGTTGCCCATCAGCCTTCTACTTCATCTAATTCTTCCTCTCCTCCTTCCTCTTCGCTTGACAGAACTGGTAAAACAAAAAACCAAGTTCCTAAGGAGAAGAAGGAAAAGAAGAAGAAAGAGAAGAAGAAGAAGGAGCCAAAAGCGACTGGGGGCAAACAAGTGGCGTCTAACAAAAATCCACACACAGCACTGACCAGGCCTAAATCGCCATGTGTCATATGCAAGGGAGACCACTTCCACAGAGATTGTCCCTGCATCCCTCGGATACTAAGGGACTGGTCTCCCCGTTTGCACAATTCGGTAGCGTCAACCTCTGATAGCCATGTTGACTGCTCACCGTCAACTAGTGAAAGTGAAGTCACAGGACAGAGAGGGAAAGCTAGATTTCCCTGCAAACTGTGTGAAGGCGATCACGCCATCCACCGTTGTCCCTTCTTAGACGAGGCTAAAAGAGTTTTGGAAGATCGCCCGATCTTACGAGCGCAACTTCCTCCTGGATATCAAAAACTCCTGCCAAGTCCTTCGCTAGTTGAGAACCCGGCTGGCCCGCCCAGGTGGTCAGCCGAAGCACCTATCATTGAAGATGAACCGTCTGGATCCATACCTGACGAAAGTCAAAAGGTTGAGGTGGTAGTTGACCCGGTTTTGCCTTCAGAGGCTCTATCTTCGAATGATACCATCACAGAGGAGAATAAAGACGACATCGTCCAAATTCTCTTCATTAACACAGACTCCGACGAACAAGGGGGCAATTTGCCCATTCCTTTATCGCAGGAAGGAACTTCGTCAGAGTCATACCCGACCGTCTATTCGGTCCCACCACCAAGCAACCTGGTTGTGTCCTTCGACTGGAACCAACTAGGCAGACCCTGGTTGCCAGCAAGCATACCATTCAGAATTATCGTTCAAATATACAGAATGGTAATGGCTGGCACTATCATTGATGAGGGGGCATCTGTGAGTATCCTTTCCTCTATTGCTTGGAAAGCGCTTGGTTCACCAGCGCTTTTGCCTGAAATGAGAAATCTATCAGGCTTTGATAAAGGAACCAGTCGACCTTTAGGGATCCTCCCCAATGTGCCCATAACATTGAAAGGGAAGACCGTTCAAATGAACGTGATGGTCATTCAAGGACCCTTGGATTATAACCTACTCCTTGGACGAGACTATATATATTGCATGGGAGCCTTTGTCTCCTCACTCTTTAGAGTAATGTCTTTTCCGCATGAAGGAAGAGTGGTCAAGCTCGTGGACCAACTTTCATTTCCCGGATCACGCATCGCAAATAGTCATGTACCATCCCTAAATGGTCTATTCATGCAAGAAGTGTCTCAACCTACGGTCCATCCTCCTGATGAGTGCGAGTAATCCGGGAGGATATGACTGGAACCCAGGGGGCATGCGTCTTGGTCTGCTTCGGCAGGAAAACTTTGGGTATACGGTAGGTTTCCGCGGGAGAATATGACTAGTCTGTACCCCGTCCGTCTAGGAAGAGGGGTTATTCTAGAATAAGATTCTTTTGTCAAAGTTATGTGATTTGGAGGGCATCGTCGCTCACCATTGTCTATTTCGATAGACATTGCCGAGGAAGTGTTTTATTCGTAGCCACGAACGAGACAATCTTTGGTTAACCTGAAAGAGGTAGGCCTCTCTCAGTGAAACAAACTTTTTGACGGACATGAAGTAGAGGTAACTTTGAAATCGTACTTTATGCCTGGGGGCATGCAAACCTTTTTGAGTGCAAGCAAGGGGCGGCTATTTATTTTTTTAAATTTTTAGGTCCTCCCTTTAAACCTGTAGGTCTAACCCTTTAAACTCGTAGGATTAGTCGTTTCCGAACTTGCATAACGAAAGGATGCGGGGCATAGCTTTGTGAGATGAAGCTCCATAAAAAATAGAATCTCAATGAGACACTCTTATCATATGACTGGGTAATCGAGCAGTTTTAGCACACAGTTCATGCTCGTTAAAAAATAAACGCAAGATCCGAGTAGTTTTATCATATAGTTCATGCTCGTTAAAAAATAAACATAAGATCGAGCAAATGTTTCCACCCGCATTTAAGCTCGTTAAAAAATGAACTATCCCGGTAAATAACCACTGTGAATGTAATATCATCAGCCATTAAAGCCTTGGTCGTGTTTGCACCGTCACCTCCACTTTTCCATTGGCCGATCGTTCACCTCCATATGATTGTTTACCCATTTTGAGGAATAGTTGCAAAGAGTGATTTCACTAGCCATCCTTGTGACACTGCCGTGATTGGAAAATTCCAACCTGTACCTGGAATCAGCTGCTAACCTGTTTCATCACTCATTCCTCAAAAGACGAGTCTTCTTTAAGCTCTTTTCATCTGACTCGTAAAATATGAAAAGATTGTCGAGTCCTTGGCCTTCCAGCTCGTTAAAGGGACAGGAAGTGCTATCCCTCCTCTAGATTTTAATCTTTTTGGACCTGAGGGATTATTGCACAAAAAGATCGAGTGCTTGTTTTGTTCGGCTCGTTAAAACTATCGAAAACTCATCCCTTCTATATTGTTTTATACTTTTTCGGACCTAAGGGATTAGATGACGAAAAAGGACTTTTGGAGTTAACTTTATGTACCTTTTCAGACTCTCTAAAAATGAAAAGGACCGAGTTATCCTTGTCGTTAGACTCGTTAAAATCATTAAATAGCGACAAACTTGTCTTTAGACAAGAACGAGTTTCACTATCGCTAGGCTCGTTAAAACATAGCGATGGGCTTGCCCGAAGGGCAGGTTATAGAACAAGCATATGTTATCCTCCTCAAGCTTGACAAAAATAAAGAGGTACTGGTCAGCAATGACTGGGGAAAAATTGGGAGAAACTCAAGAAAACTTTGATGGTAGCAGGTCGCTCTTGAACATGACACTTTTCCTCCGTACCACAATCGGGTTGGGTTGTTTCATTCACCAGTCACATCCATGGTCTCGCCATACCATCCATATTTGGGGTAATGCTACCGATCCATCGCATCAGTGTCGCCATATGTTCAAGAGAAGTCGTTCAAAAAAGTCAACCGTGTCCCATCCACTGCCGTACATTATCCTTCATCCTTTCATGACCGCCACCCTGAATCATATGTCACAGATCGTTTTCACCTCCGTCAAAATCATTAGCTTCGTTCCGTGTCACTGATGTGGGATTCATTAAGGCCCTCCTTTGACAGATCGCTTCTTGTCGACATCAGCTCATTATCCAAGAAGTTGATCTAGGAACAACCCCTTCAGTACTTTGAAGCTTGCATGCCTCAATGGCAAGTTTCTCACTTCTGGCGACAGGTGTACATCAATGACCTTTGACCGAAAGATTTTGCGTGGTGTTCGACGCCAAGTCCTCTATTCACACCACGTGAATTGTACTGCAGTACCTTGAGGGTCATTATCATTATCAGTGATTCCTCTCGCGCTTGTTAACGGTTTACCTCATTGACCGGTAACCAAGCGATGTCTTTCCATGTTCGACTTCAGAACATTTCTCACATGGATCGACTTGTACTTAGAGTGAATATCGAACAAGTTTGAAGACCCTGGATCTAGTCTCATCCATCCAGGCTGCGATATATATTCAGGAAAGATAAAGACATTGACATGTACATCATTGCAGCAGATAATCATCCTACCCAAAGGATGATAATTTCATCAAAATTATCAGTCTATCATCAGACGATTGTCTGTTCTATGTACAGAAAAATGAATTTATAAAGCTGAGCATGGGAATGCCCACCTCAGCTAGATCATGAAAGCAGTATGAAAAATAATGTATTGTATTGTATCTCATTACAGGTCTCCTCTCAGCATTGGATGAACTTCGGATCCCCCCGATAAAGCATTTCACCCGATAAACGGCCTCATACTTTAGGGGGCAACTGTTATAAAATTTTTTGTGCCTTACAGCATTGAGCATGAAATGTCCATAATCTAAGGGATCCAAAGTCCCTAAACATGTTGTTCCTACCCCTAGAGGAACAAGGCTAACAAACTACAGCAATTCACAGAAGTTCTCCACCAGAAACTGCTCAAAAACAAGTCAATTCAGGATCAATTCAATGGCTCCACTAGCTGTCTGCGCTAAATGTCAAAGCCAACACTGGCTACCTGCACTGCAACACAGGTAGAAGCACTACCAAGGTGCGTTGAGCGAGAATTGCCAAATGGCAAGTTCGTTCCAAGAGGTGTCAAGACCCAGGAAGCTTCCAGAATCTTCCTCAATGACACTTGCCTCAGTGAATTCGACTGGTGATGAGTAAGAGGTTCCTAATCTCCAAGTGGAAGCAAGAACCTCCAAGTGGAATCAAGAACTGACAGAGGGAGAGGACACTAGTCAAATCTCAAGCTGACTCATCCTCTCTCCAAACATCTATATATGGATCTCTCCTCCATGAGATCTAGAGGCTAGAATTTTGTTATTGCAAAGAATTGTTGTTGGTTTCAGATTGGAATCATTGGGTGCTTAATGCTTTGAAGGGAGTGAAGATAGGAATTCCATTTGCTGGGAAGGAGATGCTGGATTGGAGCCCTCTGGGTTGTATCTCTTCCTGAACCTTGTTATTCATCAATAAAGCTATCTTGATTTCTCCTATATACTGATGTATCTTTGATGTATGATTTCATTAGTATGTTTAGTTTATTTCTAATCCTGAACTAGTTATGAATATGAATCCATGTCTTGTGTAGTGTTCTCTTCTTGTGATCTTGCAGAAACCTCTTGAAGCTGGGCGAGCGAGAAGGAAAGTAATTGGGAACTCTCAAAGAGAAGAGAAACCGGATCGAGGGACAAATGGAAGACATTGGTTAGTCCATCCATCTCTCTTCATTCTTAATTCATAAAGGAAGAATACTAGAATAGCTGTCTCTCTTTGTTGCTAAGGCACTGTCACACCTTAGGTGGATAGGATCGTCCTGCATAGGCATTTTTCCCCACAACACCCACACACACCATGGGCCAAATTATGGGCTGCAAAATATGCAAATAATTGACCACAGGAATATCTTATCAGACTCACAAATAATGATGCAGACTCTCTAATTTGGAATGCAGCAAAACAGCACAGAGCAATGATACAACACCACAGTTTTTGGGAGATAAGAGATGGTGACACTGCCTGATTTTGAGTGGACTCTTAGCAACAACGACCCAAACTACTAGAAGCCATCCCTCCCCAAAATCATGAGGAACATGCTATTCATCAAAATGAAAAATTTTCTCAGCACTAGACTCAACATATCAATCAAGGATATAGACAATGGAAAAAGGTTGAACAGATCATTCATCAAGAAACGGAGAACTACTACAAAGTAATGCACGCAAAGCTAAATGATAGGAAAATCAAATATTCAAGAGAAAAAGACATTTTAAGATGGGGATACACCACGAGGTGAATATTCTCTACAAAGGAGGCATATGGATTGATGATTCAAGCCTAGGCACCAGTGGACCTAGTTTGGGAATGTATATGGACCCCGGGAACATGGCCCAAAGTATATACTTTCATATGGATGCTTTGCCACAAAATAATTCTCACATGGGACAATCTCATCAAAAGAGGATTCCAAGGACCCTCATATTTCCCTAATTGCAAGCAACAAAGCGAAACCATTCAGCACCTCATGGATTCTTGTAACTTAGCAAACAAATTATGGGAAAAAGTCAGCTTCAGATGTCAAAGACCCTCTAGAATTTTATGGGACATCATAAGTACCATCAGTAACTGGGCCTCCGCTCCCTATAACAGCGAGATACTCAATTATCTATGGTAGACCCTTCCGGGTCTACTTCTTTGGACAATCTGGAAGGAAAGAAATAAGCAAATCTTTAAGAACCAATACACTTCCCTGGACACTATTTGGAACAATTTCTACCAAAACATTCAAGAAACCTTGGCTCTCCGGAAATGGTAGGCACATGATTTCCCCACTGAGGCACAGGAACGAAATATTTGGGAGAATTGGAATATCTGGATTTCACAGGTTCAGGATGATCACAACATCTCTACCACCATTTCTAGGCCTCCCACTTAGTGGGTACCCCCTCCAATAGGGATGATCAAATTAAACTTTGATGGGGCCTCAAAAGGCAATCCGGGAAAGGAAAGTTATGGAGGTATCTTTAGAAATCATGAAGGCACCCCTCTTTTATTATATTATGGAACAATTGGCTGGGATACAAATAACTCAGCAGAATTGGAAGGACTCTGGCAGGGACTATGTTTAGCTAACCAACACAATTTTCAACCTATCATAATCGAAGGGGATTCCCAAATCCTCATCAATATGGCTATACAAATTCAACAAGGAACCCCAACTACTAAAGTGGTGACTAGTTGGAGATTGGCGACTAGATTAGAACTCATAGAGCAAGGATTAAAAAACAGAAGAGCTATCACCTTTAATCATATCAAAAGAGAAGGAAACAAGATAGCTGATATACTAGAAAATATAGGGGTAGATCACGATCAAGTACTTAGATCAAGATCATTCAACATCCTTAATGATAGCACTCAATTATAGGAATGCACTCACCTGGTGCACAAAGAAGCAAAACTCCTGAATGCGGGTGTACCCAAAGGTTTACAAGATGGCAAAGGAATGGGATGGCAAGTGGCATTGCCATATGGCCACCTGTAAGCTCGCACACATAGTAGTTAATCTGTCTTACAGTAAGCGTAAATGCCATTTAATGTGGCACTCGAACCAATTCACCAGTGCCATCCCGCCTCGGCACTGCATCATGGAGACCTCATGTAATAATCGGCCCACTGCTGTTTTTGCTCCTCTGCCTCTGAATTGCAATTTCCCTCTGGATGTTGTGAAGCCTAGCATACGCACTACAATAGGTAGGCGTTGCAATCTCCTTTCCCGCATAGACTTTGGGATGGGAATCCATCACCCTCACAACCTGATTTTCAATTTGACTCTCGCCTCTGAGCCTTCTAAGCCTTATGCCTCCAATTTCCGCTCAGAGCCGACTTCATACAGGCAAGCCCTTCCTCCCCACGTCATTATGCCGAGACTATGCCAGCGAATGCAGAGAAGAAGAGGCAGCAGCAGAGGGAGTCTATGACGTTCCTCGCCTTCCACGGTCTCTGAATCCTCTTCCCCCTCATCAAATCACATCTCAGCCCATTATCCTAATACGTGCAATGGCAAAGGCTACACTCGCGTTATTCGTCCTCTGCCCTCGCAAACCCGTCCTTCTGCAACTACTTCCCCTTCCAGCTCTCATCCAACCAATCATTTAGCCCAATTCACCTACCACTGCACTCTAAATTGACTTATTATCAGAGCAACCATCACAGTTATGTTTCAAGAGGAGCCCTCTAGTGATGGAGGCCGTCCCACTTAAGTGATGGAGAAAAGTGATACAGCTCAAGGCGAGCCTTCTAACAAAGTAAAATCAAGCAAGTCAAGTGAAGGAAGACACGGGTAAGATGCAGGAAGATGAGGATGACTTAGATGCTTACAGATGTCTCATCATTGAAGAAAAACCGACAATGACAAATGACAACTAGCACAACATGCGTCTTGAGGTTCCCGGTTCCACGCATCTTCAGGTTCAAGGTTCCAAGCAATCAAGTCTATGAGTATCCTTTTGAATTTTTAAGTAGAATAGTTAATTTTGAAATTGATTTCAAGAAAACATCGTTAGATGCTTATATGTTGGTTTCCCCTGCGAGGGCAGCAAACTTATTTTGGGTTGGACTGGTTTCCCATATTTGGGTAGTGCTCATTTTTTTTTTGTTGCAATATGCCATGAACTTTGGCTAGGAACTGCAGAGGCAAGAGCCTCCTTGTATTATTTTGTTATAGTAATAGATTTTATACTTATTTAGAAAAAAAATCAATATAGATTTTTTCAATTATTTATTTAAAATATTTTTTAACAACCTTGACCCCTCCCACCTAGGCCCTGGTCAAATCTAGCCGTTAGAAGTGTTTTTCATCTGTTGCCAAGTCAAATATAGCTATTGGAAGGACCTGCATTCCCTATTTAACTTATCGCTCATATTTGATCTTCAACTTGTCCCAGCGATGAACCACACTGGTTGGTTCGAAACGCGTCGACAAATGATTTTCTATGTGATTTTGCCGAAATCATTCTCACAAACATATTATGGATCACAGAAGTCTCAACTCTATAAAAGGAAATTATATTTGCATGTAACATAGCTTTATGGTTATATTATAAAGATTTTCAAAGTTAGGTGAAAATGAGTTTTTTTGGATGACTATTTTTGTTGATGGGTTATAATGTTTAAATGGATAATAAGAGTTTCAACATGACACTATGTGTATTTGTGAAAATTTGAAATGTTAAAATATGGTGTGTTTAGGTCAATATGTATTGTATTATGTAATTTATTATGAAAAGTAGTCAAATCGCTATTAGGGTGCACCTTGTCCTGCAAATAAGGGGATCTTATAAATCAAAGCCTAGTATCTCACAAGGTCATGACCCTAAAGTTAAATTAATTTTAATTTTAATACTCCAATGCAAAACATGCATTATTTGTTGGATACTAAACATTAGGTTTATCTCTATCAAGAAATCTTTCGATAAATCCAATTCCTTGCCAATATAAGATAGGGGAGAATTATCACCCTTGTAATGAAACTTGACAAGAGCATTACGAATCTATTTCAATGAGTCAAAAAAAACCCAAATTGGAGACAGTTAGGGAGACTTACCCTTATCGAGGATTAGGATAACATTGGGTAAAAATTGTCAACCCATGGTTTCATGGAAATGACAACACTACCCTAAAACATGGGCATATTATGGATGAGACCCCGAAATTTCTAAGAATCATACTCGACAACAAAACCTCTTTAGCATAGGGATAGCTACATATTTCTTCTTAGATTACCAACACCTAGGTTGCAGAGATCCATTGATTTTGATCTGTAAATTTTTCCCAAAGTCTGTTGAATCTATATTTTAACCCATGCCAATGATATATTTGGCCTAGATGTTGGCATTCTCATCTATCATAATGGTTAGTGCAAGGGCCTCTTGGGTCATAAATCTTGCCTAGAAGAGAAGGAAAAATGGTAACCCACACCCAAACCTGACATGAATCCCTCTTTAAAGAATCTATTAAACCTATCAATCACTAGATATAGTCTTGGTCGACAAATTATTGCATTGCATGGGGCCAAGAAGGCAATGGTCACAATTCGAGAGGAGGAGATTCTTATTACTTTCATACTAGATCTGGAGAGGCAATGGCAATGTCATTGTCCTCTAGGGTCATAATGATTTTAGAAATAATTAAAGGTAGATTAAGAACATTCACAAAAGAGGAGAAAAATGTCATCAAGAGACAATGATGAGGGAGATAGAGGTGTCCATTGGAGAGAAACTAGTTTAATAAATAAACCAAGTGGTCATTGCAAAGTAGCAAGTATTTTAACTCTAGTTGCATCATATGTCATAAATTTTGTTAAACTTCAAGCTTAAAGTTTGAATTTTGACAAACCTAAAGGAATTTCTCAAGTTCCATCAGATTTGCCACACCTCAAGTCAAAGATTGAACTTTAAGTCAAACAAAAACCTAAAAGCAATTTTGATCTTTATTATTATTTTTTTCTAAATTATAAAAATAAATTATGCTACCCCTAATTATTATAATTATATATTGAAAAATATATATAAACAAATCTTATAACAAAACTCAATCAAACTTTATAAAAAATTTCAAATCCAAATCAAACATAATAATATATATATATATATATATATATATATATATATATATATATATATATATATATATATATATATATATATATATATATATATATATATAAAAATCTTATAACAAACCTCAATCAAACTTTATAAAAAATTTCAAATTCAAATCAAACAGAATATGATATATATATATATATATATATATATATATATATATATATCAAATCATATTTATCAAAATCTTTGAGCCTAGCGGCTCATTCAACAACCCAGTATGATGTGTACATCAAAATTGAGTTGAAATTTTTCTCATGTCAGCGAAAATAAAAATTATGAAAAATCTAAAAAAAAAATGAATAACTATATAAAACATTTAAATAATGTCGTCTCATAAACAAATTTACATGTGAAGAAATTGGATTCCTCTCTGCTCATGTTAGATGTATATTTAAGATGGATCTATGCTGATATTTATAGAAATCTTTGAGTCTAGACATTGATTCTACAACCCAGTATCATGCATAACCCTCGCTCATGTTAGATCCATATTTAATATGGATCTATGTTGATATTTATTGAAATCTTTGAGTCAAGAGGCTGATTCTACAACCCAGTATGATGTGTAACTCTGTCAATCCATCATCAAAGTTGAAATTTTGCTCATGTTAGCCAAAATAAAAAATAAAAAAATAGATAACTATATTAAACATTTAAATAAAGTTGGTTCATAAAAAAAATTACCCTTGAAAAAATTGAATCCCTCTCAATTCATGCTAGATCTATATTTAATATGAATCTATGTTGGTTATAAAACAATTGTGCAATATTAATTTAATATTATAATGCAATTGGTAATAAAATCTCAATAAAAAAATTATGAAGATTAAAAGAGTAATACAACCCGTAATGAAGACTATGTTTTATTAATGAAAACCTAGATCAATTTAATAATCTTGTTATTTCATAAGTGTCTATTAATGGAATCCCTATTCAGTTTCAAAATAATGCCTGTTGATAGTGGAAATATACAACTTTGAGAAAATAAAGGGAATACTTTTAAATGCATTTCAGTAATAGTGAATTTAATATAATTAAAATAATCACAAAAAAATATATCGGTTACAGCTGGAGCATCTAAAACATGTATCAATTCCCATACATAACTCTATGATTTGCAAAACTGCAATATTTTCCCCAGCGGGCACAAAAAAAATCTTTAAGATTTTTCCAACGCAAATCTTTCATTGTCGCCCTTCACCCTTTTTGAGTGCTTCATTACACTTATGAATCTCTCACAACCTTGACCAAACTGAGAAGGAATTTTTCACATCGTGCTCTTGTTGGAGCATATAGTACATCATGAACCTTTGTATGAAGTATTTGTGTATAGTACATCATGTTGGAACCTTTGTATGAAGTATTTGCACCTGTGAACACACCCATATTTTAGAGTATTTGGGACATTTATATCTAGGAAGAAATGATTTGAGAAATTGTGGCAGCTAGAGTTGAGAACATGAATGGCCTAGTAGTCATTGGCATGAAAAATAAAGATGAGAAAGGACTAGGAAAGGTAAGAAAGATGATAAATGTCTCATTCTAAGAGGGAGGACCTGAGGAATGTGACTGGTTGCAAATGTCACAAGAAGGGATGTTATGCAAGCCAATGTTTGAAACTTTAGAGAATGGTAAATTATGATGACTCATCGATTCTGAGAGTGCTCGTAACATGATTGATGCAAAGATAGTAACTTCTTGCACCTAAAAGTAGTCCAGTTATAGAATTTCCAAGCATCAGTGGCCAATGCTAGTATGATGGAGTGCAAAATGATGGTCAAAGGGATGAAATTGCAATTGGACAACTATGAGGGATGATGTTGTTGTTGGAGCTCAATGGTTGAAGACCTTGGGCGAATTCCGCATGACTATGGAGGAACTTTACCTAAAATTTGAGGAAGGAAAATAACTAATTAGTGTTAGAGGACTAGAAATGAGTGCAAATGACTTTATTGCACCAAACAAAATGTCCAAATAGCTTGCTAAGAATGAGCTAAGTTTCACTTTCCTGTTTAATTCCACAAAGGGTTTGCATAGTAGGGTAAGGATCCAGAAAATAACAATACTAAAGGAACAATGGTTGATTGATGAGTTTGCAAGTATCGTCCAAGACCTATGCCATTTACTATGATTGGGTAGAGGAAATATCTACCAGCAAAAGAGGCAACATAGTGAGGCCTAGATATTCTACAATACCCAAAATTACAACTAATTTGGGAGCAAAGAATTTCAAGGAGGGGGCCTATTGCAATACTTGATACTCAACCTCAAAAGTAATTATCATGGAGCCATTTTAAGCATGGCCATATGCTAAGTGGTTCAGATGACACACAAATCTGTTCGTGGGGCATTAATGCACCTGCCAATAACAAAGTGTTAGAGGCCCAACAACTATATAAAGTGAGTTATTTTTACAAATGTTATTCAAATTAACTTTGTGTCTGATTGGAAATAAATAGACCCATCATAATTCCCTCTTATTATCATTAGGTTGGAATCTGAATATAGTTCATGAGTTGGATGAATTTTCCATATAATAGGATTGGTTTATATTTTTTTGTCTATCAGTTGTAGCTTAGCAGAGGTTTCTATATGAAATTGAACACACACAGGTTTTTAGGCTTCAAAAGTTATTTTCTTTCGGTTTGTTAATGTTTCATGCTATTCAATTTGTGTCAAAAGCGATTTTCATCCTAAAGTTCATTAGTTTTACATTATGGTAGCATGCAATAAAAAAGGGTAAATACATTATTAGAACTGAGCTCACAACCCCATAAATGCGACCCTTCAAAGATGCCAAGATTATTCTTAATGTTTACCATGAATTTGTTTTGTATAAATTTGATGGGATTTGTTGGTGAGTTTTTGTTTATGTGTATTTTTTACTTTACAATATCAATTTTGTTTTCTTTGTTGAAAATGTTTGATGACCTCATGTTAATGTATGTCCATGATGGTGTCGCGGAAGATGTTGCATGGAATTTAAGGCATGAGTACCTATTTGATCTGTTGGATACGATCACCATTTGTTGATATGGGACTTTTGTACATCTACAACTAATAAACCATTGTATTCAGTAGTAGCTCATCAATGTGAGGTAAGTCAACTTAGTGTATGCCGAATTATGAAATTTTGGTATTAGATGTAGTTTCAATATGTCATTTTCCATGTTTTCTCCATCTAAATTCTTGTTCCTATGTTACAAATTTAACTTTTCATTTAATAGAAAAGGAAATACATACTCCAACATGTTTGATTTCTATTACAAATTGGTTTCCTAGCTTTTTGTTTGGAAAAATGCCAACTACAATGATTTTCTTCTTTAATATAATGTGTGTAGAAGTTTCTCAAAATATAGAATTCATATTAGTTTTATGATGCATTTCTTAATATATCTTGTTTTTTCTGACTATTGGTCCCCTCACTCATCCTTAGTTGTAAGCTCTAATAGGGCTTCTTTCCATTTCTTCTCTTGCTCAATACTGATATTTTTAGAGCTTTTCAATTTATAACATCTTTATTTGTAATGATACCTTAGCTTATACTCTCTTTTGCTAGATAGTTAATTTCCAATTCGTAAATGCCTTGGCACTCACATTTTGTACTAACAATAAATGTACTATCTTTGCTCCTTTGACATACTTTTGTGGTCATTTGGTGGACACAAATAAAATGATCTTATCTTATACTTGGAACACAACCTGTATGTGTATTTTTCCATATATGTTTTATGTTTTCTTGTTGTTTGGTTAGCCCTAGTATATTTTTTATCTCTATAATGAAATCTTCATAGAGTGAATGTCTCTTTGTTTCTTGTCAAGCCAAGGGACATTCTGAGACCCTGCCTGTGTGTTCTCTGATTGAATCTTTAGAATAAATGGGTTAAATGCAAATGTTTAATACAACCAATATTTTATTTATGGATAGTGCCACTCAATCACATAAGTTTGAGAGTGTGCGCCCTCATTTACCATTACCAATAGATGCATGCATCTCTAGATTTACCAATACCTCGTAGTTTTATTTGTAACAGCCTCGAAATAAAAACATGTAATTAATTAGATTAATCATGTGATTTATAATCAACATGCAATTTATCAACTAATTAACATCAAATTTCAGAAATATGAGTAGAGACAACTTACCTATGGTGATGATGTTTCTCACTTGTGATTTCGGGGTTGAACACTAGTTGAATTCTGCTAACTGCAACAAAGTCTTGGCGACGACTCTCCACCCAACCGTAGGCTCAATTGCATAAAATCTTGCTACAACTGGCCACCCCCAAGCCCTCAATCAACGTACTACTGCCAGGGAATCCTTTGTCTCACAACACTATTCTCCTAAGAGAATGGATGATGGAATCATGGAATCATGGAATGCCTCTCATATTCCTCACCATATATTAAATAGAGCAAACATTGGAAGGGGAACCACACGCACATACTCCATGTGTCAACATGCAACTTTACTGCTTTCTTGTTTTATATCTCTTGTTTTTACTTTTTGATAGCTTTACTTATTTTTACTGCTTTCTTGTTTTATTTCTTTTGTTTTTACTTTTTGATAGCTTTACTGATTTTTACTGCTTTCTTGTTTTATTTCTTTTGTTTTTACTTTTTGATAGCTTTACTGATTTTTACTATTTTTCTGTTTATTTATATTTATATTTATTTAGAGCTTTAGTATTTAGTTGTGTTTACATAGATTGTAATAAGCTTTTCCAAAATCTGGAAGTAAAACGTGTGTCTCTATCAGATATTATCTTTCGAGGCACTCCATGAAGGCGAATTATTTCTTTTAGGAAAATTTGAGCGATAGTTAATGCTTCAGAGGTGGTATTAACTGGAATGAAGTGAGAAATATTAGTTAATTTATCAACAACAACCATAATGCAGTCATGTCTTTGGAATGTCATAGGTAAGCCTCCAACAAAATCCAGCGAAACAACTTCCCACTTAGTTTTTGGTATATCATGGGGTTAAAAATACCTGCCGGGTGACGATGTTCATCTTTAACCTGTTGACATTCTAAACATCGGGCCACAAACTTTGTTATATCCTTTTTCATTATTATCCAGAAAAAATAGTTGTTTTACAAATCCGCGTACATTTTCTGGATTCCTGGATGTACAGCATATCACCCAGAGACAAATGGGCAAATAGGAAGAGTAAACCAAGTATTAGAGGAAATTCTAAGAATGTATGTCATGGATAAACAAAACCAATGGTAGAAATACCTTCCTTAGTGGAATTTTCATACAACAATAGTTATCACAGTTCAATTCAGGCATCTCCCTTTAAAATCTTGTATGGAAGACCATGTCATACTCCATTAAGTTGGGATCGATTAGAGGATCGAGTCATGTTGGGACCTGAAATTATCCAAGAAATGGAAGAACAAATGGCCACAATTAAACAGAGACTAAAAGAAGCCAGGGATTGCCAGAAAAGTTATGTTGGTACAAAAAGAGTTGATAGAAACTTTGAGGAAGGAAGCCAAGTTTTTATTAGAATCAGACCCTTTAAAAGTCCCTTTAGGATTGGTAAGGGAACAAAGTTATCCCCTATATTTGTTGGGACATTCACGATCCTAGCGAGGGTTGGACCAATTTCTTATAAGCTCGATCTACCATTACATATAAGAAGGATGCATAATGTGTTTCATGTTTCTATGCTTAGAAAATATGTACCCGACCCATCCCATGTCTTGAAATTTGAAAAATTGCAGGTTTCCGAGGAGGGAGACCTTCAGGTTGAAGCATTATGTATACTAGACCACCGGGTTCGTTGACTCAGGAACCGTGAGTCTGAGCAAGTCAAGGTCCAGTGGGACCAATATAGCCCAGGGTCAGCTACGTGGGAAGATGCAGATGTTATTTTTAATGACTTTCCTTATTTACTTGATTAAAATGTGTGGTGAACTAATTAGGAGTTCTTACTTAGCTAAGACAGATACTTTTATGGAGCATCTAAATCATGTCTTATTGTTTAAACTTTATGATACATCTAAATCGTACACTATGATTTCAGTTTACTTTAATTAACTGTTATGATGTTGAGTATAGTGTTACATGAGGTTTCGTGATATAATGGTAGGAGGATAATGATGCACATGTGGTTCATATAGTGATGATGTATCCTTATGATGATAATGATATGCATATGCATTATGATGTTATGTCGAGGTATATTGACATATTCATTTACTACGTGATAATAGGTATTTAATGTTGAATACTCATGATGGATATGATATGCATAATGTGGCATAGGAATTATGCTGCTCTAATATGAGGTTTATTGACATGTGTTTCATTTATTATGTGAAGTCATGATATGTTTTTGATGCAAATATGTTGATGTTATAATTTATGATGGTATTTCATGAGGTGAAGCATGTGATAGTTGCATACAAATTTATGACATGAATGAGCATGTAGTTTGTTATTATTCATAATGTTGCAATTAACAATGATGAATGTTCTCATGATGACATGAAAGACTTGGCATGTGGATTATTTTTTATGATACTATGATGGTATAGCTAATGCATTGGTTGCATGTTGAGGTGTGATGATTGACAGGACTCCACAAATGGGCTGAGAGGGCCAGTTTATTTGATGATCTTGTACGAGCCCATACGCACGAGGGAGAATAAGTAACACCATATGGGCTGGGGACAAACTCAATCAACACTACATATGCCAGTGGTTCCTTTTTCTTGTATAGCTCTTGATGGATAGGTCTTGAGGGCTATGGGACCATCTTGAGGAGGCCAAGTGCCTGATATTGAAGGCTAGGTGCCTAGTATTGTATTAGGATGCCAAAGTCTGGTAGGGGTATAAGGAATTCGATGCCTGGGGTTGTGCACCTTAGTGAGTTTTGGAGGGAGTGGGCCAACCTTGCGAGATGCCCGCAAACATTGAGCACTGTACCGGATGCCTGCCTTTAGGCAGATGAGGTCTGAGTCAGGCGCGAGCCTTGGGGCCAGCCTAGGACTAGGATACAGACCGATGAAGCTTATGCCTGGTTTCGAAAGTGGGAAAAAGGACAGAGATTCCTTGGGATTTTTCGGGTGTTGTGAAACTTTCGATGCTTGCTGGTTATACTAGTTCAGCAGAGGGTGTCGGTGAACATGAAGTAATAAATAACAAAATAAAATGCTAAATAATTCAACTTAACTTCAGGACGAAGTTCCTTAAAGTGGGGGAGTATGTAATGTCCCTTAATAATAAATAATAAATAATAATAAATAATAAATAATAATATAATATAATATATTTATTATTATTTATTATTATTATTATTATTATTACTTATTATTTGTTATTTATTATTTTCAATATTTATTATTTATTATTAAGGGACATTACATTATTTTTCTGAATTATACATGAATTTCACTAATAATGACATGGATTTATATATTTATTTTAGCACCAAATTGACATCAAGGTAAGAATACAAATATCCCATTAAGTATGAGCTAAAGATGATTCAAATAATCTCACCTTTAGCCTAATCATGTGGCAGAGTAATTTCTGAGGTGTGAAGTTTTATTAGAGACAATATTTGTTTGTTTGTTTTGGTTAGAAAATGGTCTGCACTTTGTTTTATGTGACTTTCAATTTATCATTTGTAGCATGTTGAGAAATGGGAAAGAATAACCTGTGAAATTTATCTTGCAGGAATTGATGTTGAATGAAAGTATATAAAATTTAACCAAGCTACAGTCTCCTTTCGTAAAGGAAGAGGAACATATTAAAAAGTTGCCTAAGAGTACGTTATATATGAGTTTGAACACAAGTAATATATGGGTTTTCCTTTTGCAGATATGTTCTTTTTTCTACCCAAGATATCATACCAAGAAAAATATTGATATTGTAGGAATTGTTTGAGGACCTCATTGAGGCCAATTTTTCTGATGTCCTACTTGATTAATACCTTCTCATGACTAGATGACTCTAAATATGAATTAATATGTCCTTGAAACAAATTTATAGATATAAAAGATTAAAAAAAAATTCAATGTCTATGTTTGATTGTTACTTTACTTTGGTGTGGGTAGGTTATAGGAAATGGGATTGGAAAAAGGTTGGGGAGACCATGTATAACATGTCTTGGATATGATTCATTTGTTGTTGGAGATCCTTTAGGCATATGATCCATCAACTTTGGAAACGTTTCTAGTAGGGATTCCTATTGTTTTTAATGTTGTGACTCTTTCAACTCATGGTTATTTTGGGAAAACAAATGTTATATGAATTCCAGACACCAATGGAAAGGTAATTTTTTTTTTTTTTTTTTATAATTGCAATGTCCATTCCATGATATCCTCTCTTTATTGTTGATTGTATTTTGAATGTTTTGTTGATTTTTTATTTTAGTTTTTTTAACTATGAAATTGAAAATATTTGTATCATGTTCATTTAAACAACATCCAAATCTTGAAGATGAAATTAGTATTACACGATATTGATTGAAATCTTTTTAGTTGTTTTGTGTTAAAATATTTTCATGACTATTAGAAACATTTAATTTCATGTTGTTATTTGAGCACATGATTCATTAGAGAATGAAATGCTATTGATAATAAAATGACAAGGATTAATCATCACACCTCATATTATTTGTTTTCACGAGTTATCTACAACCTAAGATTTTTAGCATGTAACTTAGTTGGCATGATTGTGCCTAAAATTATCCTAAAGGTTGAATACTAAGTTACTAAGGTGTTATTTTATATGGTGACATTTTATTTTCTTTGTTTATACAGGTCATTTGGCCACATAGTGGCCACTATCACCCAACTGAAGAAAACTTGTTCGAGTTTCTTGCTTTTTTCGGTAAATATGGCATTGACATTGTTGTTGTTAGGTATATGTCATATAAATCCTTTATAGTTTACTTTAGTTTATATTCCAATGTTCATCGTTTTTAATGTCTTATACTCTACGTTATTACTTCTTTCATTTTCACAAGAGGAACTCAATATTGGTGGTAAAAAAAAAATTGAATAAAGAGGAGAACAATAACACTAGAGATACAAATGTAGAATAAGGGAGAAAGAACCAATCTAGTGATCCTTTAGAGCCAATATCCCCCATGAGGCACACACATACAGATTGATGGTCAAGTCTTCAGAGTTGGTGAATTCACTTGTAATGCTTTGACAACACAATTATAATTTTTTGAAGTGATGAAACAATATTTCATGTGTAAATTGTAGTCCAAATGATATTAAGTTGGAAACTCATATTGTAATACTTGACATTTCATATAATATAATTTATGTCGTTGAAATTATTTATAGTTGTATTTAATATTATTTAATATTGTAATTAACATATGCAACTTTGCGTTTTCATATTAGGTGAACATTGTATGACATTTTTTTAATTTAGTCACAAAATCATACTAATTAATCTATGTTGATTAATAATGAACACACAAAATCAATCTAAAACTACAAAATTAGCAGTTTGCATTGATTATCGATGAACACAAATAAAATGAATATACAACTAAATTAGTCATTTATAATGATTATTAATGAAAGTAAATGACATGAATATAAATTACTAAATTAGTCATTTATATAATGAATATGAAACTGCCAAAAAAAGATATATGACTACTATAAACGATAAATTTGTGATTAAAAATAACGACTAAATTTTGCATATATACGACTATTAGTAGCTAATTTATAATATCTTATAACACGACCGAAATTCAGTCATATTTCTTTGGTCATTAATTAGTTTCAAATCATGACTAAAATTTGCATATATATGACTATTAGTAGCTAATTTACAGTATCTTATAACATGACTGAAATTTAGTCATATTTTTGTGGTCATTAATTAGTCTCAAGTGATGACTAAAATTTGCATATATATGACTATTAGTAGCTAATTTATAGTATCTTACAACGTGACTAATGTTATAGATCTGATATGAAAATATAAGATAATGCAAATAAACCCAGAAGTAATATGAAATGATTCTTTATTAATATCAAACCCTTATGGTAGGGAAACATCATACATTCACTCCTTAAGGAAGGAGAACACTCCACAAGCCATATGCCTGTTCATACAATAATCCTTCACTATCTTGACATGGAGTCTCTAGCCTCTATATAGGCCTCATACATACAATACCATGGGTCATTACCATGGTTTCCTCATACCATCAACTAATACCATGGGCCCATTACATTATTACTAACTACTTGTGGTCCCTTACATGATATGGGTTAACCACCTTATTTATTATTATGGCCCATCCCATTATTACATTATTACCTTGGGTACCTCCCTTGGTACCCCATATTATCCCCCCTAGGTATATAACATTCCACCCCCCTTAGCATATTTCGTCCCCGAAACATAGGAAGAACACAAATAATAATATCTACTCAAAAGAGTAGTCCACTGGTACCATGAACGTGCATCTAGCCATCCAAGGGAAAGGTGAACCTTCGATCTCACTGGTGTCTCGCTCGCTTGAGATGGAAGTTGACCGTGGCAGCTCTCCTGTGTTGATGTGTAGTAGGTGGATCGTCACTTCTCGCTATCCGTCATACGGGGGTTGTTGTCCTTATGACTAATTGCTTGCCATCTTGTTGGTTGTTTTCTTGCGGGGTGATGTGGGTGATGATATGTTGAAGTTTTAACCCACGGTGCCTTTTTCTTTAATTCACCCTGCTGTGGTGTCTGTTGTGGTGTCTTCGTTTCCAATATGACTTCAACCACTGAATCCTCATCAGATGTGTCATCACCTATTACCTTTTCAGCTTCAGCCTCTGTTTGTGTTTGATTGTCGACCATCATATGCTCATCATCTGATATGTCAGTCCCTAGAACATCTTCTGCGTCAACCTCTGTGGACTCTACTTGTTTATTGATGGAAATATCCTGTAATGTAATTTTCTTCTTTTTATACCAGAGCGTCAGGAATTTCTTTTGCACATTAATATTGGTACCCACAAATTCCATCCAAGGATATCCCAAAACAACACCCATGTTATTCATATGTGAAGTATAAAAGTCACAATGCAACACATACTTATCCATAGAAATCTTCAAATCTTTATAAACTTGAACATCCTCATTATCAACCTGTATGTTTTCAACGTGTTTTGTTGGAACTTGCAATTTTTTTGCCAAATTAACATTGATAAAATTATGCTTACAACTAGGATTTATAAACACAACGATCTTCTCCTTTTGAATGAATCCATGAACCTGCAATAAGGATATACCAGTAGGAAATAACCCCACATGTTTCTCCTTATCTTTTTTTCTAGCATGAGACCATCTGTCTAAAAGTAATTTTTCAAATTCTTCATGGGGCAGGTTGGAACACTTCTTTTGGTTAAGTAATCCCCACCATGTGGTTGCCTCATCTCTAAAGTTCTGCACGATCCACCATTTCCAATTGTTGTTCCATAATCACTTTTGTTTTTTTATGTATTCTTCAATAGTAGGACCATTACCTTTTCCTGTAAATAATAGAACCTTGCTAGAAGCCATGAAGAGGGTTTTGAAAAAAATGGTGAAAATTCGAATTTTTTCACAATTCTGTCAATATTGCTCAGAATCCATATTATGACCTGTTTTCAGAAATGGACAATCATTTTGCATCTACCCATGTGGTAGAAATCTTGATCCAGACACTAGAATTTCAAATCTATGTTGCAACTCTCCCGTCGTCACCCAAAATTTCTGAAAAAAGAGCCAATTTTAAACCAGCGATATCGCCCTCATCCGGACTCCGATTCGACTGATTTATTTTTTGAAATTGGGTATTTTTTCACAAAGAATCGAGATCTACAATTAGATTTTACATATTTTGTGCCAAGAAGTCCAGACCTGCGCCGCAAATTCGCTGCCCTGAAAAATTGTCTGCAACCCCACTGATTTTTAAATCAGTGATATCTCCTTCATCCGGACTCCGATTCGGCCGAGTTTTTTTTTTGAAATCGGGTACTTTTTCACATAGAATTTATATCTGCAATTAGATTTTTCAGATCTTGTTCCAGGACATCTAGATCTGTGCCGCAAACTTGCTGCCATGAAAATTGTCTGCAACCCCACTGATTTTTAGATTAGCGATATCTCCTTCAACCGGACTCCGATTCAACCGATTCTTTTTTGAAATCGGCTATTTTTTCACAAAGAATAAATATCTGCAAATAGATTTTGCAGATCTTGCACCAAAATGTATAGATCTGATCTGCAACTCGCCACCCAAAAATCCCTACAAAGAATAAAAAAAATTTCCACTTTTGTGCCCAAGAAAGTGCTCTGATACCACTTGTTATAGATCTGATATGAAAATATAAGATAATGCAAATAAAACCAGAAGTAATATGAAATGTTTCTTTATTAATATCAAACCCTTATGGTAGGGCAACACCATATATTCACTCCTTAAGGAAGGAGAACACTCCACAAGCCATATGCTTGTTCATACAATAATCCTTCACTATCTTGACATGGAGTCTCTAGCCTCTATATAGGCCTCATACATACAATACCATGGGTCATTACCATGGTTTCCTCATACCATCAACTAATACCATGGACCCATTACATTATTACTAACTACTTGTGGTCCCTTACATGATATGGGTTAACCACCTTATTTATTATTATGGCCCATCCCATTATTACATTATTACCTTGGGTACCTCCCTTGGTACCCCATATTATCCCCCCTAGGTATATAGCAACTAACATTTTGAGTCATATTTCTTTGGTCATTAATTGGTTTTCTGGTATGATCATATAGTAGTATATTTTTTTGTATATTTGGTTAGTAATTGTGCCAATTAATGACTAAATCAATGACTAAATCAGTGACCATATTTATGACTAAATGTACTGCTAGATGATAAAATTGAGACAAACAATTAATAACTAAGCTAAAAATGACTAAAAGTTGGTCGCGTTATAAGATACTGTAAATTAGCCACTATTGGTCACCGATTGAAAAATGGTCATTTATATGCAAATTTTAGTCATTGTTTTAGTAATTAATTAGTCATTTTGTACTAGTGTACGGACTAGAAATTAATATAAATAATTATGCATAATTTGACAATAAGATTCAAAAGTTTCTTATATATATGTACCTAGTTTGTGTCACGCAGTCCATGTACCCTCCAAGTTGAATGAATGGCATCATGATATATACATGTGTTATGTCAAAAGTTGGTCAAATGGTAAACTTGCGATAAATGCATCATCATATAAGGGAACTGTCAGGTCATGAAGAATTTGTGGTGTCCTAATCACTCCATCTAATGCAACACGCACACTTGCCAATGACATGTGCATCATGTCTTCAATAGTCTCCCTGGTCTCACCACTAAGCTGCAACAACTCCTCTAGCTCTGTAGGTAATATCAAGCTTTGAGAAGGTAGTGGAAAGAATCTAGGAGGTGGTGGTACATGCCTAAGGTCCCTAAGAGCCCCGTCATGCTTGTACGTCCTAATTCGGGACCATAATAATGAGATCCGATATTAGCGTAATCGGCCTCATATGTAACACAAACTCTGCATATAAATGCTTGGAAAAATAACTTGAGACCTGGTCATGGTGGGTGAAATTTCTCCAAGCTCCAATGAATCTATCATACACAAAATGGGTTACATCAACATTCCTAAAATATTTCAGTGGAATCGTACCTCTATGTCTAGCAGGGTGATCCAAAGGGATTTCAAACAACTCCCCACGAACATCAATGTCCTTGATGGCCACTTTCACCACCTCCTAAATATTTGGGCCTCTAACCTCATGCCTCCTAATCCTCTGTATAGATTGTAGGGGGTGACTTTGTGGTCCCGACCTTCGGTATGTATCAATCAAACTATTGATGTTATCCAATGTCAAATAAAATGCATGATGAGTCAATGAATTTGTAGGGATGTTATGTATCTCTGTTATGATCCATGTATGATGGGTCATAACATCCTCCAATGTGATATGACTTGTAGCATCATCCCACAGAGGGATAAATGTTGCACTCTAATCCTCAGCTTCGACTTGTCGAGTGCTTGCAAATCATAAACATAATTCAGCATATCGAATTAACAAACTAGAAGCTTAATAACATATACAATATAGTTATATTTAAATAATTATATAGTTACATAGTTATGAAATACTTATAGTTATGCTACATGCTATGTTATAAACTATATATATATGTATATATATCTGTATAGGTATCTATATATATATATATATATATATATATATATATATATATATATATATATATATATATATGATGTTATAACTAAGTTATAATTTAGTTAAATATATATCATTATATAGATATATAGTTATGTTATGAACTATAGTTATGGTTATGGTTAATCTAGTGAAAATAGAAGATGATGGGAAAGTTTGTGAAAGAAATGATGATTTGAAGCAAGAATTTTTTAGGAGGGATGATATAATTAACTCTCAAGTGAATGTAACGAAAGATGGTTACTTTCATTGTAAAGGATCTAAAACGATTCCTAGGAAAGATTCATTAGAATATTTTCTAGTGAATATTCCTTGAATTGCATATTTTCCTAGTTGTTATATCTAACCTATCATGGAAGGCAGAAACCAGATAGAGGTTAGCCCTCTACCCTTCATACTAAATGAGAAGGAAGTGAAGGAAGAAGTCAAAAGTTGGATTGGTATTAAAACCATGGCCGCAACACAAGGACCTGTGTTCTTGTCCCCAAATAAGACGTTGCAACCGACATATGAGGGTGATTTTTATGAGGTACTCATAGCAGAGCGCAACTCTTTTCCATAGCAGACTAAGGGGACATACCCTCATCCACAAATACTGTAAAGTAGCTCCAACCACATTTTGAATATCGTTGCAGGGGCTTATGCTTCTGCTTAGGATGCTAGCTAATAAATAATTATATGTAAGTGAATTCTTGTTGGCATCAAGTTGTACAAACAAGGTGGTATCTATTTCTTTCTAATATTAACCTGAAATTTACTTTTTTTCTATACTATTGAGAAAATTTTCTATATCCATGATTGAGGCCTCTAACTATTGAGCAAATCTTCTAGGTGATCAATTAAGAAGATTCCGTAAAGGAATACACCTTCAATACCTCTAGTTCTCTGGGTGTCATTAAGTAGTTTGAAACCTATAATTAAAATATATAAGGTTGAAGCATCCCCCTTCACTATATAAAGTTGATTCCCTTAACAAGACAAACTATTCTGTCAAAAGGAGAAATCAATCTTGGTAGCCTGAATGTGTGTCTCACATTTAGAATTTTGGTTATTTTCAACCAAAATTGCTGAAATACCACAGTAAGTGGCTTTGTTGGCACCTAAAGACATGGATGGAGACTTTGGAATCTTTGTTTAGAAGATTTATATTTCATATTTGTAATGACTAGACATGTTTTAAAAGGACAAATATATCAAGTGTCTGTCTTTTGATTTATGTTACATTTAGACAAATCGTTATATCTTTTCTCAACTTCTATAGGTTATTATTTGGTTTGTTTTTCACCATAAAATGGTTTATTATATGTTAATATTTGAATCAAAATCTAATCAAAGGTATATATGAATTTTTAAAGGAATATGAATGTTTCAGAATTATTATGTAACACACCAAAACAAGAAAGGACATGCATGGAAACATAACTGTTTGAATGCTTTTTCATGTTTCTAAGGAAATGTATAAGCTAGATTTGATTGAATGTTTTTAATAACATGTAAATACATATTTTTTTCATCAAAAGGATTTATGACCAATCATTCAATGTATAAGGCCTAACCGTTTACCAGGTCAAGACTCTCCTGTAATCAGTGTTACAAGATTCACTGAGTATTTAGAGTACTCAATAAAGTTTACTTACTTATATTCTTAGTGAGCGAATTTTACATGGGTACCAAATGCTTGATCCATCCTGGTAAAGATCATTAGAGAATATGGTATGGTATGGCCCTAAGAATTACATAATGTTGTTAACAATGAATATAAGGGAACAATGTTTCTATTATATAAGATATAGCCGAACACTAGTTTCAGGCTTGCTCACGACTTCATTATCATTATACTTGGGTGGATAATGATAGACCTCAATCATGCTTGGCAGTGGGAGCATTCACTTAACGAGTTTGAATGAATGGGAAATGTAAAGTTTTTCCCATCAGATATACCCGATCTATATAATATCGATTGATCGACTTCGCTCAAATATTTCCTTCAGCATAGCCCTGCAATGATTACATCTTGCTACCATTTTTTGTCAGTCGGATTAATGTGCATACCTAAGCAAGAATTCATTATTATATGAGTTTAATGTGCAGAATTTTGCAAGAATTCAGTGCTATATTGGTAAGTAAGTAGCTCATTTTTTCCATTCATTGTATGGGTATTGATGTTGTCTAACTACTATATGTTTTGGAATTACATTCTTTTCCCCACAATGATCACATCTTGCTACCATTTTCTGCTAGTTAGTTTAATGTGCAGACCTAGAAAATAATTCATTGCTATATCACTTTAATGTGCAGACTTGTGCAAGAATTCAATGTTATATTGGTAAGTAAGTAGATAACTTTTTACATTCATTTTATTGGAATTGGTGTTGTCTGACTATTATATGTTTTGGAATTACATTCTTTCATTGCAAGTGTCTTGGGTTGTGTACACCAAGGAATATTTAATTCTTGTCGTGGACCCAAATTATCCAATTCTAGGTTATTATGCCTAATCATACCGCTAATGCAATTAAAATCCATATGTGCCATAACAAAGGACAAGCAAGGAAAAGAACTTCCACACCAGTCTGATTTATATTTTCGCTGGCAGTCTAGAATTCCCCAAGGCTTTTTTTAAGATAGAACTCAGTTTTAGCATGTGTTCCATGGGTTTGTACATATTATTCAGAGTGGAACATTCTAACATGAGTTTACAATTGTGTATGTTTCTACACTTCATATCCCATATGCAATGCAAGGGTTGGATAAGGAACATACTTCCATCTAATTATTTGAATTCTAATATCTGATAGATCTTGATGACATTGTTTTTCTGCATATAGTTGTATCTACTAAGAAACATTCAAAGCATGACATGGTCACTAGTTACTGTGAAATGGGGAATATATCAATTAAGTAAACTAATATGCAACTTTTCAAAATTCTTCATGTAACACAACAAAACAAGAAAGGACATGTATCAAAACAAAATTTTTTGAATGATTTTTCATGCTTCTAAGGAAATGTTGAAGCCAGGTTTGATTGAATTTTTTTAATAACATGTAAATACATATTTGTTTAATCACAAGGATTCCTGACCAGTCATTCAATGTACAAGGCCTGGCCCTTTACCGGATGAAGACTCTCTTGTAATCATTGTTACAAGATTCACTAAGTGTTCAGAGTACTCAGCAAAGTTTACTTGCCTAGATTCTTAGTGAGCGAAGTTTACGTGGATACCAAATAGATCAGTCTTGGCCAAGGTCATTAGAGAATATGGTATAGTATGGCCCTAAAAATTACGTAATGTTGAAATGATGAATAGAGGGGAACATCATTGCTATTATGTAATATATATCCTAACACTAGCTTCAGGCTTTGTCATGACTTCGTTATCATTATAATTGGCTGGATAACTATAGACCCCAATCATGCTTGGAAGTGGGAGGATTCACTTAATGGGTTTCAATAAATGGGGAAATGAAAAAAAATTCCCATTCTCTATACCCAATGTATAGAATATTGATTGATAGGATTATCTCAAATCTTTCCTTCAGCATAGCCCTGCAATGATCACATATTGCTACCATTTTCTCTCAGTCAGTTTAATGTTCAAGACTCAGCAAGAATTCATTGATATATCAGTTTAATGTGCAAACTTGAGAAAGAATTTAGTGTTATATTGGTAAGTAAGTAGCTATTTTTTTCCATTCATTGTATGGGTATTGATGTTATCTAACTACTATATGTTTTGGAATTACATTCTTTCCTCCCCATAATGATCACATCTTGCTACCATTTCTTCTAGTCAATTTAATGTGAAGACCTGAGCAAGAATTCATTGGTATTTCAGTTTAATGTGTAGAATTGAGCAATAATTCATTGCTATATTGGTAAGTAAGTAACTAATTTTTTCCATTCATTTTATTGGTATTGACGTTGTCTAACTATTGTATGTTTTGGAATTGCATTCTTTCATTGCAAGTGTCTTGGGTTGTGGACACCAAGACACCTTTAATTCTTGTTTCTTACCAAGTTTATTCCCAAGAGAGTATATGCATTTGAATGATTTGAAATTTAATAGGGCACTTAGGACAATCCCAATGTGTAAGAGGCTAAATTATCTTGTGAGACTGGGTAGGGCCAAACATGTCACCTAATGGGTGCATAGATTTTATGAATTTACTACAAATGTCAATATTTCTTGGATTGAGATCGAAGACGCTGACAACTATACATATTTATCTATATTACAAATCCAAGAGGTTGAATCAATGAGGATGAGGTTCAAAATTCATAGATCGCAATCTAATATTTCAAGCAACATAGTGGGATTCTTTTCATTTTATATGTGGTGTGTTTATTATTTTGTTCACAAATAATTCCCTTCATGATCAAAGTTAACTTAGAGATGCTTCACTCTGTTCACTAAATAAGTTGAATTAAATGTTTCTTAGTTTTTAATTCACGTTTGTACACTGAATTATCAAGTCCTTTGAGTGGTTTTGATTGAGTAAATATAACTGCAACAAGATTTAAGTAGTGTGTAGAGTTACATTGAAAGGTGAAAAAGATGTTAAAACAGGAATGTATGTAATAATAACTCAGAGTAAAACCTTGTTGTTTTTTATGCCTATGTTGTCTAATAGCATCAGTTAATAGGATTAGATGGATGAGTTTCCATCCTATAACACTGATGGTCACTATTGCTCACTTGGCAGAGGAGAAACTAGCTCAAACAGATAGCACAAAATAACAAAAAAACTAGAAAAAATCACCATTATACACAAACTAGCCCCATAAACATGTTGAACAGAGACAAGGACCTCTAGAAAAATCTACGACAAATCAATTTCATGCTTGATGATAAATTAAATTTGATTATTCTCATTCTCCTTTGTTATTTCTGTTTTTCTATAGGCTTTCAAGGAAATGGAAAATCTCAAACAAGGCCAACACCAAGAGATTAAAAGTTGATGGGTTTACAACTAATTATTATTGGAATTGTAGAAATACAAATTAATGTGAATATGGAAACCATTGAACACAAAATTAATCCACTTAACCAACCAATTGGTTTCAGTTGAAGTCCTCCACTCCATCTTTGCAAACCATGAAACTAAATCTACACCCAACCAATGCATCACTAATGAACCAAAATTGAATATCAAACTATAATAATTTACAAATTGTCAATATAAATTTATTTTAATTCGCTTTCATGTAAAGGTATATTATAAAAACTAAACTATCAACTTATTATAAAGTTAAATTAATATATTACATGTTGTTAGAGGCATTAATTTATGATATCACATTTTTTCTCGTTTATGTTATTCTTCCCTACGCTACTACCTTACCATGTTTCCTTTGCAACATGTGGTGAAATTGCTAATTATGTTAATTACTATGCCATGCTATGCTCTATGTGTGTGCATTATGTTAAATAATTTTATGTTATGTAATAAACTAGATATATATATATATATATATATATATATATATATATATATATATATATATATATATATATATATATATATATATATATATATATATATATATATATATATATATATATATATATATATATATTGTTATAACTAATTTATATTTTAGTTAAATATATAAAATTATATAGATATATAGTTATGTTATGAACTATAGTTATGGTTATGGTTAAGCTAGTGAAAATAGAAGATGATGGGTAAGTTTGTGAAAGGAATGATGATATGAAGGAATAAGTTTTGGGGAGGGATGAAATAATTAACTCTTAAGTGAATGTAATGGAATATGGTTACTTTCATTGTAGAGGATCTAAAATGATTCCTAGGCAAGATTCATTAGGATATTTGCTAGTGAATATTCCTAGAATTGCATCTTTTCCTAGGTTTCTAGTTGACTCTTTTGGTGAATTCAACACAGGTGTTGAGCCACCAAAAATAATTAGATGGAACCCTTTTTAGTGAAGTGGGATTGCTTATGGAGACAAACATAGATATAAATTGTAGGGACCATGTGTTTATACTTCTTATAGGTTGTAACTAAATCATTGGTTTAGACAACTACAATGTCCTAAAGTATCTTGTAGAATTATGTTGATATTTTTATCTTGGAAGGTGTTAAGCATGTCCTATTTTTTGGGATTATGGTACTTGTATTTCAAACTACATGAAATTAAGGAAATTGTGTCATAAATTTTGAATTAATGTAAACGTACATCTCAATCTATGAGTATGTTCTTGAATCAATAAATTTCTTGAACTTGCAATTCCAAGGGATGGAAAACTATTGAAACTAGTGGTCTTTTCAAAGAATTTTGTTTTTCTTGTCTATGAATTAGGTTATATGTTATGAATTTTGCAATGAATTGTGAAAATATGAGTGCATGCTTTAATATTTGATATATTTTTACTTTTGAGGTATTGACATGGGTTTATGTTTTATTTTCGATTCATAAATATATGGTAAGTAATCCAAATAAAATTTGAATATATTTGATAATATTGATCTATTGGATATTGTAGAGAAATTCATAACCAACTAATGTCTTTTTGAAATTTTATATGATTACTCTTATTTTGTGATCTAATGTGTAATTATCTTGGAAGGAAATTACATAATTATCTTGAGGAACAATCCAAGAAATTCTAACCAATTAATTTAATTCATTTATAATTTGTAGAGACATAATGTATTTAATATCATTAAATAATCCATTCATATGAACAATCTACAACGCAACGCAATAAACTAATTTCATGGCATTTAAACTTCCTACCAAGCTCCTTAAATAATTAATGTAATAAAATGAATGTAGGACACTTCAATCCCCTACGAAGATCCCTAAATATTCTATAAAATTTAGAAGAACCATATTTAAAACAAGAACGGCTGCGTAGCAGCTAGTCCCTGCAAAGCACATAGAATGGGTCTAGTGTCTAGATTGGCTTGCTCGCTTGTGGGGGCGAAAAGCTGGGTTTCAGCGCTGAACTAGTCATATAAGCAGACAGCCAACTGAACCGTTCACCATGCACGTATGTAAAAACCAGCTGATCCAGCACCAGTCTGATATGATCCAGTCAATTCAAGCACAACTTGCAACAATTTACGCTATGTAAGTAAGAGAATAGGTAATCGCAAGCCTTAGAAGCCTGATAGCAGTTAGTCTCCCTTCATTCCGTGAACCGTTCACCATAGCGGACCCACAGAGCAGAGAGGCGTAGTAGTCTGCATAGAATACTGTATTTCTTCTGTTTCCAGTTCGTAGACTGAATTTGTGAGGACCCAGTCTGCTTCCCGAACGCATTGGAAAGACAAAAATATAACATGGAGCATAAAGTTTGACATCTCTGTTGCCTGGAGAAAAGATGGGAGATCAGTTGGACCCATCGCTGGAACGCCCGGAATGTAATCGATGCAGTTATCATCTGCTTCAACTGTACAGAAAAAGAATTCATCATAAACAGAAAAAAGCTGAAAAGAAAAGCGACTCAATCTGGAGAAGTAGCTGATTACACGAGTCATTTGCTACTATTAACAACCGAATGAAGTAGAAACATAGAATATATGGGCCATTTTTTATGAGCAAAATTGTAAGCAGGTAAACCGTGATCGAAAGCTTGTCACAGGTAAGCTGAAACAGCAGGTAAACCGTGATCGAAAGCTTGTCACAGGTAAGCTGAAACACCGACTTCCCTTCATTTGAGCCTTGATCTTCGCCAGCTCAAAATCAAAATCACGCAAAACAAAGACCAACATCATAAGCATATAAAACACGCATAACGAGCAAAACTATCCGTTGTATTCTGGGGAAATTATTGAAAGCCAATGAAGGTCTTCTAGTTTACCTGGATCTTTGTCTTGAGGCATAGCAGTTAAGACACAGATAGTTATGTTGCAGGATATTCTAGAACATATACAAAGAGAATTCCGCATTGAAATCGTCGTTCTTGACTATATATTGGATGAAATTAAGGTTGAATTCACCTGGGAGCACTAGTTTCCATAAGAGGATGTTGAACCTAGTGCTATAACAACTCGCAACAGAGGAATAAACAATGATGGAACGACACAGTAGGATTAGGAATATGTTGTCTGAAATTTTCACTGCAAATTTTGTCACGGTCCTGAAGCTGTCGTAGCCTCTGCCTGAACTCTTCACTGTGTGTTCTGTTTTTCTAACTCAGATTCCGCTTTCGTATCGACCTTGATCTGTTCATGATGGCCCACAGCAGAGGATGTAACTTGAAAAGAAAAGAGGTGAACATCAACAAAATTTTAAGAAGATTATATTTTATTGCACTCAGAAAAGCCAGATTCTGTTACAACCTGGTAAGATCTCAGACAGGATTATGCCCAATTTTAGAGTTAAAAAGTATCTATGCTAATTATATTTGTGAAGATATACAACCTGGTGTGAATGGTACATGCTCATCAGATGTTTCTGGCATGAGAGAACAGATGAAATCATCAGCATATCCTCTGTAAGTATGCAAAGAAGCTAATGTGGAATAAATTCAATACATTCATTTTTTTTATCATTCATTTGAGGCTCGTTATAAAGTATTTCATTGCTTTCCTTATCACTGCCAAAGCGACAATGATTGTCGAGTATTCAACAAAACACGTTCTATTTGATTGAGCCGGGGTAATTTTCAATTATGGCAAAACTAGGCTTCAGATTATATTATGATAAAAAGACGTCCATGGACCATGTGGGCCCTCCCATGAGCGCCACATGCCTCACCTCCTCCATAACATAACATGGAGGGCGTAAAACATGCCACTTAACATCGTATCATGGTAATATGTCTGCTAATATGTCAATACAGGAGACATCACAATAATTGAACAACCCAGGAACTAGAAAATAACAGGAAGATACTTGTACAGAGAGACCTGTCATGGGAAACTGAAGGTTCTACCGTTGCTGGTGTCGTTGAGTGATGCAATCACCGGAATCAGAACTCGCCTCCCCAGCAGGCAGTGGCTTAAGAGAATTCTCGCTATTGCAAACGACTGGTTGTTCGCATTCTGTCTTCAAAAAGGCAAGCTCAGCTGAAATCCCTTCATTGATTCTCTCAGAACATCAACCTACCCCTGCAATTATATCAGATAAATGACATTGTTTGTCCTGTTATAAAAACCTTAAATTATGTTTCAATTAGCTGAAATCTAAGGGTAATTAGATTAGCGCTGTCATTACACAATTTCATGTTTTTCTTCTCGTAGAATATAAGAATCTAGCATCTTGAACAACAAACCCTGT
This sequence comes from Pinus tabuliformis, assembly GCA_031772625.1. Lineage (NCBI taxonomy): Eukaryota > Viridiplantae > Streptophyta > Pinopsida > Pinales > Pinaceae > Pinus > Pinus tabuliformis. The sequence goes on along the minus strand of CM062820.1, from coordinate 633,837,938 downwards.
TCATAAGTCTAGCTTCCTATCATATATTGAAAAGTAGTGAACTGTTATATGAATTTGTAACTCTAAATCACGGCCACTTGACAGTATTCCAGCAGCCAGAAATTAGGGCATGGAATAAGCTGTTCTTAGAAGTCAGTTTTGTCTTGCTTTTATTTATTGAAATAGTTTGGCTGACATGGCTGCGCTGTATTTGATTTTATTGTTGTCAAGACTGGAGTCCAAGCACAAAGCAGGTATGCCACTGTTATCCAGCATTAATGCAAATTTATTGTTGCTTCTTCAGTAACTTCAGTAATATAATTCGTTGTTTTATCTTATTTTTCAGCTGTGGAAACAAATACATTATCTTGTGGGAAGATGTCACAAGTAACAGAAGAAGAGCAGATGCTTGAATCAGAACTGGTAAGAGTATTTTCAGAAGAAATTGCTGGCTTGACAGTGAGAGAAGCCGGGTGCAAGCTTATGCTGAGGAATCTCAGCAACATAATCTCAGAATGTCTTCCTCTGTCAGTACAGGTGATGAGGGCGTTGCTCAACAGTCCATACTTTGCACAGTTGGACGATGGAAAGTTTGCGTTGTCGGACAATTTTCTCAACAGTACAGTGGGCAAGCAAGAGAGAACCAGTTTAGAAAGAAAGAAAAGAATGGGCACCCACAAATTTGACAGAGAGGAGGATTGTGCTAGTTCTAAGGATCCTGCAAGAGAATTAGGTCAATTAGCTGAAACTAATTTAGAGCTTTTAGTTCCCAAAATAGTGACAACCAAAGGAAAGAGGGGCAGAAGAGAAGGCCCGGGCTTGGGCTTGGTGATGAATATGAAAGTAAGGGACGAGGAGAAAGAAGAAATTGGCTGTTGCAAACAAGATGGTAAAAGGAGGAACTCAGGTGGGCAGAAAGTTGAGCAGAGATCATATGATTCTAGGAAGAATGGTGCCACTAATGACTCCAATAATTACAGTTGGGATAAAGATGCAGCTGTCCCCTCTGATTCTCAATGTTATCAAGTCAAAGTATTTCAGATGGAAATGGCGAGGCGGGTCAAAATGTTCTTTAATTTCATTTTCGACTGGAAATATTGGGATTAAAAGAGAGCTTCATCCTACTTATTGTCGGAAGAGGAAACCAGTGAAGGCGAGATCTCTGAAGGCTCTACTCTGATTCGTGGAATAGGAGGCAGAGCCGGGAGCTCCGGTGGTTTCAGCTGAGGAACCAATTGATCGCTATTACTGACCGATGAAATAAATTGTTGTAAATACATAGACAGACACAACAATTTCAGAAAGAAAAAAAAATGGGTGCGAGGCTGAATTAAGAACAAGTACCTGGGATCGTTGCAGAAGCGTCCGATGGATGCACGCAAATGCCGCGGCTGGGAAGCATCCTTACCTCGTGATAGTTCTTGGGCTGGTCTACCTCTTCTCGTACTTCTATTGATGGGCTGATGACTGTGACAAATGTTACCGTGTGGCACCTGGTATGGAACCTGTGGCACCTGGTATGCAACCTGTTAACCTGTATGACACCTGTTATATGCAGACAGAACCAGACATAACCGGTGCATACAAAGCGGTGGACTGCAAACAATCCAAACTAATGCTAACAAACGCTAACATTAAAACACGAAAACCTGACGGTGAGCAGAAATAAACAAGCCTAAGGAAAATAATCTAAGCTCCGGCCTCTCCCGCCTCGGGAAGAGGCCAAATAAGATGGCAAACCTGAGCACTTTGGTCATCCTAGCACACAGCGTTTCAAAACCTTGCTCTAACCAACACATTCTCCGAAATAGCACCTTGATTTAATGCTAAATCAACCAAAACTGATTACTATAGTCCCTGGCCATTGCCAGATGGCAGGGACTAATAATATGTGTCTCTCAATTAAGTAATATGTATTTAATTGTTGGTTGTAAGAGTTTATACGGAATGTCATATTTATAAATTTTCCATTTGCGTATATTCATTCATTTATGTTTCAACATTAACTTTTTGTAAATTTGCAGGTTTGGGTATAAGGTCGATTACCTGAACTTGCACCATGGCTTCATTGTTGTAAGCCTCCATCACTTCAAAATTCATTTTTCCATTTCATCTTTGTTAGGACCCAATTCATGTTATCAATATTTATATTACAAATAATTTTCTATGGAACTATATAAGTCCATTTAGTTTCAGATTGCAAATTCAATTTTCATAAATATATCCAGAGGTATTTGGATGATGACTTCAAGAGGGTGTTGGGAATGAGGGTGGTAAATGTTTGTGCATAAAAAATTGGTCTTCATTACTAATTATGGATTTTCTTCTAGCCTTTCTCTGTGGTCAGTTAGTTTTTTACTCTTGAAACTCTATGAGCTTGATTTTCAGTAACATTCACCCTTTATTTGTAGTACCCCCTTGTGGGATTGCTATGTCCTTTTTGCTTATCAATGTGTATAGAAAGTCTTCATTGTGTTATCTTTGCTCCCAAATTTTCTCCATTCTTGTAGCCATTAGGTTAACTTATGTTTTATGATGGAATGCCTTTATCTATGAGCAAGGGGGAACACATCATTTTGGGTATCCTTTGTACCAGTAATTGTAAGTGCTTGAAAATTTAATAAATGTGAAATATTGAAGTTGTGATTTAATGGTTTTGGAAGTATCTTGGAATTAATTCCCAAGGCTTATCACCATTAGATTACCTATGTGTGTAGATAGTTTTGTTTTAGAATAAATCTACAAGTAATAATCATAGAAATGTCTTCAGAATTTCAAGAGAGATATTATGTGGTTGAAGTAACTCCGGTAGTGAAACTAACAAATATATTTTTTGGTTTGGTCACCCTGAACTTGTGTTGGTCTAGATCCATTTCTCACTTTTCAAAATATCAATTCATTTACCAAGAGAAGTCTCCTTATCAAATTGTACTTCTTGAAACCTATAGACAAATATTGATGAGAATAACAATGGATTGATAGTTACCTTACAATGTGAAGAATGCTTTCCATTTCTTCTTGTGGATATGGGTAATCACTATGCCCATTCCATAAGGAACATTTTCTTATCCATGGAAATATGGAATATGGGCATTCCCTCAATAACAATAGAGTTATTATGCGTAGAATCATTGGATGTAAAATGGTAACTGCTGCACCACATCTTAGAGAGGGAGTTTGGATTGAGATCTTATTTTCACGACAAGTTTTATGGACTCATCATGAGACTTGTCAGTAGGAAAGTAAATGATTTTGTAAAAGGAAAAGATTCCAAACATCCAATCAAGCAAACTGACATTTTCTGGATTCACATTTTTGGAATAATGCACATTTTCTTTTGGGTTTTATAGGAAATTTGGTCCTTCCTGATTTTGGAGAGGGTTTATTTTAGCTTTCATAGTGCATAACATTTGAATTTCAGGTATAGGATGAGGACTCACATCATATATTCACTATTCTACCCCTATAGACATATGGTATATTGGTAAGAATTTTAAAAACTGAATACTTATATGTCTCAATTTGAGTCATAGGTCGACTAGAGTGTCTGACATGGAAATGGTTCTCAATTTTGTAGCTGAAATGTCCAGAATGTCTAATATGGAAAGGGTTCTCGATTTTGCAGCTGAAATGTCTGAAATGCAAGCTATGTTTATTGGAGATTCTAAATTACAACATATTTTCAATATTTTCAAGTTAACATTTGACAAAAAAAAAAAAAAAAAAAACTTTATTCATAGGTCTTCCTTTTATGATGAAAAATATAAATTTTCTTTATTAATTTAGTCTTTGCACGCAACAGTTTTGTAGGGACTCCCAATGAAGAACTTTGGCCAAGAGTGACTAAATTAAAGGACTGGCATATCCATCTCAATAGAAACCCAAAGATATAAGCTTTGTTGTTCCAAACTTGCAACCAAGTGGTGTATACTTCTTGTTTGTAAGAGTCCTTAATCTGTATTATCACTCTCATATCTCGTATATCTTTCTTTCTTTCCTTTTTTTGAGAAATTGTGCACTAAAGAGAGTTGAATTCATGTATTTTGCATAAAATGTTGGGTTATGATCCATCCAAAATAATATTAGCTAAAAAGACATTGCAACATCCATACTTTGATGATCTAAATAAATCTCAATTCTAAGATCTATTTTAAGGATTTAAGCAATTCAGGATAGTATAAATTACTTTATGCATGGATTGGTGGTGTTTTTGGCAATGTTGGTATCAATTGTTGCAATTATCTCTTGGAAAGGCTCTTATCTAGATGCCAAAGGCGTCAAACAACCTCTCCCAACCTGATAGCCCTCTTAAGGTTCTGGATGCAACTTTTAGTTGTAGTACTGAAGATTCTCAAAACATCTACTAAATATAGTTAGTAGTACCCGTTCTTCCCATTCTATACCAAGGAAAATGAGGATTAATTAGTGATTCATTGCATGCTGAAACACAAAACCATTTATCTTATCATAAGCATGAAATATTTAATGACCGAACTTGGTGCAGTTCTATGAATAAAATGGTTTCATATATCAAAATTTTTATGTTTTGGATCAATGATAATGACAACCTTTCTATCTTGATCTGTGATTTGCAAAGGGACACTTATTAAATCACAATTTGTGATGTCAACATTGCAAACTACTATATTGACATTGCTATGTAATGATGGTCCTTGAGAAGAATAATAGTCTACACAAAGGTTTTGATAGATGGGGGTAGTAGGTTTGAAAACATGTCGATGCAGATGACCTTTTTCCACTATGGTTGGGAATTGGTTTTCTTGGGTCCCCTTCAACTGTCAAAAACTTTCATTCTATGCTTAATTTATTGACAAAACTTGCTAGAAATGGACTAGACACTTGGTTGTTATATGGTTTATTAGTGTAATTTAACCAAGGACCAATATTTTTTATGTTCCTCCATATTTTCTACAGAATGCAACAGTCATTCACATAGAAAGGTTGTGACAATGCAACTCAATATAAAAATTTATGTTAGTTCCCCTAGGTCCTAAAATTATAAACGTAATTGTCAAAACTCTACAATTCGATTACAATAGAGCAACATTTTTTTTCTTATCCAAGTATGTGTAACAACAACACTCCTATCTTCCTACATATTCTTATTTTTCTATGAAAATATGGTGGATGGGGTCTTAGTCATGAACTCTCATAACCATTCCTCATTTAAGAGTTAAAGGATATATTTACCTTTGTAATCTTATTCCATGAGTTTGTTGTAACATATACAATAGTAGGTTTATCAATGATAATGTTATCCCTATTTTGAAATAAATGTTTAAAACTTTAGCCTATGTTTAGTTTGACACATCAAAATGTTTAATATCCATTTTGGTGTACCCATTAATGTTATATTTAACTTGGATTTGTTATAGCATCGATAATATGGCTATGATGTATATTTACAAGGTTATGTGAGGGTACGCCTCTCCATGGTTTGGTAATACCCGTATAGGTTTTAATGCTTCTACCAACTTAACACATAGCCTATATTAAATGTCCATAGATTCATATTTAACCATTCTTGATATGTAATTATACGAACTCCAATCATTTTTAATGCTACCTGTCCCTCTCCACCATGGGAATTGAAAGGTTTAATCCATTTATGCCATGCTTACCTCCTTCACATAGAGCGCATGTAACCACTTGGGAAATGTTTTAATGGATGGGAAGAGAGAATATCCATCAAGGGTCGAGATCTCAATGCATAACCCTAATCTTCCTATTTTGTAGAAATTTGGTCATTATGTTGCTTCCTCTACTGCCTTCTAGGCCTGGTGCCTTTGCAGCATTATTATGTAGTCATTCTTTAGTGTATGGCTTCCTAGTGGCATAAAAAGATCATGGAGGCAAGCTTAACTTTGCTCCCCTCACACTTGTCATTTCCCCACATTCTACAGGTAATTTATTTATTTATTTGCTTGGTTAATTGCGCTTCCATTTTTATGGCGTTCCTATGGAGGATTTTCATAGTTCTATTTTCCATTTTGATCATTTTCCTTCCCCACTCGATGTCACTCTGTGTTTCTTTCCACTGGTTCTAGGTATATCATTCATAAGGAAGTATTTTCTTTCCATTCAACTCTCTTTTGTCTACAGGTAAGCATTTGCATTTTTATTTTACTGGTTTTGCTCTCATGGGTTCTTCCTATTATGGTAAAAGGGAAGTTCTCTCGATAAATTTGATGGACTCCATAACCTTTTTCCTTTCTCATGCAGGGGTTTTGGAGGAAGAGGTAAGGTAACTTCTTCAAGTTTACTTTGGGTTTACCTTACGACGCGATGTCTCTCTAGATTTCTTAGCTTAAGGTTCTGTAACGATACCTTTCCTAGTTTTCCTCTTTACCTTGATCGTTTTTTTTCTTATTAATATCTTTCTTCGTTTGTTATTTTTTTTTATCATTTCACCCCTCACTAGCTCTTAAAAAAAATTGATTCATATGTTTATATTCATATGGGCGCTGACACCTTGTTTTTCCTTCAGGTCTAAGCAGGTAAGGGTTGAGTTTTTCTTGAATTAATTTCATTATGTTAAGGGATACTTTGAACTACAATATACTCACACCATGTCTCAACCATCTTGCAGGTAATAAATACTCTTTACAATCATGCTCATGTGGGCAGCAAGGCCACCCAGTTGTCTCTGGTATTCCGCCATTGTGATTTTCCAAGTTGGTTAAGTTTACCTTCTTGGGGTTCGATTTCGTACAAGGTTCTGTTATTATTTATTGACAACTAGTGAATTTCCCATAACGCATGCTTTATGTCCATTCTGGGTATTAAATTCTCTGAGGTTGAGGGAATTTTGTCTTTGGATTTTCTCATTTACTCTGTAATTACCAGTCTTGGTGCAATTGTATTTTTCTACTAAGTTTCTAAACTCTTAAGTCTGTAGACCCTAATTACTAAAGGCGCAGACCCTTGGTTACTGAATTGTGAGGCGTAAGTCCTTGTATGATGAAAGGACTTATGAGTATTCTGGCAATCAAATGATTTGTTCCATCAGTGCTACTCAACACAAATTTTCTACTTAATGAGTTGTTATTTTAGCATGTTCCATGTGATTTGGGTTTCTTACATTTTAAACTAAATGAAATCTATGAAAGAGGGAAGTACCTATATTTATATAAATGTTTATCCCATTTATTTTCAAATGTCATATTGGTGTACGTATTGTTTCACTATCAGTGTCATAATACATCTTTCAAGTAATTCTTTTTGCTAATACTTCTTGATATTCTTCTACTAGTCAATGGATTTTCTGTAGAGGTAGAAGAAATAGTCATTCCTGATGATACTCTTATATGTTGCTTATCTACTAGTCTCCTTTCAGAAAATGTCAATTCGTTAATTTATTTTCAAATGAGTAATAATAACTGTATAGAGCATTAAATACCTCAGCTATTAATATTACCTATTAGGTGAATAACAAATGAGTCCATGTTTGACCAATTTCCTACTGTATTCTTTCGAATTTTCACTTTACCACTAGGCTTAAATCTTGGTAATTATATCGCGCCATGATTATAATTTCTTTTTTGCCTGTATACTAAAATCATTATTCCAGGAAGTTTATATCTCGGTTTCGATAGTGAATTCACATTTGTCCTTCTCGAATTTAGCAATTATTTCCTATCATATATCCCTTTTGTTACACTCTTCTAACAGTTATCCATTATACCTGTAAATATCTCATATGCACAGTTCCCTGACCCTTTTCATACTTAGGATTATCTATTGTAAGAAAATATGAGCCTTGTAGGTGTTGGATTCTACCCTTAACACACCCGTTTACAATCTTAACATAACTATTTTGACTTTGACTCCCCCTAAATATTTTAGCTTATCACCTGTAGTCAACTAATTGTAAAATCCATATTCTCTCTTAACACTCAATAAAATTTCTAATAATATCTTGTATGCATCTTAGCAATAAAATCAGATCTCATGCCAACTAACTTATAAAGATAAATTATGTGCATTGTAACAATAGAATCAATTTTTAAGCCAGCTAATAAAGATAAATTATGTGCATTGTAACAATAGAATCAATTTTTAAGCCAGCTAAATTTATTATCACAGTGTACATGCCTCCTAGCTGTAGAATCAATTGTAACAATAGAATCAACTTTCAAGCCAACTAAATTTATAATCACATAGTAAATTTATAATCACATAGTACATGCATCGTAACTGTAGAATCAGTCTATAAACAACTAAATTTATAATCACGGAGTACATGCATCTTAACTGTAGAATCTATTTTTAAACAAACTATGTCAAAATTCTAAAAACAACATCTACATATAATTCTTGGCATTAAAATAAATAAAATAAAATAATAGATAATCTAACCAGTATCACTATTAGGGGAACACTTGAGAATTTTACACCTTTACCACCCAACCTTGAACTAAGATCATCTAATTCACCCCCGAGTTGACATGTATTTACCAGGGTATCAACAACCCCTATTCATCACTTCAATTGGTATTTTATACATTTTCTTTCATGATTGATTTTTCCTTCAGCGGAGTCCCACTTTTATGGTTCTCAAAGTCCACTTGCCTAGGATTTTCTTTTAAAGCCCTCTTTTCTCTCCTGCGATGCTTTATTCTTACTCATCCTTAGCAACTTTCTCCAGCTAAAAGATTTAATGGTTTTTTCTCTCTTATCCATTAAATCTTATCTATGAGTCCTTATCATGGAAGATTTTTATCTCAATCTCATTCTCTAATTATTTTTATTTTTTCCTTCAGCAACAATCTCTGACTCAATTTTCTCATTCCAAAGTAATTTCAACCCTTTTTTTATTAATAAAATTACTTATTACACAAGCATTTTAATGTACTCCATGGATTACTTCATGGCTTTTCCGCCATCCATTCTAACATAACTGAGTCTTCACAAAGAAAAACCATCATTACATAAACAGAGGGGTATTACAATAATGGATTTCACAAACTTAATCGATTTCATTTTTTCATGAGAAATTTATTGAAATTTTGTTTCTTAAATTCATTCAATTTTTTTCGTAAAAAAGAAATAGCACTGATACAAAAAAAAATAGAAAAAACTCGAATTTTTTTCTGGCAATATTGTGCTGACATGCATAAAATAAAAAAAACCTATAATTGAACCACAATTGGTGTCTTGAACTCAAAATTGAACGTTTTTATACAACAACTAAATAAATGGAACTAAAAGTCCTAATTATACTAAAAAAAATAAAAATCCTAATGATACCAAAAAATTAGGGAAGTGGAATGAAATTTTGACAATATCTTGGTGACGTAGATAAAATGAAAACATTGATTTAGAATTGGTTTTGATCATAAGATTTCAAGTGATTGAACCACAATTGGCGTCTTGAATTCAAAATTGAACGTTTTTATATAGCAACTAAAGAAATGGAACTAAGAATCCTAATGATACTAAAAAAATAAAAATCCTAATGATACCAAAAAATTGAGGGAAGTGGAAAGAAATTTTGACAATATTGTGGTGACGTAGATAAAATAAAAAAATTGATTTAGAATTGGTTTTGATCATAAGATTGCAAGTGCATTTTCCCAAACTATTAATTGGTTTTGATCATAATATTTCAAGGGCATTTTCCCAAACTATTAAATCACATTGAAGTTGGTATTGGGGAATTTCTTATGTTCTTTAATTCAAGTTTGTATTTTTTATTTTATTTCACTTTGAAGTTTAGACCAATTATTCATGATTATAGCTTTTTGGTTTTTATCTTTTTAATTTGTGATTATAATAAATAATTAAAATTTCAAATGAGAAATAAAATTATATTTAAAAATATATTTTAAACAAATAATGTTTTCAAATTACAATTAAAATACATTTAGTAGGAATCTCTTAAAAAAAAACTTATAATTTTTTTTTTGAAAATTGTTGCACGCATTGCCTTTCTGCTGCAAACTAGGTTTGTCGCCTCTGCTCTGTGCGCCCCCATGGCTGCTTCACACAGCATCTCTTGAGCCCCTCAACTCTCCAATGGACTCCAGCGGGGGTTCGCCTCCCCCCCCTCACCCCCCAGAGGTTCTGGCTTTCAAAACGATGATAGCAGCTTGCATTAAGAGAACCCCTTCCACCATGCAACAAAAATTCATGAAGAAAATGGATAGCATACCCTCTGTTGCACTCCCGGAAGAAGAAATGTGCATAGCAGCTCTGAATCTTGCAGAGAGAGACCTCATAGGCCAGTTCACTCGCCTCTGGCCTTCACCAAAATCTGTTGAAGAGTGGGTTCAGAGAAACTGGATCCCGTTAACCGAAGAGGCCACAAAAGCTACTTTATGGGCAAGGGATACTTCGTTTTCATCTTCAAAAGTACAGAGGAAAGAAGCTTAATCTTCAAGAATGAGCCATATTTTATGGGTCCACAAGGATTATATCTGAACAAATGGTCGCCCGATTTTGACCCTGCTCAGGATGTTCCATCAGCTGTTCCCGTTTGGGTGCGTTTGCCCCATCTTCCCCTCCACTACTGGAACCAAAAGTCTCTTCAGCTAATCGGCAACGCTCTAGGAAAATACATAGACCAAGCAATAAAAAAAGATCAGTATTCGTGTGTCCGCATATGTGTCGAAGTTGATCTAGAGGAGGGACTACCAAAAGCAATCAAGCTAACAGTCACCAGATGGACGCATGTTCAAGGAATGGATTACGAACAGCTCCATTTTAAATGTAGACACTACCATGGTCACAGCCATTTCACAAAACACTGCAAGAAAAAGGCTGAGGAACAAGTAGGGATGCATAATGGCGAGCAATAGACCCTAATCCAAAAAGCATCGCATAAAAAAAAAGGGTAAGGGGAAAATCACTCAGAAGGAGGCCCCCAACAGCTCCAAACCCACTGAAGAAAGGGGTCCAAACCCAAATGAAAAATAAAGCAATCAAGCCCAACCCTCAGAAGAAATCCCAGAAAACATAGACCAGGAAGGAACATCCAACTCCAACAAAGAAGACGAAGAAGCAGGCCACCCAGAGGCTTCCAAAGGTAGCCCCTCCAATCCCTCATATGAAGAAGTCATAAGGAAAAAGCCACCAGATAGCTTAAGATCATTAGAGGACGAGATCTATGAGCGTCCATCAAAAAGAGCCAGAAGGAGATCCCATAAAAAAGCAAGGGAGGAGGAGGCTGAAAGACTTAAAACTCATGGCAGCCAGCCCATGATAGAGATGTCTATTGGGAGAAATACTAGAACAAATACTCCAAAGGGACGATCCCTCCCCCCATATGGTAAATAATGCATCTTGTCTCTTGGAACTATAGAGGTCTAGGGACCCACATGAAAACATAAGCAGTCAAGGATCTACTAAAAATCGAATCACCAGATATTCTCATGCTCTAAGAGACAAAAATTGAAAGGCAAGCCCTCCTCGACATTAGTAAGGTGAAGTGGAAGAAAAACACAAGAAAAGCAATAAGCTCAAGGGGCTCTTCAGGGGGGCTGGCTACCCTATGGACAGAAGATCTCTTCCACTTGAACAAATCCTTCGAAACTCAGCACTGGATCTTCACAGAATTAAAGAATTGTGCAAGTAAGTTGACTAACTCACTCTTCAATCTTTATGTTCCAGTTCTTTACTCTAAAAAAGGAGAATGTTGGAATTCCCTCCTAACATTCTTAGAGCAGCATAACCCCAATAACACAATCCTTGCTGGAAATCTGAACATAGTTCTGAAGCCCAAAGAAAAGAGATGGGGCAATAGCAGTAGAGACCATTTGTTGCCTTTTGTGGAAGATCTCATCCAGCAATGGGATCTCCTTGATTTTATCCCAATAAGAGGTCTTTATACATGGACAAATAACAGGAAAGGGGAGGAACACATATCTTTTTGTCTGGATAGATTCTTAGTTCAAATCTCACTGATGATGAACAACAAGATAATCAATACAAAAATCCTCCCCAAATTAACTTCAGACCATAAGCCCATTCAACTGCTCCTGGAGGATGAAGAAGACTTGGGTCCTCTTCCTTTTCGCTTCAGCCCCCTCTGGATTGAAAGGGATGGTTTCATGGAAATAGTGAAAGAAGCTTGGGCCAAACCAATCTCAGGATCACCATGTTATGTTTGGGAGCAAAAGCTCAAGGCAGCAAAACAAGCCTTGAAAGAATGGATAAAAAAACCCGCTTCAAATCCAACCAGCCAAAGGAAAGAAATAGTGCAGACTTTGGAGGACATACAAGTTGAAATGGAACACAAGGATATCACCTCAAAGATGATAGGCAAAGAGGTAGAAGCCCAATGCTCTTCCTTCCACTCCTTTAGAATGGAAGAAGAGTACTAGAGAATCAAATCCCGTAGCCTGTGGTCAAAGGTTGGGGATCAAAACACCTCTTTCTTTCATTGCCAATATAGAGCTAGACTTTCACGTAATCATATTTCAGAAATCACAAGTGAATAAGGGCAGATCTGTAAAGGGTTTTCATAAATAAAAGAGGCAGCAGAAAGTCACTTCAAAAAGCTTTTTACTTCAGGGACACAAGGCAGCGAGGAAGACTCAACGGAGCTCCTGTAAAACATCCCTTTCCTTTTTAGCTCAGAAGACAATCATGCTCTCATCAAACCCTTCACGAAGGAAGAACTAATTAATGTTATTTTGTCTATGGAACCTCATAAGGCTCCTGGGCCTGACGGGTTCACCATTCACTTCTACAAGATCTGCTGGAATACCATTAAATATGACCTCCAAAAAATGATAAGAGGATTCCAGAAGAAAGCTAAGATAGGAGGAGGAACCAATTCCACCTACCTCGCACTAATTCCAAAAGAGGCCAACCCAGAAACCTTTGCCAGATTCAGACCCATATCTCTATGTAACACCTCCTACAAAATTTTGGCCAAGTTGCTGGCAAACAGAATTAAACCATTACTCAAAAGGCTCATCTCCTCCTCCCAAAGAGGATTTGTTTAAGGTAGACACATCTTGGATAATGTCATCCAAGTGCAGGAGACAATTCACTCAAGTAAACAACGGAAAGAAAAAGGAATGTTGATAAAACTAGACACGGCGAATGTTTTTGATAGGGTTAATCACACCTTCCTCATCAAAGTCTTATGCTCCTTCGGGTTCTCGAACCAGTTTGTGAATATTATAAAATCCTGTATTGACAATCCCTAGATTGCCCCCTGCTTAATGGGCGCCCTACTGGCTTCTTTCGTGCCCAGAGAGGCCTTAGGTAGGGCTGCCCCCTCTCTCCTTTTATGTACATTATGTCGGCTGAATCTCTGAGCAAAAAGCTCACTGCTGAGAGAGACGTTAGGTCACTACCTAGACTCAAAATTTCCCATGGCATAGATCCTTTAAACCATTCCCTATTTGTGAATGACTCTATTCTTCTCGGAGGAGCCTCTCTCAGAATTGCAATGGCGTTTGACTCAGTCCTTAAATGCTATGACAAGGTAAAAGGAGCCTTAGTAAGTGAAAGAAAGAGTGAAATTTATGGCTGGAATATGGAATAGCAAGAGCTCATGAGAATATCTCAGATCTCGGGCTTTAAAGCCTATGCAAAATGGGACAAGATAAAATACTTGGGTTTGCCCATTACAAGTGGAATTAACAAAATGGATCTGTGGAGCAACATTATCAGCAAAATCAAAACAAAGATCTCATCTTGGGGAGGCTACTGGTTAAAAAAAGGAGGGAAAGTAATTCTTATTAAAACTTTGTTGTCTACATTGCCAATTTACCAAGTTGCTTTTCTTCTTGCTCATAAAAATGTGATGGATCAAATATCTAAACTCCTGAGGAATTTTCTATGGCAAGGGGGGAAAGGGAATCAGGAAAAAATTCACCTGATCAACTAGGACACAGTCAAAAGAGACATCACAAAGGGTGGTTTACAGATTCACGATCCTACAATGGTTAACCTTGTGCTTGGTGGCAAAATACTGTGGAAATTGCATTGTGATCCACAACACCCGGTTAGTCAATCACTCTTGCACAAGTATGCACATGGTCCTGCGCTATGGAATCTGCAAGCCTGCATCGCAATTAACTACTCCCAAACCTCGAATTTATGCCGAAAATGTCTACATTTCTTTAGAGAGAAGGTGTATCACGTGCCCGAAAATGGAAAGAAGACCTCTATGTGGGATGATCGCATTATGGCTTGTGCTCTGCTATCTGAGTCTGAAGACATCGCAGATATAAAGGAGTGGCTCCAATGCATTGGCATCAATGGCATCTACGATCTTTCTAAGTGGGACACCAAAGGCAATTGGTGTTGTTGGGACTTCCACGATGTCCCTATTAGACTCTTGCAGCAACAAAATCGGCTCATCGAATCGCTTGAAGAGGCAGCACCGGTTCATCGAAGCATGAAGGACACATGGGGATGGGGACAGTCAGGAAGGTATACCACAGCTACTGGTTACAACACCCTTCACCCAACAAAAATCAGCAATCAACTGCCCAGTTTTTGGAAAAATTATGGGATCCTGGAGGCCTTCCCAAAGTCAATTTTTTTTTTTGGATTTTGGTGCATAACAGAGTCCTAACAGGAGAAAATCTAGTGAAGAGAAGCTACACAAGACCTCATAGATGTGCCCTCTACAGAAGCAATACTAAAACAACTAAACACCTCTTTATTGACTGTTATTTTGCTAAAGAAGTATGGGGCTACATTCTCCATGAACTCCAAATTGCCCCCCCAGTCCATGATTTTGTAGCAGAGTTATTTGCCTCATGGAGCCGCCTATATCCCCACAATATTCCCACTAAATCTCTATGGAACAGAATTTGGATCGCCATCCCCAAATACGTATGTTGGCAAATTTGGTTGACCCGAAATGAACAGATTTTCAAAGAAATCTCTTATACTCCCTTGAAAGTAGAAACCAAAGAAAAATCCCTCCTTTTAGAAGAAGTCCAGCAATATTACTTTAGAGAAGACCTCACTCTCCTTCCTGAAGAAAAGTGATGGTTGGATTCCCTTTCCCCTCTACCTCGAAAGCTCCCCTTAGTCCCCTCTATTGCAAACCTTGAATGGAAAAAAAGAGATTCTGACATCACTTTCCAAGATTGGTGTAGGCAACAACATATATCCTCGATTTTATTTGATGGGGCTTCCAAAGGGAACGTCGGTGCTGCTGGAGCGGGGTGTATTATGTACTCTCTGGATGACTCAAGAATGGATTGCTTTTGCTGGGGTATTGGGCAAGAAACCAACAATCAAGTAGAGATTCTAGCTCTCCTCAAATCATGCCAAATTGCAAGGGAAAGAGGCATCAAAGACTTTCAAGAATTTGGAGACTCAGAAATACTAAAAAAAAAAATTCAACATGAAGGAATTGTTCAATAATGCAAGCCTCAACCCCTCGATTGGGGTGATAAAGAAGGAAAGTACAAGAAGGTGGACAGCGTTTGGGTGAGGCTGGTCAGGACATCCACCTACTGCCCTCACAGTCGATCAAAAGGACATGGTAGCATCTTGCATGCCTACGGGAGTTTTGAAGCAGCGTAGTGGAA
Source organism: Pinus tabuliformis (assembly GCA_031772625.1). Lineage (NCBI taxonomy): Eukaryota > Viridiplantae > Streptophyta > Pinopsida > Pinales > Pinaceae > Pinus > Pinus tabuliformis. The sequence continues at coordinate 633,822,432 of CM062820.1, read as the reverse complement.
GGAGTGTGGGGAGAGAGGAGGTTAGAAACAGTGGCGATAGTGGTATGGGACGTGGGCCAGATGAGCTGAGGTACTTGAGGGTGGTAAGGAGGGGAGGAAAACTTAGTATACGACGAAGGGAGGAGGAGAACTGTGCTGCACAGGTGTTGGGAGCTTCGACGGGCAAGCGTGAACTTGGGTATGTCTCCTTTGGCTCTCCTCTTGCATTTCTCTATGACAAGCTTAGTATGATGGAAGAGAGGGGACCGACGGGAACTAATGGGGACGAGTGGTGTATGAGTGGGTTAGCTTTGTACTCTGCCATGCAAAATAAGGTAGAAGAGGGGGGTAAGCAGGGATTTGTAAAAGAAGGGCGGAGGTTGAGCGAGCCAGAGGGGTGCCTGGGGAGAAAGAGCAAGGATCAGAGCACATATATTCTAGGGAATCGCAGTAGGGGGACAGAGAGTCAACCTGAGAATACTGTGAACCCTACCTAGGTGATGGATAGTATGACAGAGGGTTTACTCACCTTCCTTTATCCTGTTAGAAAATTATATATTACGGAGCAATGGAACACATAAAATATTGCAGAAATATAAACACAGAAAACGCACAAAACAAGAGAGGCACAGATATACATGGTTCACCCAGTTTGGGCTACGTCCACCCCGAACATCCATTCCTTCCTTTCTATTATCCAGCAAAATGAAGAGACACAACCTACAGCAAATCCGCTGTAATATCCTCTGTTTTCTCTCACGGTCTCACCTCTCTGTTTCTCGCTCACAGAATACATATCTATATCTCAGCCTCTAATACAATACCCTCATACAAAGAGAGGGGTTGCCTTCTAGGGCAAAAAACCCTAAACTAAACATAAGTTCTACCGTCAGATCATATGCCTAATGAACGACCTAGATTGACTAGAAATTACTATACTTTTACAAGGCAATTTTACATTTGTTTTCAACTTCGGGGGCGCTGCCCACGAGCCCCCGTCGGGGGACCGCTGGCCCCCGGACCCCCCAGCCGGGGGAGATGGGCCCCCCTGGACCCCCGCGGGGGGGACAAGTCCCCCCCGCGTGGAGGGGTGTACAAACTTCCTGGGGTATACATCCAGCTGAAACAAAGACCTCTGAACAATCATGCTCCACACACCACATATCTCCACAATGGTATGATATTGTCCACTTTGGGCCTAAGCCCTCATGGATTTGTTTTTGAGCTTTACTCCAAAAGGCCTCATACCAATGGAGATATTTGTCCATCCTTATATACCCATGATCCTCCCCACTTCTAGTCAATGTGGGACTTTGGTCATATACCCAACAATCCTCCCTTCGAACGAAGGACCATCGAGCCTCCCCTCAAATGATTATCCATCCGTCCACTCTCTACCAACCAAGATTCTCCGCTCCAATGCGTTGGAAGCACACGCCTTACATGGAACAACACCTGCCTTGAGAGCTTGCTCTAACCGAGCTCATCCACAGATCCCATTGTGATATTACCAGGGCTCACCACCATTGTTCTGCATTTCGAGGATTCATCCACTTGGCTAACATTGAACTTGGCTCTGATACCACTTGTAAGGTCTCTGTGGACACCACATATCTCCACAATGGTATGATATTGTCCACTTTGGGCCTAAGCCCTCATGGATTTATTTTTGCGCTTTACCCCAAAAGGCCTCATACCAATGGAGATATTTGTCCATCCTTATATACCCATGATCCTCCCCACTTCTAGTCAATGTGGGACTTTGGTCGTATACCCAACATATCCAGGGGGGGAGAGACCATGGACTCCTCAAAACAACGGAGATGGTCGGAGTGGGGTAGGAAGGCTTAGTGATAAGGAAATGCTGACCGAGGGGAAGTTTGTAGCCCATCTAAAGCTAACTCTTGTTGGTGATAACTGTAAACAAGCGACAATAAAGGAGAAAATGGCACATCTGGGTAGAGGCAAGGGGCGTGGAGGCAAAGGGTGACAGAGCTAGTCGAACAGAGGTGACCAGCCAACCTCGGAGCCAGCAAGCCAGAGGCGAGGAAGGAGATCCATGAGGACAGTAGTCTAGGATGCCGCTCAAGCCTATAGAGAAAGGACGGATGCAGACATTTGGCAATTAATTCAAGAAATGGAAGACAGTGTAATGGAAGAGGAATCAGAAACTAAGATGGAGGAATGGGAAGATATCATCCCTGACCCCGGTCATATTAGACGCCGAATGATGCTCTATAGGAAAGCTCTTCATGTGTACTGGATGTTAAAGCAGCTACTAGCAAAGGCTCTCGAGCAAGTGGCAAGAGAAATGGTAGCAATAGCCCAAAGAATGCTGAATATTAAAAACGAAATGAAAAAATTGCAGATCATCATGATAATGCAAGACAACAAGCTGGATGAGATCCAACAAAGGCTGATATAGATGACTCCAGCACCTAATGACTCGATGGCAGCACCTACTAATACAGATTTGGTCAATGATGACCGGAAGGACTAATCCTTCTCAGTTTCTTCTGATTATTTTGCGGATAGCTCTTATTTTCATACATTTATATGTTAGTTTTTAGCATGTTAAGTGTTTTTAGATGTATTGTGCATGTAGCATGGATAAAAAGACTGATTAAATTTTGTTACTGGATGGCTTATAACAAACTCAGGTGGCCAACAAACTTGGTTTCCCATATGGGCAAGTTGAGGCCACCAAAACGTTGTATCTGGTTCAACTTGTTTTTATAAATAGAAAAAGAAGGTACCACCCTAGCTTACAAAAAAAATAATGCAAGCCTCAACAAAATTCTCAGCAGATTAAAGAGAACCCTCCTTGAATTCGACGCCTACAAATTCTACCACATTCTAAGGAATTCAAATAGTGAAGCGGACCTCATGGAAAATAAAGGGTGCGCTCTTCAGAAGGGATAGCTCAACATTAATGACGAGATATCATACCAATCTTGCTTCTCTTGACAGAATTGTAATCCATCCTAGCATAAGAAAGAGGATAAGGAGAACTGTACTCTTGGTTGTTTAAGCTTTGGCCCAACCATCTACCTTCAAATAAATAAAAAACATACCCTTTTCAGTTAAAAAAAATACATTTTAAACAAATAACTAAATTTTTAAATAACTACTTCAAATTACATTTAAATAATAAAATAAAATTACCTTTAAATGATATAATTTATTTTATTATTTAATAAAATTGTATTATCCAATTTCGATAAAAAAAAAAAAAACAAAAACAAAAAAAAAAAAAAAAACAAAAAAACAAAACAAAACAAAACAAAAAAATCAAAAAAACAAAAAAAACAAAACAAAAAACAAAAAAAACAAAAAACAAACAAAAAAAACCAAATTTGATTAGTCTCTAACCAATTTATTTATCCATGTCATTGAAATTAATTGAAGTCTTTGCATCTAATGAACTGAAGTCTCACTAACTACGTTGAGATGAAGAAATTAATTAATTGGAATCTGTCTTTGCATCTAATGAATTGAAGTCTCACTGACTACATTGACGAGATGTAACAGATTAATTAATTGGAGTCTCATCCACTTCATTAGTCTTTTATGAAGTTGAGTGATTTGGTTATTAATTAATTGGAATCTGTCTTTGCATCTAATGAATTGAAGTCTCACTGACTACATTGAGGAGATGTAACAGATTAATTAATTGGAGTCTCATCCACTTCATTAGTCTTTTATGAAGTTGAGTGATTTGGTTATTCTCGCCAAAATTTTAATAGAAAATTTAACAAAAAAAAAATCTAAATATTCTGAAATTTAACAAAGATCCAAGTGTTCTGAAAGTTTCAATGGCATAGTTTCTTACCTCTTTAAAGATTTCCAAATGTGTTTGATGCTAAGAAGCATAGTTTCTTACCTCTTTAAATATTTCTGAATGTGTTTGACGCTAAAAATCTTAAACATTTACTATTACAACTTGGTTGGTTAATCACTTTGTCCAAGTCATGTTCTTTTAAACGTTTATTATTTCTCATTTTGATAGGTTGTAGTTTATAATTATCTCTTAGAGTGGTTATTCACTTTGTTCAAACTATTAGAAATAGTAATCATTCTCACATGTGGAGTTGGCTAAACATAGGGAGTTTGAGTATTGAGTAAAGTGAGTTAAGTGATAGATGACACTGAGTGTGTGGTTGTATGATATTTTAGGTGAGTCCCTAGTTGGAAAATATTTAAATACCTTTCATTAGGTTCATTGTAAGAATCATGTTTTGTGTCATCAATAGAAGAGCAACAACTCGTGTTTTGTGTGAATTCATGCTTTGTCTCCTCAGCTTTTCCAACAATTATCAAAAAAAGACAATCTAAAGAACCAGAAAATTTTGCAACTGCAGCTTGCAAAATTGCACTGTATGATTAATAACTCAAACCAAGAAGTCGGAAGTATTTTTCCGCTACGCCAAACCATAGTCACGAGTGTTTTAGCCGATGGGAAAAGTTGTCATCCTCAAGCAAGCTGCAAAGATTCTACGTTCGACATAGTATTGTTGCCGCAGCCATTGAGAAATACATACACTCTCACTAGTCAAAGGCATCGATAGTCGAATAGCATCGAGCTTATCTCGATTTCAGATTGCTCAATCTCGTTGACGTGGCCAGTGGGCCCATCCTTCTCCATTGCCAATGTTGACAATTCCGTTAATACTTTCAATATTCCAACCATGCCATAGCTATCCAGATGTTCGGCACTTCTGACAGCTGACACCTGGAAGCTAATACAAGTGGTGGATAAGACATGAACACAAATGCAGTTAATGCTACCTCCACACCAAAGGATTTCAAAATTCAAATGTTTTCCCACCTGATTTCAAATTAAAATATTGCTTGCAGAATCCTCCGCACCAAAGGATTTGAAAATTCAAATGTTTTCCCGCTTCATTTCAAATTAAAAAATTGCTGACAGAATTTCTGCAACACGTTGTTGAATAGGGGAAAAGATGGTTCTTTACTTCATTTTAAGCTTCTCGTGCACCAGCCTACGCACCGTCCACTGCAACAACATCCAAAGAAACTCCATAATGGACATAAGCAAGAGGCCCCTCATGGTGAGAACAAAATGGACATAAGCAAGAGGCTCCTCATGGTGAGATCTCTTCTTCATCTGAAGGTTGTGGCTGCTGGTCAAATGTAAGTATTCAAGCTATGTAAGCCTTTTTCACAACCTCACTAAAATCCCTTCCAATACCATATTATGATCTCAACCCTTTTAAAATTTATATTGGGAATAAAAAACTAATTTACTTGATTCCATTTCCTTTCAATTGATGTTACTTTGCAGTGGAGGATACACAGCGGTAGCGTTGAAGGCAGAAAGTAGAGGATTAATTCGAGCATAACCAAAGCAAGCCATTGATATGGTTATTAAAAGAAGTTTTGGATGTCGGATGTTGAAGGCAGAAAGTAGAGGATTAATTTGAGCAAAACCAAAACAAGCGATTGGTACTATTATTAAAAAAGGTTTTGGATGTCGAATCCTATAATGGATTACCATATTCTGGAAGAAGATCACTTTAGTGAGAACGATGTAGCCATACAGATTACCATATCCTGGAAGAAGATCACTTTCATGAGGACGATGTAGCCGTACAAAACAAATATTCTCTAGGTCAACTAATTCCAACTCAGTACAATTTCAAATATAAATCTTTCATGATGTGTAAGTCCAAAGAAGGCTCTTTTTAGGAAAACATGTACTATGAATGCATTTACATATCATTTTTATCATTTTACTAATTATCAATCAACGAAGTTCTATCGAATTTCTAAGTTTGAAGTTGTTTGAGATAAATTGCATTGTGTATGACCATATTACACTTAATCCATAATATTGGCTTTAATTTTACATGTTGGTTTTCCAATAAGTTTACAATTAGGTATGTTGACTACTATAATTCTAAAAATAGAAGCTAATTCAGAATACAAGTAAGACATTGATGAATTCTGGAGCGTAGTAAAAATGTATAAACTATTCACAATCTATTGAAAATTATTCGATTCACATCATATTTTTACATGGAAGGACTTTCCCTATTCTGTTTTTGAAAGCAATTTTTTTATAATAAAAACATCTACCTTTTCAATTATATTTTAAATTTCTACAAGTCTTTGGTAATTATATTTTAAATTTCTATAGGTCTTTGGATATAAATTATTTGGCAATATTTTTTTGAAATTGTTGCTTCAAATTTTGTGTTAATTCTTTTCGTCCATAGACTACTTTAATATGCCCGATGTTATAGTGATTTCGATCAAAATTAATCTCACATGAGTAAGAACCTAACTTCCTTGATTCAAAACTTCAAAGTAATATTTTTGACAAATTAAATATACAATAGAATAAATTATTCATTTACTACCAAAACTAACTTAACTTTTAATAATAGTAGTACACACTTGAATTTAGAGGGTTCCAAAATGCAAAAGTTATCTTTTTCCTAAAACTTGTAAGACCTTTCTGTCCGTAAACAAGAGAATTTTTTTATGATGAAATGGACAAAAACAAGATGAAGATTTCCTATATCAAATCATTTATATATTACTTATTTGGAGTCGGTGGTAATTTATATCAGATAGTTTTCCTATATATTAATCACACAAAGAATATGTTGTCAAATATATTATTTTGAAATTGTCTTTTGAAATTAAACTGATTTTTTTAAAGATCCTATGAATAAGAATATGTTGAGTTAAACTATTTTTTTAACGATCTTATTACACTATACATAGTCATAAGAATATACTTAGTTAAATTTCTTTAGTCTCGCAATATGTTTAGTTATAAGATTTACATTATACCTAGTCATAACAATAACAAGGTTTTTCAATAAATAAAATAAATGGAAGAATAGTTTAACTTTTAAAGGAAGGTAAAATATTATCGATTTTTAATTGTAATATACCAAGTCACTCTATAATACTCAATTTATTCTTTTAGTTTGACTTCAGAAAGAAGGCATAAGTTCAAAATAACATTAAAAAAAAAGTGTAAATACATTGTTGTATGGCAATGTTCTATGTGGCGATGGAATTTAAAGCTCTTGTTTGGTAATTAAAAACTCTTCATTTGATTGGTATTTAAAATAGTGAAGTATTTAAATCATGTCTGCCACATTTTAAAAAAAAAATTGTGAACTATAATTGCTTTAATTGATAAGTTTAAAATTTGTAAAAAAATTTATAATAATTCAAATTATTATAAAACTTGGATACCGAGCTCCAAGAAAGAACAAGAAATTCATCTGGACTGAAAAATGTGAAGAGGCATTCCAAATGTTAAAGGTGTTATTAACGATAGCACCAATTTTGAAGGTGCCGGATATGGAACAAGAATTTTTGATTTGCATTGATGCCTCCAAGAAGGGTTTGGTTGTGTGTTGACGCAAGAAAGAAGAGTAATAGCCTATGCATCAAGGAAACTCGGAACCCATGAAGAAAACTACGCAACCCATGATCTAGAAATGGCAACAATTGTTTATGCACTAAAGATTTGGAGACACTACCTTCTAGGAAGGAAGTTTGATATTAGGACTCACCATTGTAGGCTACAACACATATTCACTCAATATCACTTAAATGCAAGGCAAAGACAATGGTCTGACCTAATTAGTGAATATGATTTTGATATCACTTACATCAAAGGAATGTGTTATGAAACCAACTCAAGAAAAGATAGAAAAGATAGATCAACGCCTTAGAATTCAGCCTCTTCGAGGGGGAAACCTCCTTTACATTACATAAATGAACAATTCTTTGATGATTCAAATGACAAAACCTCCTTTCTATATATAGGATTCTAAGGAGTCACAATATAATCTAGCTGACCTAATAATAATAATATAAAGCCACAAAAATAACAATAGATGGATTCTATGGGGCACAGTAATAATAATATGGGGGCAATAGGGGCACAACAATATTAATAAGGGGTATAACTACAATAGTAATGGGGTAATCACTAGTATTATAGGGACCCAACATGCCCCTCTCCTTCAAAATAGTGTTGTCCTCAACGCTTGAGTAGTTCTGGATACTTCTGCATAAAATTCTCATCCTCCCATGTGGAAACTTCAGCGGATAAGTTCTTCCACTTGATAAGGTACTCTGAAATTGATCGATTTCATAGCTATCGAGTTCTTGTTTCTGTGACTGCTTCCGGTTCCAATATAATTTTTCCTTCCTCCTCAAGTTCTGGAAATATTGTTTAAACTGGGAGCTTGTTGCCTATAACCTTCTTTAAACATGAAACATGGAAAACTGGGTGCAATCGAGAAGCTGCAGGAAGCTCCAATTTGTATGCCATAGTACCAATCTTTTGCAACACCTTGTACAGACCATGATACTTTGGTGATAATTTATTATCCTTCTTAGCTTGCTTGAGGGACATTTGTTTATATGGTTGTAGCCATAGGAATACCCAATCACCTACATCAAAACTTCTTTTACTGCGATGTCGATCTGCCTGTTGTTTCATTCTATTTTGTGCCAACACGAGGTTATCCTTTAAGAGTTGGAGGACTTGTTGTTGATGTTTGATGTGATGTTCCACTGCGTGAACCTTAGAATTTTCTATTAAATATGATGTGATGGATGGTGGTTGATACCCATAAAGTGCCATAAATGGGGTCATTTTTGTTGCTATATGGAAGGAAGTGTTATACCACCATTCAGCTAGAGGCAACCATTTGACACATTGTGTCTGTTTATGAGATACAAAGCAACTAAGATATCCTTCCAAACATTTGTTTACTATCTCAGTTTGCCCGTCAGATTGAGGATGATAAGATGAGCTATGAGCTAACTGAGTACCAAGACAAGAAAATAATTATGTCCAAAAATTTCCAGTGAAAATGGGATCTCTGTCACTTACAATAGTCTTTGGGTTTCCATGTAGCTTTTCAATTGTTTCCGTAAATGCAGTAGAAACTGTACTGGCTTTAAATGGATGTGATAATGCACAAAAGTGTGCATAATTGGTAAGTCTGTCAACTACCACCATGATGACACTCTTTCCCTCAGACTTGGGTAAACCTGTGATAAAATCCATTGAAACCTCCTCCCAACGTTGGCTTGGAATGGATAAAGGTTGTAATAGACCCGGTGACTTAATTGTTTCAACTTTATTTTGTTGGCAAACCAAACATTCTGCCACAAACTTTTGAATATCTGATTTAAGGCCATCCCAAAAAAATTCCTTCTTAACCCTGTGGTAAGGTTTTAAAAATCCTGAGTGCCCTCCTAAGGGAGAAGTGTGCAATTCCATAAGAATATTTTGTTTTAGCTGGGAATTCTTACAGAGGTATAAGCGATCTTTGTACCATAAAAAATCATTTTACCAACTAAATGTATCAGACGTACTGGAATCTTGTTGTAACTTTTGAATAAGTACCCACACTTCTTCGTCATTCTTCCATTCCTCCATTGCTTCGTTTATCCAATCTTGTTGGATAATAGAAATGGCACACAACAATGCTTCCGCATCCTCATCCTTTCTTGAGAGTGCATCTGCCACCACATTTTGCTTCCCTTTTTTGTAGATGATTTCAAAGTCATAACCCAACATCTTTGTGACCCACTTTTGTTGCTCTTCAGAGGATAATCTTTGTTCTAAAAAGTATTTAAGGCTATCATGATCCGTTTTTACCTTGAAGTGTCTTCCCATTAGGTAGGTCGCCATTTCTTAAGTGCATGGAGTATTGCCAAAATTTCCTTCTCATAAATAGCTTTGCTTAAAAAATTTCCCTTGATTGGACGACTTTCAAAAGCAATGGGTCCTTCATCTTGCATTAGAACAGCACCAATTCCATTTCCTGAAGCATCAGATTCCACAATAAAGGATTTTGTGAAGTCTGGTGTAGCTAAGACCGTGCTTGGCACATTGCCTCTTTAAGATGTTCAAAGGCTTTTGTTGCTTCCAGAGTCCATGAAAATGCATCTTTCTTCAATAATGCTGTTAGAGGTGCTGTTATTCTCCCATAATTCTTAACAAACTTGCGATAATACCCTGCCAACCCAAGAAATCCTCGCAAATGCTTTATGGATGTGGGGATTTTCCATTCCTTAATGGCTTTAATTTTGCTAGGGTCTACCTTAACTCCTTCATGAGATACAATATGACCGAGATATTCCACCTCCTGGACTCCAAAGAAACATTTAGATCTTTTTTCATATAATTGTTTCCCCTCCAATAGTTGTAGCACCCTGTCAACATGTTCAACATGATCCTTCCAAGACTTGCTGTAGATTAGTATATCATCAAAAAATACTAACACAATTTTTCTAAGGAATGGTTTGAAAATTGAATTCATCAAACCTTAAAATTTTGAAGGTGCATTGGTAAGGCCAAAAGGCATGACCAAAAATTCATAATGACCCTCATGAGTTCTAAATGTTGTTTTTGGAATGTCTTCAGTCTTCATTCTGATTTGATGATATCCTGAACGAAGATCCAACTTGGTGAAGTAAATTGATCCATTCAATTCATCCAGTAATTCATCAATGATAGGAATGGGGAACTTATCTTTAATAGTGAGCTTGTTGAGCTCCCTATAATCCCGACACATGCGCCATGATCCATCCTTTTTGTGCACCAATACTACTGGAGCAGAGAAAGAACTTTGACTCGGTTGAATTATACCAGCCTCTAGCATTTCTGCAACCATACGTTCAATTTCACTCTTTTGGACATAGGGATATCTGTACGGCTTGATGTTTGGAGTAACACTTCCTGGAATCAGATGATTAGCATGATCATGATCATGCATAGGTGGGAGACCTTTGGGAGTCTCAAATACCTTGGAATGATTGTCCAGGACTTTTTGGAGATCTGGAGAAATAGATGATTCCTATGTGGAAACATCTAGTGAAAATAATTGTGCAATTACACCTCTTTTCTCCTTTTTTAGAAGCTTTTTCATACCATTAGAGCTAATTATATTTCCTCGTTTCCCTGCAATACCCCTTAATTCAACTTCCTTTCTTTCTGTAGAAAATTTGATGAAAAGTTCTTGAAAATTAAAAGCTAGTGTAACCAAGAATTGTAGCCATTGGACTTCTAGTGCAACATCAGCACTTCCCATTGGAAAGGAAAGCATTGGGCTAGTCAATACATATTCTCCCATGGATAGCTTGATATTATGGCACTTTCCAGAGCAATTTATTGTTCCTCCATTTGAAATCATCACTTGACACTCCGGTGCTGGATATAGGAAGCAATTCAATTCTTTTGCTACCGTACAATGAATAAAATTGTGGGTGCTTCCTGAATCAATCAACACTATTACCTTTTTCTTCTTGATTTGTCCTTGTATCTTGATGGTTTGAGGAGTGGTAATTCCTGCCAATGCATTACAAGATATGGTTGGATTTATTTGTTCTTCATCTAGGCTTTGTTCCTGGAGTATATCCTCTTCTTTTGACCTTTCTTGCTCCTTTTCTTCTTCCTCTTCACAATCTATGTAGAATAATTTCTTCTCAGCACACTTATGACCTTTAGTGTACTTGCTATCACAACTTTAACAAAGCCCTTTTGCTCTTTTTTCTTCCAATTGTTGTGGTGTCAACCTTATAGGTTGTGGAAGACTAGGGGAAACAACACTCCCATATTATAGTTGTGGGTGGTATGCTTCCTAGTTGCCAAAATTTTGCTTTCCATTTTTCTTGCTAACCTGAATGCCTTCTCTAATGAATCAGGTTCCCAAAGGCGAACATCATGTTGGATATTATCCTTTAAAGACCCAGGAACACATCAATCCTATGCTCCTCTAGAATATATTTTACCCTTATGTTCAATTTTTGGAACTCCTCAATGTGCTCCATTATTGAACCCTTTTGTTTGAGACTTATCAGTTGGCTAAAAAAAGTGTTGCTTTTTGTATCCTCATAATGTGCTATCAATTCTTTTGTAAAAATTGCCCAAGTGATAAATTGTTTACGAGAGCAAAGCCATTGATACCATACAAACTGATTTGGTTCTAAATATAAAGTTGACATATGTACCTTTTGTGTGTTTTGCACATTATTGAGATCGAAGAATTGCTCCATTTGTAATATCCATGAGGCGGGATCCTTGCCATCAAACTTCCTTATATCGATTTTTGGAACATGGTGAGTCTTCGATCCAAAATTAGAGTTTATGGAATCATGATTAACATTTCTTTTGTTCTCATCATGAGTTTCCTTTAGTACCCTTTCACCCTTAGTGACCATTTTTTGTAGCAACTTATTCATATTTATCTTCAATTCTTCCATCTTATCATCCATGCCATCAATTTTAGCGTCCATGCCATTCACCTTAGCTTCCATGCCATCCATCTTAGCTTCTACGCCTTTCTTTAAACCATCCATCTTAGCTTCTACATCTTTCCTTAAACCATCCATCTTAGATTCTGTTCCTTTTTGTGCAAGTGACACTCGTTGCACTTGTTCTTGTAATTTTGATATATCATATAGCATTTCTTCTTCTTCTTCATGAGTCATGCTAGAGATTTCAGGTTCCTTACTAGGTGTTTTCATTTTCTTTCCTCGGGGCATCAGTTACCGATAATAATGCTCTATTATGCCCTTTGAATTCCTTCAAAATAATTTTTCAAACCAAGCTTAAGCAAACATTTAAGAAAATCTACACACCTTTTTTCACTTTGTAGGAGCTCAATATTGCCTTTGATGTATCTCTGTACTTTTCAATCCTCTAGTTCTGAATTTGTGATCTGCAATAGCCCTCTGTGTCCTCTTTCCAATGCCACAAGTCTGACCCAAATTGGATTCTCCAAGGAAGAGTTATGTGAAATCTCCCACAGTAACTTGATTATAGACTAGTTCACTAGAGCGAAATTGTACGACGTGCCACGAGTCACTGTTTCGACCTTTGGATCTAAAAAATGCATACAAGAAACTATAGTCTGTCCTCATTCTGTACCTTTTTACAAAATTTAAATCCTATCCCCAGAGAGAATGTTATGACGATTTTCCCCAGGTCAATTGTTTGGAATGTAATTCAGGAGTCTGCAAAAAGACCAACTTCCTCAGATCATATCTCTGTATATATAACACGAAAAGCTCTGAAATTCGGACCTGAGGTTCAACACGATTTCTTCTCAAATGGGTTTTTTTTCCACTACTGAAACGTCGTAGAAAAAAAGGTTATAGCGAAAATTCCACGATGACTCGTTTGGAGCAGCGAAACCCTAGAATCTAAAGCTCTGATACCAAATGTTATGAAACCAGCTCAAGAAAAGATAGAAAAGATAGATCAACGCCTTATAATTCAGCCTCTTCGAGGGGGCAACCTCCTTTACATTACATAAATGAACAATTCTTTGATGATTTAAATGACAAAACCTTCTTTCTATATATAGGAGTCTAAGGAGTCACAATATAATCCAGCCGACCTAACAATACTAATATAAAGCCACAAAAATAACAATAGAGGGATTCTATGGGGCACAGTAATAAAAATATGGGGGCAATAGGGGCACAACAATATTAATAAGGGGTATAACTACAATAGTAATGGGGTAATCACTACTATTATAGGGACCCAACACCTTCTCAAGGAAATGTGTTCTAGTTTGCTTACCAAATTGACATGATTTGTATATTATATTTTTTGGAATTATGGTGTGAGGAAGATTGTGAACAACCTAGTATTTGCATGCTTTCCTTATCTGAGGGAAGCTTAGATGCCCCAACCTTCTGTGCCATAGCCAGTGTTCATCATTTTTTCTTAGATATCATTGTTGTTGTAAGAGACCTACCCTAGGGTTTGCTAGTAGATCTAGTTTCTTCTGAAATGAAATGCGATCAGAGGCTATAACTTACTTACTTACACGGCTTTTAAACAAATACAATTTTATCATTTCATTCTAATCATCATAAATTAAGGTGAATATTTCATTCAGATAAAATTTACAAGAGTAGTCTATGGAGGAATACCTGTATCGGTGGCTGATGGAGATATCTTTGTCCTGTTGCTCCTGCTGAACGCTCCTCTTGATAGACCCAACTAGATTTACCTCCCAACCAACTAGGAAATAATCCCTAGCCCAGGAAACCTCCACAAGTTCCCTAGCCCTCCAAGGCCAAGTCCAAGCAGATGTAGTGTGTGTGTGTCTAGGATGAATGATCCAAACCCAAGATAACAATACTTCCCTCCTCTCAACAACCCAAGAAACCTCCATTTCCTAAGGTCTCTAAAAACACAACAAATCCAAACAATCACAACCAACCCCACAATCATAAGCAAGACCCAACATCCCCTTTTCTCCCTTCCCCCTTCCCTTTTTATACCCTCCTTCCCTTCTCCATATCAACCACCTCTCATTAATGTCATTAACTTCTCATCCATCCTTACAGTTGACTTCTATTCTCCCAAGTAAAGTTGGGAGTACATTTGGAAATGTGACATGAATATAAAATTGGGAATTTAATGGGAAAAGACCATGTCCTCTCCCAAGTAAATCTGAAAAGTACATTTGGAAATGTGAGATGAATATATATATTGATAATTAAATGAAGAGGACTATGTATTCTCCCACGTAAATGTGAGGGTATATTGGGGAATGTGAGATGTAATTACATGGAGAGGACCACGTCTTCACCCTAGTAAACGTGAGGGTACATTGGGGAATGTGAAATGAATATATATATTGATAATGAGATGGGGAGGACCATGTCTTCTCCCAAGTAAATGTGAGGGTACATTGGGGAATGTGAAACGAATATATATATTGATAATGAGTTGGAGAGGACCATGTCTTCTTCCAAGTAAATGTGAGGGTACATTGGGGAATGTGAGATGTAATTACATGGAGAGGACCATGTCTTCTCCCTAGTAAATGTGAGGGTACATTGTGGAATGTGAGATGAGTACATATATTATTTGAAATAATGGAAGGAGACCATATCCTACGTAATATTCAATTTGAAAAGGTAAGTGGGGAATTTGAATAATGGAAATCATGAATTTTATATTAGACCAATATTTATCAATATTTTCAGAAAATGTAAACATTAACAAAATATGCAGGATAATATTTAAGTGGGGCATTACATACACCCCTCCTTCAGAAAACTTCGTCCCGAAGTTAGAATGAAAAGATGCAAGGAGTTTGAAAACATAGCAAACCAGAGAGAGTTATAGCAATAAAATTTGATAAGTCAGATAATGACATGACTTCCCATCAAGAGTCTCCAACTGACCTATATCCTCCTATCCATCCTAACCTACTTTCGTTCCCACCCTATCCATCCTCTGCTGCTTTATCAGTGGAAACGACCATACTAACCACTGATAAAACTAACATGATGGAAG
Organism: Pinus tabuliformis; assembly: GCA_031772625.1. Taxonomy (NCBI): domain Eukaryota; kingdom Viridiplantae; phylum Streptophyta; class Pinopsida; order Pinales; family Pinaceae; genus Pinus; species Pinus tabuliformis. Next base: position 633,807,119 of record CM062820.1, on the reverse strand, counting down.
CGTTGAATACATCGACCTAACTTCCCCATCAGGCAACTGGCAATCGACATCACACGTCGAGGGGACCGTGTCCACCACTGACCTCCCACGATTCCAGGTTTCGGAGGATACACGGTGGGAAATGCCTCCACCCCTCCTGTAAAACTAGGGTCAATACCCTAATACGGACCACACTACAAAGCTGGTTGGACTTGTCATCAAATAATCCAGTCAGGTCATCTTGCAACCTATCATTTTCATTTTACTCATGTCATAAGAGTGCACATTAAGTAGATACCAAATGTAGTAAAATAATGTACATTGTACCTTCCTCATGAGATGTCTCGTCCTTCCCTCTTGGCTATCATATAGTTCTTTTCCCCCCTGCGAATTAGCTCTCATTCATGCATTTATATAACAACAAGACATATAATCATCACATTATTTAGTCTAGTATCCATGTGTTAATCTGGGAATTCTCACTAAGTCATTCATTTAAATAAATCATATCCACTTGAACTATATATGAACCAAAATAATTCTGATAAGTTATGCACTAGATAATCCACCACTAAGTGAGTCATACATGTAGTCCATACATCAACCATTTCTATCATCAATATCAAATCTATCAACTGATTTATATAAGTAGTTTTATTTGTCAAACCAAATGCATCAATATTACATAATGTTCATAAATAAATAACATGGAACTGCAAAATAGAACCTTAACATAGGTAGCTATCTAAGTCAAAATAGGCATCAGAAGTGCTCAAAAAGTGAGGGGTAGTCATGATGCATAGTCTCTACATCCTCCCAGGTAGCAGATCCAGGGCTATACTTGTCCCACTGAACCTTAACTTGGTCCACCGTGCGACGTTTGAGCTGTCGAACCCTACGGTCCAGTATGCGTAATGGTTCTACCATTACGGTTCCCATGTCCGAGACGTGCAAGTCCTGCCAATCCAGTTTGTGAGATTCATTAGAAAAATAATGTCACAAAACAGATACATGAAAAACATCATGAGTTTTATGCAAATGGGGTGGTAATACAAGATGATAGGCAACTGGTCCAATCTTCTCTTTGATCCTAAAAGGTCCGATGAACCGAGGTGACAATTTCTTCCCCTTCCCAAACCGGATGGTGCTTTTGTTGGGTCGGATACGAATAAAAACTTGGTCCCCTATCTCATAACTGCGATCAATCCTATGTGAATCAGCATAGCTTTTCTGTCTATCCTGTGCTTCCTTTAACCTTTGTTGAACCTGCTTTACCTATTCCTCCATTTCTTGAACTAATTCCAGGCCAACTATCACTCGATCCTCAAACTTTTCCCAACTCAACGATGTCCTACAAGGCCTTCCATATAGAGCTTGATAAGGAGGCATCCCAATCGAACTGTGATAACTGTTATTATAGGCAAACTCTACCAATGGTAATTACCTTTCCCACTGAGTCTGATTATCCATGACGTACATCCTAAGCATGTCCTCCAAAACCTGATTTACTCTTTCAATCTGCCCATCTGTTTCTGGATGATATGCAGTGCTTAGGTTTAACTCAGTTCCTAGAGCTGACTGCAAACTTGTCCAAAACCTAGATGTAAATCGGGAGTCTCTTTTGGAAATGATCTTTGTGAATCCGTGTAGTCGGATAACTTCATTGACAAACACTCACGCCACATCCGTAACATCGTAAGTGTCGATTACTAGGATGAAATGGGCACTTTTGGTAAATTTATCAACTATAACCAATATAGCATTGTGCCTCTGGGAAGTGAGTGGCAAATCCACAACAAAATCCATGGAAATTACTTCCCATTTAGATGTAGGGATGCCATGAGGTTGTAGGAGTCCTACTGGATGGTGATGATCAGCCTTCACTCGCTGACATTCAAGACATCTGGTGACAAACTGGACTATGTCATGCTTCATGCTTGCCCAAAAGAAGAGTTTCCTTGTGTCGGCGTACATCTTCTTTACCCTAGGATGTGCACAATAGAGTGCTCTATGAGACTCTTCAATGATGGTTTATCTTATACCCCCTTCCTTAGGTACATACATTCTCCCTTGGAATCTCAATAGCCCATCTGGTTCAAGGACATATCCTTCAAACTTTGGTTCTATCTATTTCCCATTCTGGATAGCTGAGATGACTTTTAGATACCAACTATCTTCAAATAGTTCCTCCAATATCTGCTCCCTTAAATTTACCTTTAAGGCTACTAGGGAGAAGGTTTGTGGCCTCCTGCTTAGTGCATCCGCCACTTCGTTCTCCTTTCCCTTGATGTATGATATTTCAAAATCATACTCACTCATGAATTCGCTCCATCGCCTTTGTCTGGCGTTCAAATCCCTTTGAGTGAAGAGATGCTTCAGGCTTTGATGATCTGTTCTTAACTCAAATCTTCTCCCAATGAGGTAGTGTCTCCATAACTTCAAGGCTAACATCATCGCTGCCAATTCTAAGTCATGGGTAGCATATAACTCTTCATGCTTCTTCAATTTTCTAGAAGCGTAAGCTATTACCCCGCCTTCTTACATCAATACCGTACCCAATCCCTGCACCGAAGCATCGGTGCAGGCAGTGAAGTATTTTCTCATGTCTGGTACTTGAAGGATCGATGCACTAGTTAATAACCTCTTCAGCTCTGTTAATGCAGTGTCACATTCATTTTTCCATTCATACCTAACCCCCTTTTGCCGTAATTTGATGATGAGTTTTGCAATCTGTTATCACTCAGGTTTTCCACAAAGTTGTAAGAAAGGGAAGGATGTCGAGGTAACCACAGACCAATCTTCTAGATACAGAATCTAGCCAATCTGTATCCAAATAGGGCTCTCTCTTTATGATTTAGCTTTGTTTTTTAAAGGTATTAGGCTAGTTATGAAGTTCAAGGGTTTTGTTTTGAGTTTGGGAGGTGATTTTCAATAGAATAGTGAGGTAAGACAGAATAGTTCAATCCATTGGGCTTGATGGAGTCAAAGAAGATGGCTTTCTGGATTTGGTTTCTTAATAGAGGATGGCTTCATAGAACAAGGTAGTCAAACAGGGAATAAATAAAAGACTTGAAGCAGATGGAATGGGCTCAAATGGGTGAAGGGCAGTTAAGAATCCTTCAACATATTGAAAGAGGGAGAATGGATGATTGCTGATAAGGAGTAGTTAAGAATTCTTTATCAAATAATCAACATGAAAGAATTAGGAAACATGAGCAATTAAGAGTTCACTGTTTATTCTAATTCTGAAGAAAACAGAGAGAATAATAAAGACTGAAAACGGAGTGCAGTCAAGCAAATTCTGAAATTAACCTTTTCTTTACCATTCAGATTATGAAACACAGATGATATAATAAACTAAGGAAAACTGTAAAACACAAGATATAGGGGACTTATTGATCCGGAGGTTGATTCAAGAATTTTGTGACAAGTCCTCTGCTTCAATTCTTCATCCAGTAGGCCAGACAACAGATGTTTCCAACAACTCTTTATTCCAAAAATTCAGTATTACAACAGATTCTAGGAAATCCACACACACCACAGACCACCCCAATACTCCAATGGAGGGGGTACTTATACACAAAATATGTAAAACCTATATCTCATAATAGCTGTGAGATAATATCTATGTTTAACCTAAAATAATTTACAAGAAAAGTAGAAACAACTAACTGATGTAGTGTTGGAGGCAGGCCTTTAGGGTTCGGCTTGCAGCTATCCTCTGCAATAACTCTATGCCGACTGTCTGTCTTAAATGTTCTCTTTAATTCTAATCTTATTTCTTTTATTCTTCTCTGATAGTTTTATTGCTGGTCTGATACACTTTAATTCTTAAACTGATACTCTTTGACTTGTTTTGATGCTCTTTTAATGTTGAACTGACCCCTGCACACTGTTGTCTGGCATTCCGCCAAGAATTTCTTTTTCCAAGGATAACGGTGCAGCTATGGATTTCTCTCTCGCTGGTATGTTGAGTTATGTGGAGATTTTCTAAGAAACCACGGTAATTGATACACTGATAGCCGATTGTTGGAGATCGCTAGAAAAGGTACTTGTGTTTACAGAGGAAAACTGCATGGTGTAGTTTTTGAATGGCCGCAAGCTCATCGATGGAGCCTTTTTTGGTCTGGATGCGATCGAGAATGAACTGCGAACTCGGTAGATATCATGCCCAGAGTGCTGTTTGTAGAGAAATATAGTAAAAAATGACTTTTTTACCCTCTATTTGACAAAATGAAGCTTGGCGGGATTTTTTGGTTTTAATGGGTGAGTGACATAAGCAGTACGGATGACATCAGCAGGAGTACGAGGTAGGTGACGTGGAAATGACATCAGTAAAGGACAGTTGACGTCAGCGGACGACATCAGCGAAGGGTGGTGGTAAGCGGTTTTTCCCACACAGCTTTTGGGGCTGGGTGGTTTTGGGCGGAGGGCGAGCGATCAGGTTGGATGAGTGACACGTGTCCTTGGTACGGTGGCAAAACCACCAGTTCCCCGCGCGTTAACGTTTGGCGGTTATGGTGGTCACGAAATGATCGTCGACCGTCGGATGGATGGGCAAATATCTGACGGCAGACGGGCTTCAGAGATGGCGGGAGGTTAACACTGTGGGCTCGATATATTAAACTATGTTTTTTAATAGTTTGGGCGCATTTTGATTGGTTCGGGGCTGGTTGGTTATTAATTAACCAGACGTTAATTAATTCCATATGGTGCACAGTGAAGGCTATGGTTCTTAATAAACTTCAAATAAATTTATCAATTCCATTTTTAAAATGGTGCTGCAGTTATAGTTAACCGGGGGCGGGATATGTATTATTTACGGTTTTTATTATATTTACATAATACGGGGATTGGGAAATAAAGTGGGATTTAAATAATATAAATTAAAGTTGATATGAATTTTGAAGTGGAAAGCGCTAAGTTATATGGTTAAAAACTTAGGCTAAAAGGGAAAAGTGGTTTTATATGAGAAATATAGCTATTTCCCTAAGTAAAATAGGAATTTACTTAGGCAATTGATGAAATGGAATGAGTGGCTTGTGAGTGATATTAAGCAGATCTTAATACCTTTGGGGAAGTTAGTGAATGATTTTTAGGGAAAGTATGAAGGGGAGTTAATCATGAGACCTCGCCTCGCTTGAGCTACTTCAAGTGTAATGTCCGCCTTTGCACTAGTGATAGAAGTGAAAGTTAACCCATTTTTAGAAACATAATCCATCACAAGTATCATTCTGCAACACCATTCTACCTACCCTGCCTACTTCGCCTAACATTTTTTCCTTCTTTATTTGGGTGCATTTAGACTAGAAAACCCTCATCAACTTTTCTTTTCTTTGCATGGTAAGCCTACCTAAGTCTGCAATTATTACTTCCAAGGGCTCAGATTAAACTGTTGAGCTCCTTTTCTTCTCTACCTATCTACTTATCTGCCAAGATTGATAAGTTTGGTCAGATTTTATTCTTTGTCTCTAAAACATGAAATTCAAACATGAACTAGCCAAGATTAAGCTGTTTGGCCATTCATCCATTGTGGCATGAATTTAACAAGCTGCACACAATGCTTTATTTACAGAAAATGAAAAAGTAATGGTTTTTTGGAATTGCACACTTTTTTGGTCTTTCTTTGGTTTGGGGTTCATTTCCTTCACTTTTTTGACCATTTTATTCTTTTTACCCTTTAATTTTTCTTTTAGGGTATACCCTTGTTGAGGGCCCCGAAATCGGGTCAACAACAAGGGGGATACCCACCCGGTCCGGAACCTGGTTGGCGGCTCCTTGCCCGTTTGGTGTAGCGGGTCCAACTGGGGATAATGGGACCAGCTTCCCAATCTAAAGGTTATGTGTGTGTGTGTAGATTTTGATTATGCTGATTTTGAAAGTATTTGAAAGCTGACTCAAATCTAACTAGTAAACAGATGCTATACTATTGCAATATAATGAAAACAACACATCTAATCTACGCTAACCCGAGACATGTCTCTTATATTATGCGATCTAAAAAGATTTCGAACAATAGCTGGTAATAAAGATCATTCAGTTATTATAAGAATATGAACCATTTAAGATAAACCATTCTGCATAAGAAGTTAGGCAGAACAGTTGTGAACAACATATCGCATAATAAATCATTCATATGTCAAGTACAAACAAATGATTCCACTGTACAGAAGTGCCAAATGGTAACCCAAACATTCATACATTAACATATAAACAAATCAGCTGTATATCACTCTAAGAATATGAGCAGAGATTAATAAAGAGATAAAAGTACCATTTATGACTGATTTCACTCACAAACTTCAAGCAATAACGATTTACCTCTACTTACTTCTAACATCTACTAAGAGTACAGAAGTGCAACATCAGTAGGAGACATTAAAATGCAACCATCAGTAAATCTCGATCCTTCCATTCATCAAAACCTCCTCTGAGGGTGCAGAAGTGCATGTTCCGAGGACAAGTTTTTGACAAATTTCTCGACCCTTCTCCAATGCAATGAGAAGGGTTAAAATACTAATTCCTAATTCTAATAATAGTATCATTACAAAATTTTAGGATACGGTTTTCAAATGATCGTCCTTTTTCTAATCTAGTTAAAAGAGAAAAAAAAACATTCTAAATGAAATCATTTGTGAACTTGGTCTTTGAAGTTGCAAGTGTCCAGCATAGGTTTGAGAAGAGTCGGCTGGCTGATTTCTGCGCTGAGCTGGGCTGCGAAAATGACATCTATGAGAGCTGGCGCTACCTTCTCGGCTGCATTCGTAATGTACTTCACCATCATCCATTGGCTGTGTGGTTTAACCAAGTACGTCCAGTAACCTTCCCAATTCAGCCTAGCCAATGCTTGGATTGCCTTCCCTTTTGCCTGTGCTTTCTGCCTCCATTCTGTCTCCAGTTGCAACTTGCTTGGTAGGTACCCCGGGGTAGTCTCTGTAATTAAATTGGCCCTGTGTAAATTTTCATTTACACAGTCGATAAGAATGTTCGCATGTGTCGCCGCTGTCTCTGCTGCTTGCTCCGCCTACATGATTTGTTTGTCCCATTTATTAAAGAGAAGCTCCTTATGATTTTCATTAATCCTGGGTGCTCCTACTCTTTTCCCTTCCTCATCATCTTGCCAATTTAGATATTCTGTCACCTTCTTGTCGTTCTGATCATAGTCGCTCCGCAATTCCACCACCTGACTGGTGATTTTATCGCTCAGCTCACAAAAGTGCCTCCACTGTGATATTTTACGTCCCAACTCTTCCTGTTGCTGCAGTAGTTGCTCGTTCAAGCCGATGGACTCCGAAATAAACTCTGCTAGTTTAGGCTCATCTTTATGCATTTCTTGCACTGTCTGCAGTTGTTTCTCTTTTTCTTCAAGACTTTTCTGGTAGCCTATCTGCATCTGTTGAAAGTCTTCCTGTAGCTTTTCTAGCTGTCTAGAAGCTTCAGTGTTCGCGTTGGCTTGTTGCAACTGTTGTTGTAGCAGTTGTATATGATTTTCTTGTTCCTTTAAGAGTTGCTGAACTTCGGAGGCCTTGTCAATGGTCGCAGAAGCATACGCTCCTGCAATCTGAGACAACTTCATGAGATTTTCGGTCGGATTATTATTTGGGTCTTTCCACAAGACGTCCAAATGTTCAGTACTTTGAGACAGTGTATTCTCAAGCTTTCTCTTCTTTCTTTGTCTCCTCACGACTACTTTGTGCTGGGGACTATAGAATACATCCAGTGGGGGAATTTCTTCTACGTTAAGTAGAAGTTCTGAGGCTGGAGCGATAGGAAGGTGTTCAGCTTCTGTGGCGCTACCGACCATGGTTGAAACGACTTCCTGCACCACCTGTGTATTGCTCACAGGTGTCTTCGGGACTTTCTCTTCAAGATTAATCAATTCATTGAAGGTTTCCCACTCTTTATCTAGCTCTGTTGTGACAAGGGGTGCTTCGATGACAGGAGGGGGGACATCTCTTGGTGGTGAGGCGATAACTTGCTGCTGAGACATTACACTCGACTAAGCTGTGTCTTTGGTAATTTCCTCATTTTTTTCTTGTTCGTGACCAGACTCTTCAGGATGCTCAGATACTTCTTGTGCGGCGTTGGACTTAGACATGGAAGCGCTGGTGTTTTCACTCAGGCTGATGCTCGGAAACGGTTCTCTAGTAGGTATTCGCAGCCTCTCTAGTGGAATACTAGCCAGCCTTCTTTCTTTGTATAACGTGAATTTCTGGAGGTCACCTGAAGACAACCTCGACTGAGCTTCCTGCAAAATTTCTTTGAGCGAGCTCTTACTCTGAAAGAGATCATCAAACAGATCTTTCTTTCCAGAGAACACTCTTATCTTGACGTTCGTTGTGAATTCTTGGGCCACATTATTTGGGTCGAATGGCCTCGATGGGAACTTAAATAATTGAAGACACGTCACATTCTCCACCTCGCCAAAAGTGTGTCCTACATCGAACAAAGAGAAGGCCCCACAAGTGACGGGAAATTGAGGCCAAATGGCCTTCTTCTTGTCCTTTAGATCCTTGGTTAAACCTCCTTCAGAACAGGTATGATAAGCGATTTCCTGGGCCAAAAGTTTATCATGGATATATAGGGGTAGGACATGCAGAGGTACAATGCTTCCAAAAACTCTAATGTAGGTAAACCATTCTTCCCCAAACCATCTTGCGACGGGGATGATGTCAATTTGGGCCTCGGGAGAGCACCTTGGGGGGTCTTTATCGTATATCATTCTATATAAGGGCAAAATAACCCCATGGCAAATTTGGTAAAAATGAGGGGCAAACTAGGAATCCCATAAGATCTTGTGATAAACATGGATGTGCAATGGGTCTTGGGTAGTCCATTTCCAACCCATAACAGGAAAATTAGATACAAGACAAACAGAATCCATAATATAGGCAGATAGATAAAAAGGAGGATAGACCCTTTGAGAAAAGGATCTCTTAGACCGATAACTGACAACGACCGTGTATAGAGTATCAGAAAGGATTTTGGCCCAATCTAGGATTTCGGCATTGGTGGCAGCATCAATTAATGGCAGCCATTCAGATGAAAACTTGTTGATGTCTGACATCCCAAATATCCTACAGAGCATAGCCGCAGCAAAACAATATGGGGAGGTGAGGGAACCAGTGTTGTACATACCGTTTTTATCCTTCTTTAGCGGCTCATCTCTTCTAGACCATTCTTTAGTGGTGTCTGATAGATCTGGATTCTCCGCCGCGAACTTCCTAACGAATTCCGCATTATAGGTTGCTTGAGGTTCAGGAAGATGATACATAAGTTTCAAATCTTGCGCAGGAAACGATCCTACAAGCCCATGTCCATGAACTTTGAATTGTCTGCCCTTCAATTCTGCATCATCCAATATCCATTTGATCATATCTGTGTATGGTAGAATTTTGGGTCTTGCGGCTATTCTGTGGAGGAATGAACATGCTAGGTCCTCCAAGGTCAACTCAGAAGAGCGTGGAGCGCCCGCGACAACAGTCACCTTCATTATTCTAGGCTTTTCTTCTTCTAGCAGCCTGTACATATCGTCCCATGTTGATATCCTTGCGTCTTTGTTGCAGGCTGTGTCTGTGTACAGGGGTGCCATCTCCTTGGTCTTCTCCCTTGCTTCGGAGCTTTGAGCTTTGTTCTTCTTTCCCATTTCGCTTTGCATTTCTTGTCTGATTCGTCTTCGCGTTTTTTCCCTGCAGGTTACGAGTGAAATGGAAATGACTGATCCAGAAAGGTGATGGGAGAGTTTTAAATGCAAGAGATAAATCAAATACGCCACCTTACGTGAAACAAATCTCTACCAAGGCACGTGTCTTTAATCCACTTAATAACTGACAACTAATTCATTTACTATCATTAAAAGCGCATGATTTCGGGTCAGATTATAGAAAGTGGCTTTTTCTTTGAATGGCGCGCCCGAAGGACTCGTACTGAAGTGGTTTATGATTTGCTGACGTAACCTCGCATGTCGCGCGATCGCTAATTGCATCATCGCAAATCGCATGGATGTGGCATCGCAGCGATCACAATATCGTAGATCGCAGGAATTTGATATTCACAAAATCTTGCCTGGCTCATTTCTGCGATATGCGATTTAGCGATCAGCGTTATCGCAGATCGGGGGATCTTTAAATTTTGTTCCTGAGCGTTACCAATTTGCGACGCGATGCCATTATTAACATGAGGATCTTGCGCATAAAAAGGGAAATGAAGGTGTTTCATACTTTTTGCAATGCAACCTTAAGGTTTTCTCTTTTGTCATAGACTTAGGTTTTTTTAAGAGGATTTTTCCAAGCGTATGATTGTGATTTCAAAAAGAAACTCTTGTTTTTCCAAAAAAAAAATTAACTAAGGGTCCCCATTCATCCAGCATCATGGCTGATACTTAATTGAATAAGGGGGGTGTTGCTGGCTACAACAATTGGCGATTCACTTGGGAGAACCAGTTATCTCTGCTTTTATGCTTTCAAACTTCCTGAGAAAAATGTCTTAAAGAAAAACTTGAACTTTATTATAAAAAGATAAAACAAATAATACTTTAAACTGTCAATGATGTTTCGTTTCAACCTGTTTCTATTTCAATTACTTGCGTCTTCAGCTTGTCTTTGCATTTAAACCAGTCATGACTTGGTCTTGTAAAACATAAAATAAAGTCTTCTCTGTGTGTTAGCTCTTTTTCCTCAAATATGCTCCTTTGTCGCAGGTAGAGCCTTTGCTGCCAGCAGGCGTCCATAGCCTCGACAGGGTTACCTATTACCCAACAATGATCCTTTATCCTGCTTAAGGTTATTTACATCTTTTTCAGAGAAAATCCTTTTTTGACACTTTTTCCTTTTTTTATTCTCTAAAGAACAATGTCTTGGTTTGGTGGCCAAATTATGACACAGTCATTCACTTGATTTACACTTTTGCTGAACAAGCTGGCTCGTGATGAGACCCCTTGCCTTTTGATTGCAACAATCTTGAGTCATTGCCCTGTTTTGGTAGACAGTTTTGGCAAAGTCAGCAAGTTATAATATCTGTGATCATGATAAGCCGGCTCGTGATGAGACCTCTCATTCTTTGAGATATAGCGTCTTTTTAGATTATTCCTCTGAATGCTGCATTTTCCTTTAGCAGGGAGGAAGTCAAACTTCTTTCCTTAAGAAAGTTCTGGACGACAATGATAGGGCTGTTTTCGGTAATGGCTGCTTTCACAGAGAATTTTTTATTTTAATATTGATACCTTTCATTGTGCTGACCTAAAAATAAATTTTCCACTGAGATAGCTTTCTTTAAAGTTCTTTGCAGTTGAAACTATCATCATATCTGGGTTAAAGTTCTATTGATAATAAAGATCAAATTCCTAAAAGATTTGCTGTTCGTAGAAGTAGAAGTTTCAAAAAAATTTCAATAGAGAAAAAGGTGTCTTTAGTAAATGCCAAATGCCGTTAACCCAAGCAAACATTATTATGAGAGGCGAACATTCCCTAGGGTTACATAGAGAATATGAATAATTTTGCCTATCGATTTATTAAAAGCAAACCTAATAACCTAGCTAAATTACTCCTACTCCTATTCTAACTATATACATGAAATAACTATGTGAAATGATATTTCCAATGGAACCATGTATTTATTTTTATTCCTAGCTGTATGAATCTTCCAAGCATGAGTAAAAAGAACCAAACTTTCCTTGGATCATGAATATTGGCTGTGGAATAAAAACATACAACCCCAATTGGAATTCTGTCTGATTTTCCTTTCTCATGAAAGCCTTTTTCCAACTGGATTCCTATTGGATCACAAAAATTAGGATGAATTTCTGTTATGAATTGATGATCTCTTAATAGGAAGGATAACAAGTCATATTGCGAAGATGGTTTTTTAGTTTTAACGACTTGTAACTTGTTTTTTGTTAGCACTGAGTTTTTAGCGATTTCGTTTGAAATGAAAGTTCTCATATATAAATCGCTAAAACAAAATCTATCAAAAGTTTGAAAATTTAAAAAGAAATCCGATTTTGTACAAAATGAGTGCAAGGGAGAAAGAAATGATTGGGTATTTACAGAAATAGTGTTACAGCACCACTGGGATCTATTTGTAACATCTTGCTCCTCACAAGAACTGGCCAGGTTTTGTGGATCAGGAACTAGGTTATGATTGTGAACAGGGATGAAGCTTTCCTCATGATATGAACCATAGATCGGGGTATTGTCTTGGATAGTAAAATGATTCAAATGAGCTTTTACTTTGAGATGAGGATCGACCGATATGATTTCTGATTTAAGATGTTCCTTATTATCTGACGCTAGTTGAGTTACTTGAGATAACTCAAAAATATCATCATCGTCAAAGTAACTATCGCAAAAGACTCTACAGATTTCCTTAGGCTCCTCTTTTTCATTATATGTTTTCAGACAAGGAAGGTCAGGAAGCTCTTGTTTGACATTTATCAGAGGTTGTGCTAAAGCGGTCCCTTTATCTTGAAAACCTAATGATGAGTCGTTTGAATAAACTCTATGTTTTTTGAGATATGCTTAATATTGAGAGGGGAAACATTGTCATCACTAAAAACATCAGGATAAAGAGAAAAATGTGAATCTGGAATACTGCATTTAAAAACATCATGAAGAAAATTTTGTTCATCAGATTCATCATAAACATCGGGCTTTAGATCATACCTTTGTGCGCTGATACTTTTTGAAAGAGAAACAGTTGGTTGATCTAACCTTGGCATAGGCATTCGTTGATTTGAAATGATATTGTCTGACTTTATGTCAGAGTCATCTTCTGGTTTCAAGGTAGTTTCCCTTTGAGCATTTTCGTCTTTATTTTCTGGTATTAGAGCATGCATGACTCCTAGGCTTTGGAGATTTTCTTCATTATGGATGATCTGTATATTTGACTTGAAATGATCATCTATATTAGAAGAAAACGAAACAAAGGTCGAGCTAATTCCTACTTGGTCAGATAAAGGAGGTAGGAAATACTCATCATAATCTGAAGATTCTTCATCTGTGAGCTCATCCTCGAGATCACACTGTAGACATTTGAGATGAAATCGCATATTGAAATCCCTTACGGGTTTGTCTTGTTTCCGTAGATAATCAATTTCATCATATACCTGGTCATAGTCATAACAATCAAATTCCAAGATGAAAGTCCTAACGAATTGGTCCCAGCTGTGGATTGATGCAACTGGGAGGGTTCTGCACCATTTTCTAGCTTCCGATGTAAATGTAAGAGTAAAAATCCTGCACAAAACGCCTTCATCAATTCTCTGAATGTCGGAACTCGAAACTTTTTGAAAGAACTGAAGGGCATGATTAAATGCAGAAGAATTATTCTTACCGTTAAATTTTACCTGAGACAAGAGCCTTACCACATCTGGTGGAGTGTTGGAAGAGGTAGGAACATGGATGCAACTCCAAATAAGAATTCTATAAGTAGCAATCCTGTTTCAAGATCTATAATTTGGAAAACATTCCAACAGACACTATGCTCAGGCCCTCCTTCTAGCACCAAATATGTTGAGGGCCCTGAGATCGGGTCAACAACAAGGGGGATAACCACCCGGTCCAGAACCTGGTTGGCGGCTCCTTGCTCGTTTGGTGTAGCGGGTCCAACTGGGGATAATGGGACCAGCTTCCCAATCTAAAGGTTATGTGTGTGTGTGTAGATTTTGATTATGCTGATTTTGAAAGTATTTGAAAGCTGACTCAAATCTAACTAGTAAACAAATGCTATACTATTGCAATATAATGAAAACAACACATCTAATCTACGCTAACCCGAGACATGTCTCTTATATTATGCGATCTAAAAAGATTTCGAACAATAGCTGGAAATAAAGATCATTCAGTTATTATAAGAATATGAATCATTTAAGATAAACCATTATGCATAAGAAGTTAGGCAGAACAGTTGTGAACAACATATCGCATAATAAATCATTCATATGTCAAGCACAAACAAATGATTCCACCGTACAGAAGTGCCAAATGGTAACCCAAACATTCATACATTAACATATAAACAAATCAGTTGTATATCACTCTAAGAATATGAGCAGAGATTAATCAAGAGATAAAAGTACCAATTATGACTGATTTCACTCACAAACTTCAAGCAATAATGATTTACCTCTACTTACTTCTAACATCTACTAAGAGTACAGAAGTGCAACATCAGTAGCAGACATTAAAATGCAACCATCAGTAAATCTCGATCCTTCCATTCATCAAAACCTCCTCTGAGGGTGCAGAAGTGCATGTTCCGAGGACAAGTTTTTGACAAATTTCTCGACCCTTCTCCAATGCAATGAGAAGGGTTAAAATACTAATTCCTAATTCTAATAATAGTATCATTACAAAATTTTAGGATACGGTTTTCAAATGACCGTCCTTTTTCTAATCTAGTTAAAAGAGAAAAAACAACATTCTGAATGAAATCATTTGTAAACTTGATCTTTGAAGTTGCAAGTGTCCAGCATAGGCTTGAGAAGAGTCGGCTGGCTGATTTTTGCGCTGAGCTGGGCTGCGAAAACGGCATCTATGAGAGTTGGCGCTACCTTCTCGGCTGCGTTCGTAATGCACTTCACCGTCATCCATTGGCTGTGTGGTTCAACCAAGTACGTCCAGTAACCTTCCCGATTCAGCCTAGCCAATGCTTGGATTGCCTTCCCTTTTGCCTGTGCTTTCTACCTCCATTCTGTCTCCAGTTGCAACTTGCTTGGTAGGTACCCCGGGGTAGTCTCTGTAATTAAATTGGCCCTGTGTAAATTTTCATTTACACAGTCGATAAGAATGTTCGCATGTGTCGCCGCTGTCTCTGCTGCTTGCTCCGCCTACGTGATTTGTTTGTCCCATTTATTAAAGAGCAGCTCCTTATGATTTTCATTAATCCTGGGTGCTCCTACTCTTTTCCCTTCCTCATCATCTTGCCAGTTTAGATATTCTGTCACCTTCTTGTCGTTCTGATCATAGTCGCTCCGCAATTCTACCACCTGACTGGTGATTTTATCGCTCAGCTCACAAAAGTGCCTCCACTGTGATGTTTTACGTCCCAACTCTTCCTGTTGCTGTAGTAGTTGCTCGTTCAAGCCGATGGACTCTGAAATAAACTCTGCTAGTTTAGGCTCATCTTTATGCATTTCTTGCACTATCTGCATCTGTTGAAAGTCTTCATGTAGCTTTTCTAGCTGTCTAGAAGCTTCAGTGTTCGAGTTGGCTTGTTGAAACTGTTGTTGTAGCAGTTGTATATGATTTTCTTGTTCCTTTAAGAGTTGCTGAACTTCGGAGGCCTTGTCAATGGTTGTAGAAGCATACGTTCCTGCAATCTGAGACAGCTTCGTGAGATTTTCGGTCGGATTATTATTTGGGTCTTTCCACAAGACGTCCAGATGTTCAGTACTTTGAGACAGTGTATTCTCAAGCTTTCTCTTCTTTCTTTGTCTCCTCACGACTACTTTGTGCTGGGGACTATAGAATAAATCCAGTGGGGGAATTTCTTCTACGTTAAGTAGAAGTTCTGAGGCTGGAGCGATAGGAAGGTGTTCAGCTTCTGTGGCGCTACCGACCATGGTTGAAACGACTTCCTGCACCACCTGTGTATTGCTCACAGGTGTCTTCGGGACTTGCCCTTCAAGATTAATCAATTCATTGAAGGTTTCCCACTCTTTATCTAGATTTGTTGTGACAAGGGGTGCTTCGATGACAGGAGGGGGGACATCTCTTGGTGGTGAGGCGATAACTTGCTGCTGAGACATTGCACTCGACTGAGCTGTGTCTTTGGTCGTTTCCTCGTTTTTTTCTTGTTCGTGACCAGACTCTTCAGGATGCTCAGATACTTCTTGTGCAGCGTTGGACTTAGACCTGGAAGCGCTGGTGTTTTCACTCAGGCTGATGCTCGGAGTCGGTTCCCTAGTAGGTATTCGCAGCCTCTCTAGTGGAATACTAGCCAGCCTTCTTTCTCTGTATAACGTGAATTTCTGGAGGTCACTTGAAGACAAGCTCGACTGAGCTTCCTGAAAAATTTCTTTGAGCGAGCTCTTACTCTGAAAGAGATCATCAAACATATATTTCTTTCCAGAGAACACTCTTATCTTGACGTTCGTTGTGAATTCTTGGGCCACATTATTTGGGTCGAATGGCCTCGCTGGGAACTTAAATAATTGAAGACACGTCACATTCTCCACCTCGCCAAAAGCGTGTCCTACATCGAAAAAAGAGAAGGCCCCATAAGTGATGGGAAATTGAGGCCAAATGGCCTTATTCTTGTCCTTTAGATCCTTGGTTAAACCTCCTTCAGAACAGGTTTGATAAGCGATTTCCCGGGCCAAAAGTTTATCAAGGATATATAGGGGTAGGACATACGGAGGTACAGTGCGTCCAAAAACTCTAATATAGGTAAACCATTCTTCCCCAAACCATCTTGTGACGGGGATGATGTCAATTTGGGCCTCGGGAGAGCACCTTGGGGGGTCTTTATCGTATATCATTCTATATAGGGGCAAAATAACTCCATGGCAAATTTGGTAAAAATAAGGGGCAAACTGGGAATCCCATAAGATCTTGTGATAAACATGGATGGGAAATGGGTCTTGCGTAGTCCATTTCCAACCCATAACAGGAAAATTAGATACAAGACAAACAGAATCCATAATATAGGAAGATAGATAAAAAGGAGGGTAGACCCTTTGAGAGAAGGATCTCTTAGACCGATAACTGACAGCGGCCGTGTATAGAGTATCATAAAGGATTTTGGCCCAATCTAGGATTTCGGCATTGGTGGCAGCATCAATTAATGGCAGCCATTCAGATGAAAACTTGTTGATGTCTGGCATCCCAAATATCCTACAGAGCATAGCCGCAACAAAACAATATGGGGAGGTGAGGGAACCAGTGCTGTACATACCGTTTTTATCCTTCCTTAGCGGCTCATCTCTTCTAGACCATTCTTTAGTGGTGTCTGATAGATCTGGATTCTCCGCCGCGAACTTCCTAACGAATTCCACATTATAGGTCGCTTGAGGTTCAGGAAGATGATACATAAGCTTCAAATCTTACGCAGCAAACGATCCTACAAGCCCATGTCCATGAACTTTGAATTGTTTGCCCTTCAATTCTGCATCATCCAATATCCATTTGATCATATTTGTGTATTGTAGAATTTTGGGTCTTGTAGCTATTCTGTGGAGGAATGAACATGCTAGGTCCTCCAAGGTCAACTCAGAAGAGCGTGGAGCGCCCGCGACAACAATCACCTTCATTATTCTAGGATTTTCTTCTTCTAGCAGCCTATACATACCGTCCCATGTTGATATCCCTGCGTCTTTGTTGCAGGCTGTGTCTGTGTACAGGGGTGCCATCTCCTTGGTCTTCTCCCTTGCTTCGGAGCTTTGAGCTTTGTTCTTCTTTCCCATTTCGCTTTGCGTTTCTGTCTGATTCGTCTTCGCGTTTTGTCCCTGCAGGTTACGAGTGAAATGGAAATGACTGATCCAGAAAGGTGATGGGAGAGTTTTAAATGCAAGAGATAAATCAAATACGCCACCTTACATGAAACAAATCTCTACCAAGGCACGCGTCTTTAATCCACTTAATAACTGACAACTAATTCATTTACTATCATTAAAAGCGCATGATTTCGGGTCAGATTATAGAAAGTGGCTTTTTATTTGAATGGCGCGCCCGAAGGACTCGTACTGAAGTGGTTTATGATTTGCTGACGTAACCTCGCATGTCGCGCGATCGCTAATTGCATCATCGCAAATCGCATGGATGTGGCATCGCAGCGATCGCAATATCGCAGATCGCACGAATTTGATATTCACAAAATCTTGCCTGGCTCATTTCTGTGATATGCAATTTAGCAATCGGCGTTATCGCAGATCGGGGGATCTTTAAATTTTCTTCCTGAGCGTTACCAATTTGCGACGCGATGCCATTATTAACATGAGGATCTTGCGCATAAGAAGGGAAATGAAGGTGTTTCATACTTTTTGCAATGCGACCTTAAGGTTTTCTCTTTTATCATCATAGACTTAGGTTTTTTTAAGAGGATTTTTCCAAGCGTATGATTGTGATTTCAAACAGAAACTCTTGTTTTTCCAAAACAAAAATTTAACTAAGGGTCCCCATTTATCCAGTATCATGGCTGATACTTAATTGAATAAGGGGGGGTGTTGCTGGCTACAACAACCCTCTTTACATTTTTTTACATTTTTTGATTTTTTGATAATATGGAAAACCTTTGCAATCGAGGAAAGGGATGAACATATTACAGAGCTCAACCAGTCAACCATGAAATATGACACCTATTGGTATAGGAGTATAACAATGGATTCACTTGGGGATGGCTTTCCCTGGTGGAAAGTCAAGAAAAACACGTCAGATGGCCTTCTGAATAACTTTTGTTGTGCTCTGAAATTTCCCTTTGTCGGTTGCTTTATTTGTATATATGACAGCACACTTGTGAAGCTTAGGGCCTTCTCTTCGGGCTTTAATTGCAGCAAGTTACTATCCACTCCAAACTGTGACATCATTAAGTATATAGTATGTACATGTTAGAGTCAAAATTCATTTAAAAAACTAGATCAAAGTAATGTTTCAGCATTCGACCACTCACTGGTGCATCTTCTGTTTCTGTACCATCCAGGCTCTTCAGAAAGTAAGTATTGTTCCCTTGTAATGCCTGGATGATAAATGGCCCTTTCCACAGTAAGTTAAACTTCCCATGCTTTCCTTTGTCTTCTCTCCTGGAATCTCACTTTAGAACTTTGTCTCCAATGTAGAAGTCTTCTTCTTTAGTCCTTTTATCAAATATTTTCTTGAGTTTTTCTTGTAGCACTTGGGATCTTTGTTGCACTTCTTCTCTGATCTGCTGCAAATGGATGATCTGATTTATTCTCCTTTGAATGTCATTGGGTTCCACCTAAGCTTCTTGCAGCAATTTCATTATAGGAACTCCTAAAGATGAAGGAAATACAGCCTCCATGCCATAGACTAACTCATAAGGGTTGGTTCCAATAGATCTATTTGTAGCAAGTCTGTCTGCCTATAGAGCATTTGTAAGTTTCTTGTGCCAGTTTTTCTTGTTCTCTTCCAGTAGTTTCTTCATAATATTGATCAGGCTTTTATTGGAAGACTCAACTAGACCATTACCCTGAGGGTAATAGGCTGTGGAATGGCCTAAAGTGATATGGTATTTGTTACAGAAATTTATCATCTTTTTGGACTTGAAGGCAACAACATTATTGGTTATGATCTTTTCAGGACAACCAAACCTAGACAAGATGTTGGTTTCTAAGAATCCTATAATTACTACATCATTGGCTTGTCTAGAAGGAATGGCTTCTATCCATTTGGTGAAATAGTCTGTTGCAGTAAGAATCCATTTATGCTGGCCAGAAGAGGGGGGATGTATTTCTCCAATGAAGTTCAAACCCCATTGTTGAAAGGGCTTTTTCGTGGAAATTGGTCTCAAGGGTAAGGGTAACAATTTTCTTTTGCCTTCAAAAATTTTACATTTGTGGCAAGCAATGACAAACTTCTTTACATCAGTGAACAAGGCTGGCTAGTAAAATCCAGCCCTTAGGATTTTTTCCGCAGTATATTTCCAGTAAAAGTGTCCACCGCAGTCCCTTGCATGAAATTATTCGAGAAATTTATCAGCTTCTTCTTTTATGAAACAATTCAATAGAATACATTCAAGATTTTTCCAAAAAAGAGCACCATCTAAAATACAAAATTTTGAATCTTTCATCTTTAAAAACCTTTTCTTTGTTCTGGATAACCTTGGAGGAGCTCGCAGGTTTAATAATAGATGAGTTATATCAGCATACCAAGGTGATTCTAAGAAGGCCTGGCTGATTTGTGGAGTCGCCATCTCCTGTTCGTTATCCAGTTCATTAATATACAGGGGTTGAATGTTCGTTTTAGTCATGAGTTTAGCCAATCCCTGTCCTTTTATCAGCTTTGTAGGTTTTATTTCAATGTCATACTCCAATATTTTAGTTATCCATTTACCTCGTTTGCCTTCAATTCCATCCTGAGTCAGGATGTCTTTGACAACAACATTTGGTAAATAAGCTACTACATGGGAGTACAATATATAGACTTTGAAGTCTTGAATAGCTTTCACAAGTACAAAAGCCTGTTTTTCCATGATTTTGTAATTCAGAGGTGCATCCCTAAGTTCTTTACTGAAAAAGGCTATGGGTTTTTCACATCCTTGATCATCTTTTTGCAGTAAAACAACCGCTATAGTGTGTTCTGATGAAAATAAGAAAATTATGAAGTCCCTATAAAACTTTGGACTTATAAGGACTGGTGTTCTAGTCAAAGACAATTTAATTTCTTCAAATGCTTGCTTGGCTTCTAATATCCATTTAACCTTTGAATCCTTTTTTAATATATTGTTCATCAATCTAATTAATTCAGCCAAATTAGATATGAATCTTCTCAAAAAGTTAATCTTCCCTAAGAAAGCTTGAAGTTCTTTGACATTTCTGGGGTGGGGTATTTGCAGAATAGCTTCTATTCTAGCAGGATCAATTCTGATGCCATCTTTGGAAATGATATGGCCTAACAATTTGCCTTCTTCTAGACCAAACAAAAACTTTTTAGGATTTAATGAAATACCATACTCTCTGCATTTTAAAAACACTTGTCTCAAATGATCTAAATGTTGCTGATCTAATCTAGAAAACATAGTGAGGTCATCTAGATATACAACCAGGAAATCGTGAATCTCTTTTACAAAAACTATGTCCATTGCTCGCTGAAAGGTTTCCCCTGAATTCTTAAGTCCGAATGGAATTTTAACATATTTGAATGTACCACATGGTGTTGTAAATGCAGTCTTTTCTTGGTCATCAGGATGAACCAGAATCTGATTAAAACCTGAAAACCCATCCCAGAGTGAAATCCTAGAAGCACCTACTACTCTTTGTAAAATATGATCCATCTTAGGTAAAGGGTAGTTATCCTTCAAAAAAACTTTGTTTATATTTCTTAAGTCAAAACATAATCTGATTTCTCCTGTTTTCTTCCTGGTAGGCACTAAATTAGATACCCACTCTGAAAATTTGATTGGAGCGATTATCCCTGCATCATGCATTCATTTGATTTCTTTTTCAATTAAAGGAAGTAGTACAGGGTTGATTCTTTTGAGCTTATGTTTGAATGGTTTTTCATTTTCCTTGAGGGGTATTGTATGTTGAATTACAGAGGTGTCATAAGACTTCATGTCTTCATAGCTCCAGGCAAAAACATCATGGAATTCTTTGATCAGTTCAACATACTTAAGTTTTTAATCCGGGGGCAAAGATTTGGACAATTTTACCATTTTTGGATTCTCTTCAGTTCCTATGTTGTAGTCTTCAATGTCTGCTTTTGGAGGTTCCATCTAAGGTTTCTTTGGAATATCGTTGAAATCAAAGAGATCTTCCAAAGGAGTTAATCTTTTGGGCAAGTGATTGTCTTTCAAATTGATAATTTCAGATTCTCCTTCAATAATCTCATCAACAACTGTCTTTAAGATCATGTATTTCTTTTTTGGTGAATTTCGTTGGATGAAGAATTTGAGTTGCATTTTATGCTGAAATGTTTGTTTCTATCTAATTTGTTGGATCAGATTCACTAACCATATCTCCATCTTCGTTAGTGCTGGAAAATTCTTCTTCTACGGTCAAAAAGCTATTGATCTGATTATCACTGTCAAACACTTGCCAGTTCTTTACATTATCAGGTATAGCTAGCCTGTGTCTAATTTCAGCTGTGAATTGATGATTTGGTTCAAATGGTAATTTACAGGTGATGGAAAACATCGCTAGGCTATAAGCTTGCAAGTTATGTCTTCTTGGGATTTTGGAAAGCTGAGTTTCCATAAATGTGTTGAGGATCTGTATAGTCGTTCCTCTGTATTCTCTTAATCTTGAATCATTTGTTAAGAACTTCCCTTTTATCTGTTGAATGATTAAATCAGAATCCCCTAGGACTGACACTCTAGTTGCTCCCAATTTCTTGACCAGTTTAAGACCTAACAACAGAGCTTCATATTCAGCCATATTATTAGTGCACCTAAAGTTTAACCTGTAGGCATGGCCTTCATCATGATTGTTTTTAAGATTGTGCACCCAGACTCCTGCTCCCGCTCCTAATTTGTTCATAGAACTATCAAATTCTAAGTACCAAAGGATTTCATGTTTATAATTAGTATCTGGAGCTTCAGGAATCTGTTTAAGAGGGAGATCTGGTTTTTCAGTTTCTTCTGATGTATCTGATGTTTCATGATTTTCAGAAATTTCTTGGATTAAGACACTAGACCTTTCATTTACAATTTTTTCTATTTCATCTGCTAGAAGTTTTATTTCATGTTGGGGATCAATTTTATCATTGTAAGGGATAAAAGAATCCATATCTGAATGTATTGAGTAGATAAGGAAATTTTGAGGTTTCTCTTGGCTACTTACTACATACTTCATTATGGTTTCTCTGTATAGTCTCTTGGCTTGACCAAACACTGAAATAGTGGCATAAGACATGTCGAACTGTAGAGATCCTTGAAGCTTTGCACCCCAGGATCTAGAAAACAACATGCCATACTTAGGTGGAATATTAGCTACTACTATGTCCATTAAGATGGTTTTGGCAGGATATTGGACTAGTGACACACATAAATCTTTGATTAAACCCAAAAATTTGACCTGACTTGAATCAAAAGAGAAAAGGTCCTTATATGGCCTAGTGATGTCAAGGTCTAGTTTCTCCATTACAGATTTAGGCATTAAGTTATGAGAAGCACCAAAATCAAACATGGCGTTATGAAGTATTTTATCATGTATATTTAAACCCACATAGAAAGGAGGAACTTCTCCCTCTATTGTTTTTCCAATTACTTCAGGGCCAAATATCAATTCAGGCTGGTCATAAAAAACATTTACTGAATCTTCGTTCACAGAAATTTTGAGTGATCTGCTGATTTGACTTCTGTAGACATCATGTTTAGCTAATTCTGATAATGGAACAACTATCTTTAGTTTGCCTACTTCTGTCTCAAGATTGAAAGGTTTCTCGGTCTGAGTTCTTGTATTTCGGACAACTGGATTTTCTGCATTTTCTCCTCTTCAAGAATGGGATTATGAGCTGAAGTCGTTTCCAAATCAAGATCTAGATGCTCTCCTATTTTTCCTTTAGAAGGAATAGGAGTGGTAGGTTGTCTGTTAGGTGTTTGATTTTATGATATATCTTCAACAATTGGTTTATCAAGGTTAGGACCTATTTTAGAAACAATATGTACGGGGGGGACTGATCATAACTTTGTTAGACTGCTTGTTATCTTTTTGTTTACTTGTTTCAGGGAAATCTATTCTTTTGCTCCTAAGATTGTATTGTTTGTGAACTTCATAAATGGCTACATCATATCCCTCCCTAAAGTCAAATGATTCACCTGACTGAGTTTGGAATTGTTTTAGGCTGTGAGCTTCTTGATCCCCCTGGGTCAAGAAAACTTGTTGTTCATTGTTGAGTCCCATCAGATTAATTTGAGTATCTTTTGTTGGTGCATCAGAAGTTGAGGCTTCAACATAATTTTCTTGAAATGGGGGTCTAATATTTTGGTCAGGCCCTGTCTTTCCAGTGTGAGGATTTTGGTTTTTCCTAAAATTTGGATTTCTCTGAGTATTACTTGGTTGACCATCCCAGGGGGATTTTTTCTCAATTGTTTCTACTCTATCTCCAAGTCGATCCATTCCTTTAATAATTGCATCTAATTTCTGTTCAAAGGTAGAGGGTTCTTCTTCGAGAGGTGTTCTCCTTTCAGCTCTGGCTCTAGATCGTTTAGATATCAGGTTGGCCTCAACGCTAACAGCTATACTCTACATCTCTTCTAAGTTTTGAGGAGCTCTTTCCCTAAGTTGGTATGCCATATCAGAATGAAATGCATCGGATAATTTAATCAAGGCCAAATCTGGAGGAGGTCTGAGATTCTGAGGAATAGAATTGTATACATTATTGAATCTGGTATAGTAATCTTGCACAGTTTCTTGTGTGCCTCTTCTTAGGTTTTCATACTCTCATAAAATGTGGACCGGATCTTTATTCTTTTCCCATCTGTTCAAGAAGGCTTGATAAAGAGCTTCTGGGTCATTGATATTGTTTGTAGGGAGGGCTCTAAACCAGGTTCTAACATCTCCAGTTAAACTTTGAACAAATACTTTCATTCTAACATCATCATCATCAATCTCATAACTTTCAAAATAGTTGGTCATTTTATTGGTATGTTGTTGAGCTGTGTAATTTCCAGTACCTTCAAAAGAAGGGATTTTACTTTGATAGTCTTGAGGCATAGCCCCTGGATTGGCAGGCAAGTTTAGGGGAGTATATCGGTTTGTCGTGGTTACAGAAATAGATGTGACAACTAGAGGAGTAGCGATAACAACGGGAATGAGTGTTGTAGATGGAGGAGTGGAAAGGGTAGTTTGAGGTGTTGATGGTGAACTTGGAGAAGCTGTAGTAATCATAGAAAGGTTTGGTATTTTTTCAGATGTAAGCTCAGATTGAATGGAGTTCTGCAAATGTTTGTCAAGGTGTGAACTAGAAAAATTTTCATAGCTCTCTTGTCTTCTAAGGATCCTAGGAATCGGATTAGGATTTTCAAACACAGGTTGGGGATTAGGATCAGGATTTGATCTCGTGTAATGAATCCTTTCTGAAGCGAGGCTTCTAGGTGTGTTTTTGGTATTTTCTTGAAATACGTTTTGAAAATACAAATTTAACAGTCTCTTCCAGGAGGTTTAGATGTGGGAATTTTGAACTTCCTACAGACTTTTATTGAAAAAAAGAATTGATCAGGTATTTGAAACCAACTGTTTAATACATAAACTAGACCAGAGATAAACTGAAGTAGCATTCATTTGCTTCTGCAATTGCAAAGCAAAAGCATTTCAAAGGCTACTTGGCTAAAGTCAGGCTCTGTCTATAGCTTATGAAATAAACAATAGTAACAAACCATTATTCAGGTTCCCAGCGGAGTCGCCAATGATGTTATCACTCAGGTTTTCCCCAAAGTTGTAAGAAAGGGAAGGATGTCGAGGTAACCAAAGACCAATATTATAGATACAAAATCTAGCCAATCTGTATCCAGAGAGGGCTCTCTCTTTATGATTTAACTTTGTTGTTTAAAGGTATTAAGCTAGTTATGAAGTTCAAGGGTTTGTTTTGAGTTTGGGTGGTGATTTTCAATAGAACAGTGAGGTAAGGCAGAATAGTTCAGTCCATTGGGTTTGATGGAGTCAAAGAAGATGGCTTTCTGGATTTGGTTTCTTAACAGAGGATGGCTTCACAGAGCAAGGTAGTCAAACAGGGCATAAATAAAAGACTTGAAGCAGATGGAATGGACTCAAATGGGTGAAGGGCAGTTAAGAATCCTTCGACATATTGAAAGAGGGAGAATGGATGATTGCTGATAAGGAGCAGTTAAGAATTCTTTATCAAATAATCAACATGAAAGAATTAGGAAACAAGAGCAATTAAGAGTTCACTATTTATTCTAATTCTGAAGAAAACACAGAGAATAATAAGGACTGAAAACAAAGTGCAGTCAAGCAAATTCTGAAATTAACCTTTTCTTTACCATTCAGATTATGAAACACGGATGATACAATAAACTAAGAAAAACTGTAAAACATAAGATATAGGGGACTTATTGATCCTGAGGTTGATTCAAGAATTTTGTGACAAGTCCTCTGCTTCAATTCTTCATCGAGTAGGCCAAACAACAGATGTTTCCAACAACCCTTTATTCCAAAAATTTAGTATTACAACAGAGTCTAGGAAATCCACACACACCACAGACCACCCGAGTACTCCAATGGAGGGGGTACTTATACACAAAATATGTACAACCTATATCTCATAACAGCTGTGAGATAATATCTATGTTTAACCTAAAATAATTTACAAGAAAAGTAGAAACAACTAACTGATGTAGTGCTAGAGGCAAGCCTTCAGGGTTCGGCTTGCAACTGTCCTCTGTAATAACTCTGCGCTGACTGCCTATCTTAAATGTGCTCTTTAATTCTGATTTGCCTTCTTTTCTTCTGCTCTGACAGTTTTATTGCTGGTCTGATACACTTTAATTCCTGAACTCATACTCTTTGACTTGTTTTGATGCTCTTTTAATGCTAAACTAACCCCTGCACACCGCTGTCTAGCATTCCACCCAAAATTTCCTTTTCCAAGGGTAACGATGCAGCTATGGATTTCTTTGTGGCTGGTATGTTGAATTCTGTGGAGATTTGCTATGAACCACGGTAATTGATGCACTGGTAGCCGGTTGTTGGAGATAGCTGGAAAAGGTACCTATGTTTACAAAGGAAAACTGCATGGTGTAGTTTTTGAATCGCTGCGAGCTCGTCGATGGAGCCTTTTCTGGTTTGGAGGCGGTCGAGAGTGAACTGCAAACTCGGTAGATATCATGCTCGAAGCGCTGTTTGCAGAGAAATATAGTAAAAAATGATTTTTTTACCCTCTATTTGACAAAATGAAGCTTGGTGGGACTTTTTGGTTTTAATGGGTGAGTGACGTAAGCAGTACGGATGACGTCAGCAAGAGTATGGGGCAGGTGACGTGGTAGTGACATCAGCAAAGGAAAGATGACATCAGCAGATGGTGGTGGTAAGAGGTTTTGCCCGCACCGCTTTTAGGGTTGGGCAGATTCGGGTGGAGGGCGAGCGATCAAGTTGGATGAGTGATGTGTGTCCTTGGTACGGCGGCAAAACCACCGGTTCCCCACACGTTAACGTTTGGCGGTTATGGTGGTCGCAAAATTATCGTTGATAGTCGGATGGATGGGTGAAGATCTGATGGCAGACGGGCTTCAGAGATGGCGGGAGGTTAACACTGTGGGCCCGATATATTAAACTGTGTTTTTTAATAGTTTGGGTGCATTTTGATTGGTTCGGGGCTGGTTAGTTATTAATTAACCAGAGGTTAATTAATTCCATATGGTGTGTGATGAAGGCTATGGTTCTTAAGAAACTTCAAATAAGTTTATCAATTCCATTTTTAAAACGGTGCTACAGTTATAGCTAACCGAGGGTGGGATATGTATTATTTGAGGTTTTTATTATATTTACATAATACGGGGATTGGGAAATAAAGTGGGATTTAAATAATATAAATTAATGTTAATATGAATTTTGAAGTGGAAAGCACTAAGTTATATGGTTAAAAACTTAGGCTAAAAGGGAAAAGTGGTTTTATATGAGAAATATGGCTATTTGCCTAAGTAAAATAGGAATTTACTTAGGCAATTGATGAAATGGAATGAGTGGCTTGTGAGTGATATTAAGCAGATCTTAATACCTTTGGGAAGTTAGTGACTGATTTTTAGGGAAAGTATGACGGGGAGTTAGTCATGAAACCTTGCCTCCCTTGAGCTTCCTCAAGTGTAATCTCCGCCTTTGCACTAGTGATAGAAGTGAAAGTTAACCCATTTTTAGAAACATGATCCATCACAAGTATCATTCTACAACACCATTCTACCTACCCTGCTTACTTTGCCTAACATTTTTTCCTTCTTTATTTGGGTGCATTTAGACTAGAAAACCCTCATCAACTTTTCTTTTCTTTGCATGGTAAACCTACCTAAGTCTGCACTTATTACTTCCAAGGGCTCAGATTAAACTGTTGAGCTCCTTTGCTTCTCTACCTATCTACTTATCTGCCAAGATTGATCAGTTTGGTCAGATTTTCTCTATCTCTAAAACATGAAATTCAAACATGAACTAGCCAAGATTAAGCTGTTTGGCCATTCATCCATTATGGCATGAATTTAACAAGCTGCACAAAATGCTTTATTTACAGAAAATGAAAAAGTAGTGGATTTTTGGACTTGCACACTTTCATGGTCTTTCGTTGGTTTGGGGTTCATTTCTTTCACTTTTTTGACCATTTTATTCTTTTTACCCTTTGATTTTTCTTTTAGGGTATACCCTCTTTACATTTTTTACATTTTTTTATTTTTTGATAATATGGAAAACCTTTGCAATCGAGGAAATGGATGAACATATTACAGAGCTCAACCAGTGAATTATGAAATATGACACCTATTGGTATAGGAGTATAACACAATCCTTGAAAACCCTATTGAAAAATGAAATTAACTCATACAATATATAAAGCACCTGAAATAAGCCAGACACAAAATATTGGCAGAAAAACGCTGAAGCCTCATGCTTCCTCAGGTATTCTCACTCTCATTAAAAATAATTGAATATAGTGTTACAAATAAATAGATGAGAGACAATGTTCTCAAGATAGTGCGTGCTATCTTAGACACATTTGGTTGAGATAATTTCTCCTTTGGTTTAGATAATTTCTCACCAGAAACACACCAATATAGGAGTTACCTAAACTAACTCCTATCTTAAAGGAACAACCAAAGAATTAGGCGCAAATTCCTAACTTGGAATATTTAATTATTTAATTTATTTTTGGATTTTATTATTGTTTTGTGAGAGAGGCTAACATTCCCCCCCTCAATGATAAATCCAAAATAAGAACGAGGAACCATCTTTCAATTTCTCATGTTGATCCTCAAAAACATTGCCTGGAAAAGCCACCAAAACTAGACGCTGGAAAAAACTCAAATCTAAAGAGAACATGAATGAGTTGCATGCCTAATTCATCTCTGAATGCCGCTTGACAACTCCATCACGTGCCAAGTTGCAAAAGGATCCAACTATCCTTTGCTTGAAAAGAGCATCATGTGTCAATTGGCACAATTTTATGAACGCCCACTGGCGTATTTGCTGATGATGATCGCCCACTCGCTGATGATGTCGAAAAACAACTCAATGTTGCTTTTGCTATGATGAAAGCTGCTCATTGCTGCTTTGTTGTTGGTTTCCCACTAGCGAATTTGTTGATGCTCACTGTTGATGAAAAATGCCCACTCGCTGATGAAGATGCCCACTGGTTGCTTCACTGATGTTGTCGAGACTTTTAGTCTGACAACCACTTGTTAATTTCATTGACATTTCCCCCCTTTGTTAGCTGAAAGGAGAGACAATCTTCTCCAAATATATCTGAACTCCCCCCCTTCAGGTGTAGGAGAGTTTCGCTGTTGTACTCCCTCATTCAACTACATGAGAGTACCATCATCGGTTCACTACTGGCTGCACTATGTGTGATTGTAGTCGGTTGTATAACTGAGACAATCTTTTGACTATGGATGACCATTCCCAAGGATCGATCCATTCATAACGTATCTTCAATCTAGCTGATTTTTGTTGGTTGTGACATTTTTCTGAGGAATGATTGGGCTTGCCACAATGGTAACAAGGATGGAGATCAAAACACTGATCTTCCATATGACCACTTCTTTAACAATCGGAACATTTCGGTTGGACTTCAACTTCAGGTTGCGTGCAGTTCTGTTTGTCTGCAACTTTCTCAGAAGCTGCTAAGGTGAGTTGTGCAAGAAATCATACACTGACGAACTTAATTGGCTTGGAATAATCTAGGATATGTAAGTTGGTGTCATCAGTGACATATCCTAAGCCTCGTCGATTCTTGTTATTTTGAATTTCTTCCGAGGGCATGATGATGGGTTTGGAAGAAATTTGAACTGGAACAACTTCGACACTTGAAGCTGTTGGGATGAATGACTTATCATCTGGATGGTTCAAAGACTTGAAAGTATCACTCTTTTCTTGCAATTCATTCCGTTGAAGTTGTGACTTGAGTTGAAGAAACTCAATGGTTTCATGTGTTTGTCGTAGATGCCGTGAAAGAACAACAAGAGTTTCTCTGCTGATGTGCACCATTTCTTCATCATTGGAGATGATCAAACTATGAAGAATTTTTAACAACTGAATATGTTGCGCCATCTGAACTTGCTCACTTGAAATCAGGCTCTCTTGTCGTAGATGTCGTGCTGTGAACTGTTTCACTTGATTTTGTTACTTTCATGACAGGCTCACTTGTTATGGGACTTGAATGGCACGCTCGCTTGATTTGTTGCTTATTGCACTTGCTGGGAAGACTTACTAGAGTTGTAGAACTTTCTTGCTTAAACTCTGGAATTCACGCTCGCTTGATGACAATCGTGTTTGCGTGAATGCTCACTTGCCTTGCTTGATGACTTCACGCTCACTTGAAGGAATAGCCACACTCGCTTGATGTCCATCTCAACTTGCTTGTTTGGTTGCTTTGATGGTTGTTGTAACAAACTTCACTTTGGCTCGCTTGAAGGTTTGAACTTTGTACTGTTTTGACACAAATTGCTTGATGAATACTCACGCTCGCTTGCAGGAGATGTGAACTTGTTGTTTGTTTGATTTAGAGTTTAAAATTCGTGCATTCACTTGATTTTGCTTAAAGGAAGGGTGTCGAACACTGTCGAAAATGCACCCAAAAAACGCTTAATGATTTAATGACTGACTACAATGAATTCAATTTGACTCAATTCAAGACTTGGGTTTCGGTTTCAACCGAGAATGCACCCTTACAATTCAATGTAATTTGAGTTTGATTACAAGTTCAATAATGTTGATGTATACTGTGCTCTGAAACGTTGAAGTTTACAAATTCATTAACTTGATTGTAGTTATGTAGACATTGCTTTGAAATGCTGGAGCCTGCAAATTCATGAACTTGATTGTATTGAGTGAATTTGTTTGTTGAGGTAGAATGCCGATGTTGAAAACTTTGATTATTTGTTGTAGTGACGCAAATGCATGTGTTGAGCTTAATTATCCTTCCTTGAAGCTATTTTGTTACAAGTGTTGTGCTTGCTCGCATTGAACTTTATGTGTGTTAAATGAGATCATTTATGTGTCAAAACTAGACACAAATAAAAAAGCAACAACATGAAGCATGCACCATCATCAACACACTTTTCGTGTACCTAAGATCCCCTTTTCCAATTTCAGGTGGATCTAGGACACAAACACCACAAAAAAATGTCTTTATTAAATAGTGAATTACATCAACTTTCACCTTCACACAACCCCTTGTCTTCAAATATAAAAATATACTCTGCTAAAAAGCTTTCTTCAAAAATACAATGATGAGCTTCATTTTTTAAAAAATTTCACTTATTACTCCAAAATTACAAAATATTCACCTTATCCACTCATCTTCTTTCTTACGTTATTCCTTATATCTCCCAAAAACACTCAAAAAAAATTACACATTAAAAAACATACCTCATTACAAAAATAAAAAGATTATCCACTCCTTATGTCTCCAAAAAAACACTTTAACGAACTCATGCCCACTTAAAACTCAAACATAATAAAATGGAGTAGTCTATAACGTGACTTCTTGGAGATGGATGTGACAGTTCCATGGATGACGATCATGTATAGCATGGCAATGATTACGGGATCTCTTGATTTCTCGGCAGCTCTTTTTTTCCTCCGACACCAACATCAGTTTGCATCTCCCCGAGGTCTGACAACGAACAGGCACTGCCCCCACTGTCCTGACAGGACGACTTAATTAAAACATTGAGTAATACTCCAAAATAGTCCTTAATTTGAAATTTGAAATTTGAGCACCAAGCAAAGCACTGCATTTGAAATTTGAGCGCCAAGCAAAGCACTACATGAATGAATAAATGCAAGGGAGGTTGGCTTCTTGGTGTGTTTTTTCTTCTTAGGGCTGGGTGTTGCTTGATGACTACACTTTGAGTTCTTTCATTTTTCCTGAATGTAGACTTATTTTTGCTTGAGTATAGCTATTCTATTGCTGCTCTTGCATTGGTTGATTGTTAGTTTTGATGCAGAGGCGAAATGTTGTTGTTGCATTGATACAGAAGCCCAGAATGCCCTATACATTAGATGGGATGCCAAGACATATGAAAGCTGTTGAGAAAGTCGTGGATACTGTTTTAATAGATCCAGAAAAGATGATGTTGTTAAGCACATGGATGGGCTTATTCTTCGGGGCCAACACAGTGAAGGAATTTATACTCGATCCAGCCAACATTTTGGAACTTGTATCTGCAACAAAAACCAGATCTGCATCACTTGCTACTGGAAATTATCGAAAGCCACAGAGGTCTAATAAAATAGGTAGAAGACAGATAGGTTATATTTACATGATTTTTTTCTGCAATATGTTTCTTTTTTTTTTAAGTTGTCGGGCTCAGCTTGAACGTTCTCATGCTCATGTCTTTTTCGAGGTCTTGGTGATTCATTTGAGTTTTCGTTCGAATATGTTTTGTCTGGCAAAATAAAACTAAAAAGAGAATATGCTCCATTTCTCTACTACCTTATATTATAACTTAGTATGACTCTGTAACCATATAAAATATTCTATGATTAATATGTACTATGAGATCAACATCGTTAACCTACATGGATTTTGTGAGACCTCGGCCATATATGATTTTGAGAAGCAATTAAATTTCCACGAACTGCTTACTAATATTGCATGTGGCAAGTGCCTTTCAGCTCAAAAACTTGAAATTAAACCATATATTGTTTATGCGAATAGAGATTTTAACTTTAATTAAGCTAGAAATGATTTCATGTGTTAAAGAAGAATTAACATAGAAATGATTTCACGTGTGTTAGAGAAGAATTAACATAGAAACGATCGTAACTTATGTGCTGGTCATAAACTTTCAGCCATATTAAATTCGATATTAACTTATCTATTCGAGTGAATAAAGAAGCATAACCTACATCTGCTTCAAGATATTGAACTTGCGGCACTGAGATTGGATTAGTATAAGCCTCTTAATTCTTTATCCAATTATTATGTAATGTTTACATTGTTTACTATATTCTTTATGCAGTTATTATGTAATGTTTAAGTTATTTACAATGATTGGGTATTATACTATTAGATTTTTCTATAAGAGAATATAAGCCAATCATTTTTATAAAAACAAATTTTTTTATTTATATATTTTTGAAAAAGTAAAAACTAAAATTTCAATTTATGTTACATTTATATCAAGTGTCATAAAAGTTTTAATTATATTTATAACCAATGTAAGTTTTAATTATATTTACAATTAATGTATATAATAATTTAATGTTTTGATTATTTTATAAATTTCTATTTATCTAATCTTTGTTATGATAAATATTTATGAAATATGAAAGAATACTTATATATTAATAATTTAATGTTTTTATTATTTTATAGATTTTTATTTATTTAATCTTTTGCTATGATAAATATTTATGGAATATAAGCTCATGGGGCTCTGGATTGATGGTGAATGGGTGCACTCTTAAAGCACACCTTGCGATAGGTTACTCGTTCAAATTCGCGAGCACGTCTCCCAAGATGCAAACCTCTTTTCGAATGAAGAGAGATTTGATCTCTCTCTACTTTTGGTCTAGATTTAAAATAGATTTAGGCTGGTTTAGAAATAAAATTCATAGTTTAGAAATTGATGAATAGATTCATTGTAAGAAAAATCATAGAAATAAACACGTTTAAAAATTGGAATGAAATGAACAGGTTTAAGACGTCAATAGAAATATAATTTTTTTGAAGGAAATTAGGTTTAATTGAAAAATTGAATATAATCAACTAAGTCAATTTCACAATTATATGAAAATGTTAGGCGTGACAGCTAGTTATGGTTTAAACTTGAGCATTGTTGTGTAGGTTACAACAAAAAATCTTCATTTGCGAGCTTCTCATCAACCATTTATGGTTTGTAGAGATCTCATGTCATTATTTCATTACATGAACATTGTGGGAGGGAGGGACGAGTACCCCTCCTACTGGAATGCCATCAGAGGGAATCAATTGAAACTTGTAAATGCATAGGGAAGTCAAATAGGGAACAATGGAAGTCCCATCCTAGAGGCCCAATGACAGACTTGTATGTAGAGTCGTTTCCTTCCCAAAGCCATTGACAATTTGAACTTCATTATACCAAACAAACAATTGAAGGAGTCTCGTAGTTACATGATGGACCATGCCATGATTTATAAGTTCATGGGGATTTGGCCAAAAGAACAAGAAATAATCCAATGGATTCTGGGGAAATGGCAGCCACAAGGAGCAATAGAACTACGTCTTAGGGCAAATGGATTCTTCATAGTGATTTTTGAAGACCTGAAGGATAGAAAGAGTGTTTTTGAAAATGGCCCTTACTTCATGATCAATGTTGGTTTGTTTATGAAGTTTTGGGAGGAATGTTACAGCCAATAAAAGGAGTTCTTGGTGGCCCCAATCTAGGTTTGACTCTTTTCACTCCTGGATGATTTCTACGAACTTAATATCCTAGAAGGGAGTGGTAATGCTATAGGGGATTTTTCAAGGTTTCAGAGATAACCAAGTGGTGCACGAATGCTTCCTATGCTAGAATCTATGTTTACATGAATATTTCGAAGCCCCTCCCTACTTCGATCAATCTAAAGTACCATGATGTTGTTTGGACCCAACCTTTGGATTATGGGCACGTCCCCTTTAAATGGTGTTGTTGCCACAAACATGGTCACTTGATTTGGGATTTCTCTCTTGCTATAGTAGAGCAACAAGAGTGAAGGGAGAAAGAAAGCAACAAGGATTTATAGGAGGTGTCGCGTAGCCGTAGGAACTAAGGAAGATCGGGCCAAGGAACTAACAAAAGCCAGACCTCGGGAGTAACCAATAAGTGACAAGAAAAGCAAGGACCATCCACATGGGCAATCCTCAAAGGAAGCTATTCATAAATAGAGGATATTTGATTGACCCTAAATCATTCATTGAAGAGAATCCATTTACAATCATTTCATAGGTAGGACCCTGGAGGATACTCTAGTGCTTGAAGAGGTCACTCCACTGGAACAACTAATGGCAATGGAGAACCTAGCACTGATGAAGCAAATATCACCAAAGGAGCCAAGTAGAGACTCACTCCTGAAGGAACTACTAGGGAACACGACCTCAATTCTAGAGGGAGAGGACCAAAAAGACAATCTTGAAGCCAATGAGGAAACAATGTCGGAATTTCTAAGAACACAGGCTAATGAAAAAGCATAATTCATCCCAACTGAACAACTCCACCATTTTCTACATTTACACGGGAAATGTCCGCAGTCTAATCTCGCCCCTAATGGGGGCTCCTCAAGGGCGAGACATAAAGGGGCATCACAACTACACAAATCTAAGGAGTAGGATACAAATGACTGCAGTCATGAGGGGTGTAAAACATCATGGAAAGCCCTCAAGGCCACAGGGGATATTTTGTTGAAATCTCGACAAATTAATAAGGTAATGAAGTATCTACTCCCCTTACATCATATAATTTACGAAGATAGTTTCATGGAATATTGGGGCCTGAATAGTTCAAGTAAGCAACGTTATTTAAAAGAAAATATCATGAAAGAGAAACTCAATATAGTATTGCTTCAGGCAACCAAGTTTCATATTTCGGCACTCGGAGATATTCTAGCTCGGTGTTGGACAAGATGTGAAGTTATGGTCATAGATTTGAAAGGCAGTGTGAGAGGGTTGTCAGTGATATGGGACCCTAGAGAAATCATATTCAATCACTATATGGATACCCCAAGCATACTGATTGGATTATTTTGCTACCTCGGGCCAGGAGAAAAATTTTGGGTCTCTGTGGCTTATGGGCCCACCCTGTTAGGTAGAAAGGAGGGCTTTCTTGAGGAACTCTGATCCCTGCACCAAATTGTCCAAGGTCTAGGGTAGATTATCAAGGGGAATTTAAATAGATTAAAAATTTAGACCAAAAAACGAGTGGGATACAGAGGTTGGATGCAGAACCAGCTAAATTCCAGAACATGATACAAGATCTACACTTGGTGGATGTGGATCCATATATCGAGTCTTTACTGGAACAATGAGCAACGAGGTACCCATCAAATCAACAACAGGTTGGATATGTTTGTTGTGACTGAAGGCATGGTTAGTAAGGAATCTTACATGGAAGTAACAATCCTCCCATGCCTCAGATCAGACCACTAGCCCATTATGCTTGAAATCAACCTCAAATGATCTCCTAAGAACCGACCTTTTAGGTTCCAAGGGTTTTGGCTCCAATGTCAAGAATTCCTGCCCAAAGTCAATAATTGATCGAATGAAATCCAGGTCCAAGGGAGAAACTGGATGCACATGTTGCAACTCAAACTAAAGGAATTGAATCTTCACATCAAATAATGGAACTAGGAGAAATTTGGGGACATTTCTCAAGAAAAACAACATTCAGAGCAAAGAATGTAGGAGATACAAGCTACTATCATTGGAAATGGGAGGAACGAAGCTCTGGAAGAGGAGGAAGGTCATGTATTAATATATCTTAAAGATAGGAGGAAGAAGGAAGAGATGTACTGGAGACAAAAATCCAGAGTCTAATGGTTACACGAGGGTGAAAGGAATGCTCGCTTCTTTCAAAATGCCCTAGTCAAACATTGACACCATAATCAAATTTTCTCCCTAACCTTGTAGCAGGGTGCTCGCTTGATTAGGCATGAATAAATAGAACATGAATTGGACACTACCACTAGTAGATATTAACCGAGGATCCTGTAGACCATTCAAAAGCTATAGACATAATCACCTAGCACATCACTAAGTTGGTCTCCCAAGGGAAAAATGAGGCCCTCATGAGGGCAATAACCCTCAAAGACCTTTAGGAAGCAGTCATGGATATGCTTACTAACAAATCTCTACTCCTATATGGATTCATCACTGATTTCTTTAGGGCCTACTAGCCCTTTTTTGGGAAAGATATGCACGAGGTTGTGGAGGAATCAAGATGTCGGAGATAAGTCTGGGTGGGGGTGAATGCCACATTCTTGACCCTAATCCCGAAAGATAATTAGTCTAAAGATGTCGGGGGCTTTTGGTCCATAGCTCTGTGTAATGCACTCTAGAAAATCCTCTCCTTAGTAGTAGTCCATAGGCTCAAACCGCTCTTGAAACACCTTATAGGCCCGAAATATTTAGGCTATTTTGAAGGTCACCAAATCATGGATGGAGTCATTACTTTCACGTAGGCGGGGGAGAAACTCAAGTATGTTGCCAAAAATAGACCTTTTGAAGGCTTATGATAGACTTAGTTGGGACTATTTAGGCAAAGTGCTGGAAACTTTTGGATTTTCCCCCGAGTGGGTAGGTTGGATCAAATCTCTTATAGCAACACCATTCTTCTCTATCCTCATCAATGGCTCCCCCTCCCAGACCTTTAGGGATTCCAAAGGCTTGTGCCAAGGTGATTCTATTTCCCCATTCCTTTTTATCTTGGTGGCAAAAGGCCTTGGTTGAACATTAAGGTAGTTGTCAATAATGACACCCTCAAAGGTCTCTATCTATGGCGCGAGGACTTGCCTCTATCTCATTAACAATTTGTAGATGATATTATGATGTTTGACACAACTTCTTTGCAAGAGATCAAGACCATTAAAAATATCCTCAATGACTTCACAGAGGCCTCAGGTATGTTGGTAAATGGTGACAAATCAAATATTTATTTTTTCAACACTAAAATTCTAGTTCAAAGGCTTTTGGCTAGAATATTGGGATTTTTCATTCGAACCCTCACATCGAAATACCTTAGTACCCTTGGTTGCTATTTCAAAGGACTCTAATTGGTCGAAGCTCAAGGACAAAATCACTCACAGGTTGTCAAAGTAGGATTTTATAGCCCTAAGTTTTCCTAGTAAAATTATTCTCCTTAAAGTGGTGTTGTAGGCACTCCCTGTTTACCAACTAATTGTGCTCCTGACTCAAAAAATGGTGTATAAGGATATTTTGGCAATATTTTGTAAATATCTCTGGTAGGGTGTTCAACAAGCCAGAAAGTGGGTGTTGGTGGCTTGGGACAAAGTTTGTCTTTGAAAAGTAGGTGGAGGTCTTGGTCTTCAAGATCCAAAATTTCTTAGTCATGTAATCGGTGCTAAACTCCGATTGAAATGGATTTAAGGGGGGTCGAAATATAGAGAAAAAAAATTGGCGGCGGAAATACAGTCTACAAAAGGGGAAAGTAGACATGGATAGGGACCAAAACCTACAAGATGGATCTTCGATCTAGGACTTAGCTAGAGCTCAAATCCAGTTAATTAAAGGCCACATATTTTGGGAAGTTAGAAACTAATGCACGACATGGTTCTGGGAAGAGTCCTAGCACTAGATGCCCAAACTAGTTGAATGAGAGAACCTTCAGAACATCAAAAAGATCACTCAAATGGTGGGAGAAAATGTAGTGGCAGACTACTAAACTCCATTACCAAATTAGGTCCAATGGAGATACTAGAAAGATCACACAGCGTGGCACCCCGTGATAAACCCCTCAAACTGGCATCACCTAGGGGACACCCTTAGGGATCAGAATATTCAATATTCTTAAGCTAACAACCACCTTCACTGGGGGCACCAATCTCAGGTAACATTTACTATCAAATAAGCCTACCACATTATAGCTAGACAAAATGAGGACCCTAAGGAAGTGTATTCAACGAATATATGGAGTGGGAAATTGTGGCCATAGGTGTCCATTATTATATGGTTGGTAGGCTCGTGTCGACTACTAACTAGGGTTTTTCTCCACCACTGTAACACCCTCCTCCCACATACACCCAAGTCACTGACCAACCATGGTAAACATGTGACGAGAGGCTAATATGATTTGATTCAACCTCCTAGGTCACCTTAAGGAAGTGGAATCGACAAAACACAACCAAATTGACCATCCACACATCCTACAAAACCTCAAGGAGCTACCCCACCTTTCCAGGTGACCAACCCCTGCAGAAACTTAGATGTTGAAGGACCTAGAGTCCCAATCACTACCTTTCCAAGCCCTCCAAGTAACTGGGGGTCCAAGTCTCTCCAATGAGCCTACTTGAGTGTGAATGTAGCCTTTTTCTGCCAATGCTATGCCATCGACTATGAGATTTATGCCTAAATTCTGGGGCTAGGACCTAGTCACTGCCCATAACTTCATGGAATTTATAGAAATGAAAAAAAACATAGAGACAATGATGCTAATTCAAATTCTTGAACGAATACTTGACTGGACCCCTAGTAGCCATGACATGCATTTTGGCAAACATGTCACAAATATGCATTCTACGGGTCATAATAATAGGTCTAATCATAGGGGTCTTATACTTATTTGAGAATCACTAAGAAGCATTAATGCCTTATCACATTAGTTGCATTATCATCTATTAGGTGATAGATTCATTGCTCAATCATTTACAAATAAAAACATGGTGAGAACCGTACATTTTCATTGTCATAAAACATATTCAAAACCAACATATAAAAAAAAAATAATGAGGATACAACAGCCATAAATGCCACATATAATCCAGTATTTTTACACATAAAATAACAAGGAAAGGAACTCTTATTAGTGAATGAAAAATTCAACTCAGTATGGGACTACCACGTTCCACCCAACCATAGATTGGCTGAGCCAAATATCTCTTCAGCTAATCACCCCCATGCCATATTCCAAGCATGAATATGGAACTCAAACTAAAAGAACCAACCAGAGCTTCCCAAGGCTAGACCACCTCACCCTCATTAATAGAATAAAGCTTTACCACAATTGTCACAGGATCACTAGGCCATAAACAAGCATGGATGCCACCAGATTTCTCCACCTACACCATGACGAATGTTCCTGTCTCCTAGTCTCTAGGCTTTACCGCAATCCACTGTTTGATCCAGGTATCACTAGGCCATAATCGAGACATGACCCTCCAGGATTTACCATATATCTTGGTATTCACCGACAAGGATTCCTAGGCCTGATCAAAGGAAACCACCTCTATGATTTGTCGTATATCTCATCATTCACCGATCAAGGATTCATAGGCCCACCGAAGAACACAATACCTAGATTTATCACAACCCACAGTCTTGTTCAAGGGTCACTAGGCCAGTGGCTTTACTGCTATCCATGGTTTGATTCAGGGATCACTAGGCCATGGGTTCTTCCTTTCATAGGTCCACCTTACTTAGCTTTGAATCCATTCGACAATCCAGCTCAACCAAGACATGAGAACCGCAACACACCATGGCTATCCAGAAATGGAAAGACAAGGATGAAGAACATTGTCACACCTGGAAAATCCCATGCCCATGACAACAAGAGAACCAATAACACACATTAATAACCATGCATGCCAAATCTAGCAAGGAAATCATGCATGCAAATCAATACCTGCAAGTAAACCCATTGTAGTTGTTTGATTCCACTTTGTCTTGCTTGATATTTTGCTTCCTCTTTTCCCCATTTCCCTTTCCTGATTGAATGTTGAAGTGCTCCAAGAAAACTCGAAGTGTCCAAGAGTGTGAGAGAGAAAGAATAGAGAGAAAACTCCAAAACTGAACTAAACAAAAGCCATGAACTGAACCTCATAAGCCTTTTTATTAATTTGGCCTCTATTTTCTTCATTTTCCTCCTTACATGCAACGTGTGACCTTTCACCTTCCTTTTCTCCTAATTTCCATTATT
Source organism: Pinus tabuliformis (assembly GCA_031772625.1). Taxonomy (NCBI): domain Eukaryota; kingdom Viridiplantae; phylum Streptophyta; class Pinopsida; order Pinales; family Pinaceae; genus Pinus; species Pinus tabuliformis. Next base: position 633,766,706 of record CM062820.1, on the reverse strand, counting down.
TCATAAATAAATTGTCAAAAATGTCATTTTTCCTTTCCAAAGCCTTTATCATTGCCTTTGCCAATTTACTTAGCCATAATAACCGAAATGAACACTCACACTAGGATGTTTTACCTAACATTTAGCTTGGAATAAGTGTCTTGTAACTGTGGTTATTATTTTGCCTTTATTAACTTTACACATGGAATTTTCAACTTTTATCACATGGAATTTTCACCATGATTATTACAACCACAAAGTAATAGCTGACCCCTCTCGATGTCCCATGTGTAAAGAGTAGGTGGAAATGATGGAAAACTTGTTAAAATACTTTCCCTCAGATGGAAGGCCTCTGTAACATCATAAAAAAATATTTGGGCTTTTAAACATAGATAAGCATAGCTTATGGGAAACGCTTATAATGTGGTGAGCTCATCCTTTTAATAATCCTATAGTCAATAGGGCGTGGAGGTTATCCCTATGCCTACTCTTCTAGAATTTGTGGAATGCAAGGAACAAAATCATATTCAAATATAGGAGAGTTAAGAGTGGCAAAATTTGGGAAAAACCTCACACAAATATTCAGGAGACAATGTTATCAAAGATGCACATCAAGACTGGAAGGTTGAGGTCCAAGAAGCCTAGATATTGACGAACCTAGAAATTACTCTAGAAGGGGTGTCATGCTTCTCATTCAAGCCAATGGAAAACTTGATTTGTTCGCTTGGAACCTTCAGTCTTTCTTTGCGACGATTTGTCAAGCTAAATTTTGATGGAACCTCCAAAAGAAACCTCATTATAACGAGCTATGGTGGAATCTTTCAGGATGATGTTGGTCAGCATCTAGGAGTTTTTACAAGCTACTATGGACACATGAGAAACAACATAGTTGATTTCACGACTCTTGCCCAAGGTTTGATGATTTCCCTGGAAAATGGATATGGAAAATTAGTTGGACGAAGATTCTTTATTAGTGATAGAGGCAATCAAGAACCTATTAAACGAATCCCTAATTCAAAAGGTAATCAAAAGTTGGCATCTAGATCTGATAGTTCAGAGGATCCAAACCTTGGTTTACTCTATTCCCTATGTCACCACTACTCATTTGTTGCATTTTGGCAAAAAAGTGGTAGATTTGTTAGCAAACTAGGGAAGCCAAGACCCTTCTCTCTCAGGCTTTAAGCCCTGGCCCCTGCAAGATGAATCACACTAGTCTACCCAACTGACACACTTGGTCGCAGTTGATTTGGAGAGCCCGATGGGGGGTGGCTTACCTGACAGGAATGATGGTATCAGTTGTCAGTTGACATGAAGCGGATCATTAAGGTAATATGTGGCATAGGCTTGGGTGGTGGCCAAGCCAGGTGGAGGCAGCATTGTAGAAGAATCAAGAAAGAGAGGACAACTTATAAAACTTGCAAGACTAGTGGTTTTCACAATGTTAGTCATTGTGGTATGGTAGGGAAGGAGGAACAGGTCATAATGACTGAGTGTGCATATGCTCCTTCCTTGTGCATCCTCTTCGGTCCTAGTAGAGAGCACGCGTTCTAGTTTATTACAAAGGAGAATGACTACACAGAGTTAGTGGTTGTGGTGAAGAGCTAGGCAATGTGGGATCCAAGCACTTGGAACAGGAGTTAGTCACAACCCAATGACATAGTGTGGTGGGTCAGCTTTGATCCGGACAAACTGGAATCCTCTTCAAGTCCTCGCTGTAATTTCTTAATTGGTAGCGATAATTTGGCAAGTCTCAGTTACTATTATCTCTTTGTGCAACGTTTCATCTTTGGTTTCAATATAGGAGGTCTGGTCTTGGCTCTCTTTGTGGGTGGTGTCCTTCTATGTGATTGATCTTGGTGGGATAAGTGGATGGCAAGGAGAGTCTTGTGCGGGGTTGGTGATAGTTTGATAAACCTTAATTATGGTAGCAAAGTGTACTTTGGTGAAATTTCTTTGCGATTGAGAGTCATGGTGTGGTGCAATGGTGACTCTATGGGTTTTTGAGATTATTTAACTAGTCAATTGTAGAGAAAGAAGGCACTCAGGGGGCAGCATGGGTGGAGGGAGGCCACGCCTCACTGCAACAATTGGGAAGGCAACATTTAGTGGTGCATCTCTACTGAAATTGGGGGTGTCTTTCCCCTTTGTGTTCGATTAACACACCACAAATGAATAGTCAAAGGTGGTGAGCCCAATGGGGAGTGGGTCTGAGAGGCATGCAGGGTGAGCGTGCAATCTTGGGGGAGAGGCAAGATGAATCTAGGCGTAGTGTTGAAGAGGAAGCAAAGGTCACAACCCTGCAGTCTCTAGGAAGAGTGGTGCACCTGCCCTTGCTGACCACAATCACTGATCAATTGTGAGTTCTGGTTGAGAGATTAGAGGTGTTGCGAGAGGAATGGTACAAGGATCACATCGAGTTGGTTTCCTACATCAATGACATCTATTTCAACCAATGAGAAATCCTTGACCATCTTGCCTCTGTCTATCGAAGTGAGCGTCGCACCAGTGAAAGGTGGGATGAAATCAAGTCCCACCATGCTCATATTGATGTCCATGTTCATCAAGATTTGTGCCACCCTATGGACCCAAGTGCAATGGCTTCACTGGCCCCTCCCAGATAAATCCTTTTTGCACATTGCATTTTGGTTTTGTTAGTGTTCTCGGCAGTGAATCCTTTCTGGATGAGTAAACCTTGTAGCTACTATCAATGTATTTTAAGTTTCCATATTGCTCTCCTAGCTAATGAATCTGGTCAGAGTGAGGTCAAGAGAGAAATGTCGCACTAACATGCTAACCGCAATACTATTTTGAGAAAGTAATGAAAGTTGACTAATTGACAAAAAAAATCTTGAAATTTGGCTTATTTGCTTCAAATTTAGTTAATTTCTTATTATTATTATTTTATATATAAAGATTGATTGTAGTTATATTTATATTGATGTTTTAATCAAAATTTATAAATATGTAGATGTTATTTGATTTTGCATATTAAAATTTAATTTCAACTTAATTAATTGTTTTTATTTAATTATAGAAATATATGAATAAAATGTTACACAACTTTATTACTTGATTGGTTTTGTTGGAAGTTTTTTAAGATTAATTGATTATTAAAAAGTGTTTTTTAAATGATTATTTGATTAACCCATTTAATTGATTATGTTTAAATTATGAAAAATATTTAAACACTAATAAAATTTATATTAATAAATTTAATAATTATATAATTATGAAATTAATTTAATGGATTATATTCAATTTTTCAATTAAGCCTAATTTCCTTTAAAAAAAATTGTATTTCTATTTATTAATTTTTTTTGTTTTTTTGTTTTGCCAATTATACTTAATTTCTATATGAAAAAGTTAAAAACTCGTTTCTATTTCTTTATTAAATGATTTTCAATGAAGTTTATTTCTTCCTTATAATTAATTTTTCAATGTCATTTTTCTTTAGAATTTATTTGAACTATTTTTTCATATTAATTTTCTTATTAAGCTTGTTTCTATTTCTTTATTAAATAATTTTCAATGTTATTCTTGTTTTAAGTTTATTTCTTCCTCATAATATTCTTTCAATGTCATTTTTCCTTTAAATTTATTTGAACTATTTTTCTATATCATTTTTCTTATTAATTTTTTAGAAATTTATTACTTTCAACCTATTATATTTCTTTTTAAGTGAATACTTTTCCTTCTTTTAAAATGTTTTTTATGTCAAGCTTATTTCAAGTTATTTCTCTATTATAATTAAATCATTTCACATTTTTTTATAATTCATTTTAAAATGTTTTTCTGTATCATTTTCTTTTAAACTTTTTCCTAAAATTATAAAAGATTTATCAATTTTATAATTGATTTTATTATCATTTTTCTTATATTAAAATGTTTTCTTTATTAATTTTATTTATTTTGAATGTTTTCCTATAATTGGTTTTTCATTTATCTCATCTATTTCAAACTCTTTTCCTATAATTAATACATAGACTTCTTAAACTTGTTCATTTCATTCCACTTCTTAAAATTGTTTATTTTTATGATCTTTCTTATAATGAATCTATGCATCAATTTCCTTCTCAATAAATTTGAACCACTTGAGAGTGTCATGGCACAAATGTAATAACTATGAAATTTTATTTCTAAACTAGCCTACATTCATCTTAAATCCAAACCAAACACCTGAAGGGATCAAATCTCTCTTCATTCAAGATAAATCTAAAATTAACATAAATGTAGTCTTATTTAATTATTAATTATAATTATATTTATTAATTTTGTATTTTATTTTAATTTTTGTTTTTATATAATTTGATTCAATAAAAATATTTTATTTTGTTGATTATTATACTTATAATTATTAATTATTTAATTTAATTTTTATTAATAATAATTTATGATACATATAAAAATAAGATAGATCATACCTATAACTATAAATATAAATATATAAATATTTTTTCATATTTCATAAATATTTATGATAACAAATAATGAAAACACTAAATTATTCAACTATTATACACATTGATGAAAAATATATAAATAAAAAAATTTTGTTTTTATAAAGATGCTTTGCTTATGTGCTCTTATAGAATTCTAATAATATAATACCAAATCATAGTAAATAACATAAAATTGCATAAAGATCATAGTAAACGAAGTGAACATTACATAATAATTGCATAAAGAGTTAAAAGACTATACTAATCCAGTCTCAGTGCTGCAAACTCCAATATTCTAAAGCAGATGTAGGTTATGCTTCTTTATTCAATCGAATAGATAAGTTAATATCGAATAATATTGGTGAAAGTATAAGAGCAACATAGATTTCTATGCTAGTTCTTCTTTAAAATACATGAAATAATTTCATGCTTAATTCTTCTTTACCATACACGGAATTGACCATTATCCAGGCTATCCTCAAAGTCACAGTTTTACTGGTTGTAGATTTGTTTTCAAACTTATTTTTATTTGATTTGGTTTAATTCATTGTAAACCACTTCTACATGCAAAACTATGCATAATTGGATATTTAAAGTTAAAATCTCTATTCGCATAAACAATATATGGTTCAATTTCAAGTTTTTAAACTGAAAGGGGCTTGCACCATGCAATATTAGACAGAAATTTGTGGGAATTTAATTGCATACCATCATCATATATGGCAGGGGTCACACAAAATCTGTGTAGATTAACGATGTTGATCTCATAGTAGATATTAATCATAATATTGCCGCACAGACACTCTAAGGTATAATATAAGGTAGTAGAGATCGCCACAGTTTGAAATGGAGCATATTCACTTTTTAATTTTATTTTTTCAGTCAAATCAGATTCGAATGAAAACTCAAATGAGACACCAAGACATCGAAAAATCAATGAGCATAACCACGTTCAAGCTAAGCCAGACAACTTAAAAAGATGACCATATTGCAGAAAAATTAATCTAAATACAACTCAGTTATCTCCTCCCTATTTTATTAGATCTCTGTGGCTTTTGGTAATTCCCAGCAGCAAGTGATGCGGATCTCGTTTTTGTTGCAGATACAAATTCCAAAATGTTGGCTGGATTGGGCATAACTTCCTTCACTGCGCTGGCATTGAAGAATAAGTCCATCCATTTCCTTGACAAGGTCATCTTTTCTGGATCGATTAAAACAACATAGACGACCTTCTCAAGAGCTTTCATATGTCTTCACATCCCACCCACTGTATAGGGCATTGCGGCCTTATGTCAAAACCAACGAGCTATCAATGCAACAACAACATTTCGATCATGCATCAAAGCCAACAATCGATCAATGCAAAAGAAGAAACAAAATAGCTATACTATTGCAAAAATACAAAAATACAGTCTACATTTAGAAAAAACAGAAGCTTTAGTCTTCCAGCAGTGCCCAGCCCTGAAAAATACACACCATGAAGCCAACCCCCAGCATGGGAATTCATGCAGTGCTTTGCTTACCACTCAAATTTCAAATTTCAAATTGAAGATTATGCCGCAGGGGTAGGTATCACTCAATGTTTAATTAAGTCGTCCTGAGAGTGGTGGTGACTCCTGTTGGCAACATCTAACTAGCCATACATAGGGTATTTAATGCCCTGGGCAGCTTAGCCCGATAACACGCGAAAACCCAAAAATTATTTAATATCGAAACTCTCCGCTCCCGTTATCGCGTTAATCTGCTTGCATATCCCTGAGCATTAAATACCCTATGTATAGTTGGTTAGGCGTTGCCACTCCTGTTCGTTCGTTGTCAGATCTCGGGGAGATGCAAAACTGGCGTTGGCCTGAGAGGGAAAAAGGGTTGCCGTAAAATCAAAAGACCCGGTTATCTTTGCCATGCTATGATGCTGGTCATCCATGGCAATGTCACATCCATACCGAAAAAGTCACTTTATAGACTACTACTGATCAAATCTCCGCTTCACATTACGCCACTCATTCTTTTTTATGCACAAGGCTTAAGAAAAATGCAAGTAAAAGGTTATAAACTCACGTTTTGGAAATGCACATTTTCCCACGCATAAAACCTTTAAAGATATTACCCCATTAAGAGTGTTTTAAAATGTTTTGACTTTGAAAATTTGATCCACCTGAGGGATGTGAAAGCTAGAATAGTTGGAGGGCATTCACTTCAATGGCATGGTTTGAATCAATCCATCAACGCTTTAATGAAACTAAACAACTCCACGCTTTCCTTCAGTGACATGTGTTGTACCTTTGGAAGTAACGAAACCACGAAGAAGTAACTCTTGGGACGCCGGCATAATAGGCAACCAACGCATGCTCAAAGCTCAATAGCAGCGATTTCAAGCCAGTTCTCCAAGAAAGTTCTGGCCAGGTAGCTTGTCACTCAGGTGGTCACATTGTTGTATGGTGATTGTGAAAGAAACACAACGTATATGTTGTTGTATGCTAGTCCTCCAATTTCTTGTACGTTGGAAGTCTAGCGCAAGCTTTCCTTATGCAAGTTGCTTCTAGAGGTGGCTTTACGCTTGTTTATGAACGCAGGTGCCTTCACTGTGAATCCTTTAGCTATGACATGACTGCTAGAATCCTTGGTAAGGAAGAGAACCAAATGGAGGACAAAATTAGAATGGAGATGAACTGCAGAAAAGGCAGAAACCCAAACTTATCACTAGTTAGCTTTATGTCTCTCACATAAAATCTATTGTATTACAGCACAAATCCTCCATTAGCAATAGCTCTCCATTATTACACCGCAGTAGGTGATCAAGTGCAGGTGTAAAGCGCCAAAAAATGGGGAGGATTCATAAAAATAACAATTGTGAGAAATAAATAGTCCATTCATTAATTTTTCCATTTTTCTGCGTCTATATTTATGTGCATCTGAGACTTCTTTTGTTCTATTGCAAAGCAGAGAGTTGGAGCTAAACACCGAAGTCTATCGCTAGAACAAACCCCCAATTCAGCAGATAAATATAGAACCATACAATGAGTAGAGCTTTCAGAAAAATCCAATGGCAGAGGACTTGTAAGGACTCCATCTCGTCCTGAATTGCTACCGAATGACAACCCATCATTGTTTCCCCTCACTTTGGAAATGATTCTTAAAATAAATACAACAAAAGATATAGAACCTTAAAGAGATGCAGATTCCAAAGCCTTATGCAAGCTCCTTCCAGCTACAATGTTGTGACACACATAACAAATTCGTTTCTCACGGGCTAATTAAATCAAAATTCCAGAAATTGGAGTTGGTAATGAGACATCTCATCACAACCATGAAATTTGTAATGAACTAACTGTATGTTAAGCATGGATCAGCAGGCGAACTTTACTTTACAGTCTCTGAAAAGATGACCTCAATAAATTTGGGAAGTCGTATGTCAAGTTGCAGATAAGTATGAGATGGTGTAACTTTTTCTATGTACATATCAACAGACATACCACCGACAAAACTCAAGAACCTGTTTCTGTTTCTTCCTTTACGGCGACGACTCGCATATACCACAAGATCTGAAATTTGAAAAATGGAATGAGCGCTCTTGGCTGGCATATTATGTCAAGCGAAGCATTCAACATTCTCTTGCATCGGTGCACTTGATGGCTCCACTCAGTGAGCTTCCTTTTACAATGAACGACTCCACTTTTGCGCCTTCTTGCGACAGTGAACGGTCAGATATCTAAGGACGCAAGCATACCATACCTTATGCTTTCCATTCCATCTTAAAAGTTAGTAGACGAAGATGCTTATGCGATTATGTAAGTGGTATCACACGCAGCTAGCCACCAATCCAGTGCCAACTCAAGTTAGAATAAGTGGTATCACACGCAGCTAGCCACCAATCCAGTCCCAACTCAAGTTAGAAGTTGTGATACCACATATTGAAAAATGAAATTAACTCAGACAAATATATAAATCACCTAAAATAAACCAAACACAAAATATTGGCGGAAAAATGTTGAAGCCTCATGCAGGTATTCTCACTCTCATTTTCATTAAAAATAATTGAATATAGTGTTACAAATAAATAGATGAGAGACAATGTTCTCAAGATAGTGCCTGCTATCTTAGACACTTTTGGTGGAGATAATTTCTCACCAGACATACACCAATATAGAAGTTACCTAAACTAACTCCTATCTTAAAGGAACAACCCAAGAATTGGGCACAAATTCCTAACTTGGAATATTTAATTAATTTATTAATTTATGGATTTATTATTGTTTTGTGAGAGAGGCTAACAAAACCTTCTACAAACCTGCGATACAACCCAGCGAGCCCCATAAAACTACATACCTCATGGGCATTTTTTGGTACTAGCCAATCCATCATGGCTTTCACCTTTTTCGGTCAACAGAAATCCCTTCTCCTGAAATGATGTGCCCAAGGTAATGGACTGCCTTCTGAAAGAAGGAACATTTTGACAATTTCCCATACAATTGATTTTCCCTTAAACAAGTCAATACTACCCTTAGGTGCTTTTCATTCTCCTTTTCATTCTTGGAATATATAAGAATGTCATCAAGGAAGACTTGCACGAATTGGTCCAAATACTTCCTGAACACACCATTCATGAGGCTCATGAATATTTCTAGTGCATTGGTTAAACCGAATGGAACAACTACGAACTCATGGTGCCCAAACTGAGTTCGAAATGCAGTTTTTGAGATGTCCTCCTCCTTTATCCTCAATTGGTTGTACCCAGATCGTAGATCGATTTTTGAGAAGACCGTTGCCCCCTTCATTTGATCAAGTAAGTCATCTATTCCAGGTATAGGGTACCTATTCTTTATCGTGGCTTTATTTAAGTCTCTATAATCTATGCATAGCCGCAAGGAACCATCCTTCTTCTTGACAAAAAATACTGGTGCACCCTAAGGTGAAATACTAGGTCTGATCAATCCCAAGTCTAAGAGCTCCTTTAACTCCATCTGCAACTCACAAAGCTCTGGAGTTGTCATCCTATAGGGTGTCTTAGATATTGGTTCTGCACTTGGTTTCAGATCAATGGTGGAATCAATCTCTCTTGCAGGAGGTAATCCAGGCAATTCCTCTGGAAAAACATCCTTGAATTCTACCAAAACTAGATGTTGATCCAGGGAAGGTCCTTTCTGGTCACTTATAGTCTTGACCAAATATAGTTTGCAACCTTGTCTGAGACAACGTTTTACCTTCATCATGGATATGAATCATAGGGACACTCCCCTCTTGATTCCACAAATCTCAATTGGCCTACATTCATCATCTAAACAAATCACCTTCTTCTTGATATAGTCTACCAAAGCTCGATGAGCTTCTAGCCAGTCCATTCTAATAATTACATCATACGTCCCCAATGCTGTGACGTATGCCTTCAACTTAGTCATACACACCTCGAGGTTTACCTGACATTGGTCAACACTAGGCCCTACTGCTTGTTTTATTCCAAAAGCCATCTCATCTTGTTTAAAGTGGTCATGCTCATAGGCTCTCAACCCACATTTTTCTAATGTAACTGGTGAAATGAAACTATCTGTAGCACCAGAGTCAAACAAAATTTTAACTTTAACTTTGTTTATCATACCTGAGGTTTCTACCACAGCAAATTGGTGTTCAACTTGTTGATTGTTAACTGCTGCATAGATTCGGTGGTGGCTACCTGCTCCCCCCATTAGTTCTTTTCCCTCTCTTTTGTTGTTATCGGTTCAAAACTCAGGGCAGTCCTGCTGGTAATGAGTTCCTCCGCATCCCCAATAAGTGATGCGTGGTGGATCTTGAACCAAATGTTGTGGAGTTATTTGGAAAAAGTTTCCTCCCTTGGAACCCCTGCCCCTACTTAACAATGTAAACTTTGAAACGGGAACTGATACTGTTACCCGTTTCGTAGAGATAGCAAAAAAATGACCCGATTTTCAAATGTGGTGATGCAGAATACACGATTTTTTTAGAACATGGTTTTTGGAATTTTAATTTTTTTCATGTGCATTAAGTTTTAGAATGGTAGTGATTTTCATGCTGATTTTAAAAAGTGAGTATTCTGCATCACACCCTTTTTTTAAAAGACCTATTTTTTGACTTTAAATTTTCTAGTGTGTGAAATGTAAAAAATTATTTTCTAAATTTGATAGTTTTTGAAGTGGTCATTTTATTCATATTTTCTTGTTCTCTATCTTAATTTTTTTTTCTTTTTTAGTGGGGTTTTTATTGTTTTGCGTTTTTAAATTAGAAAGTCGATAGTTTGAATTTTAGATAATCTACATATTTATACATCCTTAATTAATTTTTCAATCCACATGAAATAATTGTTTCTAAAAAACAACATTTTTTAACAATGGACATAAAAATAACCATTTTTAACATAAATATAACAAAAAAACTAATGTTTTGATAATTTTTTGCTAGAATTAACATGTCAAAATCACAATTTTTATACAAAAATATTAACTAAAAATGGTCAAATAATAGTTTTTCTTATGAATTTCATGTCAAAAAAATAATAATAACAACTTTTTTTTTCAAAAAATAATAATTAACTTAAAAATCAATGCGAAAATCACAAATTACAAATATTGAACACATAACAACTTTAATTCATTGATTATTATTTTCATGAAATGTCAGAGTCAAAACATTGCAAAGCTTGATTTCCAGGTATAACTTAAATTTAATCACAATGTCACGTAATCCAAACTCTTCGTCCTCTAGAGTTTCATCATTGTCATCTTCCACAATATTTTCTGCTTCCTTTTGCGCAATTTCCTCTTCTAATGGGTCTTTGATGTCTGCAAATCTCCCAATATATGTCTTTCCAAACATTCCATGTAATGGTGGTTGGGGTTCCTTTGCCTTTTTTGCCACACGTGATTCACTAAAGTCCCCTTTCTTCAACCCAATTTCTTGCATTGCATCTGGAAGAAATTGAAGAGCATTAATTCTTTGCTGAATGAAATTGCATTGTAATGGATCTTTCTCAATTGCAATGCAATTTCTTCCTTTTTGAAGGTAGCATGCTAGTGTTGTACCTAATTATCAAGCACAAAAAAATAATGAAGTAAATTAGTACAATGACATATTAATTAAAAAAAGAACATATTGAAATTCAATTCCATGTCGCAAAACCTACCTGAGCCAGAAAATAAATCCAGAACCCAATCTCCTTCATTTGAACATATGTCTATAAGATAGTTAATCAATAATTGTGGTTTCTGATAAATGTTAGCTATCTCTCCTTTCGTTTCTTTGTCTTCATATGTTAGTTTTCTCACAACAGCATCATAAGTCAGTATTTCGCTATGACTCTTTCTGTCCACCCGATTAAAAATCATAGACATATGGCTATCATCTTTTGCCTAACTATCAATATGAATGAACTCACAATCATTTATAAATTGTTGATCTTCATTGTTAAGAAGATTTGACTTTTGCCTGTAACATAAAATATTAAAAGTTCAATTAACTTGTACATAAATGAATTTTTCAACATTAATCAAATATACCTTTAAACATCTTACCATGTAAGCTGCATCCTTGAATTTGTTTTCCCCTTGAAGCTTGACAATACCATTGCCAATTGTGTGTCTGAATGAAATGTCACAAATATCCATAATGGTGATGACGTCACTTCCATAAATCCCGCCACCACTTTATTAAAAGCTTGATAAGTATAAGGGTCACTATCATAGTAAATGTTTGGAATATTGAAACCATGGGGAATATCTGCAATAACCAGGGCATAATCCCTTTTTGGTACGAGTTTAGCAATGTCTTCACAGTCGCCTTCTATTACTTGATATTGAATAGTGTCTAGCCCATTCCAAATGAAATGATTAAGAGTTGGATCAAGTTCAACATTCTTAATACGTTGCTTTCTCAGTCTTTCAATCTTTATTTTTTCAATAAAAGTCTTGAAACTGTCTGGTGCTCCATTATCTTCTTTCCTCATCTTTTACCAAACAAACAAATGTATGTGTAAGTTTTAAATTAAAAATAGTACACAGATGATTAAAACTGAATGTATAAATCAAGTTACCTTTTTAAATGCAAGATAAAAAGCTTTTAATGTTGATGTAGAACTTGAATCTGGATAGTTGCGTACAACATCATCCCAACTATATTCATTCAACAATTTAACCATTTGTTCCTGAATTTTCATGTAAACTTTGTGACTGCATAGATAAAGGAAGAAAAAGTTAATATAATGATATGTATAACAAATACTACCAATAACAACATGTTTTATTTAAAAGATAACTATAATCCTGGAAATAAGTAAAAATAATTCAGCAAACTTACTTTTGAAATTCTTCAAACATTTCTTCCAATGATAATTCCCCTGACCTCACACGAGATAATATTGTTTTGACAATTTTTTCATCTTTCACTCCTTGCATCGCCCTCCAAGGCGTGATGGTCATATCGTCTGGAAGTTGCTTCAGTTCAGGAGCTGATTTATTGTTGCTACATATCAATGGCTTAGACTTTTTGACCATCTGGTTTTTAATGCCAATGTCTTCCCACATGCTAAAAATGTCATCAATCAAATTCCAAATATCTCCAGTTCTAAATGCCAATTGGAAAATGTTATCAACACCTCTGAATAAATTGCTATATCTGCTGTCTTTTCCACCTTTTGAATTGGTTTTCTCTTCAATTTGATAGCCTATTTCCATACAACATTCCTTTCGGAAATCTGCAGTAATATTTATCTTATCCCCACCACATTTTTCTAGGAATTCACTATGAATAAATCTAACCTTTTGGATCAAAGTCATAGACATCCTATATTCATTATCTGAATTATGATCCCATGCCACTAAATTTGCTTCTGTTTCATTTAAACCAGCATAAATGATACATTTCATTGTTTAAAAACATGGGTTATTAGGATATTCCTCCATCAATTATCTTTGAGCTTCAACAGAATGGTTCCCCCCAAGCACATAATAATTGTATTCAAAACATTTTGACTTATCAAATGCTTCTTTGTTGGGAACTTGAAGTGGATCAACAAGAAGCACATAACTAACCACATGAGCATATGGATTATACCTCATCAATGTCTTCAAGTTGTGAACATGCAGATGATGTGGCTTTCTGACTTGATATTGGCATTGTCCTTCACTTGCCTTATAGGTTTGTTTGACATTTAACTGAAATGTACGACCACTATCAATTAAGTTTCTCTTTGTCAAATTCTGTCGAATGGCATTTTGTTTTGTTTTGATTATGCCATCATCTAAATCAGCTCATGGTGTAATGATTTCTCTGCTTTCTTTTGAAGTTTCACTAGGTTCTTGACTGCTGGTAATGACTACTTCAAGATCTTCAACTCTACTTTTTTTCGTCATAACATTCTCAAGAGATCTATTCTTGGGTATTGTTACTTTTGGTCTTTTACGACCTTCTTCAGTTCCAATGTCATCTTCAGTAATGGCAACATATGCTTCATTGTCAATTTCAACTTCATCATCCTCAAATGTAACTTGTTTACCCTTGCTAGATTTATCCACCAGAGGCCTTTTTTTCTGATTCTTTGGATGTAGTTTTGTAGCATCATCAATTACTACATTTTCCATGTTTTCCATATCTTCTTCTGACACTGAGTAAAAATGGCTGACAACTTTCATGATATCATGCTCTATGAAATGAATGCCTCCCAACCTAATTGAATAGCTTTCAACAAAATTCTTCCAAACAAAATATCGTATGTTAATATAAACAAAGTTAAAAAAATATAGCGAGACACTTTCAAAACGCAAAATAAAAATAAAAATAACAATACTTACGATGTTTTGTGTCATCTCATTTACGATTTGTTTACACAACTTTGTAGATATCTCTCTCGTGTCATATAATGAATATGATAGTCGGTATTTAATCCTTTCATGTGACTTGGGAGCTTTTGTAAATACGTAAACAACTTCAGTGTTTGGTACCGAACACATATCTATGACTCTTCCCATCACGTCCAAATTTTCATTATTATGGGGTATATCAATGTATAGATATATATTCACAGTTGTGCTCTCTCTTTCTTTCACATACCAGACTCTTGATGGAAATTTCACCTCTTTTGAACTTTTCCAATCTGAGATTAGCTTCTTATCACTTGAAGCACTTGAAATATTTGTAGGCATGAGCTCAGGTGGAGTTCGTTCACCAATGTTTTTTGAAGATACACCTTTAAGACTCTTTGGTCCAGAAAGATTCACAGAAATTTTCCTTGATGCCATTTTCCTGAAAAAAAACACATAAATTAGTAAATAAAAAAACATATAAACTTAAATTAATAACAAAAATATACCATAATTTTTTTATTTGTATAATCAGAATTGCCCAGCCACCTCTAACGGGCAGGCGGGTCGATGGGCGAGCGGGAGGTCTGGTGAGGGATAATGAGGCTAAGTAGACATTTAGGCAAGTATGGAAAGCCCCTACCCACGTGCCCCCCACAACCCCCTAAGCTTCCCCCCCTCCCCGGCCCCCCCTCCTCTTCCCTCACCCTACCCCCTACCATCCCCCCACACTCTCACGCCCCATCCCCCCTCGCCCCCCACCCCTAAAACCCCCTCCCCCCCCATCCCCCCAAACCCCCTACACCCCCAACACCTCCCCGCGGCCGCCCCTCCCCACTACGCCCACCATTCCCCACACCACGTGCCCCTCTACCCTTCCCCACCCCTACCCCCATGCCCTACCCACCCCCCCCCCTACCTTCTGCCCCTACCCCTACCGCCACCCTCCCCAATCCCACTACCCCCCCACCTTACCCTTACCCCCCCCCCCCTACACCCTACCCGCGCCCTACCCCTCTACCCCCTCCACCCTTACCCCCCACCCCCTACCCCCCCCCATTCCCCTCCCCCACACTACCCGCGCCCTACCCTTACCCCATCCCCCTCCCCCCCCATTCCCCCCCCGCCCCCTACCCCTTACCCCCCCCCCCATTCCCCCCCGCCCCATACCCCTACCCGTCCCCCCCGCCCCCTCCCCACCCCGCACACCCTCCGCCCCCTCCCCGGCCCACCCCTCCCCCTCCGCCACCCCTCCCCGGCCCCCTCCGCCCACTGCTCCCCCTCCACCCACCCCTCCGCCCACCGCTCCCCCTCCCCCGCCCCCTCCCCGGCCGCTCCCCCTCCCCCGTCCCCTCCCCTCCCCCTCCGCCCACCGCTCCCCCTCTCCGCCCCCTCCCCAGCCCCTCTGCGCACCCCGCCCCCTCCCCGGCCCCTCCGCCCACCGCTCCCCCTCCCCCGCCCCATCCCCGACCCCTCCGCCCACCCCGCCCACCACTCCCCCTCCCCCGCCCCTCCGCCTAACTCGCCCCCTCCCCGCCCACCACTTCCCCTCCGCCCACCCCGCTCCCTCCCCGCCCACCACTCCCCTCCGCCCACCCCGCCCCCTCCCCGGCTCCCTCCGCCCGCGCAGCGCCACCCCCGGGCCTCCCCGCCCCGCCCGACCAGCGGCGGGGCGGCTCGGGGGCGCACAGCGCCACCCCTGGGCTGTCCTGCCCCGCCCGACTGGCGGCGGGTCGATTCCCGGAATCGACCCACCGCTGGTCGAGCGGGGCGGGGCGGCCCGGGGGTGGCCCTGCGCGGGCGGAGGGGGCCGGGGAGGGGGCGGGGTGGGGGAGGGGCAGGTGGAGGGGGCCGGGGAGGGGGTGGAGCGAGCAATGTGGGCCGGGGAGGGTGCGGAGGGTGTGCGTGGTGGGGAGGGGGCGGGGGGGGAATTGGGGGGGGGTAGGGGGATGGGGTGGGGGGGTAAGGGTAGGGGTAGGGTGATGGGGCGGGGGGGTAGGGGGATGGGGTGGGGGGGTAAGGTTAGGGGGCGGGGGGGGGGGAATGGGGGGGGGTGAGGGGGTGAGGGTAGGGGGGGGGGGGGGGGTAGGGGGTAAGGGTAGGGGGCGGTGGGGGTAAGGGGGGGGTTGGGATGGGGGGCTAAGGGTGGGGGTTTGGGTGTAGGGGGGGGTAGGGGTAGGGGCAGAAGGGGTGGTTAGGGCGCAGGTTGGGGGGGGGGCAGAAGGCGGTGGAGGGAGAGGGGGCACGGGAAGGAGTTAGGGGGTGGGGCCCATGGGGCCGGCGTAAAGAAATTGGGGGAGGAGTTGAGATTGTAGGGGAATGGGAGTTAGGGGGTGGGCTTATGGGGAGGAGAGTTGTGGGGTAGGGAAGGAAGAGTTGGGGAAAGGATGCATAGGTGGGTGAGTTGGGGGTGGCAAGGGCTGGCGCATGGGTAGGGTAGAAGGGGGAAGAGGGCATGGGTGAATGGGAAAGATCGGTAATGGGTTGGGGGAAGGGGGCACGACGACGGCCTACCCACGGTTATTGGGTGATTGAGTTTGATTGGGCCCACCATGCTCACGATTGACATAATTGTTATTTTGGCTTGGAAAAATTATTAATTTAAAAAAAAAAAAATCTTCTTCGTTAAATTAATTTAATATGAAAATTTTGAAAAAAAATTGAACTTACCTTTCAATTGTGATAATTCTTCGTTGAATATGTTGTTGATAGCAATATAGCTGGTCCAAAAATTCACAAATCTTTCAACGAACTTCAGAAAACCTGGATTTGAGGTAAGTAATAGTGATAACGAAATTTAATATATAAGTGAAATTATGAAGATGTTTTTCTGTACGATTAATGTGGGATAATTTGTTTTAAATTATTATAGAGCGAATATTGTAGAGTTATTTTACAATGGATTGAATGTGGGATTAATTTGTTTTAGAATATATTATAAAAATTTGAAAAAAAATTTAGTTGTTTAGTAAATATTATATACTTTAACTATTAGAATAATTAATATAGAAGTTGTAGTTTACAATTTGAATTTCAATGATTGATTTCATAAAAAAAATTAGTTTATGTTTTTCAATGAATTGTAGAATAAAATAATAAAGGTAAATAAATCTAACAAACTTTTGGAGGGAAATATTTTTGCGAAAAATTTTGGAGGGAAATATTTTCGCGAAAATTTTTGGAGGGAAATATTTTGGAGGGAATATTTCATTCTTTAAGCTATATAATATTCTTAGGAGACTCCATTTGTATCATTCAACATCTTCTATTTGAAAGGGATGGATTGTTCTGATGGTGAAGTTTCGGTTTATACACCATCAACATCTTCATCGCGTAACAACTCTATTCATATTGATGAATATAGCGGGAATTCTTCCACTATGAATAGAAAGTCAATTCTTCCACTTAGTCCCGATTCTAAAGACTACGAGAGCAGCACTGATGAAAGAGGGGATGGAGAATTTCAAATTAATAAAGAGTCACAGATTCCACTTAGTCCAAATTCTAAGGACTATGAAAGCAGCGGTGATGAAAAGCATGATGGTGAAGTTCAAAAAAATGGAGTGTCACGACGTCCACTTAGTCCTAATTCTGAGGACTATGAGATTAGCAGTTTTGAAGAGTGTGATGGTGAAGTTCAAAAGAATGGAGGGTCACGGTGTCCACTCAGTCCTAATTCTGAAGACTATGAGAGCAGCAGTTTTGACGTGCATGATGGCGAATTTCAAAATAATGGAGTGTCACGGTGTCCACTTAGTCCTAATTCTAAGGACTATGAGAGCAGTAGTGATGAAAAGTGTGATAATGAATTTCAAAAATATGGAGTGTCAAAGTGTCCACTTAGTCCTAATTCTAAGGACTATGAGAGCAGCAATGATGATGAGTGTGATAATGAATTTCAAAAGAATGGAGTGTCAAAGTGTCCAGTTAGTCCTAATTCTAAGGACTATGAGAGCAGCGGTGATGAAGCGCAGGATGATGATTTTCAAAAGATTGGAGTATCACAATGTCCTCTTAGTCCTGATTCTAAGGACTATGAGAGCAGCAGTGATGAAGCGCGGGATGATGATTTTCAAAAGATTGGAGTATCACAATGTCCTCTTAGTCTTGATTCTAAGGACTATGAGAGTAGCAGTGATGAAGCGCGGGATGATGATTTTCAAAAGATTGGAGTATCACAATGTCCTCTTAGTCCCGATTCTAAGGACTATGAGAGCAGCAGTGATGAAGCGCGAGATGATGATTTTTAAAATATTGGAGTATCACAATGTCCTCTTAGTCCTGATTCTAAGGACTATGAGAGCAGTAGTGATGAAGAACAGGGTGAGAGCAGCAGTGATGATCCAATGATGGAGATGTTGCCAAGAAATATTGTATCGAGGAGTAGGAGCAGACCTTTTCGTATCAATGGAAACTATTCTAGTTATACAAGGGGTAGAGCAGAATATCTGACGAGAAGAAGTTTTATCAGCGCTCTCATTTCAAGTGAATGTTGCCAAAAAAATTGCTTGAAACGTATGGATTTCACATTTGCATTAGAAAGCAGGAAGAGATATTTGTCAATGAATAAAAGCATGCAAAACTCATATTTAGTTGGCTGCATGCAATCTACATTGTCAGGTTATGATTATCATATTAGGAATTTATTATTGTGTAGAAAAGCTTTCAAAATGTTTCATTCAATTGGGAATTTTCGTCTCTCGAGAATTCAAGAAAATTTGGAAAAGGATCCCACATTTTATTCAGAAGTACGTTATAAAAGACAGTTTGGGCCATTATCAAATACTGCAATGTCATGGATGAAAGATTTCTTTTCAAAGCATGGAGAGTGTATGCCAAATAGAGAGACAATACATATTCCAGATAATTTTTCAAGACGAGAAATCTACAACTTATACAAAGAATATGCAGAAGGTGCTGAGGGACAGGGCCAATTTATTACATATCAATATTTTGTGAAGATATGGAAGAAATAATTCAATAATGTTCGTATTCCTAAGAAGATAAGGATGGGGATTTGCAATACATGTGCTTCTCCTAAATAAAAAAGGGACAAATGTGAAGGCTCAGAAAGAGGTAAGTGTTCATAACTTTTACTTTTAAAATTGTATAGTCATCAACTATGAAAACATATTTCTTAATGAATTTCTTTTATGCTGTGTAGATTTAATTGTCAAAGAACTTCAGGAGCATCGCGAACAACAAACAAATGAAAGGAAGAAGTTGTACAAGCATTGAAAGAAGTGTTATGATAATCCAAATAAATATTTGGGTTTGATAATTGATGGTATGGACCAGAAGAAAACACTTTTACCACATTTTGTTCGCACACCCAAAAATCTACAAGAGGAAAATTTTATCCAGTTTCACATGGTCGGTTGTATGGTCTTCAATGGGAAAATTTTGCCAAGGGTGTACTCCACAGCTCCAAATATTCATAATGATGCAAATATGACCATAACCATAATTCATGATGTGATTTCTCATTGGTCGGGTAATCTTCCTGAAGTTGTGTATCTACAATTGGACAACACTTGCCGTGAAAACAAAAATCAGGTTGTTTTTGGGTATCTGAACATGCTTGTTGAATTGAGAATTTTTCAAAAGGTAAAGGTTGGTTTCCTTCTTGTTGGGCACACTCATGACCATATTGATCAGATGTTCAGTCGTTTTTCAGTCACATTGAGGAGGAAGGAAGTTGGGAGCTTGCCATCACTAATTGAATGTATTAAGAAATCATACATGCCAGAGCCTGCTTTTGAAGTGTTGGAAGAAACTGTTGACATGCGATGGTTTATTCTAGGATCATATGGTGAGGGGAAATGCATTGAACAACTTAATGATATTAGCTTCCAACATCAATTTCGTATAAAAAAAATTGATGGGAAAACACTAATATGGGGCAAGAAGTTTTCAACTACTACAGAATGGGCACCGTCATCAGGTTTGCAATTTTTGAAGTTCATTCCAAATCGTCCAATATTTGCATCAAAAATATTGTTATTACAATCACTTGGTGAAGTTCAGAATGCACGCAGACAAAATAGACATATAAATTATTCTGATTGCCTAGAAGAAATTAAAAAATGTATTAGATATACATATGAGTACTTTGACATTGCTGATTCAGTTTGGTGGGAGTCATTTTTCAATAATCAAAGTGATATCATTTCAACAACAACCAATGAAGATATACCTTTGAAAAATCCATTTATTTGGCCACAAAATGTGTCAAATGAACAAGAGGAAGTAAACATTGTTGAACAGAAACAAACTTAAGGTATTATTAATTCTTCACAGGCAATGGAAAGAGAGATGTATATTGGTTCCAGAAGATCTCGTGCACAACGTGAAGCCATGGAAGACCTTTATAGGGGTTCAGTACATGATATTAAGGAGGGTTGCATGATTGTAGTGCTAGCAGATGGAGATCCCAAAGGCTATCCATTTTGTGTTGCTAAAGTTATAAAGGTCTTTACAGAAAATGAGGATGTTAAAGGTGTTGAAATACATTGGTATGCCACAAATACACACCCATTCAATGGTGTGTATAAGCCAGAGATGGTAGTTGACAAAAAAAATGGTGGAAAAAGAAAAAGAAAGGGTACAAATATAAATCGCCGCCGCACAGACATATTACAATGGAGGATGTTGACATACTTGTTTATGACTTCAATTTAACAAAGAGAGGAACTCTTCGCTTCAACACGACAGAGATTCTTAAAAGGTTGTTTCCAGAAGGAATAGTGTTGACATGGGAGTCTGCTGAAACCAGTCGTAGATCTAGAAGACTTTTGAAACCTGGAATGTTGGGCATGAATTTGGACTCAGATGGGGCACTAGTTGATGAAAGAGAAGAATATGGAACATCTTCGTCAGCATCCAGTCAATCATCTGAAGATGTGAATTGTGATGGTGTGCAAGAAAATATGAGTGATTTTGAATAATTGTTTAAGACAGATTATATAACTGATGTATGCATCATATCTTCAAATAAAATTAATGTTTTCCATATGTTGTTAAATGAGAAGTTATGAAGCATTTTTATGTTGTTGGATTATGTCTTAAGTATGATAAATTTTATTTTTTAAATATCTACAATGCAATATCAAATTAGAGATATAATGTCTGTTTTATTCAGTATAGAAATAAAGACTTTTGATTTCATTCAGTGATATAATTTGTTCATAATGTCATGGTTTTTTAATTTTATAGTTGAAAAAATTTCAATTTCTTTTGTATCTAGCATGGTGTGGTTGAAAACATGTTAAATTTATACTTAGGAAAGAAAAATGATATTCTACCAGAAACATTAATGTGTTTTTTCCTTAAAAATTAACTTTGTTTGAGACATAAAAAATTGGTTTTATTAGCATTTTTTAAAAAGTTTGAAAATTGACCCTAAAAAAAAAACGTTATTCCAGTATCATCACTTTTTTTTTGAAGCTATATTTTGCACGAAAATTTCATAGTAAATTTCGTAGTCACCGCCATTTTTAAAACATGTTCAAAATTGACACCTAAAAAAAAACATCGTTCCAGTATACACACTTTTCGTTTTTAGCACTGTTTTTGATGTTTTTTTGGGGTTTTTTGGCCAGAGTTCCCGTTTTGAGTTTATAGTTCCCGTTTCAAAGTTTACATTGTTACTTGCTGCTCCTCGCATATGACTTTGATTTGTACGCGCTCTTGAAGCTGTGGGTGAAGCTGCATTAGAAACCATTGAAATCCCTACTGTCGGTGTTCTAGGTATAACCCTGTTTCCATATGGTGGTGGCCTCCAACTTCCTCCCATTGGAAAGGTACGAGGGGCCTTCCCCATAAACTATGTTTGACGTGGAAAGATGGCTTTGACTTCACCCTTTAAGTGTAGGCATTCTTCGACATAACGAGCTTGTTCTACAGCTTCTACAACTGAGGATGGTTTCCACATCCGCACCATTTCCCTAATCTTAGGTCTCAATCCATACATAAAACGATCCGCTTGGCGTTGTTCAGTATCCATAGGAGACATACTTGACCAATTCCATAAATCAAATTTCATATTCTTCTACAGTATGAACTCACTGTATCAGGGCATGGAAGGCTCCTACTTGTTGTTCTTCATAATACGCTAGCAGGTACTTTTTCCTGCACCTCTCCTCAAATAATTCCTAAGTAACTATGTCTGGAGTGAGGTGTAGTTGACGCTCCAAGTTACCCCACCAATTCAAAGCACTATCTCTGAGTTGGAATATTGCTATTTTGGCTTTGGAATTGGAATTGTAATCCCTTAGTGCAAAACACCTTCCCGTCCCTTCTAACCAGGCTTCTGCACACTCGCTGGCACGACCTTCGGCAAACTCTGGGAGCTTAATATTTTGGAGCTCCCTAGTAATGTCCTCAACTGGAGGTCTTCTATCATAGTCCCTAGATCCCTCGGGGTTCCCCAACCCTGATGAAGGGTGTTCCCCTTCCATTTCATTTGTTTGGTGCCCTCTTAAGCTTTCATTAATTGCTTCCAGGGAACACAAGATGAAAATCAATTTTGGTGAAAGTAATGGGTTATTTGAAGGAAGTCCTTGTGAAGACTCTTCAAGCCCTTGGTTCCTTGGCATCCTTACCATTTTGATTTGTTCAAAATCTGCACGATATCTAAGACTTATTAGCATTATTCCTAACATTTTCTACCACATTCTAGATAGTCCAAAGATAACCCAAGCAATAGATCAATTCAAGCTACGCCAAGTGTTTGAAAGATTTCCTGAACAAAATATTGTGTCATGGAACCCTATTATTATTATTGGTTTTAATAGAATGGCTGGAATCCCAATGTTCTATGGTTGAAAGATTACCCACACAACCCATATTATCTCATTCTTCATGAGAATTTTATGCCAACTTAGATTGTTTAATAATATTGAAAAAGTTGTCCTCATTCAAGGTGAAGAGTTGGTGCATTTGCAACAGGTTGCATATATCTTCACAAAGCTCTTGGCTAAGAGGAATTTCCATAAATTTGATTTTCCTTAGAGCTTAATGTGAAGTTCCGTATTTACATGCCATTGTCTGCTAAGATTCTTGATTAGAAATATTACCAAGTCTTAAAATAATACATATATGTCGAATTTAACATAAAATACATACTTGTCAGGCTACTTAAAGCTTATCCCAGCGGTGATCAGCATTATTATGGATGTTCTGTGCTGCACTTGAGTTCAAATGACAGTTTTGGAGGTTTGAAATAAACAAAGCACTCGTAAGGATTCCTTTCTGGACATTTATGTTTCAAATGTGCTAAGAAAATAGCCTAATACTAACGTATTTTGATTCTATCCTAGGTTGCATATTGAACTATGAAGTGGTCCTTAGATGAACTTATCTTGAACTCTCTGGATATTAGTGTCACACTACATATAAATTACCTAGACTTTATCTGCTATTGGGAATTCATTATTCGGTTTAATCGGGGAATGGTAAAGACTAATAAATAATTTAAAATGTAATAGCTATGGTACAAATTTTTCATCTAATATTAGGTGTTTGATGCAATTATATGTGACCCACCATATGGTGTTCACGTGTGGGGTGAAAATCAGGTGGAAGAAAACTGTTGAAGGGAGCTGTAGGTCCTTATGTCATTCCAGATGATAAAAGGAGAGACCACATTCCATCAACAATTCCATACACTCTGGTTGAATGTATACATGATTTGCTTGATGTTGCTATTCGCTTGCTGGTTATCGGTGGAAGGCTTGTTTTCTTCTATCCTGTAGTAGTAGGTGAGGCCTTGACAGATACTTTTCCAGATCATGGATGTTTTCCATTGGTATCACATAGTAAGCAAATTCTTAGTACTAGATACAGTCGTTTCTTATTAACAATGGAGAAAAATGCCAAGTACACTGCAGAAATCGCTGCACAAGGAAGGGAGAAGAACATGGAATTCAAATAAAACCCGTCTAAGTTGTTAAAAGAAACGAGAGAGAATGGGAGCCTTCATTCAAATGTTTTCAGCACCACAGAAGATTTAGAACTTTCTTTAGGATTATCAGGAATGAACATTGTCTCTGTCTCAACATGTGAGTTTATTCTTTATCCTTCCCATGTATCTATAGGGTAAACAAATGCCTAGCATCTTATCAGAAGCACATGACAATGATTTGAAATTTGTAAACTCACACTGCCTGCAAATACAGTGAAGAAGGAATGCTTCCTTACACAGTATTGCTAGTGCAGAAATCCCAATATGTAAAACGGTTCCTCGTGAATCAGCGATGGCTCCAATCGCTTGGGTTCTTAAGAAACAACGATCCATGATGGATGAATTCAAGCTTAAAGGTGATCCACGTTCTTATCCTATTTTGATGACAAAAAGAGGAATTAAGGGTATTGAAGCTGTTGGCTTGGAGCTGCCATCTTCTCTTATGAAACAGTAAGCTGGAAATTGTACACATCTACCTGATGGGAAAAAGGAAGTCGTAAATTAAACTAGACTTCATTGAGAATCCACGCGTGTATAAGTCATTCTATATCCACGCATGTATAAGTGTCTTGGAAAATGCTGTTGATCCTGAATTAATAATGGCAGATATGACTTCCACACAACTTGTTGCTTTTGCAACTTATCAATCTAAATGAGAGGTAGCTAAGCAGGCATCCCTAGAGAAACATATTCAAAAGGCTTTGGCTGATGCTGATTTGGACTCAAGGAAAGCAACTCCATTAATGAGATTAAGGATAACTGGCTTGACCTGTAAGGGCATGAATAAAATAAATTGTAAAGGGGGTAATAGAGGTATATTAAAGCGTGAAGGTTTGGTTACAATTTGACAACCAACATAAAAGCAGGTTAATGAACTTAAAGGAGGGGCCATCTATTGTGCATAAGGCCTTGTTCCTATTAGTTGGAAAATCAGGTGATAATTACAGTCATGATTTAATTCAGTTTCAAGCAATTGTATTCCACGACATAAATGTAACTGCACTTCAAGAACATATTTTTTTTTTATTAATTATAACTGTTTTTTTTTAAGTCCAATTGATCATAAAGAACAAAGTTTTACCCGATACGGTGAAGTTTAAAGTGAAATGACCTAGTGTCGAGCTTAACCAGCGAAAATATTAGTCTGATCTGTGCACATTTGGGCTTAAAACCAAAGAAATGTTACAGATTGGATTTGGAGACAGCCTGGCTATGCCCTAAGAAATGTTACAGATTAGATTCGGTGATAGCCTGTCTATGGCCCACATCTAAGTTGGTAGGAGGCTACTATCGACATTCTTCTAGTATTTGAAAAAGAAAAAATTCTAGACATGGCATTGCAACTTTCCGGCACTGGTGCTGGAACACGGTGTTGTTTCGAGGCTTCGAGGTTCAATCCTTTTAATAGTCACGGTGAAATCTCAACACAGCTTACGCCACGTGATTGGCTGTCTGTTTGGTATCATCTTTGAAACTCTAATTATAGTAGGACATTTCCATTTTTATGCGATTTGAGGTTAATCTACCTTAGTCTCTTTTGAATGTTGTTGGATCAAAATCAAGTAAGCTACTAATGTTGTCTATCAGATATAAACGAGGTACTATGAGTTCTAGTAGAGAAAATAATGCAATTTGATTTATTTTCTTCATCTCCTGCTAGTCATTTGTGCAAGAAATGAAGATTTGAGTTCTCCAAAAACACAGTAAGAATATCGTAGCTCTTTGAAAATGGGAAGGAAAATTTTGCAAAGTTTTGTGGTTAATTATTGCTATATTGACGACGACTATTGCGATATCGCATGGAACTATGGATCCAAATGACAGTAAAATGTTTAGATGCTTTTTTTTTTGGTTGCAATGATCTTTTACAGAGCATTTCGATCTTACAGTGGAAGATATTTATTTTGTCTGTTAAAGAATTTTTTCATAAGCAGAAGCTAGAAACACACACGATTTTCTATCTTTTAGAGATACAGAGTAAGCTAATAGATTCAAGCATTGCACATTTCATTTGTATAAATTTCACCAATGATGGAAATATGAGCTTCTGATGTGACTGTCAATGCCAATTACCAGTTAAAATCTAGATTAATCAATACTTAAGCTTTTGAAGTAAAATATCAATCTGTTGAACCGAAAATTGAATGAACAGCACAATGGGAGAGGAACAATCGACTAAAAGGTAGTTGTTGTAGAAGATTTCAATCTATCACAGTAAGCAGATAAATATTTTGTCCAGGGAACCTATACTAGTCTATGATGATATATTGAGAGCACAAAATTTGACTTTTCCAAATAGAACTGTTGCTTGTAACCATTTGAAAAGCACTATAGAATGTATTGAATAGTGGGATTTTTAAAGCCACCAACGTGTCTTTCATGCTTGAGGGCAGCAGAGTTCCATTATGACTCAAATGGCATTTGGTTTTTAATACCGGAAATTGCTCTGCTATCTAGAATAAAAAAATGAGTCTTTGGCTTTGACTTTTTTTATCGGATTCCTAGTTTTAATCAATTGAGAAACTTAGATTTCGTAGGATCTGGGCAATGTTCTAATCGACAGCCAAAATTACCTTGCGGGGATAGCTCAGTTGGGAGAGCATCAGAATGAAGGTCTGAAGGTCACGTATTTGATCCATGCTCACTGGAATTTTGGGGTTTAGCGGGCTTTGGGTCCAGATTTTGAACCAAAGCTTTGATACCATGTGTAAGAGACCTACACTAGGGTCTGCTAGCAGATCTACTTTCTTCTGAAATGAAATGCGATCAGAGGTGATAACTTACTTACTTACACGTCTTTTAAACAAATACAAATTTATCATTTCATTCTAATCAACATAAATTAAGGTGAATATTTCATTCTGATAAAATTTACAAGAGTAGTCTATGGAGGAATACCTGTACCGGTGGCTGATGGAGATACTTTTGTCATGTTGCTCCTGTTGAATGCTCCTCTTGATGGACCCAACTGGATTTACCTCCCAGCCAACTCGGAAATAATCCCTATCCCGAGAAATATCCATAGGTTCCCTAGCCCTCCAAGCCTAAGTCCAACCAGATGTAGTGTGTGTGTCTAGGATGAATGATCCAGACCCAAGATAACAATACTGCCCTCCTCTCAACAACCCAAGAAATATCCACAGGTTCCTAAGGTCTCCAAAAACACAACAAGCCCAAACAATCACAACCAACCCCACAATCATAAGCAAGACCCAACATCCCCTTTTCTCCCTTACCACTTCCCTTTTTATATCCTCCTTCCCTTATCCATCTCAACCACCTCTCATTAATACCATTAACTTCTCATCCATCCTTACAGTTGACTTTTCTTCTCCCAAGTAAAGCTAGGAGTACATTTGGAAATTTGACATGAATATAAAATTGGGAATTTAATGGGAAAGGACCATGTCTTCTCCCAAGTAAATCTGAAAAGTACATTTGGAAATGTGAGATGAATATATATATTGATAATTAAATGGAGAGGACTACGTTTTCTCCCAAATAAATGTGAGGGTACATTGGGGAATGTGAGATGTAATTACATGGAGAGGACCATGTCTTCTCCCAAGTAAATGTGAGGGTACATTGGGGAATGTGAAATATATATATATATATATATATATATATATATATATATATATATATATATATATATATATAGATATAATGAGTTGGAGAGGACCATGTCTTCTCCCAAGTAAATGTGAGGTCACACTAGGGAATGTGAGATGTAATTACATGGAAAGGACCATGTCTTCTCCTTAGTAAATGTGAGGGTACATTGGGGAATGCGAGATGAATACATATATTATTTGAAATAATGGAAGGAGACCATATCCTACCTAATATTCAATTTGATAAGGTAGGTGGGGAATTTGAATAATGGAGATCATGAATTTTATATTAGACCAATATTTCTCAATATTTTCAGATAATGTAAACATTAACAAAATTTGCAGGATAAGATTTAAGTGGGGCATTACAGTTGTTGTCCTCCCTTGAGTATGTATAAATTATTTGGAGTTCTTATGCCTTTGATAATTGTTTCTCCTGTATCAAGCTCATGAACAACACATCCATTTGATCGAAATACTACCTCATTTCCTTGATCACACATTTGACTAGCACTCAATAGATTATGCTTTAAGCCATCAACATACATAACATTCCCAGCTTTGACCTTTTCTTTTAAGAGAACAAAGCCTTTACCTTTTATGACTGTAGGGGTGTCATTTCCAAATGAGACCTTCCTTTCCTTTTCTAAGGCACTATACGACTGAAGTTTTTCTTTATCACCTGTCATGTGTTTCGAGCATCCATTGTTGATGTACCATTGATTTTCTTGTCCTTCTGCATATAAGGCTATACCACATCTTTTGGTTTGTGGTTCTTTCTTTTTCCATGTTTTGGGACCCAATGAAGCTTGCTCCTTCTGAGATGTTTGCCGAAATTTACTCCTGCATTCAGAGTCTTCATGGCCTAAGTTGTTACAGATAGATAATTATGTTTCATTTTCAAGAGCATAAGAGTTATTGTAGGTCCTTTTCATGATCCTAGACACATTCCTTTGATTTCGTGCTTCTCTAGTCATGATGGTCTTGTAAGAAACACAGTGAGCAGCTTTGTGTCCAAAGTTATGACATGAAAAACATTGGCCATTAAAGAAATTCCTGCGATTATCGAATCTATTGACCTGATGATTCTAGTTTCCATTTACATTCATTCTTGAAGCAAATTGAGAATGATTTACCTATGGTTGGTTATAGTTTCTATTCATCCTTGAAGTAGATTGAACTCGATTTACTTGGTGATCTTCTTTAAGCCTCTGCTAACAATTGTCAACATGTTAACTTCTCTTTGCTGCATCTAGATAGCTTTTGGAGGTTGATGGCTTCTATGCTTGAGATGGTTCTTCAGTATATCCAAGATCTGTCTTTATCAGAGGAGAATGTTGCACTATGATAATTTCATCTAAAGTTTCTGATCCTTTAGCAAACCTAAGATTGAGAGCTTTTGTTTTCTCAATTTCTTTCTTAGACCCACAATTTCAAATTCTAACTTTTCATTGTTCTTTTCCCTTTCAGCAAGTTGGAATGTCAGAGTATCTATACTCATACTCTTTTCTTCTAAACAGATTTTAAGTTTTGAAATTTCTTCATAGAGGCCATCTTTATCTAAGGCATCCAAGAAATCATCATCTTCAAAAGCCATCAGAAGTCTATAATTATTACTATTTTCATCTTCATCATTATTTGATAAACCATCACTATCTTCATGTGTATAGTAGCTCTTGTTATTTAAACTTTGATTTCTATTCCATTTTGCTGATTCCTTACCTCTATCAAGATTATCTTTGTGAGGACATTTGACAGCGTAATGACCTACTCTTCCACAAGTGAAACATTTGAAAGGTAGTTTACCTCTGAATCTTCCAGAACCCCGATGAAGGTTCTTGACAAAGTTTGATTCTTCCTCTCCTTCTGACGTATGTCATGACTCATTGAGTTCTCCTTTTCCTGATGCTTTGAATGTGGCTTCTCTCATGTTTGATGGACCCCCTTTTCTCATTTCGAAATCAGTTAGGATTTCGTGCAACTATGACATAGAAATACTCTGAAGATCCTACTTTTCTCTATGGTCGAAACTTTTGATTCAAACTTAGGAGACAAGGATCTTAGAACCTTGTCAACTAAAGTAACTTCTTTTATCTCTTCACCCATTTTTTTCATGCGATTAACAATCTCATCTATACGTAAGAAATAATTAGCTACACTTTCATCATTGTGCATTCTGAGAGTTTCATATTGAATTCTAAGAGATTGTAGTTTTGCACGTTTTACCTGATTGTCTCCTTCATAGCTTAGAATGACCTTGTCCCATATTTCTTTGGCGGTTTTGAGCTGCATAACCTTGATGATTTCTGATTGTGATAGACTCCCCAATAGATTATTGATAGCCTTTGCATTTGTTTCAGACTACTTTTTACCTGCCGTATCTGTAGGAGTTGCTGATGGAAATGTGTATCCTCCTTCCATGATATCCCAAAATTTTGTTCCAAGAGATTGAAGATAGGTTGTGGTTCTTACCTTCCAATAGACGAAGTTGCTCCCATCAAAGATTGGTGGCCTGATGGATGCCTCTTTTTCATAGTTGCTCATGATGATAGATCTTCCTTTAAGTGATCAAACTTCTTCTGAAGGACCTTCTCTGATACCAATTGTTGGAAATAATACTGAGAGGGGGGGTGAATTAGTATTATCAATTTAATAATATTTCATTTCCATAAACAGATTTATATACGCAACTTCAGTTAATGAAAATTGCATATATACGCAACTATGTTTAGATCAACCAACGTACACCTTGTAAACTTATAATTTAGTCAGTTGATCTTTAATCTATGTATCAGAACCATGTAAGCAGTAATAGATACAGTAAAAATAGATCAGACAATCATACACAAGAACACAAGATATAAGGTGGAAACCCAATGTGGATGAAAACCACCTGCTACAATTCGTCTCTATCTTCTTTTAATAAGAAACTTATTTTTACAATATTTTTGTACTGGTGCAGTCTTATACTAGTATGCAGGCTTCTACCTATAGAAGACTATAACCTTCTCTCATTCTCCAGCTTCTCCTTGAAGGGAGCTACAACCCCCTTAGCTCTTGTTCTAGTTGATGTACTAGTACGTAGGTGCTGACCTACAGAATGCTACAACCTTCTCTTTTCTTCCAGGGACCATGTTTCATAAATTTTTAGTCTGGATCCATCAATAGCATCAATCAAACATCAAAATATATCTGCATCAATCAATCTCCCTTTCACTAACCAAAACTGAATCAAACAATCACTTCTCTAAATGTTGTAACCAGAATACAATAACAGTACCAGAACCCAACCAGAACCCAGAACACTTCAACATTAAATAGAAGTAGCTAAAACATATTTTATGAGACATACGCTACATCAATATGTATAACCTGTGTGCATACACAGCTATATGAATGAAAACCTGCATATACTCTATTTTGAATTTCCGAACTACCGTGTATACGTGCCTTTGCTATACTGAACCTACGTACAGATCTGTAAAAGATGATTTACCCTTTTCAATTATTCAGACATCAGTTATACCCAGATCATCAGATTTACAGATCAACACATGTGCAAAATATAAAAGATCAAAATCACACAAAGATACTTCTCTTCAAGCCTTAAGATCTTGATCCATCAATAGAACTTATCCTTCTTCTAGTGCTCAGGTTCCTCCTTGATTCAGATCTAGCTATGCACCATAACCCAATCACCAGTATTCTAGATCTTACTCTTCATTAGGTATTCAATCCTTGAGTACCTTTGCCTAATGATCTCCTCCTCCTTTTAGAGTCTTAGGCCTTACTCAATACCATGGTCCTCCTTTTGATGAATTTTTCACGATAGAATAGCTATTTTTTTTGCAAGTAGATTAACCTTTGTCCTTTCATGAATTGATTAGTTAGCATTCACAATTTGAGTCAATGGAATTTCCACTTTCATAGCTAGAAGTAATTTCCAATTGTACCTTTACCAACAAGGTTTCATTATAAATCAGTAGGAGGAATTGTCTATGAGGAGTTTTTATCTAATGTCATAATTAAGGGTGGCATGGGTGGAATCCTATCTGTTGTGCATATAGCATTGGCACCTTTAAGTTTTTATGAACCACAGGTTGATAATTTTAGTTGAGGAGCCCTTGGGAGTTGCAACATTCTCGATGCGACACCAGGGCTCACCACATTTTGGTGTCGTTGTCGGGGAGGTGTCTAAGTAGATTTTGATTCTTCTTAAGCATTGTTTTATGTTTTTCATACAGATTTTGAAAAAGTAAAAAAAAAAAAACAAAAACAAAAAACAAAACAAAACAAAACATGCCTCATAGGGGTAGGGATAATCAAGGAAAATTATTACCAAAAACCCTTACACCCTTCAACAATCAACCTTCACTCTTCTTCGATGACTGCGAGATTCCCTCTCTCATTACAGGGGAGTTCGAAGACCCTCTAGGTGAGGAACCTTAAATTTTTGAAGAACCTATTAGGAAAGAAGAAGAACCCACTTCACCTACCCAAACTATGGTTGAAAATAGGGACAATGAGGTTTTCCTTATCAGAGAGATCAATGAAGAGGCTATAATGAAGAACATAAGACGTACTGCCCTTCCACACTTCCATGGTTTAACCTCTCAGGATCCTTACACCTTCATGTTTGATTTTTTTTGTTGTCTATAGGACCTATGACTATGCCTCTAATGGGAATAAGCTGAAGTTATTCCTCTCTACCCTTAAATATATATCCTTGCGTTGGTTTATGGGTCTACTTGGGGATAACATCACTACCTGGGCCCGAATGAAATTGGCCTTCAATAGAAAGTACACGGATTACTGTAGGTCAAAATAAACTGAGGAGGAAATCTAAAGGATGAATCTTAGACATCATGAATTCTTAGAAGACTATGAGGAGAGATTTCAACTCAGTTATGGGGGGGGGGGGAACTACACCCTTGATCCTGAATCACTCAAACTAGTTCTTCTCTGGGGGATCAAGAAGGAAATGTTAGAAACTCGTAACATGTTGTTTGGAGGAGATATCTATCATTTATCCTATGATGACATTAAAACTGTGTTCAAGAATCACTCTAGGGTTGCTAGGAAGAAGGGTAGGGCTAGTCAAGGCTTGGCCAGTTCCTCTCCCTCTACAACATACATTAAGAATGAGATAGGTAACATGTTGGAGTATTTCAAGAGTGAAATGATGCATACCTTTGCATTTCAAATGAATACCATGCAAATTAAAAGAAAAAATGAGGAATTAGAAAGGGAAATAGCCATTTTCTGCCTTATATGCACCAAAATACATCCTAGGGATGAGTGCCCATTGAAGGTCATAGAGGTTTTCAAGGACTAAAAGTTATGTATCAAGGGGTAGAAGGGGGGTCAGAGCAACTTTTCTTCATCAATCAAAGAAGACCTCAAGGACCTCGGCCATATCAACAAGGCACACAAGGTGCACACTACTCTTATTATAATCAAAATCAAAATGTAACCTTGTAGCCTTGGTACTCTTCCACTCATCCATCCTGGTCCACACCTCCTTCTTGTCCTTATGCTCCTTTATATCGTCCTCACCCTATCAACCATACTTTTCAGCCATATCCACCCCAATCTTTTCAATGAGGCAACCCATCAGAAGGGTGGAGACCTCAAGTCAACCAACCTCCTGATTTACTTTCTCCACCCCAACCTCAACCACAACTCACTCATCCTACTCCACCTAAGAAAACTCAAATGCCTACTCAACAAAATATGAACCTGAACAACAAGAAAGCATGGCAGGTCTATAGTGGAGAGACACCTTATCCTGCTTATGCTATGGAAATCCAACAGATCAACCTTCAGTCAGGGAGAGTGATTCCATATAACCACCCACCTTCTCCACTGAAATATCTTGAAGAAGAGATGGAAGAGAGTGTTCCTCAAGTCAATCCACCTCCTCTTCTTGAGAGGTTGATCCCCCCTAGCCAATGCACCCCATAAGAGGCAGAACTTCTAGGAAAATTAAAGAATTTGTGTGTTAATATACCTCTTCTCCAGGATATTAAGGATGTTCCCATCTATAATAATCTCATCAAGGATAAATGTTTCATAAAGTCAAAGAGACGAAAAAGAGACACCTCCACCATAGATTTTGTCGAGAATTACCTAATTTAATGCTTAGGAGGGTGATCTTCCCAAAATATGTAGACCCTGGAAGCCCAGTAGTAAATGTGCACATTGATGGCCTTATAGTCCTTAATACCCTGATTGATCTTGGGGATACAATCAATGTGATAACTAAGGAAACCATGATAAAGCTAAGCATCCAAGGGGCTTTTAGAAATACCACCACAGTGTTGCAACTTCCAAACAGAGCCACATTAGCTTGTGAGGGAGTTATTGAAGATGTTATGGTCTTCATTGACTCTTGGGAGTATTCTATTCATTTCTTGGTTCTCCAGTGAAAAACCAAGCTTAATTGTTATCCTCTCATCTTGGGAAGGCCATGGTTAGCCATTGATGATGCTTACATTAGTTGTAGGGTTGAGAACATGACCATTAAGAATGGACATTTGTCTAAACAATTGGTATTGTATCCTATTACACAACCTTATATTGAGCATGACTTACCCTTGTGGTTAGAAGAAGAGGAAGAAGATGAATTATATCACACCACCCCAAACCCAATCTATACTATAGATACTATTACAATAGGGGGGCAATCTGATGAAGATCAAGTCATTGACCATATCCTTCAGAATCAACCTCCCACTCCCATACCAATTAATGAGTTGATGAAAGAATCTGGGAATATTCCTTGGAATATCATATTTCCTATTAACTCAAGTCCAGACCATGTCAATATCGTAGAGTTTGGACCATACATAACCTTAAAGATCAACCCTTCTCTCTTGGCCAAATAGGAAGAGCAATTTTGCAAAGTGTTGAGGCAACACTTGTATGATTTTTGTTTGGATTATAAGGAAATGTAAGGTGTGCATCCCACAGTTTGTACTCACCATATTTACATAAAGGAGGGATGAAAGCCTATGCACCAAACTACAAAAACTATTGGATGCAAGGTTCATATACCCCATTTTAGATAGTTAGTGGATGTCACCTCTTATGTTAGTTCATAAGAAGAATGGAAAGTGGAGAATCTGTATTGATTACTAGGAACTCAACAAGGCTACAAAGAAGGACCATTTTCCTTTGACCTTCATTGATCAAGTCCTAGATGGCCTTACAGGGATAAAATTCTTCTCCTTCCTAGATGGATTTAATGGATACAATCAAATCCATATTAGCCCCGAATACCAAGATAAGATCACATTCACATGTCCTTGGGGTCCTTTGCTTATATAGTTCTTCCATTTGGTTTGTGAAATGCCCTTGTTACTTTACAGAGGGATGTTTTGAGTATTTTTGTTGAATTGGTTCATGAATCTATTGAAATATATATGGATGATTTCACGCCTTATGGATTTCACTTCCATGAAGCTCTCTCCAATCGGTGCAAGGTTTTGAAGAAATGCATTGGAATGAATCTGTCTCTAAGCCTTGAGGAATGTGAGTTCTTAATTAACGATGGGACTGTCCTTAGCCATTCCATATCTAAGGAAGGGATACAGGTGGACCCAAAAAAAAATTCCATCATCAAAAGGGTCCCTACCCCTCAGAAGCAAAGAGATATCAAGAGCTTCTCGGGACTAGCTAGGTATTATAGGAGATTCATCAAAGATTTTAGTAAAGTGGCTTCACCTTTTCTTGGTTTATTGGTCAAAGACTCATATTTATGTTGGAACAACAATTGTCAAGTGGCCCTTAAAGTGCTGAAAGAAAAGTTGATTACTGCACCCATCCTAAGGGGTCACAACTGGGCATTTCCTTTGGGTATCCATATTGATGCAGCGGATAAACTTGTGGGGTGAACCTTGGGAAAGTAGAGGATAAGATTCTTTATGTTATTTATTTCATTAGTAAGAATTGTTCTAAAGCTAAGCTAAATTACATTGTCATTGAAAAAGAACTCTTAGTTGTAGTACATTCTTTAAATAAATTTAGGCACTATATCACTAGGTGCCAAACTTTTGTTCATACTGATCATGTAGCCATTAAATATTTGATGAACAAGCCTGATGTTAATCCTAGTATAATTAAATGGTTGTTATTGTTACAACAATTTGATTTTACTATTATTGACAAACCGAGGAAAGAAAATGTGGTTACAAATTTTTTGTCTTGGTTAAAATTTTTTATAGGTAATTAAGAGATGGTGTATGCTAGATTTCTATATGAGCACCTCTTTTCCATCTCAGTGATTTCTCCTTGGTTTTCTGAAGCATAAAACTACTTGGTTGCTAGGAGGTTCCCCCCATATCTATCATCCATGGAGAAAAGAGACATTGTAAGGAAAATATCTCCTTTCACTTAGATTGGGGGTAATATTATTTGATTGGGACTAAATGAAATCTTGAGAAGATGTGTAAGAGAATAGGAGGTCTTTGGAATCCTCTTAGAATGTCATGATGGGCCATGTAGAGCTCATTTTGTTGTAAAAAGGACAACCTTAATAGTTTTACAGATTGGTTACTAGCAGCCCACTTTACATCAAGATGCAAGGAGATATACCACTAGATGTGATCAGTGCCAAAGGATGGGAAAACCCACACCCAGGGATGAAACTCCCCTACAGCCTCAAGTATCCTTAGATCCATTTGACAAGTTGGGGATGGATTTCATTGGGCTAATTGATCCACCATCAGGACAGAAAAATTACATCATTATGTGCACTGATTACTTGACAAAGTGGTTTGAGACAAAGGCATTCAAAGCAACAATTGGGCAGAAAGTGGCAAAACTTTTAAGAGAAAACATATTCTACAAGTTTGGGTATCCAAGGGAGGTAATCATTGATCAAGGAGCACAATTCACATCCAATTTGATTGAAGATATCATGAGGCAACACCATATCAAGAACAAGACATTCACTACCTATCACCCTCAAGCAAATGAGTAACTAGAGGTCACAAACATAGAATTGGAGAGCATCCTCACCAAGGTTGTCGGAAATATTGGGTAGAGAGACTAGTAGAGATCACTTGGGCCTACAATAACACTTGGAAAACCACCAGTGGATTCACTCCTATGATTTGGTTTATGGGAAGAAAGCTCTAATTTCTATTGAGTTTTAATATAACACTTTGAAAATGGAAACTCAATTTGACTTAGATGTCACCATAGCACAACAAGAAAGGCTGCTCCAACTGAATGGCTTAGATGAGTTCAAAATGCAAGCTCTCTTACACACTGGAGTCATACAACTGACAAGGAAGGTCTAGCATGACAAATATATCAAGGAAAATACTTTTCAAGAAGGGGATTGGGCCATGTTATATGATTCTAGATTCAAATATTTTAAAGGGAAACTAATGAAAAGATGGTTGGGTCCATACCTAGTAGAAAAGTGTCATGAAAATGGTTCTTTCTAGATCAAAACCAATGATGAGGAAGGCATTCCCTTACTTGTAAATGGTTATATGTTGAAGCTATGTAGAATACCTTTGTCCAAGGAAGAATTTATTAGTTCAGCCAACAAAGAATTAAATGTGATTGGGAGTTTCATAGCTTCTAGTCCACAAGGTTCCTAGAAATTTAAACTATGAAACTCTAGGGTTGAAAACCTCTCTGAGGCAGCCAAGGAGAAAAAAAAAAGGAAAAGAAAAAAATAATAAAGATACATAAGATAAAACCTCCCTGGAGGCACGTATGGAAAGCATGTAGGTTGAAAACCTTGTTTGAGGTAGTCTATGTGTCTCAAGAAAAAAAAGGGAGAACAAAGAAGAAGCTTATATCATGTGTGCTAGCCTTTCTCTTGTTTTTCATAATTGTGCACAGTAGAAGATTTCATGGCTACTGGCCAAAACCTAAAATATTTCATCCATTACTCCATCCATACACCTCATATCCATCCTCTCCATTCATATTACTATCTCTCGCCACCATCCCATAATCAATAAATCTAAATTTCATCTCCTCTTTGTGATGCTAGGGGAAGGACCTATATTGCTACATGAGGGTCCTATAATGCTACAGGAGGATCTTGTGGAGCTACAAGAGCGAGATACGAGGAGTAGAAAATCCCAAAATACCATTCTAAATCTAAGAAATGATATATAGGTTCCTCCTATGATTTTTCCATCATCCATCCATCACCCATCCACTCCATTTCGTCAAACATTTTCTCAAATTCCCCACTCTATCCTACCTTAAAAATAAACAAAAGCCAATATTCTCTATTCCTATAGTGTCTACTCTTCCCCTTCATGACTTTAACCCTATCCTCATAGCTTTTCATCATCTCCCCTATCTACCTCATGTTTACTAAAGACTTCAAGGGAAGATCAAGAGATTACTACAAGAACAAACTCCTCCTATAGGAGCCTATGAAACCAAAACAGGAATCACTGATATAATTTTTTTCCAGCACCATAAGGGATGATTAAGCTTTGATTGTAGCTATGAAGAGACACCTCATTCTCAGGGAGGTTTTCCATCCACCACGAGCAGAAACTTCGACATCAAAAGAGTCACCTGCACACACACATCAAAAGTAAAAGTCAAGGTATCATCAAGAATGAAGACATGCACAAGAGATAGGTCAAAGAGGTAAACTCCCTTGATCATAGTGATATATGGTCTAGCTCTAGCATGAAAACCTCTACAATAGTTTGATCCGCAAGTATGATCAAGTATGGAAACCCTAACCTCCTCCCTCTGCATAAAAATGACTAAAATGTGTTTTGAGCGAGAAAAGGTGTTTTAATAGGTTGGAGGTGGCCACTGAAATTGGCCACCCTCAACTAGTGAACGCAAGTGTGAGATAAGTCACCATACAACGTGGAAATATCAACTGAAAATGTATTGGTTTCTTTGAAGAGTGAGGTGATAATCATGAAGAGAGAGAAATGATTACAGTTAGTGGGGACAACGGTCCAAAAGAGGAAACTCTTGTTAATGCAAAGTCACTAGAGTGCTCCAAGATTTTAACCAAAATAGGATATTAGGTGTTGGTTCTATTTCATTTTCACCATCACTCATTCCAAAAACAGGTAGAGGAAGGATGAGCTACTGCATCGAGCAACCTAGAGTGCCACTAGGGAGCTTTGAACCCTGTCTACAAGTGCTACAAGAGAAAGCTATAGGAAGGTCTACAATTTCTACAGGAGGGCTGAGAGGAGCTACATGAGGCATTGGGAGGATAAAAATGGTTGACATTGGCTTTACTCTCTCAAAACCTTCATGCACACCCATAATTTCTTTGACAAGAAGTAAGTGACACCCTCCTTCTTTGTTTCTACACCCAATTACATCATAACTCTGCTTGAAATTTCGAGCCTATAGTAGTCAATTGGTTAGCAGGAGGTATTTTTGAAATTTGTTGTGGTTAAGAGAAGAGAAAATAGTTTGGTTGATACAAATTCGAGCACCCTTATTCCTCACTACTACCAAACACTTTACCACTGTTTCACCACTGGGACTGTTTGAATTTTTTTTGAATTCCACACCTACATAGGATCAAGGAGTAATAGAGAAGAAATGGGGGGAGGATTTAAAATAATGGAACCCTCAGACACTAGGAGAATTTAGAAACACCCTCCTGTATTTGAAATATTCAGAAGACAATAGTTGTTGGGTTTCTTTGAGTTGTTAAAGGGGTATGATGATGATCTTGGCCATGAATTTTCCATGGAATTACACTCTCAAGAGGAAGACAATGCTACAATTATTGTTAGAGGGTTTTCCATCTCTCTCAGTCCCAAAACCATCAACAGGGTGACCACATTGCATCTTGGAATTAAGTGGAACAAATAAGACAAACAAGTAAGTGTCACAGCTAGGAAAAATGTCTTCGCTTCAAAAGAGAAGCCTATAGAAGACAAGAATGGAGTGAAAAGAGAAACTCTTCCTTACCCTTGGGATGAGGTAGCTTACCATATCCTTAGATATATATATTGTTAAGGGAGATTAAGTGTGGTTTATTCCTACCACTTTAGCCTACTCTAACAGTTGTGATTCAAGGTAGAATTACACCTTCCTCAAAGACTTAGTGTCCCTCATTTCCTCCTATAGTCAATCATGGAGATGAATTAGAAGGCGAGCGAGGAAAACACCAACATTTATCTCACCATGGCCTCATCAAGATGATAATGGTGGATGCTCTGAACCACTTGAGAATCCCTGTCATATGGAACAAGTTTGTGGACATGGATAGGGAGACTTTGTTGTGGGGAAAAATGCCTATGCAGGACGATCCTATCCACCTAAGGTGTGACAGTGCCTTAGCAACAAACAGAAACAGCTTCTCTAGTATTCTTCCTTTATGAATTAAGAATGAAGGGAGATGGATGGACTAACCAGTGTCTTCCGTTTGTCCCTCGATCCGATTTCTCTTCTCTTTGGGAGTTCCCAGCTACTTGCCTGCTCGCTCGCCCAGCTTCAAGAGGTTTCTGCAAGATCACAAGAAGAGAACACTACACAAAGACATAGATTCATATTCATAACTAGTTCAGGATTAGAAATAAACTAAACATACTAATGCAATCATACATCAAAGATACACCAGTATATAGGAGAAACCAAGATAGCTTTATTGATGAATAACAAGGTTCAGGAAGAGATACAACCCAGAGGGCTCCAATCCAACATCTCCTTCCCAGCAAATGAAATTCCTATCTTCACCTTCCCTCAAAGCATTAAGCACCCAATGATTCCAATCTCAAACCAACAACAATTCTTTGCAATAACAAAATTCCAGCCTCCAGATCTCATGGAGGAGAGATCCATATATAGATGTTTGGAGAGAGGATGAGTCAGCTTGAGATCTGACTAGTGTCCTCTCCCTCTGTCAGTTCTTGATTCCACTTGGAGGTTCTTGCTTCCACTTGGAGACTGGGAACCTCTTACTCATCACTATTCGAATTCACTGAGGCAAGTGTCATTGAGGAAGATTCTGGAAGCTTCCTGGGTCTTGACACCTTGCTGAATGAACTTGCCATTTGTCAACTCTCGCTCAGCGCACCCTGGTAGTGCTTCTACCTACGTTGCAGTGCAGGTAGCCAGTGTTGACTTTGCATTTCAGCGCAGACAGCTAGTGGAGCCACTGAATTGATCCTGAATTGACTTGTTTTTGAGCAGTTTCTGGTGGAGAACTTCTGTGAATTGCTGTGGTTTGTTAGCCTTGTTCCTCTAGGGGTAGGAACAACATGTTTAGGGACTTTGGATCCCTTAGATTATGGACATTTCATGCTTATAGCTGTAAGGCACAAAAATGTCTATAACAGTTGCCCCCTAAAGTATGAGGCCGTTTATCGGGTGAAATGCTTTATCAGGAGGATCCGAAGTTCATCCAATGTTGGGAGGAGACCTGTAATAAGATACAATACAATACATTATTTTTCATGCTGCTTTCATGATCTAGTTGAGGCGGGCATTCCCATGCTCAGCTTTATAAATTCATTTTCCTGTACATAGAACAGACAATCGTCTGATGGTAGACTGATAATTTTGATGAAATTATCATCCTTTGGGTAGGATGATTATCTGCTGCAATGATGTACATGTCAATGTCTTTATCTTTTCTGAATATATATCGCAGCCCAGATGGATGAAACTAGATCCGGGGTCTTCAAACTCGTTCGATCTTCACTCTAAGTACAAGTCGATCCATGTGAGAAATGTTCTGAAGTCGAACATGGAAAGACATTGCTTGATTACCGGTCAATGAGGTAAACCGTTAACAAGCGCGAGAGGAATCACCGATAATGATAATGACCCTCAAGGTACTACAGTACAATTCACGTGGTGTGAATAAAGGACTTGGCATCGAACACCACGCAAAATCTTTCGGTCGAAGGTCATTGATGTATACCTGTCGCCGGAAGTGAGAAACTTGCCATTGAGGAATGCAAGCTTCAAAGTACTGAAGGGGTTGTTCCTAGATCAACTTCTTGGATAATGAGCTGATGTCGACAAGAAGCGATCCGTCAAAGGAGGGCCTTAATGAATCCCACATCAATGACACGGAACGGAGCTAATGATTTTGATGGAGGTGAAAACGATCTGTGACATATGATTCAGGGTGGCGGTCATGAAAGGATGAAGGATAATGTACAACAGTGGATGGGACACGGTTGACTTTTCTGAACGACTTCTCTTGAACATATGGCGACACTGATGTGATGGATCGGTAGCATTACCCCAAATATGGATGGTATGGCGAGACCATGGTGATGTGACCGGTGAATGAAACAACCCAACCCGATTGTGGTACGGAGGAAAAGTGTCATGTTCAAGAGCGACTTGCTACCATCAAAGTTTTCTTGAGTTTCTCCCAATTTTCCCCAGTCATTGCTGACCAGTACCTCTTTATTTTTGTCAAGCTTAAGGAGGATAACATATTCTTGTTCTATAACTTGCCCTTCGGGCAAGCCCATCGCTATGTTTTAACGAGCCTAGCGATAGTGAAACTCGTTCTCGTCTAAAGACAAGTTTGTCGCTATTTAATGATTTTAACGAGTCTAACAACAAAGATAACTCGGTCCTTTTCATTTTTAGAGAGTCTGAAAAGGTACATAAAGTTAACTCCAAAAGTCCTTTTTCGTCATCTAATCCCTTAGGTCCGAAAAAGTATAAAACAATACAGAAGGGATGAGTTTTCGATAGTTTTAACGAGCCGAATAAAACAAGCGCTCGATCTTTTTGTGCAATAATCCCTCAGGTCCAAAAAGATTAAAATCTAGAGGAGGGATAGCACTTCCTGTCCCTTTAACGAGCTGGAAGGCCAAGGACTCGACAATCTTTTCATATTTTACGAGTCAGATGAAAAGAGCTTAAAGAAGACTCGTCTTTTGAGGAACGAGTGATGAAACAGGTTAGCAGTTGATTCCAGGTATAGGTCGGAATTTTCCAATCACGGCAGTGTCACAAGGATGGCTAGTGAAATCACTCTTCGCAGCTGTTCCTCAAAATGGGTAAACAAACATATGGAGGTGAACGATCGACCAATGGAAAAGTGGAGGTGACGGTACAAACACGACCAAGGCTTTAATGGCTGATAATGTTACATTCACAGTGGTTATTTACCGGAATAGTTCATTTTTTAACGAGCTTAAACGCGGGAAAACACTTGCTCGATCTTATGTTTATTTTTTAACGAGCATGAACTATGTGCTAAAACTGCTTGGATCTTGCGTTTATTTTTTAACGAGCATGAACTGTGTGCTAAAACTACTCGAACAATCCAGTCATATGATAAGAATGTCTCATGTAAGATTCCATTTTTTATGGAGCTTGCGCCTTACCAAAGCTATGCCCAACATCCTTTCGTTATGCAAGTTCGGAAACGACTAATCCTACGAGTTTAAAGGGTTAGACCTACAGGTTTAAAGGGAGGACCTAAAAATTTAAAAAAATAAATAGCCGCCCCTTGCTTGCACTCTGAAAGGTTTGCATGCCCCCAGGTATAAAACAGAGTTTCAAGGTTACCCCTACTTTAGTCCGGCAAAACAATTGTTTTACCGGGAGAGGCCTACCTCTTTCAGTTTACCAAAGATTGCTCCATTCGCGGCCACGAATAAAACACTTCTTCGGTGATGTCTACCGAGATAAACAAAGGTGAGCGACGAAGCCCGCCAACTCACATAACTTTGACAAAAGAATCTTATTCTAGAACAACCCGTCCTCCTAGATGGACGGGGTACAGACTAGTCATATTCTCCCGCGGAAACCTACCCTATACCCAAAGTTTTCCTGCCGAAGCAGACCAGGACGCATGCCCCTGGGTTCCAGTCATATCCTCCTGGATTACTCGCGCTCATGAGGAGGACAGACCGTGGGTTGAGACATTTCTTGCGTGAAGAGACCATTTAGGGATGGTATATGACTATTTGTGATGCGTGATCCGGGAAATGAAAGCTGGTCCACGAGCTTGACCACTCTTCCTTCGTGCGGAAAACACATTACTCTAAAGAGTGAGGAGACGATGGCTCCCATGCAATATATATAGTCTCGTCCAAGGAGTAGGTTATAATCCAAGGGTCCTTGAACGACCATCATGTTCATTTGAACAGTCTTCCCTTTCAATGTTATGGGCACATTGGGGAGGATCCCTAAAGGTCGACTGGTTCCTTTATCAAAGCCTGTCAGATTTCTCATTTCAGGCAAAAGCGCTGGCGAACCAAGCACTTTCCAAGCAATAGAGGAAAGGATACTCACAGATGCCCCCTCATCAATGATAGTGCCAGCCATTACCATTCTGTATATTTGAATGATAATTCTGAATGGTATGCTTGCTGGCAAACGGGGTCTGCCTAGTTGGTTCCAGTCGAACGAGACAACTAGGTTTCTTGGTGGTGGGACCGAATAGACGGCCAGGTATGACTCTGACGAAGTTCCTTCCTGCGACAAAGGAATGGGCAAATTGCCCCCTTGTTCGTCGGAGTCTGTGTTGATGAAGAGAATTTGGACGGTGTCGTCTTTATTCTCCTCTGTGATGGTATCATTCGAAGATAGAGCCTCTGAAGGCAAAACCAGGTCAACTGCCGCCTCAACCTTTTGACTTTCGTCAGGCATGGATTCAGAAAGTTCATCCTCAATGATAGGTGCTTCGGCTGACCACCTGAGCGGGCCAGCCGGGTTCTCAACTGGTGAAGGACTTGGCAGGAGTTTTTGATATCCAGGATGAAGTTGCACTGGTAAAACCGGGCGATCTTCCAAAACTCTTTTAGCCTCGTCTAAGAAGGGACAACGGTGGATGGCATGGTCGCCTTCACACAGTTTGCAGGGAAATCTGGCTTTCCCTCTCTGTCCTGTGACTTCACTTTCACTAGTTGACGGTGAGCTGTCAACATGTCTATCAGAGGTTGACGCCACCGAATTGTACAAACGGGGAGACCAGTCCCTTAGTATCCGAGGGATGCAGGGACAATCTCTGTGGAAGTGGTCTCCCTTGCATATGACACATGGAGATTTAGGCCTAGTCAGTGCTGTGTGTGGATTT
The DNA here is from genome assembly GCA_031772625.1 of Pinus tabuliformis. Lineage (NCBI taxonomy): Eukaryota > Viridiplantae > Streptophyta > Pinopsida > Pinales > Pinaceae > Pinus > Pinus tabuliformis. Next base: position 633,721,884 of record CM062820.1, on the reverse strand, counting down.
TTGTCAGACGACACTTGTTTGCCCCCAGTCGCTTTTGGCTCCTTCTTCTTCTTCTCTTTCTTCTTCTTTTCCTTCTTCTCCTTAGGAACTTGGTTTTTTGTTTTACCAATTTTGTCAAGCGAAGAGGAAGGAGGAGAGGAAGAATTAGATGAAGTAGAAGGCTGGTGGGTAACTCTGGTCTGGTCTAACTGTTGACTCGACTGTTCAGGAATAGTGGTGTTCTGAACGACATTGGTTGAAAAGAGCCAGACCGGCAAGCCAATTGTCAGTCCTGGAAGCGACAATGTGGCCATATGGGGTGCACCAACATCTCCCCAAGAGGAGAAGGGACTAGGATTTCCGCCAAGGGGAATTCCTTGGTTGGTGGGCTCCATTTTTTCAACATAAAGATCAACGTAGGAATAAAGGGTGATTGTTTCGTTTAAAATAAAATTTTAACAATGCTTAGACACAACTTGCTTTTTCAATTTTAAAGAGTCGAGAAAAAGCTAAGGATGACTCTAGTCTCCTTCGATGTTTTAACGAGCCCGAAGTGACAAATGCTCGGATGGACTTTTTCCGTTATAGAGTCTGAAAAAGGCCAAAAGGAACTGCTCTGGAGTTCTAGGTAGAGGGTGTGCCAAACTTTTCGCAAAACCGGAGAATACTTTTTAGGGTACGGACGGTCGATCTTCCTGAACGCTGTGTTCAGTGCATTGCGATCAGTAGGGCGGCCGACACGGCTTCCTATGGATAAAGGTTTTATGCCTATAGGGGTCTCCCAATATATACGCGACGGTACGTGGGAGCACAATCTGTACTGGCGCTATCGTCCCTTAGGAGGAATCACCCACCATCAACGATATCAACAGTCACCAGGCTTTACGACGCCAGAACACGTCTCTAGCCTAGACCTCTATGTTGTGCGTTATGTTGCAAAGCGTTGTTAAGTTCATTCAATTTATTTTAGGTTGATCTTTTTAGAAGTTTGCCTTTTGAGGTTCACCACGAGATGTATGATACAATTCCTAAATGCAGTCTAAAGATGATAAGCAAGCTTTTTATATCTTTTCAACCATGAAAATCCTAGCTACAAAGGGAAAAGAAAGACACCATCTTTTCTCAAAGAGCAATCAGCACACTCTAATGCACTTTTCCTAAATCAAACATGCAAACTATCAAGATGCAAATGCACAATGCAGGTGTTTCTTTTCCGCTTTCTTAGTATTGATGCCTACAAAGAAAGCTTTTTGTACAACTTTGAATTTGCTTTTAAATGACAAATACAAACAAGTTTACTTTTTCGAAATCAGAGAGGGTAGAAGAGATTACAACACTTAACGATTTCTGAAATGAATACGTGTTTTGACACTTAAAAGAGACAAACTCAAACCAAAAGCAAAAGTAAATGTATAATCAACTGTAAACAGCCAATGAACTCTCTCCTAAGATCACAATCAACAGATCTGAATCAAGGGCTACAGGATGACTATTTCACTCTTGCAAAGGAAAACTGTAAATGACGCCACAAACACATAAAAACACTCACAGTCCTTTTGTACAAAAGGAGGCAGAATTTAAGCAGAGAAAAGGAGTTATCAGACAGGTATCTATGCTGGTTGCAGGCTGCAAAAATCAGAGATCAAAACAAGGAAAAACAGATCAGAGAACCCCAGCTGCACAAGGCCTAACTGGATCAGCGCACCCTCAACACAGGGGTTTTGACATTCAGCGCAGGTAGCCTTCACAGGACCTGCGTTGAAATGCAGAACCTCTTCACAGGGTCTGCGCTGAAGGAGAAACGAGAGTTTCTCACTGGGTTCTGGGTCACAGTTTGCTATTTAATCTACAGTTTCAGGCCAAATCAAAGAAACAAGCAAGGTACAATCAAAGAGATGCTTTGAGGAAGGGCTAAGATCTATCACAAAGGATCATCAAATCATTTGTGAATCCATTGTTCAGATCATAGACAAATCCAGTGATTGGATCAAAGCAGCAGCTCTCTACTTTGCATCTGAAAATAGCAGATGCAGTTCGATTATTGCTGTTGAGTCTATGAAACAAACAATGATAGAGACACAAATAAAATGACTAAACAGATCTCCCCAACGGAGTCGCCAATTTGTTGTGGGGAAAAATGCCTATGCAGGACGATCCTATCCACCTAAGGTGTGACAGTGCCTTAGCAACAAACAGAAACAGCTACTCTAGTATTCTTCCTTTATGAATTAAGAATGAAGAGAGATGGATGGACTAATCAGTGTCTTCCGTTTGTCCCTCGATCCAGTTTCTCTTATGTTTGGGAGTTCCCAGCTACTTGCCTGCTCGCTCGCCCAGCTTCAAGAGGTTTCTGCAAGATCACAAGAAGAGAACACTACACAAAGACATAGATTCATATTCATAACTAGTTCAGGATTAGAAATAAACTAAACATACTAATGCAATCATACATCAAAGATACACCAGTATATAGGAGAAACCAAGATAGCTTTATTGATGAATAACAAGGTTTAGGAAGAGATACAACCCAAAGGGCTCCAATCCAGCATCTCCTTCCCAACAAATGAAATTCCTATCTTCACCTTCCCTCAAAGCATTAAGCACCCAATGATTCCAATCTCAAACCAACAGCAATTCTTTGCAATAACAAAATTCCAGCCTCCAGATCTCATGGAGGAGAGATCCATATATAGATGTTTGGAGAGAGGATGAGTTAGCTTGATATCTGACTAGTGTCCTCTCCCTCTGTCAGTTCTTGATTCCACTTGGAGGTTCTTCCTTCCACTTGGAGACTGGGAACCTCTTACTCATCACTAGTCGAATTCACTGAGGCAAGTGTCATTGAGGAAGATTCTAGAAGCTTCCTGGGTCTTGACACCTTGCTGAATGAACTTGCCATTTGTCAACTCTCGCTCAGCGCACCCTGGTAGTGCTTCTACCTGCGTTGCAGTGCAGGTAGCCAGTGTTGAATTTGTATTTCAGCGCAGACAGCTAGTGGAGCCACTGAATTGATCCTGAATTGACTTGTTTTTGAGCAGTTTCTGGTGGAGAACTTCTGTGAATTGTTGTGGTTTGTTAGCCTTGTTCCTCTAGGGGTAGGAACAACATGTTTAGGGACTTTGGATCCCTTAGATTATGGACATTTCATGCTTATAGTTGTAAGGCACAAAAATGTCTATAACAGACTTTCATAGAAACAAAAGCCCCCACACTAGGAGAGAATATGGCCTCTACTATTGCAGGAAGAGAAGGAAAAATGGAGGAAGAGGAAGGAGAAAATACAAAGGAGGAAGAGGCGGAAATAATAGAAGAGGAAGAAATAAAAATAAAGGAAGAAAAGGCAGCATAGAGAGAGGAAGGAGAACCATAGATGAAAGGAGAATAGGGGGAAAAGAAACGAGAAGAAAGAGTAAGCCCTGAGGATACTTCTCCACCATAAGGACCAGAAGACATTGAACATGAAGTAGCTACAACACTAGCTACATTGGGCACAATTGTTGAGCCCAAGAGGAAGGAATCAAGACCAAGTAAAATGTATTTGAAAACCAAGAAGAGCACTAGAATTAGACAATCGAAACCACAAACTCCTACAAAGGTTCCTATAATTATTGATGATTTATCAAGAAAAAAGGAAGAAATAGGATCCAGTGAAGGAAATATTTAGGAGGTCACTCCTCCTAAAACCAAATCAAAGTAACCTATAGCACCTACGAGTATGCCTACCACTAGGTTTTTTACCTCCAAGAAGCCAAAGGTACAATCTTACTTTGAGGAAGAAGAAAAAGAGAAACTACAACAAGATAAAAGTTTGCTACAAGAGAGACAAGGTTGCGTAAATAAGGGTAAAGTTTGCTACAAGCAGGACAGGGGAAGCTATAGGAGCACAAGAAAGAGTTACAAAAGGAATCCACCACCTCAAAGACTATTGGAAAAGACCTAAAAGAGCTCCAAAAACATATCCCACAATGTAGCTTGGGATCCTACTACAAATTCATTGAAGGAGGAAGGATTATCCCTAAAACAATTATACTCCCACTCCTTTATGGGTTGGAGTTAGAGAGAGGTAGAATCCATAGGTGGATGCAAATTTCTAAATCTAAGAATGTGGAGGATGTACGCCTCATGGAAGAGAAGGTCATTTAGATGGGAAAATATTTAATTGATTTGAGAATGAGGGAGTCTATGATGAAGGAGAAACTACATCCATAAAACATTAGGTTGAGAGAGAGGTTGTAGGAGAAAGAAACACAACTTTACACCATGGAAAGTCTCGCTATGGAGGCCTTGAAATGCAAGAAACCATCAAAGTATTATTCTCTCTTTCTCAAGGAATAGTGGTTGGAGTTACAAATAAAAAATATGGCATAATATGGATCTTTTTGGTTTCAGGACTAGAGGCAGTTCATTGAATTTTGCAACCAAAATAACATGGAAACAGGGAAAAATTGGATGAATTTATATGCACAACCTAACTTTGACAAATATGAATTGTTGGGATCCCAAATCAATATTTGGAGATAAGCAGGAGATGGCTTTAACAACATGGATGCCTCATGAGGAGACGAGTTGAGGAGGTGAAAAATGTAATGGAAAAATATGAGAAGGAACCACTATATATCATAGCAGAGCTAGTGAGCCCTAAGGTTGTCATTAAAAATCATAGCCTCATCTCCAATGATGCTGCTTTAGCACTGAAATACATTGCTACCTAGGAGTAAGTCATTCTACACATTGAAGACACATTTAAGATGTTGGGAACATAAAGTTTGCAAGCTTACCAGAGGAGATGTCATGCCTTACCCCATAACCTACATATTAGAGAATATCACTATCTTGAAAGGCTAAGGAATTCCTTGGAGAGAAGACCATTGTATAAGAGGATAATGGAGAGGACAAAAGTTAGGTGGATAAGACTCAAACTCAGTCCACCCTTGTTGTTAGGCTTACAATAAGGAAGAGATGAAGAAAAAGAGAAAAAGGAGTGGAAAACGATAGAGAGGAATGCAAGTTTTTATCCATAAGAGGGCACACCATCTAACGAGCCTTGGGATGTCAAGAAGGCCACCAGGGCCATGAAAGAGCTTCACATAGATTATTGAGTTTCTCAGAGGATGAGAAACACCTTTACCAAAGGGGTGATGATGAGCCTCATCAATAGGTACATGTTGAAGATCATTATGTCATCCTCTAGCCTTAAAACTATCCTTCTCTTACATTAATTCACATTTTTTGTTATATTATTCTTAGTAAGATGAGTAAAATGTGTTTGTCATAGTATGTGTCCTAATGTTGGCTTAGGGGGTCCTAACCAAAGTTTAGACTTAGCTATGCCAACCAACAAAACCCTACACAATTGGTCCTTTTGGCAACAACCTGCGTAGCACAGGCTGCAGTGTCTCCCGAAGTAGTATGGGGGGATGCAAGAACCAAGTTTCTACATTCAGAGATTAGTGTGATCCAGTGCCTCAAATCTTCCTTCACACAAATTGATATCCTCTTAGGGCACATTGTTGACATCTGTTAAAATATCCTTCAAACCTTCGCAAAGGCCGACGATTAGTCCTTGCGGACCTTTAACAGTCGATTTGTCTACTTACGCACAACAGATGGCAATCCTAAATTAGGGTTCGTGCAAATTTACTTAAGTTATTAATAAACATCATAGAATTCATCAGAATTTTCGCGAAAATACTTAAACCACTAGTGAAAAATGACCAATTAATTACTAAAAAAGCAACTAAAATTTGCATATAAACGACCATTTTTTAGTTGGTAACCAAGAGTAGCTAATTTATAGTATCTTATAACGTGACCAACTTTTAGTCATTTTTAGCTTAGTCATTAATTGGTTCCTCAATTTTACCATCTAGTAATATATTTAGTCATAAATTTGGTCATTAATTTTTCATTGGTTTAGTCATTAATTATCGTAATTAATGACCAAATATACAACAAAATATATTACTATATGAATCCTCGAGAAAAATAATTAATGACCAAATAAATATGACCAAAATGTTGGTTGTGTTATGAGATATTGTAAATTAGCTACTAATAGTCATATATATGCAAATTTTAGTCATCATTTAAAACCAATTAATAACCAAATAAATATGACTAAATTTTAGTCATGTTATAAGATACTGTAAATTGGCTACTAATATTCATATATACGCAAAATTTAGTCATCATTTTAATAAAAAAATTATCATTTGCAGTAGTCATTTATATTTTTTTGGTATTTTCATATTCATTATATAAATAAATGATTTGGTAGTTTCTATTCATTTTATTTAATTTCATACATAATCATTATAAAAGACTAATTCAATCATATATTCATTTTATTCATGTTCATCATTAATTAATATAAACTACTAATTTAGTTGCTTTAGGTTGATTTTATGTGTTTATTATTAATCAACATAAATTAATTAGTATGATTTTACGACTAAATTTAAAAAAAATGTAATACAATGTGCATGTTTATCTAATATGATGACGCAAAGTTACATATGTTAATTACAAGGCTAAATAATATCAAGTGCAAATAAAAATAATTTCAGTAATATAAAATATCAAGTATTACAACTCTGAGTTTCCAACTTAATATCGGCTAGACTACAATTTACACATGAAATATTGTTTTGTCATTTCAAAACATTATCACTGTGTTGCCAAAGCATTGCAAGTGAATTCAACAACTTTGAAGGCTTGACCATCAGTCTCTATGAGTGTGTCTTATGCAAGATATTGGCTCTAAGGATATCACTAAACAAATTCTCTTCTCTCTCTCATTTTTCATTTGTCGATCTAGTGTTATTGTTCTCCTCTTTCTTCAATTGTTGCTTCTTACCATCAACATTAAGTTCCTCCGATGAAAATGAAAGAATATACAATGCAAAGTATAAGACATGAAAGACGATGAATACTTGAATATAAAATAAAGTAGACTATAAAAGATTTATAAAAACATATACCTCAACATTTGATAGTGGCCACTATGTAGCTAGATGACCTGTATAAACAAAACAAATAAAACATCATCATAGAAAATAACACCTTAGGAACTTAGTATTCAACCTTCAACAAAACCTTAGGCACAATCATACCAACTAAGTTACATGTTAAAAATATCATGCAATAAATAACTTGTGAAAACAAATGGAAAAAAAAAGATCAGTGTAAAAATTATCCTTATTGCTTGTTGTAAAATAGTCATGTTCCTTAAATTTGGATATTATTTTGCCCATAGTAAAAGTTGATCCCTATTATGACCTATGTTCTTAGGATCATGATATTGATCCAACATCATATTGGATGTGGAGACAAAATGATTGAACTTTCCAAGATGAGTACCTCACTTGGTTGAATGAAGGTGCTAGCTGTGAGTAGTGTCAAAACCTTAGGGAAGCAGAAAACTAAGGCCTAATAAAATATATCACCACTTTTCCACTGAAAGAAAAAATTTCAATCCCACAATGGCCTCTTGGAGTACATTTCGTTGGATGGATATCACACTCTGAGAGATGATTGTCTGATACAATGAGAAGTGTACGTATATTGTCACAACTCCCCTCACAATCGGACCCTATAGTTGTGTCCAATAATATTAATCATATTATACTATTTAATTATAAATTATGACTATCCGATAATTATTAGTTTTAATAATTAATCTGAAATTCCATTTTTAGTGTTTATGTATACATGAAAATATTTGAAAAAAAGGTACTTTTGTGACTAGTTAATTTCAAGTGAATCTAAATACACACGAAATTATGGTGCCTCGATATTTCTCTAGCATTATCCACTTATTGTACTAATTACTCCCATGTCCTCTATTGATTTTGTCGAATTCCTCTTTGATGATGTCCAATGTCAATGCAGTGGACATTTATCCTTAATTCTTTTCTTAGCCAAAGGGAAGCTCCACAAGTAACAACCAAAACATAGCCTAAAATATATTATTGCGGGGCCAAAATGCAATAATTATATGACAATCCAAGAAACATTGGACGTTAATCATCTTCCCTTTAATATTGATTAATAATTTCTTTGCATGATCATGTAATACTAAAGTGACAAGTAGGGTCATTTAAAGTCAGTAATCCACCAATATCACCTTTGAGAGAATTTAGTATTTAATACTTCCTATTACACACACAGTAGATCACCAACTTCAAGGATATAAATATAAACACCACAAAATTGAAATTAAAAGAAATTCTAGGAAGTCAAATGTGACTAATCTTGAGTCAAGAAAATACCAAGCCCTTCACATTAACAAGGCATTCTTAGGCACTAAAATAGAAAATCCTTCCATTGCATCATTTTCACCTTCTCTTTGAATTATTTAATTGTGAACATAACTTTCAAAAAAAAAAACATTGAAAAAGGTCTCAAAATCCTAACAAATTGTTGCGTGATTGTCATATTATTTAAATAGAAAGGCAATCGTTCGATATGATTTTAACTTGCGGAATATATTGAAGAATATTAAGCTTTATCATCCCTTGCTCCTAATCAAATTGTAATCTGTGGGTTCCAATCAAGTAATCAATTTCCCTCCAAGATAGTTAAGAGATCACTTTGTAGAAGGACTTCTAGGAGGAAACTGAAGCACTTTAGTGGGTGCTCCAAAATATTTGAACACAACTGAAAATGATTTTACACTCCCTCCACACATTTTAAAACATAAACCATTCAGTTGCATCTCATTTATTTTCCACCTTTCTGTAATATGTAATTATTTGAGCAAGAATAGAGCATTCATAAATATTGTCATGAAATAGGACTCTTCATAATCCTAATAAGTTGGGCTATAACAAATAAACAATTTCATATAGTCATTGAATTTTACATGGTATATTTCAGTGATTAAAATGATAGCTTTATTCTTAATCTGATTACATCAAAAATAAATTCAACCCTAACTAGTTGGGATCTAACAAATCGAGAATTCCATGCAGTAAAGTAAACTTACATGGTAGATCCAAATTATTTGCAATGAAAACTTTATTCTTGATCTTATTACAACATAGATAAATTCAAGAGTACATACATATTTCTATATTGAACACATTTCGAAATTTCATATAAATATAATGATACGACTTACCTATAGGATTTGTCTCCATCATACTAACCTCTTTTCATAATAAAATTATAAATCCCACGTCTGCATTCCTCGTCCCCGACATACCAATTATTTATAGTGTAATACTTTATTGTTTCTCCCTCGGTGCAATAGATATCCACTACTGCGGCATGGAGATGATTGGTGTCATAAAATGGTGTAGTGCATCCTTCAATATATGTCACAGAACTCCTCTCACCTCACAAAAATCCTCTCATCTACAACAATAAGAGTTCTCTCAAACTTCCTAGTCTCCATCTCATTCATCCTGAAATAAGCGGATATTTCCATGGGTGACAAAGTGTGAATTCGGATTTAATAGAAGGAACTATCACTAGAAAAAGAAAATACAATGCAGCATATTAGTTATCAGCACGAGGAATAACCCTGCCAAGCTACTTCCTAACTACATAAAAGTACTCTTGAATTATCTCTTATAATGAACAAAAGATAACACCAACTGCCTATAGAGTCTACCTATGTTGGTCAATCTCTTCTTCTAGTCAAGGTCATGTTGTACTTTTGAAAAGTATCAAGCAGGTCAGGGTCCACCTCATCCAAGCTCCTCTTCTTCTTCTACGCTCTCTATTTAGGTTCATAAATTGGGAAAGGTCTTGGAAATTGATGGGTGGGTAAAAGTTATCATATTATTTGGGTTCTTTGATTTTTAATCATTGTCTGTAAGAATTGAATCTAAATTGTAAAAGCCATTCAGGTTCATTCTTTTTAGCTGAAATTAACCTAAGCCTTGGAGAGTTGTAAGGTTTAATGGATCTAAGTATATTCTACTTAAAATATAGCGTTATAGACATATTTGGGCACTGCAACCCCAATCACATATGTCCATAAACCAAGGGCTTCTAAGTCCCCAAAAGTGTTGTTTCATACGCTAAAGGAGCAGGTCAGCTGATTACATCATCTCCTAGAAGTTCTCCCTGAAAAACTACTCATAACTGGTCAAAACTAGACCATACAGACTGCTCAGTGCTAAGGGTGCGATGCATCTCACCTGCCACATGAAAAAAGTGTAATGCATACTAGAAAGCCCTTCTGTAGGGTGCGATGAGCGAGAGCAGACAAATGGCAGAAGTAGTTTGCTAGGTGGAAACCCAGAGAATCTTCTAGAAGCTGCTCATTCGACACTTGCCTCTTTGAATTCGCCTAGGGATGAGTAAGAGATCATGAAATCTCCAAGTGGAACCAAGAACTATCAGAGAGATGACACTAATCAAAATCCCAGAAGCTGACTCACCCACCTGCAAACATCTATATATGGATCCCTCATCCAAGAGATCCAAAGGCTGGAATTTTGTATTTTGTAAGGAAGTGTTGTTGGTTTCTCTGTGCAACATTGTATTGTTGGGTGATCTAAGCTTTTTCATGAGGTGAAGAGGGCTTTCATGCTGGGAGGATGGCGATGGGTCAGACCGATGGGTTGTAATCCTCTCTTCTACTACTTCTATCAATAAAGCTACTTGAGTTTTCCTCCATATTCTTGTGTATCTCTGAATCTTGTATTAATATATGCATTTGTATGGTTAATATACATTTGATCCTATATTTTTTATGGTTATAGATCTCTATGCTTTGATGGTATTATGGTGCTTTGACTCTACAGGTGCTCTTTGAAGCAGTACAAGTAAGGAAAGAGTGGCAAAGTTCTGTCAAAGGGGAAAGGAAACAAGCAAGGAGCCAAGCGAAAGACTAAGGTTGGTACTCTCTACTTCTTTCTCATCTATCTCTCATAAAGGAAAACACGAGTGACTTTAGTTTGTTTGTTTCTAAGATAGCTACCCGTCTTAGTGGGACTAGCAGCTTTAGATGGACACTAGTTTTCCTGAGTTACAAAATGGTGACACCACATTAAAATGGCGATGCCTACATTAAACAACAGTAGCAAAACGATTGCTCTTTTCTTTTTCAATCATGTAGTCTCCAGATTCGGCATTCCACAAGCTATAGTCACAGATCATGGATCGCATTTCCGCAATCACATGATGGTTGAATTGGCTGCCAAATTAGGATTGTCCCACGACAGCTCTACCCCTTATTATCTGCAAGCTAACGAGCAAGTTGAGGTGATCAACAAAGTCCTGAAGCGCATGCTGCAAAGGATGATTGGAGTCCATAAACGGAGTTGGCACCTAATCCTGTACTTAGCCTTGTGGTCATACCGGACATCGGTCAGAAATGCGACTGGGTTTACACCCTTTCAGCTAGTGTATTGCTTGGAAGTGATCTTACCAGTTCAGTGCGAAATTTCGTCCCTCAAGCTCGCAGTCGACCTTCTCCCCGAAGCTTTAGAGGAGGAGGCTTGTTTCTTGGAATTAATCCAAATGGATGAAACTTGTCATGACACCGCCTTGGCTAACCAAGCACATAAGAAACAAGTTAAGGCACAGTTTGACAAGAATGTCAAACTCCGTGTCTTCTCAGAAGGTGACCTAGTCTTACTTTTTGACCAGGAATCCAATAAATTTGGAGCAGGTAAGTTCCAGTCTTTGTGGATGGGTCCCTACATTTCTAAGTTGGTATTAGCAAAAGGAGCCTACGAGTTATTAGATTATGACGGGATTCCACTATCGCAACCCCGAAATGGGTTGTACCTTAAGTGTTACTATGCTTGACTAAATGTAGTGACCTCTTCATATGCTTTTGTTACATTTTTGTTTTCGTTAAGAGTGATTGTTTTGGTTAGGTAATCCACTTTTTCCTTTTGTTGAAAATGTCGAACCTATTGGAATCATTTGTTGGATATGTTGACGGAGCAAGTTGTAGTACACGAAACCTATCTTCTACATCCTACGCCATCTTTGATCCAAGTGACGAGTTAGTGAGTTTCAGAGGGGTATGCATTGGTCGATCGATGAACAACATCATTGAATACAGCGCATTGATAGAAATCCTCTCTGATGCCATCGCGCAGGGCATACGCCGACTTGTCGTCAGGCTAGACTCACAACTTGTCATTCTACAGCTTACCGACATCTATTCCGTTCGGAATCCCACTATCTATCATGTGTTCCTAAGGGTCAATATTTTGGAAAGACAGTTTGATTCTATTCAATATCAACACATTTCCAGAAACTTAAACACATTAATTGATTCATTAGAAAACTATGTGTCGGATAGACATTTGCAACATTGATAAAAGAAAAGCATTTCCTCAATATTTGCATCAGGATCATATAACTTAACCAAAATAAAACTCTGAAAATCAAAAATATATATAATTGTTTATAGTTTGTACATAGTGTTCTGTGTCCAGGACAAAATTGGTCATATGACCCAAAAACTCAAAATTCAAGGGGACATCCTAGTCTAATGGTGCTGGTGATAACAAGTCACCGCCTGTGCAATCATGCGTAAGAGCCTAGTCCATCGGCTCGGCACGCCAGTGGTATGGCGCTGTAATCTTAGAGGTAGCTCGTCGGTCCTCACATTTGGAATACCAAGGGTGATACCCTCAATCTGATCTTGCAAAACTGCAAGAGTCTCGACTACATCCAGATCGCGAAGGACGACCCTCCCTATAGCCTCTCCTGCTGGAATGACAGCCGCTGCTTTCAGGCACACTGCTGGTCGTAGTAGCCTGATATCTACATGAGCACATGAGTTTTGATTAGTCTTGATAAACATTTAAAAAGCACAATAATATTATAAAAACAATAAACAAGGATATGGTCAGAACATTTACCTATAACACCCCACTGCTCGCCGGCCGGCAACACCAAATCTAGGTCACCTCGGAAATCCATCCCAGCATATGGATACTCAGAAAATACCATCTCCTGATGAACGAACCACTAAAATAAGGCATCATAGAATGAAATCTGTGACTGACCAGCATGTCTAGCCATAAGATCGACCCATCTTTGCATCTGTGGTTCCATTGGTACTGATGGTCTGAGTGAAATGTACTGTGGTTGCATTAGTGGGATCTTCTCCAACGCGAAAGCGGTCAGAATGGAACCATAGCCAAAGTTCTTGGATCTTTCCTTTTTCACCTTGGTAAGTTGTTCTTTTATCACTGGAAGTACTACACCACACCAGTTGAATACCTTTGGTTCGAGGCATTCCAAGGCGTACTACATATAGGACCTGCTGGCCAAGTGAAGGGCCACGCTACCAGCCAATCTGGCAAAGGTGAATAAAATAGTGCTCCAGGACTGGTTGGTGACATCTCAGGTATTGATCTTGCCATCCCTACTCAGCTGAGATCCTTCTCTACAGTATTGGCAAATATAATCCCTCACGGATTCATCCCCACGGGCGGAACCTGATAGTGAAAGAGGTGCACCTCACCTCGATAAACCGGTCAAGAAGTAGATGTCCTCAATAGCCAAGGGGATGGATTTGCCTCTAATCTGGAACACTTGGTTGGAAGGATCCCATTCATCGAGGAAATATTGCAACAAGTTGATTTGTTTCCTCATGCTAGATATGCGAAAGAACTTGAGCAAGCCACAGTTCCGCAATGCAGTTACCATACCCGGATCATGTAAGGCAACCATGTCCTCTTCTTCATGCTCATGTTCACACCATGTAACAACCATTTTTCTCTGATGAATCTCTGAAAAACAAATAAGAGAAGAATTAGGATCCTGATTTGGCAAAAAATAGGCAAAATTTCCATGAAAAATCAGTGCAAAATTTTTTCTCCTTGCGCCCATCACACCCTAGCTGTGTACTGGGTGGGATGCATACTGACTGGCCAATGGCCAACCTAGTATGCATCACACCTTTCGATGTATACTAGGTGTGATGGGGGTAGAACGAATTGTTCAAACCCCAGAGGCTCAGAAAAGCAGGAAAACATGCTCAGAATTCAAAAAGGAAAGAATGCAATCGAAGAGCTCAGGTTTAGCTCCTACCTGGTCCAGACGGCACCAAAAATCGTCCATAGAATCTCCCAAAATCAGCTGATGAAAACCAAGGGGGAAAACACCTCCAGAACTCCAACAATCCCAAATTCAAATGAAATGGTACAATGAGGGGTAAAAACTACTTTTAAGTTACTTTTCACGTAATTCAAGTAAGGTATTAGTTTTTTAACTCATTTTTCAAGCATGTATTCTCATTTCTAATCAGTTTGATGGAACAATTGAATAGGTAGTATGACCGTCAAAAGAACATAGTGTTAACGGTGAATCGAATATCAATGACGATTATCACGAGCAGTTTTACGCGAAGTTCAAGCTCGTTAAAAAAAAACCTAGCAATGAGCATATGTTCTACCAGAGTTTAAGCTCATTAAAAAATGAACCCACCTTTGGTAAATAACCATTGCGATCGCATTATTATCAGCTTTTGAACCTTGGTCGTGTTCTTACCATCACCTCCACTCTTTTTTAGCCAATCATACGCCTCCATTTGATTGTTTACCCCTTTTGAGGAACAACTACGACGAGTGATCCTATTAGCCACCTTCTTTACACTGCCGTGATTGAAAAAGTTCCAAACCTTACCTGGAACCAGCCGCTGTTCGAAAACATCCCTCGTTCCTCAAGAAACGAGTCTCCTTTAAGCTCTTTTCATCTGACTCGTAAAATATGAAAAGATTGCCGAGCAATTAGCCTCTCCAACTCGTTAAAGCAATCAGAAGTGCTATCCCTCCTCTAGATTTTAATATTTTTGGACCTGAGGGATCATTACACAAAAAGATCGAGCGCTTTTCTCGTTTGGCTCGTTAAAACTATTGAACGTTCGTCCCTTTCATGTTATTTTACACTTTTTCGGACTTAAGGGTTTACATTACAAAAAATGAATACTGGAGTTTCCTTTCCGTCCTTTTTCAGACTCTCTAAAAATGAAAAGGACCGAGTTATCTTTTTCATTAAACTCGTTAAAACAATAGCGACAAACTTGTCCATGCAGGAAAGGGCGAGTTTCACTATCGCTAGACTCGTTAAAACATAGCGATGGGTTTACCCGAAGGGAAAATTATAGAACAAGCATATGTTATCCTCCTCAAGCTTGACAAAAATAAAGAGGTACTAGTCAGAAATGACTGGGGAAAAATTGGGAAGAAAACTTGAAGAAACTTTATTGGTAGCAGGTCACTTTTGAACATGACACTTTCACTCCATCACCATGATTGAGTCAGGTTGAGTTATTCCATTCACTGATCATATCACCATTGGTCCACTGTACCATCCATTTTTGGGGTTAACGCTACCAATCCATCTCAGTGTCACCGATATGTTTAAAAGAATTCACTTAGAGAATTCACCAACCCAGCTTGTGTCTCATCCACTGCAATACCTTCATGCTTCATTCTTTCATGACCACCACCTTGAACCTTGTATCGTTAGATCGTTTTCACCTCCACAAAGTCATTTGCTCCGTTCCGTGTCGTAGATGTGGTATTTATTAATGCCATCCTATGACGGGTCACTTCTTGTCGACATCAGCTCATTATCCGAGAAGTCGACCTAGGAACACCCCTTTCAGTACTTTGAAGCTTGCATGCCTTAATGGCAAGTTTCTCACTTCCGGCGACAAGTTTACATTAATGGCCTTTGACCGAAAGATTTTGCATGGTGTTCAACATCGACTCATGTATTCACACCACGTGAATTGTATTACAGTACCTTGAGGGTCATTATCATTATTAGTGATCCCTCTCGTGCCTGTTAACAACTTACATCATTGGCTGGTAATCAGGGGATGTCTTTCCATGTTCGACGCCAAAACATCTTTTCACATGGATCAGCTTGTACTTCGGGTGAAGTTTGAACGAGTTTTGAAGACCCAGATCTAGTTTCATCCATTCAGGCTGCGATATATTCAGGAAAATAAAAACATCAAATGTACATCATTGCTGCACAGATAATCATCCAAGCCAAAGGATGATGGCTCTACCAGAATCATCAGTCTACCACACAGACAGTTGTCTGTCTTATGAACGTGAAAATGAGTTTACAAAGCTGAGCATGGGAATGCCCACCTCAGCTAGATCATGCAAATATTATGAAGATAATGTATTGTATTGTATCTTATTACAGGTCACCTTCCAATTCGAAAAACCTCGGATCCTCATGATAAAGCATTTCACCCAACATCAAAAAGATTTATGACCTCATGCTTTAGGGGGCAACTATTATAGACATATTTGGGCACTGCAACCCCAATCACATATGTACATAAACCAAGGGCTTCTATGTTCCTAAAAGTGTTGTTTCATACCCTAAAGGAGCAAGGTCAGCTGATTACATCATCTCCCAGAAGTTCTCCCTGAAAAACTACTCATAACTGGTCAAAACTGGACCATACAGACTGCTCAGTGCTAAGGGTGTGATGCATCTCACCTGCCACATGCAAAAAGTGCGATGCATACTGGAAAGCACTTCTGTAGGGTGTGATGAGCAAGAGTAGACAAATGGCAGAAGTAGTTTGCTAAGTGGAAAGCCAGAGAATCTTCTAGAAGTTGTTCATTCGACACTTGCCTCTCTGAATTCCCCCAGGGATGAGTAAGAGATCATGAAATCTCCAAGTGGAACCAAGAACTATCGGAGAGATGACACTGATCAAAATCCCAGAAGCTGACTCACCCACATGCAAACATCTATATATGGATCCCTCATCCAAGAGATCCAAAGGCTGGAATTTTGTATTTTGTATGGAAGTACTGTTGGTTTCTCTGTGAAACATTGTATTGTTGGGTGATCTAAGCTTTTTCATGAGGTGAATAGGGCTTTCATGCTGGGAGGATGGCACTAGGTCAGACCAATGGGTTGTAATCCTCTCTTCTACTACTTCTATCAATAAAGAAACTTGAGTTTTCCTCCATATTCTTGTGTATCTCTGAATCTTGTATTGATATATTCATTTGTATGGTTAATATGCATCTGATCCTATATTGTTTATGGTTATAGATCTCTATGCTTTGATGGTATTATGCTGCTTTGGCTCTACATGTGCTCTTTGAAGTGGGAAAAGTAAGGAAAGAGTTGCAAAGTTTTGTCAAAAGGGAAAGGAAACAGGCAAGGAGCCAAGCGAAAGAATGAGGTTGGTACTCTCTACTTCTTTCTCATCTATCTCTCATAAAGGAAAACACGAGTGACTTTAGTTTGTTTGTTTCTAAGATAACTACCCGTCTTAGTGGGACTAGCAGCTCTGAATGGACACTAGTTTTCCTAATAACATATAGTAACATGGTTTAAAACTGTAGACATTGATATCGGAATCTAAGGATGAAACATAAAATATTTTATGTTAATTATTACAAGAAATTTGAATTTTATGTAACAAAGTTTGAGGAAGGCCTAGCATTTGCATCCTAAAGAAAATTTGCTTACATCACTTGAGCCCTTTGAATTCGGGCATGGTAGATTCAATTACACAAACAATCGAACACTAAAAAAAGGTGAAAAGAAAAAATAAAATTTCATGAATTCTGACCCTAGAAAAATTAGGGAGGAGCGAACTGGTTTGTACAATAAAGAGATGGAAAATGCTTACTTATCCATTGTCCTTTGATGAATTGTTGGCCACAATCAATATCTGCATTATCATAGTCATTAAACCCTTTGTACAATAAGAACATGCAAAATGATTATTGTCTTTTGATGAATTGTTGGCCGCAATCAAGATATGCATTATCATAATCATTAAACCTTCAAATCTAGATAAAATTTATCCTTTGATCATATAAACCCTCAAAATTGTTTACCCATAAGAAAGAAAAGCATCTTTACGAAAAAGGAAGAACTCTCCATAGTCCAAATTCATACCCATGTAAAAATGACCAAAATCTCAATAAGGATATGCAAAATCCTTACTTGTGCATTGTCTTTTCATGAACTATTAGCAGCAATCAAGATCTATATAATCATAATCATTAAACCCTCAACTCTAGATAAAATTTATGCTTTGGTCATATAAACCCTCGAAATTGTTTACCCATAAGATCAAAAATCATCTTTAATAAAAAGGAAGAACTCTCCAGAGTCCAAATTCATACTCATGTAAAAATTACCAAAATTTTCAAGATTTACATTATCATAATCATTAAACCCTCAACTCTAGATAAAATTTATGCTTGGATCATATAAACCCTCCAAATTGTTTACCCATAAGAACAAAAATCATCTTTAATAAAAAGGAGAGTCCAAATTCATACCCATGTAAAAATTACCAAAATTTTCAAGATCTGCATTATCATAATCCTTAAACGCTCAACTCTAGATAAAATTTATGCTTTGATCATATAAACCCTCAAAATTGTTTACCCATAAGAACAAAAATCATATTTACTAAAAAGGAAGAACTCTCAAGAGTCCAAATTCATACCCATGTAAAAATTACCAAAATCTTCATGCCGAATGACCTTGCCCTTCCTCCATCTAATCGTTCATGCTCTCCTCAGGTGTTTCCCATGCAAACTCCATCTGGGGTTTGATTCCCATGAAATCCACTCCATCTGGGGTTCAAATCCCATGAAATCCTTAGATCGCGTTGATGGTATTCCTTCTTTTGGCATTTCCACGCAGACATAGACAAGGCAGAGAAAAATGCAGTGCTACAATGTGATGTTGTAATCTGTGAATATTTTATTACTCCATCTGGGGTTCGATTCCCATGAAATCCACTCCATTTGGGGTTCAAATCCCATGAAATCCATAGATCGTGTTGATGGTATTCCTTCTTTTGGCATTTCCACACAAATATAGGCAAGGCAGAGAAAAATGTAGTGCTACAATGTGATGTTTTCTGTGAATATTTTATTTGAACCCAACGCTAAACTGGAAATGAACAAGAAAAGAAATATTTAGAATGGAGAAAATAAAAGAAATATTTATAATATAAAATAAAATATATAAATTGAAATTGGATTAAATGATTTATTTTTTATAAGAAAATGTTATTTTTGCATAAGACGCTAAGTTAAAAAGAAGAAGAATAAGTTAAAAATGATATTTGGATGAGTGTAGACATTTAATATGACCTCAATTAATAATAAAAAGTTAAATTAATAAAAATAATAAAATTCATTTTGTTATATTTTGATCTTGTTATTAACTTCTGAATAGGCTTTGTTACAATACCATGGGCCAATACCATGACTTATCAATACTGCAAGTCCAAAAACCATAACTTATTTCAAAACCAAAATATTTTATAACAATATGAAAAGATTCTTAACCGTGGATATTCACCCCCACATTACGGTAGATATTATTAACTTGTAAAAAATAGAATTTGTTACAATACCATAGGTAATGCCCAAAAAACATAAATTATTTCACAATCAAAATATTTTATAGCAATATGACAAGATTGTTAACCATATATTCACCTTCACTTTACCATGGATATTAAATTGTAAATAAGCATTGTTACAATACCATAACCCATTTCATAGTAAAAATAATTTATTTTATTTTAATTTTACAACATTTTTTTAGTTGAATCTAAAAGGGAAGATTTTGCAATTTGAGATATATCTAAACACTTTATCCTCATGACTACTAAAAATATTCCCATAAAAATTAAATTAAGCTTTTAATAAAATTAAGCTAAGATGGATCTATGCCAATTCTTTATCTATATATATATATATATAGATGTGCTAAGGATCCAAGGGATGAGAGCAAACAAATTGACTAATTATAATAGATTAAATATAGTGCATGACTTTTTAAAGTTTTTCATTATTTTATTTTATTTTATTTTTAATCTAGATAATTTCTTAAACACAATACAATGTGATCAAATTTAAGAGAGTGTTGGGGCGGGGGAGGAGAGAGGGAGGGAAATAGTGAAAAAGTTGAGGAGAGAGAGAAAGAGAGAGTGATGGGGAGGAGAGATAGTGAGGTGGGAGAGAGGGAATGAGAGGAAGGAAGAGAGAGGGAGTGAGAGGAAGGAAGAGAGAGGAGATAGAGAGAGAAATGGAGTTGTAGTAGGGGAGAGAGGGAGGAAATAAAAAAGACATAGAGAGATAGAGGTGGAGAGAGAGGGGAGTGAGAAGGGAGAGATTGAGAGAGAGTGAGGGAGAGAGGAGAGGAGGGAAGAGAAATAAGAGGAGATGATAGAGATAGGGAGAGAAGGGGAAGGGAGAGAGATGGAGAAGGACGGTGGGGGGATATAGTGATAGAGTTGGAAGGAAGAGAAAGAAGAGAGAGAGAGAGAGAGAGAGAGAGAGAGAGAGAGAGAGAGAGATTTGGGGGCAGAGATGGAGGGAGGTGGGAGATAAAGGATAAAGAGGAAGGAAGATAGAGATGAGGAGAGAGATGGAATTGGAGGGGGTAGGAGAGGGAGGGAACCAAAAAAGCATAGAGGGAGAAAGGTGGAGAGAGAGGGGGGGTGAAAAAGGAGTCATGGAGAGAGAGTGAGGAAGAGAGGAGAGAAGGAGGGAATAGAGAGAAAGATATAGATAGAGAGGGAGATAAGGGGAACAAAGAGTTAGACAGAGAAGGTGAAGAGAGGGAGAGAGAGTGTGTGTATGTTTGGGGGGTGAGATAGAGAGAGGGAATAACAAAGATACACAAATAAAAATATAGATATTATATAGTATTATATAACTAACCTAGATCCATATTAACCCTATAAATATCCAGTGCCGAGAGAGATCCAATCTCTCGAGGTGCAAACATTTCCTCAAGTTTTGCACTAGAAAAAAACGGTTTACACCTCGAGAGATTGGACCCCTATCAATATTTGATAGATCTTGGGTTAAGATGGATCTAGGTCAGTTAATATGAAATTAAAGTAGTTTTTATTTGATATTATAGTCTTAAAAAATAAAATCTCCCTTCAAATTAATTTCAAATTGGAACTAGATCCAATTAGATTCAATGAATAGATTTTAAAAAAGACAAAAAATAAATTTTTTATTAAAAATATATATTTTTAAAATTACAAATTATTAGAGATAAATAATGCAAAGTTGGATCACCTATACACCATGTGAGGATGAAGAATTGTTTAAGGAAGGATAACCTTTCAACCAATCTTTAACAACCTTTCAATCCCCTATCACTTGGAAGTTTAGATTTATGGACACAATTAAGATGGCTAACATAAAAAATTAATTCATATTATTGTAGTACTTGTTAGGTAGTTGTATTTTTGTTCTTAGACTAAAGTAGTCATTCATGCTAGTCATTTTTAGTTGTATTACTTATTAGCTAGTGACATATTTTAACCCGCGACTAAATTAGTGATTTATTTTAGTCATTTTTATTTCGGTCACTTAATATTGCTCATTTTTGGTAGTGTTTTACTTAGAAAAGTTGTGGTTACTAACATTCTTAGTCACCTAGTCACTAATTTCTCATTTTCTACTAGTGTAACATGCATTGCATATGTCGTTAACAGTTATTCAAGAGAATCACGTAATATTCAATAAATCTTCCATAAAACACATAATTCATCGACAACATATAGCACTAACAAAAGTAATTAGAAGTACGTAAGAATTCTTCGGAAACTATCTTTGTTGATCTTCAATTCAAGGTTACAGACTGAAAACTACCTTGCACACACAGCTGTAGGGGTCTGCGCACTCAGTTGCGGACTCTACCTAGGCCTCTACACACTCAGATGCATAGCCTTTCTTCTACCTTACCCACTTCTCCTCGCTATCACTTCCCTTTCTTATCTTCTATTACTACCAAAAAGCATGCCTTAGACTCTCTAAGACACACCTATTTATATTATTTTTTATACAATGCCATGGTCTGCGGACCATGGGTGGATCTCAAAACTGACCCAAACTTTACATAAAACAAGGTGTTAAACCTCTTTGACTCCTATCCATCTACGTGCTCTGCATCTACAAACCATGGAGACTTTACATTAATTACAAAACTGTATCAAAAATTTGGTTATCTTACCTCCAAAGCTCACCCACGGGACCCCATTCCAATAGGCCCCCAACACAAAGATTGTGACTCACCCTTGAATCAATCTGTTGGCACTGCGATCTTACTGCGAAGATCCCCCAGCTCCACCTAGATCACTGCAACTTTGGCATCACTCTGCATTGTTGCCTGGTTGACTTTCTCAACCAATTTTTTCATGGCAAGACCTTCTACATCCAACCTCATCGTCTACTGTGTTTGTTGCAACCCTTTGAGCTTATCCTGAATGGTAGTCGTGACTTGATAAGCCTTCTCTAACCAAGGCTGCAACCTGGCCTTTAGCAAGGCCTTCTTTTTCTATGCTTCTTCCACTTGTGTTAGGAGCTGCTTTCCTTCCTGTAATTTAGCAAGGTGTTGCGCTGGTATTATGGAGCATGCAGTTGCCCTGACTTCATCATATTGTTGCTGCAGCTCCCTTACCTCTATGTTCACTCTCTGTAGGTTTGGATCCTCCTGCAAATTGGTCACTAGCTCCATATCCTACTCGAATAACATCACATAGTCAGTCATTGTGGCATCCAAGGTAGCCATGCCTTCCTTTGTCATGGCTTTGCGCTACTCCCAGACCTCAAGCAGAGTTGTGGGCTGCAACTTTAACTATAGCTCTGTAATATTCAAGTTGAGCTCAAACTCAACTCGTCCAACCTCTGCTTTAGCCTCACGCACACCAGTGGCTAGTTTTCTGATTTTTGCTTCTGGTTGTGCATCTTTCGGGATGTTAAGCTCAGGAACTGTCTTGCAGGCCTCTGCTACTACTGACTATAGAATTGAAGTATGCATTTGTGCCTCCTTTTCCTTCAAATTCTGCGTCTTTTCAACGAACATTTGCTCATTCTTGACTTTGTATTCGTTGATGAGGTTGAAGGCACATTGTTCCTTAGTTCTCAATTCATTTGCCATCCCTGTATGCAATGCGTGGAGGGTCTCATTGGAGAGCACCGCTATATTCAATCCAATGTTCTTGATTATGCTCAGGATAATGTAATCATCAGCGGACTCTCTACGAATGGACCTGTCTAGAAATGTTATAGTTCTGAGGTCTAGGGTCCTTATTAACTCTGTTACTTGGCTTGTCCCATTTGTCAGGCTTGCTTGCTCAACACTCGCTTTTCCACTACTCACTTGTATTCTTCTACCTTGGATCTACATCTCGCTCAGATCCTTTTGGACGCTCCCCAGAATTTGCATGTGTTGCTGCTTAAACTGCTACAACACTTCGGTTGTTGTATCCCTGATTTTATCGCCGATCTCATCAAGATCGCCTTCAGTTAACACCATGGAATCAAACTGTGACTTATCTGATTTTTGCTTTTTCTGCATTCCACCCTACTGCTCCTAGCCATGACGTTTCAAAATAAATGGGGTTCTCTACCCCTCATCTTTGTCACCACTTTGCCCTACAATTATTCTTCCTCTGTCTCTGGCAAAGGTGACTTTCCACCTTTTTGTGACTTGTGTTGTTCTTGTTCTGCCTGCTCCTTGGCAGCGTATTCTTGCTCCACACAAACCTTCTTCATGGCTTCCTTCTTTTTCTAGGCTGCCAGGGTACGCTCAACCTCCTTAGCTGCCTCCTTTCTTTTATGTGCAGTAGAACTTCTCACAACTATGCTTGGTCTAGCAGCTAAGTCTGATGGGGTGGGTCACTCTGCAGGCCACTTTGCTACAACCTCCTACACATCCATTTATGTCGCCAGATAGGGCAAGTCATGCCATTTCTACTCTAGATCCTTCCGCGCTTCGATGTATACTCTATGGAAGTTAGCCTTGAATGTTGCATAGGCTAACAACTATGTGAACAAGGTTGGGGACAACCTCAGACATTAACTAATGGCCATGCGGAGATCGATTACCATAAGGATCCAAAATATCTTCATTTCCAAAATTCGCGCAACATTCCTTGTAGACCATAAGGAATCAAACTACGCGGGCTTCGATAATCCTTCCTCAAGCAGAGGAAATTGGCTATCCTCCGACAATTTCCACGCAATGAGCACAATTGACAGCAATAACCAAGCGTAGTGGAATGACTTGGTCTCATCTTGGGATTTACGGCAGTTCGTTAGGAACTTGTGATAGAGGTATGTTTCCCAATTAGACTATATGCCTTTCATGCACCGTGTAGCCACAGAAACTACAAGCGTCGGAACCTCGTCCATGTGGGATTTTCTCATCACATTCCCTACTAAAGTATGGGCATCCAATTGAACTTTCGGGTCTATTGTAGAATTAATCGAATACCCTCGTGACTTCTTAAGGAGGTCGTAATCCCTCTTCATCCTTTCTGCGAGGTCTTTTTCCCCAGCCTTTCTGCCGAACTCCTTAGCCAGGTTCACGCCTTTATAAGGTAGGTGCATGATTCGGTGAATGAGCATGTTTGTAATGGGGATAGGCCCTTCTAGCCATAGACAACCATCGTGCACCAATCTGAGTAGCTGGTGCACACATATCGTATTGATGGGGTTGCGATGGTAATGTGGTACCCGTAGCAGATTGAGTAAACCTGAGAGCTTGACACAGCTGACCCATTCCTCCATTTCCAATGTTGTAACACCTGATTCTTCAGAATAAACCCTGTGCATATACTTTTCCGTTGCCAAGTGTGGACACTTGGCATGATCAGCTAAGTCCCTATCCTCCATTTTCAGTAGTGGGACCCTTGCGAACCGAGGGCCTTCAAAAGGGACCTACCCAGGTAACACGAGTGTGGATATGGTGAAATTCTCAGAATCCAGGTCCTTCATGACCTTTGCTTTTTCCTTACGCTGAGGGGTATACTCAGGGAGCCATGTTATTGACTCCACTCCTTTAGCATCAACATATTCTGTTCCTTAGGCTTCTTCCACCTCCAGGTCCATTGCCTTCTCCGATTGTTTATATTTCTTCTGCTTCTGTGTTTTGGTATGCTTCCTTGGGGAAGCGCGCAATGGTACTAGATTTTTCTCTTGTCCTTCGCACAATGTTTTGATTTGGTTTGTTGGGTTTCTCTGGTAGGGTAGGCTTCAACCTAGGCGACCTCGGCGCCCTAGGCATAGTAGCTGGAGCAGGACTTGGTGCAAACATTTTTGGGGTAGCTATTTCAGAGGAAACATTTCGAGTACTCACAGTTTCAGCAGGACTTGATGCAAACATTTTTTCAAGAATAAACTTCTCTTTTATCACAGGCACCTCAACAAACATGGGGCTCACAACAAAATCCTCCCAAAACACTTGGCTCATAGGCAACAAATAGTGAAATTCACTAACAATTTGGAAAGTGCAAAGTGCTCTTTGTTGGACCGACACGTGTAATTTATAGGGGCTTTTGAATTCAAATCTGACCATTCCCCCCAATTTTTGACAATAAATGTTGTTTTGGCAACAAATATTCAAATATTTTTTCCTTAAACGCCGCCAACCCACTCTACTTAACCATTTTCTTGCCATCAAGTCATGAACAGTAACTTCAATGGTCACTTTCTGGTTGTGCTGCGTGGCACCTTCCTCCATGGTGCAACTTCCTCAACACAACTTTATGGGTTGTATCTTCATCATTCTCCGTGCAGCCTACTTGCTGCGTTGTCCTCCAAATTGGGTAGTATAGTTTATAGTCTCATGCTCCCTTGCAACTTGCTAGAGCACTAAGACTATACTGTTGTCATATAGTGATTGTGCAGGATCCCCTGTATACAATTTCAACCTACTCCCATTCACTATTCTCAGTAAGGGTTCCAGATTTAGCTTCACGAGCTAAATTGTGCCTCCATCTGTAATTTATTTGACAATATATGGCCCTAACCAATTCATCTGGAATTTACCAAGAAATTTAGTGAATTTACTATCATATAATAGGACAAGGTCATTTACCTTGAATGTGCAAAGCTTGATATGGCGATCATGCCACGCCTTTTCACATTTCTTCTATACTTGTTGATGAAATCCTACCAAAAATTGATTCTCTTTGAGCTCTATCAGTTGTGCGAGGCACTCCTCCAAGGCCACATAATCTACCATATCCGTTAGGGCTGCTATGCACAAACTAGGCACAATATACTCCATCAACATTACAACTTCGACACCATATAGCAATCTAAACGAACTTTTCCCTTTCATCTTCTTACAAGTAATCCTATAAGCCCATAGTAATACAGGTATGCGCACATCACAGTCATTCTACTGTGCATTGCAGAACTTCGTCAGCATGTTCTCAAAAATATTATTAAAGGCTTCAACAGTTCCATTGTCCTACAGGTGATACGGTGTACTCTTCTAATGGTATACTTCGAATTCTTCAGTCAATGCACTGATTGTTTTGTTCAGAAAGTGCGTACCTCTATCACTCATCAAGATTTTCAGGCAGCCAAATTTGGTTAAGACATACTCAAACAAAAACTTTGTTGTCTTAGCCCCTGTACAGTCCTTAACCATTTGTGCTTCCGCCCAATTAGTGAGATATTCTGTTGCGGTGATAATATATTGCGCACCTACGTTCTTTCCTAGGGGATGGATTTTCCCAACGAAATCAATCACCCATTTTGCAAAGGGGTGCAATGATACTTGAGGATGCATTCATAACTCATCTCTTTGCGATGGTCTACTAGTTATCTGACATGCATCGCATGCCTTACAATACGCCTTGGAATCCTTGTTCGAAGTTGGCAACCATCGACTTGCGCACAAAATCTTATGTGTAGTTTCCTTGCCTACACAATGACCCCCTGCAGCTGCCCCATGAGCTTTAGCGAGAATGCTATCCCGCTCAAAGTACGAGACATATCTTCGCAATATTTCATTTGTACCCATCTTATACAGATGTCTCGTAATGATTGAAAAATCGGTCGCCCGCACTACTAATTCCTTCTTTTGATGACTTGTATATCCTTTTCGTGCCATCCCCATAGTCAAGAAGTGAATAATTTTTGCAAAATGATCATCCACTACGCGCACTGCAAAGAGTTGCACATCTGGCAACCCTTCCTCTAGATTATTAGGTTCCTCTCCTATCTCGATCCGCAATAGATGGACAGGTCCCACATTTAACCTTCCTAGCTTCATAATGACTTCAAAGTCATACTCCTAGAATAATAGCAAACATCTGCAGATATTCCGCCCCCAAT
Source organism: Pinus tabuliformis (assembly GCA_031772625.1). NCBI lineage: Eukaryota > Viridiplantae > Streptophyta > Pinopsida > Pinales > Pinaceae > Pinus > Pinus tabuliformis. The sequence goes on along the minus strand of CM062820.1, from coordinate 633,694,807 downwards.
GCAAGCTTGTTGACTAGATATTTCAAGTCAGAATGATTTGTGTACATCTTGAAATTCCCTCCTAACACATAATGCCTGAATTTTTACAGCTCATACACCATGGCCAATCCTTCGCGCTCAGTCGTTGAAATTCTTCTCAGCCTTTGATAACTTCCTACTTGCAAAGGCTATAGGATGGTCCAATTCTCCTTCACCAACCTATGTTAGCACTGCACGCAACGCAATGCAAGAGGCATCCACATGTACATGAAACTCCTTTTTCCAATCAAGGAATACCGAGATCAGCGCAGTGACCATCTTTTCTTTCAATACATCTAAGCTATGCCGATATTCTTCGTCCCAATAGAATTTTACATCCTTCTTCATAAGTTTCTCCATAGGCACAATAATTTGAGCATAAGCTTTGATAAATTTTCTATAATATCCTGTATGTCCCAACATAGCACACAACTGCTTACCTTTCCTTAGGGCCTCCAAATTCACAATTATTGCAATGTTTGCACGTTCTACCATCAATCCTTTCTTACACACCACGTGACCCAGAAAGATCCCAAAGGGAACATAAAATATGCATTTCTTCAAGTTCAGCGCGATCTCGTATCTACAACATGTATCCAACATCATGCATAGACTTGCTACATGGTGCTTCACTAATCTAAACACCATCTAATCATCAAAGTATACTTCTAATAACTTATGAATGAACTCTTTGAATGCAGCGATGACTGCACGAGAAAATATTGCAGGCGCATTCTTAAGCCCAAACGGCATCACAGTGTATTGAAAACAACCCCACTCCATCGCGAAGGTCGTTTTTCTCCTATCCTCAGGCACGATCTTAATATGATGATACCTAGAGAACCCGTCAGTAAAGGAATAGGCCTCCTACCCTCCCACGTTGTCTAACACTTCATTTGTAAACGATGTTGGGAATGGCTTGTGGACACACACATCATTAAGCTTGTGTAGATCTTCACAAATTCTTATTTCACGATTTTGTTTCTTCTCCTGAACCACCATCGAGCTCACCCACTCAAATTATTCAATAGGTTCTATGATGTCTGCCTCCAGCATCTTATCCAGCTCTTAGCAGACCTTTTCCTTGTATTTAGGATTAAGGTGATACGGTCTCTGTTTAATAGGCTTCGCGTCTGGTTTCAGAGTGATCTTCATAACGCCAAAATCGCCAACTATGCCCTTCAAATCCAAAACCTTGGTAGGGAAGAGATCATGATATTTGCGGAGTAACTCAACAACTTTATCCATGGTAACATCGTCCCAATAATCTCCAATTTTCGTGAACTTCGGTTCTACTTCAGTGCCAATATTTACTTACTTTGTCTTCAATGGCGCGGTGATGTCTGGGTTGTCTATTTGTGGACCTTCAACTTCGCGATTCCCTTCTCCCTCTGGAATATTAATGTTTCTGAGTTTAGACTTTTGTGATGCATAATGTTTAGAGAGAAAATCTTCCTGAGAAATCACATCAAATAATTTATTGGAGCCAACATTTCGAACCCTCCATTGTGGTTCATCATCAGGGAAAAGGTGGAGTCTTTGATCTAACATTAAAAATATATGTATAGGTTGGGATGCTTCAGAGAAACAAAAATAAATTGATCTGTTAGAAAGTCAAAAATTAAAATTAATTAAAAATAAAATTTTATTGAAACCTTATAAAGTCAAAGTAAAATGAAAATGAAAATAATAATTACAAACGTTCAAAAACATCCCCATAAATTGGAAAAATAAAAGAATAATAATAATAACAACGAATAAAATAACATAAAATATAAAAGACAATAAATAAATAAGCATAAAAAATGAATAATTAAGAATTATACAAATTTTCAATATATATATATAAACAATAAATAATTCATAAAATTAAAAAATAAGCATAAAAAATTAAGAATTAATAATTAAACAATTTTTCAATAAATAAATAACTAACAATAATAATAGATAGATAAATGTAAATTAAATAAATAAAAATTAATAGTTAATAATAAAGATAAAAATAATAAAAATATATATATATATATATATATATATATATATATATATATATTTCGAGCGAAAAAAACAAAACCCAGATAAACAAAGAAATTTATGGAATAAACAAAAACTAGGAATGGAGAGCAGCGATCAAGTTGCTGCTAATTTTCCAACCTTCATCCCTATTCAGATTGTTACCATGCTTCTCAATTTCTAAAGCCTCTCTGAACTTCCTATAATGGAAATGATCAATTTTGGCTAAAACCCGGGAATCCTCAATACATATGTGGTGTTTATTATTAGATGCATGCTTAGCTAAGGCAGACGAGTGGGACCTGTTATGCCTATTGCATGCTCTTTGATCCTTTGCTTGATGGAACGACCCATTTCTCCAATATAGGGTGTTCCACATGAGTAAGGGACTAAGTAAACACCTTTCGTATCATTGGGGTCAACATCATCCTTAACTGACCTAAGGGAGCTCCAGATAGTCTTCAGGGGCTTGATGGAAGCATGCACCTTATTCTTACTCAGAATTCGGGCGATCTTGTGAGTGGTTCTGAGAATGAATGGAAGATGTACACATTTATCAAAACCAAGAGGATCTTTTTGGGCTTAGGCCCGAGGCTAGCCTTTCAAAAAGCTTTGAGACCAAGGTGTGTATTATAGCCATTATCATCAAAAAATTTAGAAGATGGGACTTCTCACTTTCAAAGTGACTTTCATCATAAATCCTAAGAGCTCTAATGGCTAGGGAGTTGAGAACACCAAATTTTTTAGGAAGATAGTGATGGGAGCTTGCATGAAGGTACTACTCAGTATGAGTTTTTTTACGATAAAACTGGTGAGAAAAAGTACCATCCCCTTTTTTAGAGATAAGTACATCTAGGAAGGGAAGACTACCATTGACCTCATTCTCTATAGTAAACTTAATAAACTTGGATCGATTATTAAGATGAGAAAGAAAAGAATCCAGTGAGTCACTTCCATGCTGCCAATCAACGAAGGTATCGTCGACAAATCTCTTCCAAATCTTAGTGCGAAAGGGGGCAGAGGCAAAGGTTTTAGTTTCAAAGTTTTCCATGAACAAGTTTGTGACCACGGGAGAGAGGGGAGAACCCATAGCTACTCCGCATGTGTTCTCATAGAATTCTCCTTGGAAACTAAAAAAAGTAGAGGCAAGGCAGAGACCTACCAACTTAGCAGTATCAAGATCGGTGATGAGATTAATAACTTCCATAGCCTTATTAATGTTTCTCAGATCTTCTTCTTCTTCTTCAACAGTCACATTATAGCATTCCAACGCATGGCACAATTGAGTGCTCTAGTCTGGTAGGATCCATTTCATAGGTTCTTGTGTCGTTCTGAAGATAACCACCTTAATCTCTTGTAGTGCTTCATCAATGCTTATGAAGCCATCTTCAAAGCTGAAGGTTAATAAGAATCCTTCCCTCAATATATCCCATTCCGTCGTGCCATGGCGGAGCTCTGTTTCCAAATACCAGCTCATGGGAATTGTATCCAAAGTATGGAAAAATATGTGTACCCACTCTGGCTACGGTTCAGTTCCCCATGCTTTAGTCCATTTCACTAGGTGATCACATGGATCATCCCTTCTATTATATTTCTCAGTCAATCTAGTGTTAGGATTCCCAAACTGTAACCTCATCATTCTTATGTAATCTCGTCATCCATCAAAACTATCCTTATGTGTACCCTAGCATCGTGCAGGCATAGCACGCAATGCCAATTCTAAAGCTTGGAAGAGGTGACCCTTAGGGACTCTACGCTCAAATTAATCCAAAAACAAATATACATCAGTTAAACCATCATAATAGGGTAGTTTCTTTACCTCCGATAAAACACAGCGTAACGATTTCGTCATCATATTGCATCACAGTGTATATACTTCATGCAAGAGATTCTATCAATGTTCCAACTCTTCGTCTGAATCAGAGGTGTGGGAACTCTCCCGATCCCATGCAATCCATCCATCTTCCATGAGATTGATCTCTCGCTGTTATTTTGTAGATTTGATCCAGTTCACCATCACTTTCTTCATAATTATGGACTAGTTCATTATAGCACGCCCCTTCTGCAGGGTCCAACAGTACTACAACCCGAAGAAATTTTCTTTCAAGCGACATTATCCTCTTCTTCAAATTGATGACCCCATTCATCTCAATGGCCCAGTCAATTCTGAGGAGCGTGGGGTATGGATTACTGTCATCGACAATCTCTATAACCTCAAAGTCATCCATTGCGCTCGCACCTTCTATACCAATGGTTACTCCATATAATCATCCCATGGGGATGATCTTCTCCTAGTTTGCCATCCTAAGCTGAATCGGATACCAATGCAGTGTAGGTCTCCCCATTCTTTCCCATGTTTTTTTTTGGTAATACATTCACATCAGACCCCAGATCTAGAATGACTTGGTCCATATCATAGTCGCCTATCTATGCGGTGAGCCTCATCTCGCACCCTGTTCGTGCCTTATGTTTTCCATTTTTTCTGACCACTCGATGACCATGATGTACCTTCTCTTTGTTGGCACATTTTTTTCATTACTTCCTGCAGATCTTCCATAGCTTTGCTGTCACATAGGAGTTTTATGCAAGTCTCCAAAAATGTAGTAAGTACAGAGGGATCAACCTCTATAGGCGCATTGGTTTCTTGCACCTTGTCCTGGGTTCTTGAGATGGTGGACTTAGCGAAGCTCTTCTTGGCTTCCATAAATGTTTCCTTAGAGTGATTTAGATCAAATCCAACTTCCTTCTTTGGGGCCTTGCGGACCCATCCATCCTCTTCAGGTTGTTTACCTTTATCATCACTAGTCGTTCTTCCACTTCGCAGCACTATATTCACGTTTTGATCCTCCTCGCGAGGCTCAGCTCTCATCATTTGTAAGTTCTACATAGGCTGCTGAGGTTGCGTCTTTTCCTCTTGCATTTTAGCTATCAAAACTAGGCATTGTTCTGTAGTATGTTCAAACTAGCTGCAATAATGACATGAAGGGCGTGTCTGATTCTGACATTCTTGCATGTAGTTCACTGGCTATCCACAGCTGTAGTAGATAATCTAACCACGACCTCTACTAGGCCCTCCTCCTCCTCGGCCCCATCTGCATCCCTGATAAACTCCGCGTGCTCCTCCGACGCCCTGCTTTGGAGGCCAAGTTTCTACTTGCATCTGATATGTAGGTGTTCTTTCCATCATCACCTCATCGTGGCCCATTGATTTATAGAAGTTATAGAATAGTTGTTGGGGTGTTTGGACAAATTTTGTAATTAAGTGACAATTATCCATCGCATGTTGTCGAGTAACCTGAAAAATAGCACACCATAGCACAACCCCCACGCTCGGCCTTGTTGGGGCTTCTGGCTTTAGGGTAATTGGCCCCCCTCCTGCAATATAATTCCCATAGACTAGACAATGGTCTTTATTGTTCCCTTGGGCCTTGCACTTCAAATAATAAACTTCCACACACGCTTTTGGTTTAGTCTCCTTGTCTTTCTTCAAACTCTGTAATTCTAGGTGTAGGCTCTGTAACTGAGAGTGGATCTGTTGTACCCCCAATGTCGCATCCTGAATAGGTGATGCATGTAACCTCATCGTGATCTCCAAGGCTTTTGCCTATGTTCCTACCTTATATTATGACAAATAAATTCTTAGGTGGGGTAGAAGCAAAGCCATAAACCATCCACAATGTTGACTATCTGTGAGTTGCATGTTAGCTTCTCGAATCTCACACTTCAACCTTTGATCTAATTCCGAAGGCGTCTCATAGACCCTCATCGTGATTTATTTGAATCCAATTACTCACTGTGAGTCAAACTTAGGCTTACTAAACTCCTTGTTTAAAGCCACCCTAGTCTCTACTAGCGATGCAAGAGGATTATCAGAACAATACTTAATATACCAAGTTAGTGTGCGATCTTGAAGAGCGGTAACCAATTGTGCCTTCTTTATATTGTCATTAGTAATATGTTGTGTTGTCCACACAGTATTCGCCACAAACCAAAACTTCTCTAAATCTTCACTCCTTATGCCCTTGAAAATCGGTAGCTTCAGTGCATTCGCCATATTGAATGGTGATGGTGGAGGTGGAGGTGTGGGCCAAGGTGTATGAGATGGAGGTGGAGGTGGAGGTGGAGTGGTTGACTTATTTACTCGAGGAATCCCCTGAGTGATTAGTTGAACAGTGCTTCACGGCAGAGTCTGTTCTGCCCCTTCGTCGTCACTTAAAGGAGTCCCAATCAATGGACTACACTCTGGTCCTGATCCTTCATGATTTCTAAAGAATCGCCCATTTCGCATAGCTCTAAATCATCAAGGTAATGGCATCACCCGTTTTTCACATAACAACATTTTAATCCAAGTATTCAATAATCTTAAATACTTGCTTCACGGTCCTTTGAAAAATCGTTGCTCTACTTTGCTATAACTGACCGAGTTATCAACTGCAAATTTTGTAACAAATCCTCCCAGAATCTAATTGAGCCAACGATCAACAGCCCGCATGATCTTGTTTTCAAAATTTTCTAGCTGTCACACTATTTCTGGAGTCCACACTATAAGACTATCGAGCTTCCGCCTTCCGTGGCTATCTATCAATTTAGCTAACCACTCATACAATTCAATGGGAAAAGTGCAGAAGAATATCTATTGTATCTTTGTATAAAGATATTTGTTCAACCACTCTTATTTTGACAGGCGTGGAATCCTGTTTTCTTGCACCACTAACTTGTGAATCTTTCGATCCAACCACTTTTCAATTTCTTTCTTAGTTGGATTCCAGTGATGCGACATCACACATCTCCTTCAAGTAGATCTTGGTCCCAGAAACGAAACCATTTGTTGGCTTAGGGGGTCTTGACCCAGGTTCAGAGTTAGTTGCTCCAACCAACAAAACCCTACACTACTGGCCCTTTCGGTAACAACCCGCGTAGCGTAGGCTGTAGTCTCACTCGAAGCAGTATGGGGGGATGCAAGAACCAAGTTTCTGCATCCAGAGATTAGTGTGATGTCTTCAAGTGCCTCAGATATTCCTTTGTGGAGATCGATATCCTCTTAGGGCATGTTGTTGCAATTCTGTTAAAATAGCCTTTAGACCTTCGCAAAGGTCATCAATCAATCCATGTGGACCTTTAACAGTCAATTTGTCTAGTTACGTGCATCAGAGGGCAGTCCTAAATTAGGGTTTGTGCAAATTTACTTAAGTTATTAATAAATATTAGAGAATTCATCAAAGTCTTCATGAAAATACATAAACATGCATTGCGTACGTCATTAACAGCTATTCAAGAGAATCCTGTAACATTCAATCAATATTCCATAAAACACATCATTCATCGACAAATAAAACATTAATATAAGTAAACAAAAGTAGGCAAGAATTATTCATAAACTGTCTTTATTGATCTTCAATTCAAGGTTACAAACTCAAAACTACCCTACGCACACAGTTGTAGGGGTCCGTGCACTCAGCTGCAGACACTACCTAGGCCTCTGTGCACTTAGCTGCTGAGCCTTTCTTCTACCTTACCCACTTCGCCTCACTATCACTTCCCTTTCTTATCTTCTATTACTACCAAAGAAAATGCCTCTGATTGTCTAAGACACTTATTTATATCCTTTTTCATACAATGCCATGGTTCGCGGACCATGGGTGGATCTCAAAACCAACTCAAAATTTACATAAAGAAGGGGCCAAACCACTTTGACTCCTATTCATATACACGCTCTGCATTCAAAAATTGTGGAGACTTTACATTAATTACAAAACTGTATCAAAACTTGGGTTATGTTAACCCTAAAACTGACCCAGGGGACCCCATCCCAATACCTAATGTGGTTTAATTTATGGAAAATGAAGCATTTTTCAGGATATTACTATGTAGGGGCTTGATGGAGACAATTAGGAGATAATATATTGGATATGTTCAGCTCCTTAACTCCTTAAAATCAGCTTGGGATCACAATATCCTCTCTCACAAGTTCAGATTCATTGGCAACCGAGTGACTCCTAGTACAAGTGAAGGCAAAGAGCGACAAGACCCACCATTTTCGAGATCAAGGAGGGAACCACTCCTACTTTCAAGGGAGTTTCTTCAGCTGGACTTTAATATAAATAAACTAGAAGAATATCTCGTTAGAATTTAAATTTTTTGTTCAACTAAGGGTAGCTATTGAGCTTCACGCTTGACATCATTACTTTAAAATTTTATGTGATGTATTAGACCTGCAGTTTTTGATAATGAGAAGTTGGATTTTATGTTGCATCTGAGTTAGTTTAAGAGGGTTGAGACCCTTGGGTTTGGGCCCAACCCAGAGGCTTTGGTCCCTCTTTTTTGTACTTATTTTTCTTCTTTATTCCAAGCAGTTCATAACTTCGTTCATTTTAGTAGAGATTAATCTATAAAATAATGGGGTTGAGGCCCCTACATCACCTCTCTTGTGGGAGAATGAGTGGAAGTATTCATAACCATAATCCAAAAATATTGTGTTTATGATTTCTTAGAAATAGATTAGCATTAGTTACCCTATTTTACATTTTCTTTCTGTAGCTTAGAAGTCATTTTAGTGATTATATCAGTGCTATTGCATAAATTAGATTTTATTTAAATTCAACTCATATTTTCCATCATAAGTTATCTCATTTTGTTAATGATAAATGGATGCATGCATGTGATTGATTTAAGGGTTGCGTTGATCTGCAAGGAAGGGCATGTTTACCATTTCCATCATGAGTTCCTTCATCTTCTCTTTCCACTTCCAAATTCTGTCCCAAAACCTTGTTTTATAAGTCATTTTTCCTAGTACATTGAGAGCACTAATCCTAGTGCAAGGCAGACCTCTGATAGGTCCTGAGATTGGCTAGGGGCTCAAACCAACCCCCCTCCATTTGATTCAACTCCCATCCACCTATATCTACCCTCAAGACATCATTTTCACCTTCAAAAGCCACTCATATGCCCTCCTGTAGCATTGCAGGCCTTCTTGTAGCATTGCAGGCCTCCTGTAGCAATCACCTGTAGCAAACATGTAACATCACTTTCCTTCATCAATTTTTATCGCCAATACAACTTTGACTCAGTCTAGATGAATAATTACCCCCAGTTGTGATTTTGTGGTCAGGGGAAGCTCCTAGGCCACTCCAACCCTTCCTTTTCTTCACTACAAAAACATAGTAGAGTTGGTTTTGTTTTATCATAAGTATGATGCAAGTTGGTTAATGATTTACAATAAAGTGTGAACTAGGTAGATGTTACATGTAATTTGATGAATTATGCAAGACAAAATACTTTTCTTTCTGCAAGTAGATTTGGTAGTTTGATGGGTTTTGCATGATAGAATAGATTTCTTTTTGCAAGAAGATTAGCCTTTGTCCTTTCATGAATTGATTAGTTAACATTTACAAGTTGATTCAATGGAATTTCCACTTTCATAGCTAAAATTAATTTCCAATTGTACCTTTATCATCAAGCTTTCATCCTAATTTAGTAGGAGGAATGGTCTTTGAGCACTTTTGATCTAATGTCATAATTAAGGGTGACATGAGTGGAATCCTATATGTTGTACAGATAAAACTATCACCTCTAATTTTGTACTAACCCAAGGTTGATAATTTGAGTTTAGGAGCTCTTCGGAGTTGCAACATTATTGGTGCAATACCAGGGCTCAACATCAGGGTCCCAAATTTTCTTTCCCTAAACTACCTTACTGAATTCTTTAACTTTCCAACCTTCCACAGAGAACTGATAAGAGTTTTCAATATGTTTCCATACCCCATCTAGCTCTTGCATATTTCCATCATACACATGCATAATAAGACCAATTCTCACCACTCTATCTCCCATACCAAAACAGAAATAGATATCTTCATGGAAAGAACCATCACATAAATAACCCATCTTCTTTCCTCAAGGAATGTCCACTTTAAACAAGCATGCATGTCATCGTAATGCAATACCTCCCCCTCTAACATTCGAAAATACCAGTCAGGTGGCGGGCCTCCCATGGATCCTTATGTTTCCCCAATCCATCACCTCCATTAGGGAAATTTGCATACTTATTTACAATGTGGAGTAGTTTAACAATTTCATTTTTGGTTTTTTTTTGTTTTTTAATTTGAATTTGTTGATATAATTTTTAACAATATTGTGATTTTAGTTATTTAAAATAAAATTTTGGATACATAAAGAAATTCTATGCCCTAAAATATCCATGTGGCATTTGGATAGTGTAGACTATATAACTCAAAATTGTAATTCCAACAAATTCTTGCTAAACCAAAGTTGACCAAAAAATATAATTGAAAATAAATCAAAATATAGAAAAAACAACTATGATGATTTTATTAGTGTAAATATAAAGTAGTTAAGTAAATTTATTAATAGACAACGTGCTAATTATTTGTTACAGTGTTAAATTAAAATTTTAGTGTTAAAAATGGACAAGGTTGTGTGTTGATTATAAGGTTAGTTCTTTATAAGTGAAGTGAAGGAAACATTAATTTTGTAGTAAATAGAGTTTATTTTCTAGTACCTTTTCTTTAAGAACATTTTAAGTTCTTTTGATGGAATCCTAGAATTAAAAATTCTGTAATGTTAATATTCTTAAATGCTATTTGATTCAATAGTATCTATGTAGTTAATCTTTTTGTTAAAAAAAGGTAGCTTTTCACACCTACAATTGAGAAAAAATTTATTTGTTACATAATTAAAGACTTCAACAAAATAAGAGTGCAAAGTTCAAGTGGTTATTATCTTTTAAATGATATTAGGTTGGATTAAGGCGCTTCTTCATGTGGTCATGTTGTAAAGTTATAGTTTGAGGTTGAGATATATATTCCATTTAAATTTGATCTTAAGCATTTGTTTAGAATGTGTCACATGTCTCAAATTCACCTATGGGCATATATCACTCCAGTTCATCCTCTATAAATTTGAATTTAAAATTTTATTCTAACCTAGATTTGTCATAATATGATGCCATGATTAATTATTCTCAATATGGATCTAATACCATCTACAACATCTATAACTAATGTCATACGAGTTCTATAACAAATCAAAAACCCAATTGGAACTCTGATATGACGAGGGAATAATATGCCCCACATATCAAAAACATATGTAGTCCTAACAACATTTCATTTCATGCATAATTGTCAACATGCCATCAAAAAAAAATATTAAACACATAAAATATGCCGTCCAAAATCATATAACATAGAAAATGTATCCTTTTATGAGGTCCCACCAATCCATATCCATTGCTATTCAATCTCTCTCAACAATAGGTCACCCTCAAGTTGAGGTTATCACTCCACTAGGAAAAAGGATACCTAAGGCTATTAGGTATTATAATCAACACAACAATAACTAGACCAAGGAACTAAACTCTAGTTGAAACTCCAACCTAACAACCTTTGATTCCCTATTATCCTGCACAATTGAAGGAAGTGTATCCACTTATCTATGTTGTAGTCCCTCAGGTGGCACCACTTCCCTCCAAGAGCTCCAACATGGATTGTCTAGGAACTCTCGTAGCTCTATGCTTCCAGGAACTCCAACTGATATAATGGAGTCTCTAGGCACTCCCGAGGCCTCACATAAGGGAAACCTATTCCTGAAATTTATTTTTCTGGGTCTCCATCCTTCCCCAAGGAAATCCAAGGGGAATTATCCACCCCTATCCACTTAGGATTTATAGGGTTTCCCAAGTTAACAAGGTTATAGTGGATCCTCTACTCTCACTGAACATATACCCAAATCAAAGGTGGTAATAAAGGAGTGATGTAATTATTGAGAATGATGGATTTTTCACGAAGCCTTTAGATTGTATATGCATTCTCCTTTTCTAACAAGTGGCAACTGAATGGCTACCTCAACACACTTGGTAATTCATCCCACGACTTAGGAAATTAGGATACAAATAATGACATACGATGTATGAATTTAGTAATATATTATTTTATTCCTTCACTAAAGCCCGCTTGAATTAGTCCCTTTCATTAATCCTCTAGCCTCCTTTTCACTGATGGATTCCTCATTCTCCATGTTCTCTTGCCTGATTAGAATTAAGTAGTGATGTATTTTATTAATATATGAGTGTGATTATAATTGAAATTTCTAGGCTCACTCTATTATTAGAAAACATGCCCTCTTTTCTAATATCGTACAAGAACTCCAACCCCAAAACATACATACATAGGCACTCTAACCCAAAAACCATACTTTCTCACTAACCTATAAAACATAAGTAAATTTATAATATAGGGGTATTACATTCCCCTCACCCTTATTATGCACTATCTTTAGTGCATTATATAAATATGTAGAATAAAAATCCTCAAAAATATACAAGTACTCCTCTTGCATGGAATCCTCATGCTCCCACATACCACCTTCAAGACCAAAATAAGTCCATTATACCTTTACCAAGATGATGGACCAATTCTTGTAAACTTTGACGTTCTTATCTAATATGTGCACTACTTGGACCTGTAATTCACCCTCATGCTGAAAATAGATCACAACCTAATCAATTACGCGGTTAGGACTAGGGACATGCTTTTTAAGTAATGACACATGAAACACATTATGTATGCACATGGATGTAGGTATTACAAACATGTATGCAACAAGGCTAATCATCTCTAGGATTTTAAATTTCGCATAATATATCATTGCTAGTTTTGGGTAGCTTCCTAATCTTAATGAACATTCCTTAAATTTCACTTTCAAGAAGACATGCTCACCCACTTTGAATTATTTGTGTGTTTTACCTTTTTATACAGTTTTTTTCTTCATGTTCTTCTTTAATTTTACCATATTTTCTTATGTTTCTCTACGTAATATTGGCCCAATAATAGCCTTCTCAGTTGGATTATCCTAACTCATAAGTTTCCTTCATTTCCTACCATACAAAGCTTCAAATGGGCTCATATCTAAAAATTCCCAAAGCCTTTTTTTAATGCAAATTCAACCAAATATAAATACTCTTATTTTTTTGATGGTTTATCCATCACACGCATCCACATCATATCTTCAATCACTTGATTGGTCCTGTTTTTTTTCCCATCTAACTCTAGGTGATATACTTTTCTAAAATTTACTTTCTCCCAAATAATGGGATGTTAGGAAGAGAAGGGATTCAATTATTTAGAATTGTATCTTATTCCATTGCTAAGAGAAACATTTGAGAGTGGTACCTTGTGAGTATAATGGATTAGGATGATCATGTAACATGGATTAAGGCCACAATGGCAAAAGGTAAGTTCATAGTGAGTTCCCATTCCTTTCTATATTTGTTTTTAGAATTGAAGAAATGAGAGAAGAGCATATGCCTCACCTTCTCAATATGTTTCCTCTTATATTGGGATTTTAAGGATAAATCCTATTTCATTTGTGTGGATGGCTTATAATTGCGCCTATTTTCATTATTTTGTTTTAGTTATTTCTTAAAATTCAAGCAAAGCTAGTAATTAATTAATCTGGGATCTAAGGAAACATTAATTTTCATATTTTAATATTTTAGAATATTATAATATTTTTTGTGATGAAATATTCTATTGGAATATCCATGGAATTTACAAATCATATTGGTATCAACGAAATTTTCATTAGAGTATTTGCGGGAAAATATAGGATCTAGGAATTGGTTTAAGGAAAAAATTCGTAGAATCCTATGCATGGAAGATGAGTTTGTTTACAAAAACCCTTGAGATATAATATTATAGAGACTTTCAAGGAAGAAAGAGAAAGCAGTTGAAATTTCTCACAATTTGGTCCTCCTCATGGTGGTTCTAGTAGGTAATATTTGACCATTTAGGGAGGATAAAGGATCTAACTCAAAGATCGAATCAGAAGGGAAACTAAGAGATCACAAAGAGGAAAAAAAGAAGTTGAGGAAAGAACCTAAGAAAGAGAGGCCAAGTTACAATATCATTATCGATTAAGCACTACACGAACCCCATGTTAAGCATAAAACCCCATGTTAAGCCCTAGATATTGGGTTGTTGCAATAATATTGCTATATTTTTATGTAGTCCAAAGAATTTTAGTGTGCCCTTTCAATATAATTGTACTCTTTCTATCCCTATATATATTTGTAAAAGGAGGTTTCCCCCTCATGGATTGTAATTATTGGTTTATTATCATTTTTAAAGTGCATGGTTCATAATATTTGGTCTTAGAGAATACCAACCAAGGTCTTTCCTACTTCAAATGAGTAATCGTGGCATTTTCAATATAATTTTTTAGGGGAGAATCTTCAAGCTATGAAATTATTTGAAAAATGAGAAGAGATATTGATTTACATCTAATTAAAATTTTAGATTTTGTTTCACTATACTTTCATACACACACCCTATGGAAGTTAGGGTCTTTTTAATGGTCCTAAATTAATTTCAAGCGAGTGATATTTTGGATTTTTCGTTATAACCTCCTTTTTAGGATACTTCAGACTATGAAATATTTAAGAGACTTATGAGAGGTATTATGTATGGCTAATAAAAATTTGGGATTTTGGTTCACTACAAAATTGGTGATATATGCTCTAGAAGTTAGGGGTTCTGCATAGTTCTAAAATCAATTTCAAACTAGTGATATTGAAATTTCTGTTGTAAATTTCTCTTGGGGAAATTTCAAATAGTTAAATTTTCAAGAATTTGAAAGGACATACTAAGTACATTAGTTAAAAATTTCATAATCATATTTTAAAAAGTTGACATGTAACATACTATATAAGTTTTCTATTGGGAAAAGGCCAAAATTCAGAAAATTTTCGGAAGCTTACCATAACTTTCACTTAGGACATTAAATTTGTGTTAAACCTATGGAATTGTAGAGAAGACATATCAAAGTAATCTAGGCCAACATTTTAGATTTACAAGGAACAATGTAATCTTTGAAACTCTAGCCAAAAAACCTCAAAAAATCATGAAACGCAATCCAAAAAATGAAAAGTGTGTATTCTAGAATGATGTTTTATTTTTTCAGGGTTAATTTTGCAACATAATTAAAAAATGGCAGTAAAACCATTTTTTTGTCCAAAATAAATTAAAAAAAAATATTTTCCTTTCCCAAGTATAATTTCAAGATTTTTTAGTAATGACGTTAAAGATAAAATAATGGGCTCTGAATCACATTAAAATTCCAACTGTTTTCATCCATGTCGTTAAACATATAATAACATGACACTAAATATCGCTAAAATTCTAATTGTTTTCAACCATAACATTAAAAAAAAAAATTGAAAAATTTTCAACCATAGAATTAAAAAACTCTAAGTTTTCAACACATCTAAACCATCACATTATGAACAAATTACATGACTAAATTAATCAAAATATCAATACTTGTATATTGAATGAAACATAAATTATATCTCTAAGTTATTGTTGCATTGTGGATATTCTAAACAATAAAATTACTCATAATTAAAACATATAATCCAACAAACATAAAAATGACTCATAACTTCATTTAATATCATATAGAAATCAAATTTTTTATTTCAAGATATCATGCAAACATCAATAATATAAATTGTCTTAGACAATTATTCAAAATCACTCATATCTTCTTGCACACCATTAGAATTCACATCTTCAAATGAATGACTAGATGCAGATGAAGATGGTCCATATTCTTCTTTTTCATCAACTAATGCCCCATCTAAGTCCACATGCATGCCCACCATTTCAGGTTTCAAAATTCTTATAGATCTGCAACTGGGTTTAGCAAACTCCCATATCAACATTGTTTCTTCTAATAACAACCTCTTTAGAATCTCTATCATTCTGAAGCGAAGAGTTCCTCTCTTTGTTTTATTGAAGTCATAAACAAGCATGTCAACATCCTCCAATTTTAAGAGGTATGTGCGACGACGATTTATATTTGTACCCTTTCTTTTTCCCTTTCCGCTGATTTTTTTATCAACTACAATCTATGGCTTATACACACCATTGAATGCATTTGTATTTGTGGCATATCAATGTAATTCAACACTTGCAACATCTTCATTTTTTGTAATGACCTTTATAAACTTAGCAACCCAAAATGGATAACCATTGGCATCTCCATATTCTAGCAATGAAATCATGAAACCCTCCCTAATATCTTGTATTGAAACCCTGTAAAGGTATTCCGTGGCTTCATGTTGTGCATGAGATCTTCTGGAACCAATATACATTTCTCTTTCATCTACCCATGAAGAATTAATAATACCTTGAGATTGTTGTTGTTCAACAATTTTTCTTTCCTCATGTTCATTTGACACATTTTGTGGTCAAGTAAATGGAGTTTTCAAAGGTATATCTTCATTTGTTGATCTTGAAATGATATCACTCTAATTATTGAAAAGATATTCCCACCAAACTAAATCAGCAATATCAAAGTACTCATATGTATATCTAATACATATTTTAATTTCTTCGAGGCAATCAAAGTAATTTATATCTCTCTTCTTCCTATGTGCATTATGAACTTCAACAACTGATTGTAATAACAATATATTTGATGCAAATATTGGATGATTTGGAATGAACTTCAAACACGCCAAACCTGATGACGATGCTCATTCTGCAGTAGTTGAATACTTCTTCCCCATATTAGTGTTTTCCTATGAGATTTTTTGATACGAAATTGATGTTGGAAGCTAATGTCATTAACTTATTCAATGTATTTCTCCTCACCGTGTGATCCCAGAATAAACCTTCACATGTCAACAGTTTCTTCCAACACATGAAAAATAGGCTCTGGCATCTATGACTTCTTAACACATTCAATTAATGATGGAAAGCTCCCAACATCCTTCCTCCTCAATGTGACTGAAAAATGACTGAACATACAATCAATATAGTCATGAGTATTCCCAACAAGAAGGAAATCAACCTTTACCTTCTAAAAAATTATCAATTCAACAAGCATGTTTAGATATCCAAAAAAAAATATTTTTTTGTTTTGTTTTCATGACAACTGTTTTCCAATTTTCGATACAAAACTTCAAGAAGGTTACCAGACCAATGAGAAAGCACATCGTGAATTATAGTTATTGTCATATTTTCATCATTATGAATATTTTGACCTACGAAGTATACCCTTGGCAATATTTTCCCATTGAAGACAATAGAACCGACCAAGTGAAACTGAATAAAATTTTCCTCCTGTAAATTTTTGGGTGTGTGAACAAAATGTGGTAGAAGTGTTTTCTTCTGGTCCATACCATCAATTATCAAACCCAAATATTTATTTGGATTATCATAACACTTATTTCGATGCTTGTACAAATTTTTCCTTTCACTTTTTTATTGTTCGTGATGCTCTTGAGGCGCTTTGACAATGGAATCTACCCAACATAAAAGAAAGCCATTAATAAATATGTTTTCATAGTTGACGACTATACAATTTTAAAAAATAATGTTATGAATGGTTACCTCTTTCTGCCCCTTCACATTTATCCCTTTTTTATTTAAGAGAAGCACATGTATTGCAAACCCTCATCCTTATCTTCTTAGGAATATGGAATTTGTTGGATTTTTTCTTCTATATCTTCACAAAATATTTATATGTAATAAATCGACCATTTCCTTCAACACCTTCTACATATTCTTTTTATAAGTTGTATATTTATCATCTTGAGAAATTATATGGAATATGTATTGTCTCTCTATTTGGCATACACTCTCCATGCTTCAAAAATAATTCTTTCATCCATGACATTGCAGTATTTGATAATGGCCCAAATTTTCATTTATGACGAACTTTTGAATAAAATGGGGGATCCTTTTCCAAATTTTCTTGGATTCTTGATAGATGAAAATTACCAATTGAATGAAACATTTTGAAATCCTTTCTACATATAAATAAAGACCCAATATGATAATCATAACCTGACAATGTAGATTGCATGCACCCCACTAAATATGAATTTTGCATGCTTTTATTCATTGACATAAATATCTTCAGTTTCTCCAATGCAAACTTGAAATCCATATGTTTCAACTAATCCTTTTGACAACATTCACTTGAAATGAGAGCGTTGATGGAAATTCTTCTCGTGAGATATTCTGCTCTACCCCTTGTATAACTAGAACATCTTGGATTGATACAAAAAGGTATGCTCCTACTCCTTGATACAATAGTTGTTGAAAACGTCTCCATCATTGAATCGTCATATATAATCATTTTCATCATCATTAGGAGGAATATTATCCTCACTATGATCATTTATGCTTTTGAAATACTAACTTGGAGGATATTCTTCATCTTGCCCTTCATCAATGCTACTCTCATAGTTTTTAGAATTAGGACTAAATGGAAAATTTGACTCTTTGTCCATTGCATATTCTTCATCATGTGCATTGTCATTGCTGCTCTCATAATCCTTAGGATAAGGACTACACAAAAAATGTGACTCTTTACTTACTGGAAATTATTCATCCTGCCCCTTGTCACTACTTCTCTCATAGTCCTTAATATTAGGACTAATTGGAAAATTTGACTCTTTATTTACTCGAAATTCTTCATCTTGCCCTTCGTCACTATTGCTCTCATAGTCCTTAGGATTAGGGCTAAGTGGAAAACCTTTTGGAAGTAGTATAATACATCAAATTATATATTTTGGGATACATTTTTTCCACTTAACTAATTCACCCATATTATACACATGAATAACATTCCAACGGTGCGAGAATCACCTCCATTGGAGTTGATATGCAAATGTTATGCCACTTGGAAGTTGCCTTCCTATTTTGACCACCATAATTCAATATGATGTTGCATTATCCCCCATTATTCATGGAAAACAGACTATCCACTTTATCATGATCAAGAATACTCTATACGAGTTAATCTTGTAACTCTAATTAAGAGTTAAAGATGTCAAACCTAACCACTAGTAGGCTATCAGGCTATGTTATAATCGAGCCACTAGGAGGGAAAATGGTTTCATCTATTTGAGTGCATCTTGTTCCATAGATAGGAAGAGTGCCTAAGGCTAGATATATAGGACTAAATAGAGATATTTTGTGCACTATAGTATCTCATGAGCCATAGGTCTCAGTCACTTGTACTTGCATCCATTTCTGTTCAAATAAAGAGAGAGCAGAGCAACCTCACCTTCTAGCTAGGATTTCTCCCATAAGGGTTTCCTAGATCATATCTTGTATTCATTGTGGTTTGTGAATTTTATCTCATTTTTCTTTATTATCCATATTTTATCTATTTCATACATAAGCATAACACAGTAGTTAATGAATTTGGAAATCTAAGAAGAAACTAACTCTCATATTGTATATTTTAGATTTTCAAATATATTTTCGTAAATATGTTGTAATGAGCTATCTAATGGAATATTCCGTGCAATTTACAGATCAATCATAATTTAAATATATAGAAAATTAATATTATAAATTTTGAAAAAATAGTTTTGCATAAGAATGATGTCATCTCTACAATTTTACAAATTTTTGTAGCGAAATTCCATTGTTTTGGTACTCAAAGTTAACACTAAAAAAAAAAAACACACATGCATTATGTTATGCATGAAAATGCCATATGTTTATTGGAAAACTCAAATTCCTTTTGTTTGTTTGTTCATTAGCGTATCTTTGACTTGTGGGAATAGCATATGGTCTAAAAAATAAAAATCATGGGCATGTAAACTATCTAAATCATCCAATATAACACCCAACCTACGCATTAGCAACTCTTAGCTTGGTAGGATTTTTAGGTGTCTCCTCCCAACTACTATGAGTTTTGAACCTTGGTCATCTTATAAAACAAAATCTTTGGAATCGAATCACACTAGAGAGTTATAACTAGGAAAACTCAAATTTCACGTAGTTATATATGATTTATATAAATAAAAATTATATATTTAGAAAGCCTATTCATCTCCTATATTTAATTTTTTTACACATATTCAAATTCAATGTGAAAATACCTTGATAATCCGTCCATATTTAAATGTTATTATTTTTCCATATTTGCATTGTCACTAACACGTGATGAGAGAGCACCATTAACTTGTGTCCACCCAACGGCAACTAATACTTAACACCTTAACTCATAAATATATCTTAACTACATCAACAACCACCTTAACCCAAAATAAAACTCAATCACATTTCAAACACAAAAACTACTTGAATTTTGTATTTTTGTTTATTAAAATAAAATTCAATCACATTTTTTTTAAACGTTTAAAATCAAATTTAATTGAAATAAATATTTCAACCATAAACTAATATTTTACAGTCTAACTTATAAATATATTGTTAGAAAATTATATATTATAGAGAAATGGAACACATAAAATATTATAGAAACATAAACACAAAAAAAACCCATAAAACAAGAGAGACACAGATATACATGGTTCACCCAATTTGGGCCACATCCACGGAGAAACAACCAATCCTTCCTTTTATATTATCCAGCAAAATGAAGAGATACAACATATAACAAATTCGTTGTAATTACCTCTTAGCTCTCATACAATCTCATCTCTCTTTCTCGCTCAGAATACACATATATATAGATGCAATATAATTCCCCGAGGGGTTACCTTCTAGGGCAAGAAACCAAAATTAAACATACATAACTTCTATTGCCATGTTGACTATGAAATTACAATGGTAGTAGCCCCCAATGGTGAATAAATGAGCATCATTACCACCCCATTACAAACTGAAATCCAATATGGTGATACCTCTAAATAAAGAAGATAATCAGACTACACACACAACATATATCTCAAATACTAAAAATTACATTCACTAATATTTTACAACCTAACTCATAAATATATCTCAAAAACTAAAAATTAAAATTACATTCACTAATATTTTAGAATCTCAATCATAAATATATTTCAAACACTAAACTTACATTAATATAATCTAATGAAATTTCAAATATAAACTCAATATTTCCAATTTTGCCAATTTTTCAATTCCAAAATTAGAACAAATACCCCTACATTATTAGGGAAAAAACTACATAACATTAACTCTATTTACTACAAAATTTACATGTTCCTCTCTTCACTATTTAAAAAAAAAGTCACTTAATAATCAACATATAACCTTAAAACTAGTTAATATTATAATAACAACTTTAATTTAACATATAAAAAATAATTAACTCATTGTTATACCAATAAAATCATATAATTACAACTAAATATATAAAATACAAAATTTACATGTTCCTCCCTTCACTATTAAAAAAAAAAAGTCACTTAATAATCAACATATAAGCTTGAAACTTGTTAATTTTATAATGAAAAATTACAAATAATTAACTCATTGTTATACCAATAAAATCATATAACTATTCTATATTCCAACTAAATATGTAAAATAAATTTATTATACATACTTAAACTAACTTTAACTCTAATTTATATAATTTTTTAATTGTAAAATCCCTCGTACAAAATATAATTTATAACCATCCTTATTAAAAATAAGGATTGTATGCTTAATATTAATCCATATTCTATGTGAAGATGATGAATACTATTTTAGATGGTTAAGCATTGCTTTTTCGTGACTTCGTGGAGCGGCGATTGTTGAGCTAGGGTTACAGGCTTGCAGAGTCTGTTCTCCATGAAAGGACGTCAAGGAGGGAACTCCACTCCCTCCTACAAGTAGGCAGTGGCCAGCAAAGGTAAAAAACCAATAGAAGATGATAGAGGTCCTTCAGATGGAAGGAAAAAAATTAGGGAAGAGGAGCAGGATTGTTCTAAATCTAGGGAGAATATCAACACTAAAGAAAGCGAGGAAGAGGACAAGGAACAGGGAACAAAAGACAAAGCACAAAAGGGACCATGCAAACCCAAAACTATTATCGCTCCTAGAGTAGTTTTGAATGACCTTTCTCTACAGGCGCATAGGGACCACATGCAGACATATTCGATCATTTGTAAATTCATGGGTTTATGGCCCACTGAAAAAGCTTTACAAACATGGATTAAATACCACTTGAAAACAAAAGGAAGCATAAAAATACATCTTGGGTCAAAGGGATTCTTTACTGTAGTCTTTGCAAATATTGAAGATAAGGACAGAGTGTTTGAAGGAGGGCCCTACTTTTACGTAGCCGCAGGCCTGTATATGCGACCATGGTTTATGAATTTTGTCCCAGAATGTGAAACTCTTACCTCGGTCCCGGTTTGGGTTAGACTCTACTCTCTACCTTTGGATTATTGGCAACTGGAATCCTTATCTGCCATAGGAAATAAGTTAGGGCATTTTGTCAAAGCGTCTAAGGCCACTAGAAGGGGAAAATATACATCCTTTGCAAAAAATATGTGTGGGTATGGATCTTTCTAGAGCTTTGTTGGATGAGGTAATCTTGGAAGTATTTGATGAAGAATGGGTGCAAATAGTGGATTATGAACACATTCCATTCAGATGTTTCAAATTCCATGAACATGGGAACCTATTTAGAGATTGCCCTCTCAGTAAAATAGAAAAAAAGAGTAAAACTAACATCATGAAAGATATTGAAAGCTTTCAAAAAGTGGTCCAGAAAGGAAAAGGGAGCAAAAGGAGATCGAAGTCACATCAAACATAAAGGCAACAGGCCAGTCAAAACAGGTTTCAAGCACTAGAAGAGGAAGAGGTGATAACGAAAGTAGATAAGGCCAAGGGAGGCAATCCAGTGAAGGAGGAGAATGGAGAAGATTATGAGCAAACACAAAACATCAATAAACAAAAGTAAGAAATCATAAGTGACACGGAACTAGAAATGGACCAGGAAATGACCCAGAGTGAGATGGAGATGGAAGACCACGAATTATAGGAGATTCTTGAGAAAGAGAATCTAAACTGGAATTTAATTATATGGATATGGATGCAAATATTACATATGTGATATTTCCTTACAGAGATTGACTGTCTACGCATTTACCGGACTTTATACCATTCGCAAGGAACAAGTATTACCAAAGGCTACCTGGCAATAGACAGACTCTGCCTAAGAAATTACCTATAGACAAACTCTCAGACTTTTCCTAATGGTTCAGCCACTTTAGGTTCTCACCAGTGCCGAACACACTGATGCGCAAGCTTCCAAACCAAACTCTAAGACTTGAATAAACCTTTCGTGATGCAAGCAGATCAGACGCACGCGTCCGCAGATGCAGAGCAGGAAAAGTTTTTGACTCTAATTCTAAGACTCTCTCCAGACCCAAATGAGTCTTACTTCACAGCTAACTCTTATTTATAAGCTGGAAGGGAACAAACATTCATGAATGGGCTTTGTACAGACTGATGACTCAAAAGCAAAAGTACTTATACAAATCTAGGCGGATCGCCGAAAGCAAGATTCGGGCATAGGACAATATCATCCTATGTTATCTCGTCCCTACTCTTTATCAGAGACCCAGAGGCATGTGGGGACTGAATCTTAGTACAAACAAAAATTTACACAGAGGAAATTCATAAGTGAACCCTCGAAAGACTGAAGTGACATAAAGGATGAGATTTGCATATCTCAAGATTGTACAAAGTGGAGATTACAGAGCGAGGTGATGCAGGAGCATCAAGACCTTTTTCTCCATCTGTAAATATGGGGTGTGATAATATTAATTTGTAAATATGGGGTGTGATGATTTTTAATATTTTATTCATTAATTTGAATTAGATAGGAGAAGGTGAGGATTTATGTAAATATCTTTTTATTAATAAAAGGATATGAGGAAATTTAATTAGTTGAAGGATTTTAGGGATAAATATCTATCCTTTTGGGATGTTGAGAGATTTAGGGGTTTGTTGAGGATTTTAAGGGATTGAGCATTTAATTAAATGATTTTTAAAATTGTATAAATAGGAGGGGTTTTTAGAGGAAAACACATTGAGAATAGGAGAGGAGATTGAGAGTCTGGTTTAAGCAGCAAGGCTGTAAGCCTTCAGAAATTGTAAAGGGCCATGGCATTGAAACATCTGGCCAGTAAAAAGTTGTAAGTCATTGTTTTGTTTCAGCATATATATTGGGTGATTGAGAAATTGTATATTTGTTCATAACATTGTTAAATTATTGATCGATGGGCTTGAAATCACACTTGTTTATGTGAAAACTGTTATGCAAATCATCCAGGGTAAACAGTGTTAAAATCTCTGTTTGCAAAGGGCGCCATTTTAAGAAAAGATTTCTGTTAGAGATCGATTGGTTAATATGAAGAACTGAATATAGAAGTGTGCAGAGTTATGTTGCTAGAAATTGAGTACGTTGAATGCAGTTAAAATCATTGCTGTGAAAGATCGATGTATCTCAAGATCGATTAAGGGTTCGCCGTAGTGTTAATTGGTGCTTGCTGTAATGATTATTCCAAATTGGATTCATGAGTTTGTATTTACTGAAGAATCTAGATGCCCACTGTTTTTAGACACGGCCCTTTGTTTTTTTGTCGCAGAGGATCGGATCTGTCAGTGGCCTTGAGTTTTGAAACCACTGAAGGATTAAACGAGATAATATAAAGCGTTCATCGATTGAATGAATCAATCATTTTCGTTCCAATATCTCAATTGGGAATTTGCTTTGCCAGATTTTTAATGATTCATTCAACATTTCATACTAGTATTTGTTCTACTATGTCAAGTGGGACGTAGTGCAGCGGAGTCGGGAATTGAGACTTTTCATTGTAACTTGAATTGGCTTCAAACTGTGAAACCAATTGAAGAATTAAGAGATTATTTAAAAGCCTTCATCGGTAGAATGAATTTATGATTTCTGCTTCTACTGTCAATTGGATTCAATTTGGAATGAATGCATTTGTTGAATTGTTAAATTGAACACAGTTATAAAAATCAATCTGCTGGGGTATGGGACCAGAAAGTTAGTGCGTTTGCCGGAGTTGAACGATGTTTATGTTAATTGATCGAATGGCATAACCCTGAGCTGATCTTGTCACTGGAAAGACGCAGTTTACCGGAGTATATGTAAAGGTAAGCAATACCTGTGGGCGATGTTATTTAATAAATTGCTGTGGAAATTGTGAGTGAATTGCAGTAGCGCAGTCATAATTGTCGACGGATTCTCTAAGGGGTAAGCCGCGTTTTTATTACCAAACAAGTATTAAACCGTGGCTGTATCTATTAACATATTGACTGGAATAGATAAATTGCAAAGGAAAAATGCTGAGATGTTGAGCGATGATTCAATGGCAGAGCTGTATAAGAAGGGGTTTCTGCGAAATCATGAATTGGAGCAGAATCATCACTGAGAGCTTTCACAAAATCTCGTGAGAACAATGGAAGTGCAGAAGTTGAAAGGTTCGTGTGAGTTGAAGAGCGCCTCGCCTTGATCGACTTACAGGTGAAATCATATGTTTGATGAAATTAATTATGAATTTTTGAAGTGGCAATGGATTGAAGTTTGGGATTGTGTGAATTAGCAAATTGATTGGAATTATGGTTTCTATAAACCAGATAAAGTTGTGAATACATGTTATAAGTTTCTGCAAGTGATAGTTTTGAATTTGCCAAGTATTGAAGTTTTGATATGGAGAAAAAGCCGAGATGCACGTTGATATGCACAGATGTTAAAGATCCTGGTTATTTGCAGGCTAAGGTCTAGCCTGCATCAATTTTGGTATCAGAGCTTGGCTCTGTTAAAAAGAATGTTTGTTTTTTTTTCTAAATGAAGACAGAAGGTTTGTTGAACTGGAATATTTCTGAATGTGTGATGAATGATCAGATTTTAAATCTGATATGCAGCTGAATGAAGGAAGAATCGTGCAGGTATTGGGTTGTTTAATTTTGAATTGGGTTTTACTGACAAGAGACAGATTGAGGATTGATGGTTGCAGCGTCCGAGGAGGTGAATAGAATGATCAGATTGTTGGTTTAGTACAGACTTTGGATTGAAAGCGCTGATATTAAAAACCGTATGAGCCAGCATCATTTCTAATTCAAATGAATAAATTGAAGATGTGGGAGACTGTGTTGAAATCAGTTCATTGCAGTGGAAGCACTGTGGAAGGTATGTAATTGAAGAGCAGATTTTTGTTATTAAGCAAAATGTTTATACAAACTGCCATAAGTTTGGTAAGCGGAGTTGGAAGGGCGCACTTCTATATATATAATTGATATTTGGTTCACTATACTGAAAGGTTGAAGTTACATAGTCTTGTGCAGGCCCAAACATCATTAAAATGGGGATGCTTGTATTTTCAAATTGAGTATTACAATATGGGTACTTTGTTTCATTGAATCTGGCCATATATGAATGAATCGATATGAATGGGCGCATGTATAAGATTTGGTTCAATTGTTGAAAAAAACCCAAGACGCATTGGTTGATTTTGATTGTATTAAAAATCCATGTTAATTGGGAAGTAAGTTAAATGCATTCTTAATGAGAAGCATTGGGGCTTTAAAATAGAACAATGAACTGATGGTTTTTTTTAAAAATAGTCTTTATAAGACGTGAACAAGGGATTTTTAATGATATTGAACCTGTTGAAAAGAAGATGGTTGGGTTGTGGGTTTTGAACCATTTGTTGAGGATAGTTTCTGCGAA
This sequence comes from Pinus tabuliformis, assembly GCA_031772625.1. Classification (NCBI taxonomy): domain Eukaryota; kingdom Viridiplantae; phylum Streptophyta; class Pinopsida; order Pinales; family Pinaceae; genus Pinus; species Pinus tabuliformis. The sequence goes on along the minus strand of CM062820.1, from coordinate 633,668,263 downwards.
CTATTTTGATTTGAAGTTTGCCGGATAAAGCCAGAAGATTGGAAGAGAGGATCAGATTTTAAAATCTGATTGACAGTGAAATTTCGCAGAGGAAGCATAAAAATTTGTCGGAACAGATTTGCAGAAGTGGTGAGGTCTGAAGGTAAGGTTATCTGGGTTTATTTGAATTTGAAGATTGTAGGTTTTGCATTAAAGCAGAAGTATTTTTGCAACTCCCATAGAAGACATGTTTAAAATTGCTAACAGAAAACTGGTGAAAGCATAGGTGTGGCAGAACCTTGAGGAAATCCAATAGAGATTGGATAAGGAAGACAGTTGTGAGCAGGCAGATGAGTTGAAGCCAGGAAGAGCAAAGAAAAAGTGCTCAAAGGAGGTTCTGGAGATAGAGAACCAATTGCTTGCCAAAAGACCAAGTGAGGAGGGCTTGGTGAGGTAAGTGGCGGTAAGATAGGACTTGCTGCTGAAGAGGCTTTAGTACAACTCATAGTAAAGTGAGTGAGGAACCCATAGAAATGGAAAGGATGATGACTAGTGACAATCGTCACAAAGGTTCTGAAATAAACCACAGCAGAGGACAAAAGGAGAAGGATGCCAAGGTAATTGGCATACAGAGAAAGTTAAACAAAGAGGAATATGAGAGGGAGAAGGCTGAGATAGCAGTTCAGCTTGAGGTGTTAATGGAGATGTTGCAAAGAAATGAGGAAAACCAGAAGCATGGTTATGTCATAAGAAAGAAGTTGAGGTGGCAGAGACTACAAGAGAAGTGGAATCATCAGGTAAATTTGCGGTTGATAAAGGAACTAAGGGAACTTGAACAGGTTATAGATGCCAGACAGAGGAGAGAGAAGCTCGAAACAGTTGAGCTACAGCAAAAGGAAGATGTTGAAGTTTCGTTATGTTACCCAGAGAGTGGACCATTACTTTTTGAAAGTGATGAAGAGATAGAGGAGTTGAATCATATGAATGATTCAAAGCAGTCGAAAGATTTGATGACTGAAGCCTTAAATAAGACCGTAAGGTCTTGTGATTTTAAAACTAATGATTTGTATGTGATTGCAGGTTTGGAAGAAGAAGAAGAACATCTACTGAAGGATGTTAAGGAAGATTTAGCAGAAGAAAGACCATGTGAGGAAATAGAAGATCGTGTAAAATTTCCAAAGTCCACTCCAAGTAAAATCATTGAGTTATATAGAGAAATGGACTTTCAAAGGAGGAAATTGGAAGAACAGAGGATGAATGTCCAGGATAGATTGCTGATGAAGGATGAGAAAGTAGTTGTCATAAATGATAATCAAGATGAAATTGCAGGTGACGAGCAAAGGAATGTTGCAGAGGGAAAGGAAGATTGGGAGGCCGCAACATCCATAGTGACAACAAGAGCAACATGTTTTATTGAAGATGTTGGAAATAATCAACGGACAGAGGACATACTGGACAAAGAAATTGAGATGATAAGGAGATTAATGATAAAGACATCCCAGAGAAAGACAGCCGAAAGAAAGAAAAGGAGCGACAACAAGAGAATGACAGTGAAAGATTGCAAGAGCAGAGCAAGTGGAGCACTACAGCACAAAATATGGAAAATTGGAAGACAACAACAGATGACAACAGCAGTGAAGAATCGACAAGCACGGAAGGATTACAAAATAAAATTTGGGATCCAGGAGGAGATATCCAGACTTATGACCAGGTGGTCATGAATTTTCTTACATGGGGAGTCTGATGCAGGAGCATCAAGACCTTTTTCTCCATTTTTAAATATGGGGTGTGATAATATTAATTTGTAAATATGGGGTGTGATGATTTTTAATATTTTATTCATTAATTTGAATTAGATAGGAGAAGGTGAGGATTTATGTAAATATCTTTTTATTAATAAAAGGATATGAGGAAATTTAATTAGTTGAAGGATTTTAGGGATAAATATATATCCTTTAGGGATGTTGAGAGATTTAGGGGTTTGTTGAGGATTTTAAGGGATTGAGCATTTAATTAAATGATTTTTAAAATTGTATAAATAGGAGGGGTTTTTAGAGGAAAACACATTGAGAATAGGAGAGGAGATTGAGAGTCTGGTTTAAGCAGCAAGGCTGTAAGCCTTCAGAAATTGTAAAGGGCCATGGCATTGAAACATCTGGCCAGTAAAAAGTTGTAATTCATTGTTTTGTTTCAGCTTATATATTGGGTGATTGAGAAATTGTATATTTGTTCATAACATTGTTAAATTATTGATCGATGGGCTTGAAATCGCACTTGTTTATGTGAAAACTGTTATGCAAATCATCAAGGGTAAACGGTGTTAAAATCTCTGTTTGCAAAGGGCGCCATTTTAAGAAAAGATTTATGTTAGAGATCGATTGGTTAATATGAAGAACTGAATATAGAAGTGTGCAGAGTTATGTTGCTAGAAATTGAGTACGTTGAATGCAGTTAAAATCATTGCTGTGAAAGATCGATGTATCTCAAGATCGATTAAGGGTTCGCCGTAGTGTTAATTGGTGCTTGCTGTAATGATTATTCCAAATTGGATTCATGAGTTTGTATTTACTGAAGAATCTAGACGCCCACTTTTTTTAGACGCGGCCCTTTGTTTTTTTGTCGCAGAGGATCGGATCTGTCAGTGGCCTTGAGTTTTGAAACCACTGAAGGATTAAACGAGATAATATAAAGCGTTCATCGATTGAATGAATCAATCATTTTCGTTCCAATATCTCAATTGGGAATTTGCTTTGCCAGATTTTTAATGATTCATTCAACATTTCATACTAGTATTTGTTCTACTATGTCAAGTGGGACGTAGTGCAGCAGAGTCGGGAATTGAGACTTTTCATTGTAACTTGAATTGGCTTCAAACTGTGAAACCAATTGAAGAATTAAGAGATTATTTAAAAGCCTTCATCGGTAGAATGAATTTATGATTTCTGCTTCTACTGTCAATTGGATTCAATTTGGAATGAATGCATTTGTTGAATTGTTAAATTGAACACAGTTATAAAAATCGATCTGCTGGGGTATGGGACCAGAAAGTTAGTGCGTTTGCCGGAGTTGAACGTTGTTTATGTTAATTGATCGAATGGCATAACCCTGAGCTGATCTTGTCACTGGAAAGACGCAGTTTACCGGAATATATGTAAAGGTAAGCAATACCTGTGGGCGATGTTATTTAATAAATTGTTGTGGAAATTGTGAGTGAATTGCAGTAGCGCAGTCATAATTGTCGACGGATTCTCTAAGGGGTAAGCCGCGTTTTTATTACCAAACATGTATTAAACCATGGCTGTATCTATTAACATATTGACTGGAATAGATAAATTGCAAAGGAAAAATGCTGAGATGTTGAGCAATGATTCAATGGTAGAGCTGAAGGGGTTTCTGCGAAATCATGAATTGGAGCAGAATCATCACTGAGAGCTTTCACAAAATCTCGTGAGAACAATGGAAGTGCAGAAGTTGAAAGGTTCGTGTGAGTTGAAGAGCGCCTCGCCTTGATCGACTTACAGGTGAAATCATATGTTTGATGAATTTAATTATGAATTTTTGAAGTGGCAATGGATTGAAGTTTGGGATTGTGTGAATTAGCAAATTGCTTGGAAGTATGGTTTCTATAAACCAGATAAAGTTGTGAATACATGTTATAAGCTTCTGCAAGTGATAGTTTTGAATTTGCCAAGTATTGAAGTTTTGATATGGAGAAAAAGCCGAGATGCACATTGATATGCACAGATGTTAAAGATCTTGGTTATTTGCAGGCTAAGGTTTAGCCTGCATCACGAGGGAATCCACGAAAGCTCGTCCAGCACCATAGTCGGCTGAAAAGACATCAATCAAAGGTGTAGTAATCAATCTGTGGGTAAGTGTAGTACTTGTAATTCCATCTTTCAATCAAGTAATTAGAATAATATTGTACCCACACTTCCTTTTCAGTTTCCCAAGTTGAATTATCATGAGGATCTGGAAGATCTAATTCATTAAGATTCAAGAAAGGATTTAGTTCCGGATCAGCTTGTTGATGAAAATCTTCGTAACTGGTACTTGGGTTTATTTTTCTGCACTTGTAGTGATTCATTACAAACCATCTCACATGGCCACATCTTCTGATTCCATTCTGAAAATTTGTACTGCTAATACTTACTAAATCTCTTATTGTTTTATCCCGTACTAAGACCATCATTGTGCTATTCGGACTAAAATTAGGTATTTTCATCATGCCCATGGAGTACGGTTTCATGATTAATGGGGATAAGCCATATTTCTCCCACCAATCCATGAACCATTCTGGTACAGGATCATCCTCTTCCATGTCTTCTACTGGAGTGTCTTCAAACAGAAAAGAAAATTGCAAAGAATAAAACATATTAGTGGAGAAATTCTGCATATTCATTGTTGTGTAGAAAGCTTCTTGCTGCCTGTCTGAATCATAATTTTCTCAGTGAAGATGATTGTCAAACCTTATGAATGTTATATGACAACTGGTGATTCGTTTATCATCTTCATGATCTCTCTCAATCACATAAGCAATGCTCCCGATTTTCCTTAAATAATCCAGGGCTTCAAGGGCCTCATTATTTGCTTCATCTTGATGAGGATCTGTCCAAAGAAAATCAATCCCTGTTCTGTACCTGATTTCTTTTATTGGCCGCCAATCTTCATCATGATCTAGAAGGAGTGTATTTAGATTATATGAAATCCATCCAGTTGAGGTCTCAATTTCCACAGTATTCTCATGTCTTCTGATGAAATTACATTGCAGACTCATTATTGAATGTTCAGATAAAAATTCTCTACTTAACATATCTGCAAAACTGTTCTTATCTCCTTTGACGAATTCAATATCAAAATTATATTGGCTGAGGTGCACGATCCATCTTACTATAGCAGCATCTTCAAAATCACATTTATGAATAGCATATTTTAATCCTTGACAATCTGTTTTAATGGTGAATTTGGTATAGATAACAAAATCTCTGAATTTTTCTATTCCCAAACAGACTGCTCTAAGTTCTTTCTTTAAGCTTGACCAATTTAATTGATTCTTGGCCCATAATCCTGATGCATACTGGCATATTTCAATCTCACTTTTGCTGCTGGGATTCTTTTGGCATAGTACGGCTCCCCATCCTTCATAACTAGCATCTGTCATAATTATCTTCTCCCATTCTTCTCTGATAGGGGAGAGAGGCTGAATTTTCCTGACTTTTTCTTTTATTGTTCTGACTGCCTGGGTGCAGTCATTATTCCATGGTATTGGATCCTTCTGAAGCCTTTTATTCAGCAATTTTCTTTCTTGTGCACAGTGTTTTAGAAACTTGGAAATGTAGTTCAGACTTCCCAAAAATCTCTGCAATTGTGTTTTATCCTTAATTTCATCAGGGAAATGATCAATGAAATTCAAACTTCTTTGAATTACAGTATAGGATCCATACTGTATATTATAACCCAAAAAGTCTATTATTGGCCGAAATAATTTCATCTTGTATTCTAATAATACTATACCCATTTCTTTGACCCTGCGAAGAAAGATTTTCAGATGTTTAATGTGGTCAGCAATATTATCAGAATGAATCAATAAATCATCAATATACTTTTTCAGGAATTCTTCCATTCCTTCGAAAGTTTCATCCATTATTCTCTGGAATGCTGAAGGAGCATTGATTAAACCAAATGGCATGATATTCCACTCATAGTGCCCTTCGGGTACAGAGAATGTCGTCTTCCATTTGTCTTCTTCTTTGATTCCTACTTGCCAAAAACCAGATTTGAGATCAAATTTGGAAAATATTTTAGACTTAGATATCTGGGCAAGTATGGAGGATGGCTTTGGCAGAGGATATGCATCATAGTCCAAAATACTATTCAAAGGTTTATAATTCACAACCAACCTCGGTTTTCCTCTGGCAATCTCAGCATGCTTATTGACATAAAATGCAAAACATGCTATGGGGCTTTTACTTTTCCTGATAAGCCCTTTCTTCAAGAGATCCTTTATTTCTTCTTTGCAAAGCTTCATATGTTCTTCATTCATTGCCACTGCTTTGGATCTCCTTAATTTTCCACTGAAATCTTTTTTGAGAGGAAGTTCTACCTCCTATTTCTTAATATTCCAGAAAGCATTTGGATCATCCGAACAACATTCTTTAAATTGAGCAGTGAGATTTGCTACTTCTGAAGCATATTTTCCATTATCCAAATGTTCTTCTATTTTTAGTACTTCTCTCTTTACTTCCACCTTTGCCAGGAGATTTTCCATCCTTTCTACTCTCTTAATCCTGATTGGAGAATTAGAATTGATAAATGGAAAAAAGACTTCTTTGTTATCAAAATTGACAAAGTATCCATACCTCTGGGTCTTTATATCAAATTTTTCTCCATGCATGTTAAAATTCTGAAAAAATGGTGTCCCAAGGTACATTGCACAATCCAATCCCGGAACAACAGGACAAACCAAATGAACTCCGATTTTTTCTGTAAGCAGAACATCAATTTCTGCTTCGTATTTTGTGGGGATATCACCACTTGCAGTGATTACCCTTGGACATGTTGTTGGCCTTCGGTGATGCATACCAACCACTATATCACTTACAATATTTAACCTGGAACCAGTATCCATAAGAACCTTCCAGAATTCATACCGGTTTCCAATTTTTACCTTCATTTTGACACAATACATGACATCTCTATTCATACTATTGCATCCGAAATCTGTTCTTGCCCTCTCTTCTTCTTCTCCTTCTTCTTTGTTATACTTCTGTTGAATTGGTCCTGAATGATAAGTCCAATTTTCTGTCTTTCCTGAAACAGGACCTTGTGATGAAGATGCAGAAGGTGCTTGTGCATTTAATATCTTTAAACTTAACTCATTGTGTCTTTCAACACACAATATTCTATTTTCCTTGATTGTTTTTCTCAATTCCTTTATTGCCTGATGTACTGCAGGCAAGGTCTGTGGCAGGTCCTCTCCAAAATCTTCATTTCTAAATTGTCTGGTTAAAGCTTCTACTGAGAAAAGAGTAGCAGGAGGCACATACCCTTTATTTGGAGAGTTCTTTGGACTAGAGGGTGATTTCTTCAAATGTTCTGTCAGCAAGGATCTGTGCATTTCTTTCATCTGCGGATCTGTAGCAGCCATCATTTGGGCAAAAATATTTTTACTGATTTCATCATAATCAGTCTTCATCATCCTGACTGCATTACATGTACAAATATCAGGATCATCACAATTACAATATTTACATTCTGTACAATGGGGATCATTACATAATTCTTCATCAGATGATTCTTCTGAGTCAACAAAGTTAAAGTCATTTTCAGATCCTGAATCAGAAGATACCAACTCATCACAGCTGCTAGGAAGATCAAAAGAATTTATCTTTCCTTTCTTATTTCTATACTGGACTTTCTTCTTAGAAGAGTCTTTCTTTTTATTTGGACAATTTGGAGCTGTGTGACCTTTTTTGTTACAGTTGTAATAGATTATTTCTTTGTCATTGGAAAACATTTTTGTATGTTTGTAGGGCTTAGCTTTGTAATGTTTCCTTTTTTATTTTTCTTGGGAAATCTAGGAATTCTTTTTGAACTGTCTTTTCCTCCTCTTATGCCCCTCAGAATTTCCAGCTTTACCAAGGTGCCATTGCTTGCAGAGTTGTTGATATCCATGTGGCTTTTTAGGATTAGTGGTTGCTCTTGCAATCTTCATTTGTGAGCATAATTCTACAATAATTGCTTTTACAGCTTGTCTGATTATGCCAAATTTATAGTCACCAACCTTTCCTGGTAGTTTGTTGACAATAGTTGAAGAAATCCATTGGGGAAGTGATGCAACAAAAATTTCCTTCCATTTTGGCTCAAGAATGAGATCTGGAGTCAATGTGTGCAGTCTGTGAATGAATTCATTAAAATATTCATCAAAGTGTTGCATATTATGCAATTTCATGGCCAGCAGAGTAATGGTAGTAATATCATTGGTTATCTAGGGAAAACCAATGCAGTTGACAATAATAGCAAGAGTAATTTTCCTATCATGTTGCTGACAGGAAAATGGGTAACAGGATCTATGTGAGTAGTTCCATCTTCATTGAGAACAACAGCTTGTTCCCATCCTGCAAGGAGACTTGGATCTTTTAAAGTTTCAGCTTTTAGCCAGGAATCCAGTGTTCCTTCAAATCCTCCTATTATTCTCCTTGTAGCATTTATAGGACCTATATCATCTGCAAGATAAGTCCTATAACACACAAGCATGGAATGTAAAACAGACATAATTTCAGCCTCTGTGCAATTATCAATATTCCATGAGTAAGTAGAATTTGCAGACCAATCCTTATGGTATTCTGATTCCATAAGATCTCTTCTATCAGGAGCAGGGTTCCAAGTAGTCTCCCATCTTGACCTGGATGATGTAGCATTGACTTGATCTTGATCATTATCAGATTGGTCTTGATCTGTCATGGAAACGTTATTGATACAGTTCTCAAGATCTTCAATTTGTGGTTCTGCTTCTATTTTGTGAAGAGTCATGTCAGATAATGATGTTTCTATCTTGTGAAAGCTTGTATCATAACTTTCTTCTTCATCTTTAGTGTAAGAATCTTCAGATATGAAATTAGAAGATTCTGGTTTGCTGGATTCTTCAGTTTCCTTGGATTGCTTTATGGCAGGATGTGGGCTAAAGAAACTGGGGTTTGCAAACAGAGAGTATGGATGAGAGGAAGTAGGCAGTGGAAAGGTTATAGAGCTGGGTGTTCTGATAAGGCTTTCCACAGAAGGAGTAATAGAATATGGGACAGAAGTCTTGGGTTCTGAAAATATAGTTGCAGATTTATAGGCCTCAACCCTAGGCATCTTTTTCAAGGATTTTATCCCTTGAGATACTTCCCAGACTTGCTTCTTTACAATATCTAAGGAATTACTGATCTTTACAATTTCGTTTCCATGAGCCGAGGTGGCTTCATGGGTATTTTTATCTATCTGTCCTGTCTGTAAAGATAAACTGTCAAGACTCTTGGCGAGAGCCTTATCATTTTCTGCCAAAGTAGTCACACTGCTATTCAAACAAACTGTATTGTAATCTTGTTTTCTCAGAATACTTTCAAGCATAGTCTTCATCTCAGAGTTAGCAGTGTCAATATTTTCAAACTTAGAGCTGACAAATTTCTCAAGACTAGACAAGGCTAAATTTGTCCAATTAGTAGCAGCCACAGCATCTCTTGCTACTAGATTAGGATCAACATGAGATGGAAGTAATTTGTACAACTTTCCATCTTGGCTTCTTACCACAAAATTTTTCCAAGGGGGAAACTCTGTGTCTGTTTCTAAAAGGCTTCCATCAAGGAGTTCCCACTTGTGTTTATTTGGGGTCCTAATCCGCATCATGTTTACTTGGAACTGAGAACAAATCTTTCTTAGTAGTTTTTCTCCTTCAATTTGAACAGCAATCAGAGATCTGGGGATATTTGGCTTATTTAACATGCTCTGAATTTTTGGTTGAAAGACATGTGCTTTCAAAGGAGGAGGAATTACTACTGGATTTTCCTTCAACTTTTCTTCTACAAATTTTTCTGGATCCTTGATTCTTTTCTGCTTAGCCTGGTTCCTGAATTGTTTCATCAAGGGTTGTTCTATTATATTTGCAGAAGGATAATACCATTCATAGAATGATATCCATTGGTTTTCTGCCTTCATCCATTCTTTCCATTTTTCAACATTCTGTCTGTTGAAGGCAGGACGATCATCTCTTGGAAGAAGAATTACTTCTTCAAAATATAAATGTTCCTTTTCATGTGTAAACATATCCCAATTGAACATTTTCTTTTTCCATTGATCATCAGGATCATATGGACTGATTCCTTTAAAAATCTTTAAAAAGGCAACTATCTCTGAATCAGAAGGAATTTCTACATGCCTTGGGATTTTATCAATGGGATTTCTTCTGTATTCAGGAATAGGTGAAGAATCAACATAACCTAAACCATAAGTAGAAGAACCGGGTATAGTATGTACAAGTAGTTCTTCTTGTGGATTGAAATATACAACCTTTTTGTATCTTTCTTCAGACGAGTCAGACGGAGTAAATCTGATCATGTTTATCCTATGACGGTCTGATGACTCCCCATGTGGAGTTGGTGGTTCTGAAGAAAATTGACAAAAAGTTTTAGAGCAGTGTGGATGATCACAGACTGAGCTGAAAGGCTAAGATGGGCCTGGCTGTGAAAACAATCTTCTAATAGAATCATACACTGCTTGGTCAATTACAAATTGTTGAGGTGCAAAAGTCTGACAAGGATGTAACTGACTAATTGTAGTAGTGATTCCAGAGACAGAAGTAGAGGGTCCACCATGCTGAACTGTGTTAACTCTGGGAAATCCTGTGGTAACCTTTCCATCTATCTCTGTTATTATTGACTATGCAGCAGCAACAGGTTTCTTTGTCGGTTTTCCCCAATTGGTTACCCAGTCATCAGGAGGACATAAATCATTTCGGGAAACATAAACTGGGGCTACAGGATTACAAGATGAATCATACTGGATAAGAGTGACTCGGCCTTCTTCTTTATCAGGGGTATGTAATACATCAGGGATTGTTGTATTATAGAATCTGACACAAGTAATATAGAAAATGGCCAAATTTTTTGATTTTGTTTTGAAATTTTCATACCCAGCGGTCTGGATACCTAAGGTTAGGCATTGCAAGACATTTGGGTCATCAAGTGCAACAGAGAAATCTGGAAAAACATCATATTGTACAGGGCCTTCAGCAAGGCTTGTTTCAATGCCACCTATCATAGCTTGTGTAAATGTGGTCCATCGATTATCAAATAGGGCTGAGAATACATAGGCTTTTTGTCCTTTTCTATGTAGTGCATTCAGTCCTATCCTCACCATCCCCAGATGGACATACTGATAACCTGCTTTAATGGCTGCTTTGATATGTTTGCCTTCTAGGAGAGATAAGGTTAACATAGCATTCAAAGTTAAATCTGCTTTGATGGATTTCTCTTTGATTTTGATTTGACTAAGGGCACGGAAATTAAAAGAGGATAAATTTCTATATACATCATGCGGTGAAACTGGTGGAAGTTTCCAATTAACAGAGGGATCTGTTTCTTCTTGTTCTATGATAGCTGAATTACCAGAAGTAGATTCAGATCTACATAACCCTTCCAATCCAGATTTTAATTTTTCTTCATCCTTCATAGTTCTAAAGTGCTTAGATCCAAAAATAGATTCAGAAGATTCAGCTGAAGAATTTCTAGAAGCATCCATTTTAGAGTAGATAAATACCCGTTCAAAAGTCTTGCAGAAAATGATGAGAAGAATTGCGGTCTTCTTCTGAAGGAGAAATTGCGGCAAATTCTCGTCCAACGTCTTCAACGCTCTCCAATGCCAACAATGGCAACAACAAGCTCGAACGCTATTCAGGACTCAAGCGAATTTTTTCACTCAAACAATATCTCACAACAAAATATCAACTCAAACAATACTTGGCTCTGATACCATCTCTTACAGGACCTTTTACCATCTCTTACAAGACCTTTTCCAAGCAAATGAACACAGCAAGATTGCGGAAATTTGAACTGGAATTTTATTATATGGATATGGATGCAAATATTACATATGTGATATTTCCTTACAGAGATTGACTGTCTACGCTTTTACTGGAGTTTATACCATTCGCAAGGAACAAGTATTACCGGAGGCTACCTGGCAATAGACAGACTCTGCCTAAGAAATTACCTATAGACAAACTCTCAGACTTTTCCTAATGGTTCAGCCACTTTAGGTTCTCACCAGTGCCGAACACACTGATGCGCAGGCTTCCAAACCAAACTCTAAGACTTGAATAAACCTTTCGTGATGCAAGCAGATCAGACGCACTCGTCCGCAGATGCAGAGCAGGAAAAGTTTTTGACTCTAATTCTAAGACTCTCTCCAGACCCGAATGAGTCTTACTTCACAGCTAACTCTTATTTATAAGCTGGAAGGGAACAAACATTCATGAATGGGCTTTGTATAGACTGATGACTCAAAAGCAAAAGTACTTAGACAAATCTAGGCGGATCGCCGAAAGCAAGATTCGGGCATAGGACAATATCGTCCTATGTTATCTCGTCCCTACTCTTTATTAGAGAGCCAGAGGCATGTGGGGACCGAATCTTAGTACAATCAAAAATTTACACAGAGGAAATTCATAAGTGAACCCTCGAAAGACTGAAATGACATAAAGGATGAGATTTGCATATCTCAAGATTGTACAAAATGGAGATTCCAGAGCGAGGGAATCCACGAAAGCTCGTCCAGCACCATAGTCGGCTGAAAAGACATCAATCAAAGGTGTAGTAATCAATCTGTGGGTAAGTGTAGTACTGGTAATTCCATTTTTCAATCAAGTAATTAGAATAATATTGTACCCAAACTTCCTTTTCAGTTTCCCAAGTTGAATTATCATGAGGATCTGGAAGATCTAATTCATTAAGATTCAAGAAAGGATTTAGTTTTGGATCAGCTTGTTGATGAAAATCTTCGTAACTGGTACTTGGGTTTATTTTTCTGCCCTTGTAGTGATTCATTACAAACCATCTCACATGGCCACATCTTCTGATTCCATTCAGAAAATCTATATTGTTGATACTTACTAAATCTCTTATTGTTTTATCCAGTACTAAGACCATCATTGTGCTATTCGGACTAAAATCAGGTATTTTCATCATGCCCATGGAGTACGGTTTCATGATTAATGGGGATAAGCCATATTTCTCCCACCAATCCATGAACCATTCTGGTACAGGATCATCATCTTCCATGTCTTCTACTGGAGTGTCTTCAAACAGAAAAGAAAATTGCAAAGAATAAAACATATTAGTGGAGAAATTCTGCATATTCATTGCTGTGTAGAAAGCTTCTTGCTGCCTGTCTAAATCATAATTTTCTCTGTGAAGATGATTGTCAAACCTTCTGAATGTTATATGACAACTGGTGATTCAGTTATCATCTTCATGATCTCTCTCAATCACATAAGCAATGCTCCCGATTTGCCTTAAATAATCCAGGGCCTCATTATTTGCTTCATCTTGATGAGGATCTGTCCAAAGAAAATCAATCCCTGTTCTGTACCTGACTTCTTTTATTGGCCGCCAATCTTCATCATGATCTAGAAGGAGTGTATTTAGATTATATGAAATCCATCCAGTTGAGGTCTCAATTTCCACAGTATTTTCATGTCTTCTGATGAAATTACATTGCAGACTCATTATTAAATGTTCAGATAAAAATTCTCTACTTAACATATCCGCAAAATTGTTCTTATCTCCTTTGACGAATTCAATATCAAAATTATATTGGCTGAGGTGCATGATCCATCTTACTATAGCAGCATCTTCAAAATCACATTTATGAATAGCATATTTTAATGCTTGACAATCTGTTTTAATGGTGAATTTGGTATAGATAACAAAATCTCTGAATTTTTCTATTCCCAAACAGACTGCTCTAAGTTCTTTCATTAAGCTTGACCAATTTAATTGATTCTTGGCCCATAATCCTGATGCATACTGGCATATTTCAATCTCATTTTTGCTGCTGGGATTCTTTTGGCATAGTACGGCTCCCCATCCTTCATAACTAGCATCTGTCATAATTATCTTCTCCCATTCTTCTCTGATAGGGGAGAGAGGCTGAATTTTCCTGACTTTTTCTTTTATTCCTACTTGCCAAAAACCAGATTTGAGATCAAATTTGGAAAATATTTTAGACTTAGATATCTGGGCAAGTATGGAGGATGGCTTTGGCGGAGGATGGCTTTGGCAGAGGATATGCATCATAGTCCAAAATATTATTCAAAGGTTTATAATTCACAACCAACCTGGGTTTTCCTCTAGCAATCTCAGCATGCTTATTGACATAAAATCCAAAACATGCTATGGGGCTTTTACTTTTCCTGATAAGCCCTTTCTTCAAGAGATCCTTTATTTCTTCTTTGCAAAGCTTCATCTGTTCTTCATTCATTGTCACTGCTTTGGATCTCCTTAATTTTCCACTGAAATCTTTTTTGAGAGGAAGTTCTACTTCCTGTTTCTTAATATGCCAAAAAGCATTTGGATCATCCGAACAACATTGTTGAAATTGAGCAGTGAGATTTGCTACTTCTGAAGCATATTTTCCATTATCCAAATGTTCTTCTATTTTTAGTACTTCTCTCTTTACTTCCATCTTTGCCAGGATATTTTCCATCCTTTCTACTCTCTTAATCCTGATTGGAGAATTAGAATTGATAAATGGAAAAAAGACTTCTTTATTATCAAAATTGACAAAGTATCCATACCTCTCGGTCTTTATATCAAATTTTGCTCCATGAATGTTAAAATTATGAAAAAAATGGTGTCCCGAGGTACATTGCACAATCCAATCCCGGAACAACAGGACAAACCAAATGAACTCCGATTTTTTCTGTAAGCAGAACATCAATTTCTGCTTCATGTTTTATGGGGATATCACCACTTGCAGTGATTACCCTTGGACATGTTGTTGGCCTTCGGTGATGCATACCAACCACTGTATCACTTACAATATTTAACCTGGAACCAGTATCCATAAGAACCTTCCAGAATTCATATTGGTTTCCAATTTTTACCTTCATTTTGACACAATACATGACATCTCTATTCATACTATTGCATCCGAAATCTGTTCTTGCCCTCTCTTCTTCTTTGTTATACTGCTGTTGAATTGGTCCTGAATGATAAGTCCAATTTTCTGTCTTTCCTGAAACAGGACCTTGTGATGAAGATGCAGAAGGTGCTTGTGCATTTAATATCCTTAAACTTAACTCATTGTGTCTTTCAACACACAATCTTCTGTTTTCCTTGATTGTTTTTCTCAATTCCTTTATTGCCTGATGTACTGCAGGCAAGGTCTGTGGCAGGTCCTCTCCAAAATCTTCATTTGCAAATTGTCTGGTTAAAGCTTCTACTGAGAAAAGAGTAGCAGGAGGCACATGCCCTTTATTTGGAGAGTTCTTTGGACTAGAGGGTGATTTCTTCAAATGTTCTGTCAGCAAGGATCTGTACATTTCTTTCATTTGCGGATTTGTAGCAGCCATCATTTGGGCAAAAATATTTTTACTGATTTCATCATAATCAGTATTCATCATCCTGACTGCATTACATGTACAAATATCAGGATCATCACAATCACAATATTTACATTCTGTACAATGGGGATCATTACATAATTCTTCATCAGATGATTCTTCTGAGTCAACAAAGTTAAAGTCATTTTCAGATCCTGAATCAGAAGATACCAACTCATCACAGCTGCTAGGAAGTTCAAAAGAATTTATCTTTCCTTTCTTATTTCTATACTGGACTTTCTTCTTAGAAGAGTCTTTCTTTTTATTTGGACAATTTGGAGTTGTGTGACCTTTTTTGTTACAGTTGTAACAGATTATTTCTTTGTCATTGGAAAACATATTTGTATGTTTGTAGGGCTTAGCTTTGTAATGTTTTCTTTTTGATTTTTCTTGGGAAATCTGGGAATTCTTTTTGAACTGCCTTTTCCTCCTCTTATGCCCCTCAGAATTTCCAGCTTTACCAAGGTGCCATTGCTTGCAGATTTGTTGATATCGATGTGGCTTTTTAGGATTAGTGGCTGCTCTTGCAATCTTCATTTGTGAGCATAATTCTACAATAATTGGTTTTACAGCTTGTCTGATTATGCCAAATTTATAGTCACCAACCTTTCCTGGTATTTTGTTGACAATAGCTGAAGAAACCCATCGGGGAAGTGATGCAACAAAAATTTCCTTCCATTTTGGCTCAAGAATGAGATCTGGAGTCAATGTGTGCAGTCTGTGAAGGAATTCATTAAAATATTCATCAAAGTGTTGCATATTATGCAATTTCATGGCCAGCAGAGTAATGGTAGTAATATCATTGTTATCTGGGGAAAACCAATGAAGTTGACAGTAATAGCATAGAGTAATTTTCCTATCATGTTGCTGACAGGCAAATGGGTAACGGGATCTATGTGAGTAGTTCCATCTTCATTGAGAACAACAGCTTGTTCCCATCCTGCAAGGAGACTTGGATCTTTTAAAGTTTCAGCTTTTAGCCAGGAATCCAGTGTTCCTTCAAATCCTCCTATTATTCTCCTTGTAGCATTTATAGGACCTATATCATCTGCAAGATAAGTCCTATAACACACAAGCATGGAATGTAAAACAGACATAATTTCAGCCTCTGTGCAATTATCAATATTCCATGAGTAAGTAGAATTTGCAGACCAATCCTTATGGTATTCTGATTTCATA
Organism: Pinus tabuliformis; assembly: GCA_031772625.1. NCBI lineage: Eukaryota > Viridiplantae > Streptophyta > Pinopsida > Pinales > Pinaceae > Pinus > Pinus tabuliformis. Next base: position 633,651,966 of record CM062820.1, on the reverse strand, counting down.
AGATCTCTTCTATCAGGAGCAGGGTTCCAAGTAGTCTCCCATCTTGACCTGGATGATGTAGCATTGACTTGATCTTGATCATTATCAGATTGGTCTTGATCTGTCATGGAAAAGTTATTGATACAGTTCTCAAGATCTTCAATTTGTGGTTCTTCTTCTATTTTGTGAAGAGTCATGTGAGATAATGATGTTTCTATCTTGTGAAAGCTTGTATCATAACTTTCTTCTTCATCTTTAGTGTAAGAATCTTCAAATATGAAATTAGAAGATTCTGGTTTGCTGGATTCTTCAGTTTCTTTGTATTGCTTTATGGCAGGATGTGGGCTAAAGAAACTGGGGTTTGCAAATAGAGAGTATGGATGAGAGGAAGTAGGCGGTGGAAAGGTTATAGAGCTGGGTGTTCTGATAAGGCTTTCCACAGAAGGAGTAATAGAATATGAGACAGAAGTCTTGGGTTCTGAAAATATAGTTGCAGATTTATAGGCCTCAACCCTAGGCTTCTTTTTCAAGGATTCTATCCCTTGAGATACTTCCCAGACTTGCTTCTTTACAATATCTAGGGAATTACTGATCTTTACAATTTCTTTTCCATGAGCCGAGGTGGCTTCATGGGTCTTTTTATCTATCTGTCCTGTCTGTAAAGATAAACTGTCAAGACTCTTGGTGAGAGCCTTATCATTTTCTGCCAAAGTAGTCACACTGCTATTCAAACAAATTGTATTGTAATCTTGTTTTCTCAGAATACTTTCAAGCATAGTCTTCATCTCAGAGTTAGCAGTCTCAATATTTTCAAACTTAGAGCTGACAAATTTCTCAAGACTAGACAAGGCTAAATTTGTCCAATTAGTAGCACCCACAACATCTCTTGCTACTAGATTAGGATCATCAACATGAGATGGAAGTAATTTGTACAACTTTCCATCTTGGCTTCTTATCACAAAATTTTTCCAAGGGGGAAACTCTGTGTCTGTTTCTAAAAGGCTTCCATCAAGGAGTTCCCACTTGTGTTTATTTGGGGTACTAGTCCGCATCATGTTTACTTGGAACTGAGAACAAATCTTTCTTAGTAGTTTTTTTCCTTCAATTTGAATAGCAATCAGAGATCTGGGGATATTTGGCTTATTTAACATGCTCTGAATTTTTGGCTGAAAGACATGTGCTTTCAAAGGAGGAGGAATTACTACTGGATTTTCCTTCAACTTTTCTTCTACAAATATTTCTGGATCCTTGATTCTTTTCTGCTTAGCCTGGTTCCTGAATTGTTTCATCAAGGATTGTTCTATTATATTTGCAAAAGGATAATACCATTCATAGAATGATATCCATTGGTTTTCTGCCTTCATCCATTCTTTCCATTTTTCAACATTGTCTGTTGAAGGCAGGACGATCATCTCTTGGAAGAAGCATTACTTCTTCAAAATATAAATGTTCCTTTTCATGTGTAAACATATCCCAATTGAACATTTTCTTTTTCCATTGATCATCAGGATCATATGGACTGATTCCTTTAAAAATCTTTAAAAAGGCAACTATCTCTGAATCAGAAGGAATTTCTACATGCCTTGGGATTTTATCAATGGGATTTCTTCTGTATTCAGGAATAGGTGAAGAATGAACATAACCTAAACCATAAGTAGAAGAACTGGATACAGTATGTACAAGTAGTTCTTCTTGTGGATTGAAAAATACAACCTTTTTGTATCTATCTTCATACGAGACAGACGGAGGAGTAAATCTGATCATGTTTATCCTATGACGGTCTGATGACTCCCCATGTGGAGTTGGTGGTTCTGAAGAAAATTGACAAAAAGTTTTAGAGCAGTGTGGATGATCACAGACTGAGCTGAAAGGCTGAGATGGGCCTGGCTGTGAAAACAATCTTCTAATAGAATCATACACTGCTTGGTCAATTACAAATTGTGGAGGTGCAGAAGTCTGACCAGGATGTAACTGACTAATTGTAGTAGGGATTGCAGAGACAGAAGTAGAGGGTCCACCATGCTGAACTGTGTTAACTCTGGGAAATCGTGTGGTAACCTTTCCATCTATCTCTGTTATTATTGACTGTGCAGCAGAAACAGGTTTCTTTGTGGGTTTTCCCCAATTGGTTACCCAGTCATCAGGAGGAAATAAGTCATTTCGGGAAACATAAACTGGTGCTACAGGATTACAAGATGAATCATACTGGATAAGAGTGACTCGGCCTTCATCTTTATCAGGGGTATGTAATACAACAGGGATTGTTGTATTATAGAATCTGGCACAAGTAATATAGAAAATGGCCAAATTTTTTGATTTTGTTTTGAAATTTTCATACCCAGCGGTCTGGATACCTAAGGTTAGGCATTACAAAACATCTGGGTCGTCAAGTGCAACAGAGAAATCTGGAAAAACATCATATCGTACACGGCCTTCAGCAAGGCTTGTTTCAATGCCACCTATCATAGCTTGTGTAAATGTGGTCCATCGATTATCAAATAGGGCTGAGAATACATAGGCTTTTTTTCCTTTTCTATGTAGTGCATTCAGTCCTACCCTCACCATCCCCAGATGGACATACTGATAACCCGCTTTAATGGTTGCTTTGATATGTTTGCCTTCTAGGAGAGATAAGGTTAACATAGCATTCAAAGTTAAATCTGCTTTGATGGATTTCTCTTTTATTTTGATTTGACTAAGAGCACGGAAATTAAAAGAGGATAAATTTCTATATACATCATGCGGTGAAACTGGTGGAAGTTTCCAATTAACAGAGGGATCTGTTTCTTCTTGTTCTATGATAGCTGAATTACCAGAAGTAGATTCAGATCTACATAACCCTTCCAATCCAGATTTTAATTTTTCTTCATCCTTCATAGTTCTAAAGTGCTTAGATCCAAAAATAGATTCAGAAGATTCAGCTAAAGAATTTCTAGAAGCATCTATTTTAGAGTAGATAAATACCCGTTCAAAAGTCTTGCAGAAAATGATGAGAAGAATTGCGGTCTTCTTCTGAAGGAGAAATTGCGGCAAATTCTCATCCAACGTCTTCAACGCTCTCCAACGCCAACACCGGCAACAATGAGCTCGAACGCTATTCAGGACTCAAGCGAATTTTTTCACTCAAACAATATCTCACAACAAAATATCAACTCAAACAATACTTGGCTCTGATACCATCTCTTACAGGACCTTTTAACAAGCAAATGAACACAGCAAGATTGCGGAAATTTGAACTGGAATTTTATTATATGGATATGGATGCAAATATTACATATGTGATATTTCCTTACAGAGATTGATTGTCTACACTTTTACCGGACTTTATACCGTTCGCAAGGAACAAGTATTACCGGAGGCTACTTGGAAATAGACAGACTCTGCCTAAGAAATTACATATAGACAAACTCTCAGACTTTTCCTAATGGTTCAGCCACTTTAGGTTCTCACCAGTGCCGAACACACTGATGCGCAGTCTTCCAAACCAAACTCTAAGACTTGAATAAACCTTTCGTGATGCAAGCAGATCAGACGCACTCGTCCGTAGATGCAGAGCAGGAAAAGTTTTTGACTCTAATTCTAAGACTCTCTCCAGACCCGAAGGAGTCTTACTTCACAGCTAACTCTTATTTATAAGCTGGAAGGGAACAAACATTCATGAATGGGCTTTGTACAGACTGATGACTCAAAAGCAAAAGTACTTAGACAAATCTAGGCGGATCGCCGAAAGCAAGATTCGGGCATAGGACAATATCGTCCTATGTTATCTCGTCCCTACTCTTTATCAGAGAGCCAGACGCATGTGGGGACCGAGTCTTAGTACAAACAAAAATTTACACAGAGGAAATTCATAAGTGAACCCTCGAAAGACTGAAATGACATAAAGGATGAGATTTGCAAATCTCAAGATTGTACAAAGTGGAGATTCCAGAGCGAGGGAATCCACGAAAGCTCGTCCAGCACCATAGTCGGCTGAAAAGACATCAATCAAAGGTGTAGTAATCAATCTGTGGGTAAGTGTAGTACTGGTAATTCCATGTTTCAATCAAGTAATTAGAATAATATTGTACCCACACTTCCTTTTCAGTTTCCCAAGTTGAATTATCATGAGGATCTAGAAGATCTAATTCATTAAGATTCAAGAAAGGATTTAGTTCCAGATCAGCTTGTTGATGAAAATCTTCGTAACTGGTACTTGGGTTTATTTTTCTGCACTTGTAGTGATTCATTACAAACCATCTCACATGGCCACATCTTCTGATTCCATTCAGAAAATCTGTACTGCTGATACTTACTAAATCTCTTATTGTTTTATCCAGTACTAAGACCATCATTGTGCTATTCGGACTAAAATTAGGTATTTTCATCATGCCCATGGAGTACGGTTTCATGATTAATGGGGATAAGCCATATTTCTCCCACCAATCCATGAACCATTCTGGTACAGATCATCGTCTTCCATGTCTTCTACTGGAGTGTCTTCAAACAGAAAAGAAAATTGCGAAGAAAAAAACATATTAGTGGAGAAATTCTGCATATTCATTGTTGTGTAGAAAGCTTCTTGCTGCTTGTCTGAATCATAATTTTCTTTGTGAAGATGATTGTCAAACCTTCTGAATGTTATATGACAACTGGTGATTCGGTTATCATCTTCATGATCTCTCTCAATCACATAAGCAATGCTCCCGATTTGCCTTAAATAATCCAGGGCTTCAAGGGCCTCATTATTTGCTTCGTCTTGATGAGGATCTGTCCAAAGAAAATCAATCCCTGTTCTGTACCTGACTTCTTTTATTGGCCTCCAATCTTCATCATGATCTAGAAGGAGTGTATTTAGATTATATGAAATCCATCCAGTTGAGGTCTCAATTTCCACAGTATTTTCATGTCTTCTGATGAAATTACATTGCAGACTCATTATTGAATGCTCAGATAAAAATTCTCTACTTAACATATCTGCAAAACTGTTCTTATCTCCTTTGACGAATTCAATATCAAAATTATATTGGCTGAGGTGCATGATCCATCTTACTATAGCAGCATCTTCAAAATCACATTTACGAATAGCATATTTTAATGCTTGACAATCTGTTTTAATGGTGAATTTGGTATAGATAACAAAATCTCTGAATTTTTCTATTCCCAAACAAACTGCTCTAAGTTCTTTCTTTAAGCTTGACCGATTTAATTGATTCTTGGCCCATAATCCTGATGCATACTGGCATATTTCAATCTCATTTTTGCTGCTGGGATTCTTTTGGCATAGAACGGCTCCCCATCCTTCATAACTAGCATCTGTCATAATTATCTTCTCCCATTCTTCTCTGATAGGGGAGAGAGGCTGAATTTTCCTGACTTTTTCTTTTATTCCTACTCGCCAAAAACCAGATTTGAGATCAAATTTGGAAAATATTTTAGACTTAGATATCTGGGCAAGTATGGAGGATGGCTTTGGCAAAGGATATGCATCATAGTCCAAAATATTATTCAAAGGTTTATAATTCACAACCAACCTGGGTTTTCCTCTGGCAATCTCAGCATGCTTATTGACATAAAATGCAAAACATGCTATGGGGCTTTTACATTTCTTGATAAGCCCTTTGTTCAAGAGATACTTTATTTCTTCTTTGCAAAGCTTCATCTGTTCTTCATTCATTGCCACTGCTTTGGATCTCCTTAATTTTCCACTGAAATCTTTTTTGAGAGGAAGTTCTACTTCCTATTTCTTAATATGCCAGAAAGCATTTGGATCATCCGAACAACATTCTTTAAATTGAGCAGTGAGATTTGCTACTTCTGAAGCATATTTTCCATTATCCAAATGTTCTTCTATTTTTAGTACTTCTCTCTTTACTTCCATCTTTGCCAGGAGATTTTCCATCCTTTGTACTCTCTTAATCCTGATTAGAGAATTAGAATTGATAAATGGAAAAAAGAATTATTTATTATCAAAATTGACAAAGTATCCATATCTCTCGGTCTTTATATCAAATTTTGCTCCACGCATGTTAAAATTCTGAGAAAATGGTGTCCCGAGGTACATTGCACAATCCAATCCCGGAACAACAGGACAAACCAAATGAACTCCGATTTTTTCTGTAAGCAGAACATCAATTTATGCTTCATGTTTTGTGGGGATATCACCACTTGCAGTGATTACCCTTGGACATGTTGTTGGCCTTCGGTGATGCATACCAACCACTGTATCACTTACAATATTTAACCTGGAACCACTATCCATAAGAACCTTCCAGAATTCATATTGGTTTCCAATTTTTACCTTCATTTTGACACAATACATGACATCTCTATTCATACTATTGCATCCGAAATCTGTTCTTGCCCTCTCTTCTTCTTTGTTGTACTGCTGTTGAATTGGTCCTGAATGATACGTCCAATTTTCTGTCTTTCCTGAAACAGGACCTTGTGATGAAGATGCAGAAGGTGCTTGTGCATTTAATATCTTTAAACTTAACTCATTGTGTCTTTCAACACACAATCTTCTATTTTCCTTGATTGTTTTTCTCAATTCCTTTATTGCCTGATGTACTGCAGGCAAGGTCTGTGGCAGGTCCTCTCCAAAATCTTCATTTCTAAATTGTCTGGTTAAAGCTTCTACTGAGAAAAGAGTAGCAGGAGGCACACACCCTTTATTTGGAGAGTTCTTTGGACTAGAGGGTGATTTCTTCAAATGTTCTGTCGGCAAGGATCTGTACATTTCTTTCATTTGCGGATATGTAGCAGCCATCATTTGGGAAAAAATATTTTTACTGATTTCATCATAATCAGTCTTCATCATCCTGACTCCATTACATGTACAAATATCAGGATCATCACAATCACAATATTTACATTCTGTACAATGGGGATCATTACATAATTCTTCATCAGATGATTCTTCTGAGTCAACAAAGTTAAAGTCATTTTCAGATCCTGAATCAGAAGATACCAACTCATCACAGCTGCTACAAAGATCAAAAGAATTTATCTTTCCTTTCTTATTTCTATACTGGACTTTCTTCTTAGAAGAGTCTTTCTTTTTATTTGGACAATTTGGAGCTGTGTGACCTTTTTTGTTACAGTTTTAACAGATTATTTCTTTTTCATTGGAAAACATTTTTGTATGTTTGTAGGGCTTAGCTTTGTAATGTTTTCTTTTTTATTTTTCTTGGGAAATCTGGGAATTCTTTTTGAACTGTCTTTTCCTCCTCTTATGCCCCTCAGAATTTCCAGCTTTACCAAGGTGCCATTTCTTTCAGAGTTGTGTATATCCATGTGGCTTTTTAGGATTAGTGGCTGCTCTTGCAATCTTCATTTGTGAGCATAATTCTACAATAATTGCTTTTACAGCTTGTCTGATTATGCCAAATTTATAGTCACCAACCTTTCATGGTAGTTTGTTGACAATAGCTGAAGAAACCCATTGGGGAAGTGATGCAACAAAAATTTCCTTCCATTTTGGCTCAAGAATGAGATCTCGAGTCAATCTGTGCAGTCTGTGAAGGAATTCATTAAAATATTCATCAAAGTGTTGCATATTATGCAATTTCATGGCCAGCAGAGTAATGGTAGTAATATCATTGGTTATCTGGGGAAAGCCAATGAAGTTGACAGTAATAGCATAGAGTAATTTTCCTATCATGTTGCTGACAGGCAAATGGGAAACGGGATCTATGTGAGTAGTTCCATCTTCATTGAGAACAACAGCTTGTTCCCATCCTGCAAGGAGACTTGGATCTTTTAAAGTTTCAGCTTTTAGCCAGGAATCCAGTGTTCCTTCAAATCCTCCGATTATTCTCCTTGTAGCATTTATAGGACCTATATCATCTGCAAGATAAGTCCTATAACACACAAGCATGGAATGTAAAACAGACATAATTTCAGCCTCTGTGCAATTATCAATATTCCATGAGTAAGTAGAATTTGCGGACCAATCCTTATGGTATTCTGATTTCATAAGATCTCTTCTATCAGGAGCAGGGTTCCAAGTAGTCTCCCATCTTGACCTGGATGATGTAGCATTGACTTGATCTTGATAATTATCAGATTGGTCTTGATCTGTCATGGAAAAATTATTGATACAGTTCTCAAGATCTTCAATTTGTGGTTCTGCTTCTATTTTGTGAAGAGTCATGTCAGATAATGATGTTTCTATCTTGTGAAAGCTTGTATCATAACTTTCTTCTTTATCTTTAGTGTAAGAATCTTCAGATATGAAATTAGAAGATTCTTGTTTGCTGGATTCTTCAGTTTCTTTGGATTGCTTTATGGCAGGATGTGGGCTAAAGAAACTGGGGTTTGCAAACAGAGAGTATGGATGAGAGGAAGTAGGCGGTGGAAAGGTTATAGAGCTGGGTGTTCTGATAAGGCTTTCCACAGAATGAGTAATAGAATATGGGACAGAAGTCTTGGGTTCTGAAAATATAGTTGCAGATTTATAGGCCTCAACCCTAGGCTTCTTTTTCAAGGATTCTATCCCTTGAGATACTTCCCAGACTTGCTTCTTTACAATATCTAGGGGATTACTGATCTTTACAATTTCTTTTCCATGAGCTGAGGTGGCTCCATGGGTCTTTTTATCTATCTGTCCTATCTGTAAAGATAAACTGTCAAGACTCTTGGCGAGAGCCTTATCATTTTCTGCCAAAGTAGTCACACTACTATTCAAACAAACTGTATTGTAATCTTGTTTTCTCAGAATACTTTCAAGCATAGTCTTCATCTCAGAGTTAGCAGTGTCAATATTTTCAAACTTAGAGCTGACAAATTTCTCAAGACTAGACAAGGCTAAATTTGTCCAATTAGTAGCAGCCACAGCATCTCTTGCTACTAGATTAGGATCATCAACATTTGATGGAAGTAATTTGTACAACTTTCCATCTTGGCTTCTTACCACAAAATTTTTCCAAGGGGGAAACTCTGTGTCTGTTTATAAAAGGCTTCCATCAAGGAGTTCCCACTTGTGTTTATTTGGGGTCCCAGTCCACATCATGTTTACTTGGAACTGAGAACAAATCTTTCTTAGTAGTTTTTCTCCTTCAATTTGAACAGCAATCAGAGATCTGGGGATATTTGGCTTATTTAACATTCTCTGAATTTTTGGCTGAAAGACATGCGCTTTCAAAGGAGGAAGAATTACTACTGGATTTTCCTTCAACTTTTCTTCTACAAATTTTTCTGGATCCTTGATTCTTTTCTGCTTAGCCTGGTTCCTGAATTGTTTCATCAAGGATTGTTCTATTATATTTGTAGAAGGATAATACCATTCATAGAATGATATCCATTGGTTTTCTGCCTTCATTCATTCTTTCCATTTTTCAACATTCTGTCTGTTGAAGGCAAGACGATCATCTCTTGGAAGAAGCATTACTTCTTCAAAATATAAATTTTCCTTTTCATGTGTAAACATATCCCAATTGAACATTTTCTTTTTCCATTGATCATCAGGATCATATGGACTGATTCCTTTAAAAATCTTTAAAAAGGCAACTATCTCTGAATCAGAAGGAATTTCTACATGCCTTGGGATTTTATCAATGGGATTTCTTCTGTATTCAGGAATAGGTGAAGAATCAACATAACCTAAACCATAAGTAGAAGAACCGGATACAGTATGTACAAGTAGTTCTTCTTGTGGATTGAAAAATACAACCTTTTTGTATCTTTCTTCAGACGAGTCAGACGGAGGAGTAAATCTGATCATGTTTATCCTTTGACGGTCTGATGACTCCCCATGTGGAGTTGGTGGTTCTGAAGAAAATTGACAAAAAGTTTTAGAGCAGTGTGGATGATCACAAACTGAGCTGAAAGGCTGAGATGGGCCTGGCTATGAAAATAATCTTCTAATAGAATCATACATTGCTTGGTCAATTACAAATTGTGGAGGTGCAGAAGTCTGACGAGGATGTAACTGACTAATTGTAGTAGGGATTGCAGAGACAGAAGTAGAGGGTCCACCATGCTGAACCGTGTTAACTCTGCGAAATCGTGTGGTAACCTTTCCATCTATCTCTGTTATTATTGACTGTGCAGCAGCAACAGGTTTCTTTGTGGGTTTTCCCCAATTGGTTACCCAGTCATCAGGAGGAGATAAATCATTTCGGGAAACATAGACTGGTGCTACAGGATTACAAGATGAATCATATTGGATAAGAGTGACTCGGCCTTCATCTTTATCAGGGGTATGTAATACAGCAGGGATTGTTGTATTATAGAATCTGACACAAGTAATATAGAAAATGGCCAAATTTTTTGATTTTGTTTTGAAATTTTCATACCCAGCGGTCTGGATACCTAAGGTTAGGCATTGCAAAACATTTGGGTTGTCAAGTGCAACAGAGAAATCTGGAAAAACATCATATTGTACAGGGCCTTCAGCAAGGCTTGTTTCAATGCCACCTATCATAGCTTGCGTAAATGTGGTCCATCGATTATCAAATAGGGCTGAGAATACATAGGCCTTTTGTCCTTTTCTAAGTAGTGCATTCAGTCCTATCCTCACCATCCCCAGATGGACATACTGATAACCTGCTTTAATGGCTGCTTTGATATGTTTGCCTTCTAGGAGAGATAAGGTTAACATAGCATTCAAAGTTAAATCTGCTTTGATGGATTTCTCTTTGATTTTGATTTGACTAAGGGCACGGAAATTAAAAGAGGATAAATTTCTATATACATCATGCGGTGAAACTGGTGGAAGTTTCCAATTAACAGAGGGATCTATTTCTTTTTGTTCTATGATAGCTGAATTACCAGAAGTAGATTCAGATCTACATAACCCTTCCAATCCAGGTTTTAATTTTTCTTCATCCTTCATAGTTCTAAAGTGCTTAGATCCAAAAATAGATTCAGAAGATTCAGCTGAAGAATGTCTAGAAGCATCCATTTTAGAGTAGATAAATACCCGTTCAAAAGTCTTGCAGAAAATGATGAGAAGAATTGCAGTCTTCTTCTGAAGGAGAAATTGTGGCAAATTCTCGTCCAACGTCTTCAACGATCTCCAACGCCAACACCAGCAACAACGAGCTCGAACGCTATTCAGGACTCAAGCGAACTTTTTCACTCAAACAATATCTCACAACAAAATATCAACTCAAACAATACTTGGCTCTGATACCATCTCTTACGGGACCTTTTACCATCTCTTACAGGACCTTTTACAAGCAAATGAACACAGCAAGATTGCGGAAATTTGAACTGGAATTTTATTATATGGATATGGATGCAAATATTACATATGTGATATTTCCTTACAGAGATTGACTGTCTACGCATTTACCGGACTTTATACCGCTCGCAACGAACAAGTATTACCGGAGGCTACCTGGCAATAGACAGACTCTGCCTAAGAAATTACCTATAGACAAACTCTCAGACTTTTCCTAATGGTTCAGCCACTTTAGGTTCTCACCAGTGCCGAACACACTGATGCACAGGCTTCCAAACCAAGCTCTAAGAATTGAATAAACCTTTCGTGATGCAAGCAGATCAGACGCACTCGTCCGCAGATGCAGATCAGGAAAAGTTTTTGACTCTAATTCTAAGACTCTCTCCAGACCCGAATGAGTCTTACTTCACGGATAACTCTTATTTATAAGCTGGAAGGGAACAAACATTCATGAATGGGCTTTGTACAGACTGATGACTCAAAAGCAAAATACTTAGAAAAATCTAGGCGGATCGCCGAAAGCAAGATTCGGGCATAGGACAATATCGTCCTATGTTATCTCGTCCCTACTCTTTATCAGAGAGCCAGAGGCATGTGGGGACCGAATCTTAGTAAAAACAAAAATTTACACAGAGGAAATTCATAAGTGAACCCTCGAAAGGCTGAAATGACATAAAGGATGAGATTTTCATATCTCAAGATTGTACAAAGTGGAGATTCCAGAGCGAGGGAATCCATGAAAGCTCGTCCAGCACCATAGTCGGCTGAAAAGACATCAATCAAAGGTGTAGTAATCAATCTATGGGTAAGTGTAGTACTGGTAATTCCATGTTTCAATCAAGTAATTAGAATAATATTGTACCCACACTTCCTTTTCAGTTTCCCAAGTTGAATTATCATGAGGATCTGGAAGATCTAATTCATTAAGATTCAAGAAAGGATTTAGTTCCGGATCAGCTTGTTGATGAAAATCTTCGTAACTGGTACTTGGGTTTATTTTTCTGCACTTGTAGTGATTCATTACAAACCATCTCACATGGCCACATCTTCTGATTCCATTCAGTAAATCTGTACTGTTGATACTTACTAAATCTCTTATTGTTTTATCCAGTACTAAGACCATCATTGTGCTATTCGGACTAAAATTAGGTATTTTCATCATGCCCATGGAGTACAGTTTCATGATTAATGGGGATAAGCCATATTTCTCCCACCAATACATGAACCATTCTGGTACAGGATCATCGTCTTCCATGTCTTATACTGGAGTGTCTTCAAACAGAAAAGAAAATTGCAAAGAATAAAACATATTAGTGGAGAAATTATGCATATTCATTGCTGTGTAGAAATCTTCTTGCTGCCTGTCTGAATCATAATTTTCTCTGTGAAGATGATTGTCAAACCTTCTGAATGTTATATGACAACTGGTGTTTCGGTTATCATCTTCATGATCTCTCTCAATCACATAAGCAATGCTCCCGATTTGCCTTAAATAATCCAGGGCTTCAAGGGCCTCATTATTTGCTTCATCTTGATGAGGATCTGTCCAAAGAAAATCAATCCCTGTTCTGTACCTGACTTCTTTTATTGGCCGCCAATCTTCATCATGATCTAGAAGGAGTGTATTTAGATTATATGAAATCCATCCAGTTGAGGTCTCAATTTCCACAGTATTTTCATGTCTTCTAATGAAATTACATTGCAGACTCATTATTGAATGTTCAGATAAAAATTCTCTACTTAACATATCTGCAAAACTGTTCTTATCTCCTTTGACGAATTCAATATCAAAATTATATTGGCTGAGGTGCATGATCCATCTTACTATAGCAGCATCTTCAAAATCACATTTATGAATAGCATATTTTAATGCTTGACAATCTGTTTTAATGGTGAATTTGGTATAGATAACAAAATCTCTGAATTTTTCTATTCCCAAACAGACTGCTCTAAGTTCTTTCTTTAAGCTTGACCAATTTAATTGATTCTTGGCCCATAATCTTGATGCATACTGGCATATTTCAATCTCATTTTTGTTGTTGGGATTCTTTTGGCATAGTACGGCTCCCCATCCTTCATAACTAGCATCTGTCATAATTATCTTCTCCCATTCTTCTCTGATAGGGGAGAGAGGCTGAATTTTCCTGACTTTTTCTTTTATTCCTACTTGCCAAAAACCAGATTTGAGATCAAATTTGGAAAATATTTTAGACTTAGATATCTGGGCAAGTATGGAGGATGGCTTTGGCAGAGGATATGCATCATAGTCCAAAATATTATTCAAAGGTTTATAATTCACAACCAACCTGGGTTTTCCTCTGGAAATCTCAGCATGCTTATTGACATAAAATCCAAAACATGCTATGGGGCTTTTACTTTTCCTGATAAGCCCTTTCTTCAAGAGATCCTTTATTTGTTCTTTGCAAAGCTTCATCTGTTCTTCATTCATTGCCACTGCTTTTGATCTCCTTAATTTTCCACTGAAATCTTTTTTGAGATGAAGTTCTACTTCCTTCTTTTTAATATGCCAGAAAGCATTTGGATCATCCGAACAACATTCTTTAAATTGAGCAGTGAGATTTGCTACTTCTGAAGCATACTTTCCATTATCCAAATGTTCTTCTATTTTTAGTACTTCTCTCTTTACTTCCATCTTTGCCAGGAGATTTTCCATCCTTTCTACTCTCTTAATCCTGATAAAAGAATTAGAATTGATAAATGGAAAAAAGACTTCTTTATTATCAAAATTGACAAAGTATCCATACCTCTGGGTCTTTATATCAAATTTTGCTCCATGCATGTTAAAATTCTGAAAAAATGGTGTCCCGAGGTACATTGCACAATCCAATCCCGGAACAACAGGACAAACCAAATGGACTCCGATTTTTTCTGTAAGCAGAACATCAATTTCTGCTTCATGTTTTGTGGGGATATCACCACTTGCAGTGATTACCCTTGGACATGTTGTTGGCCTTCGGTGATGCATACCAACCACTGTATCACTTACAATATTTAACCTGGAACCAGTATCCATAAGAACCTTCCGGAATTCATATTGGTTTCCAATTTTTACCTTCATTTTGACACAATACATGACATCTCTATTCATACTATTGCATCCGAAATCTGTTCTTGCCCTCTCTTCTTCTTTGTTATACTGTTGTTGAATTGGTACTGAATGATAAGTCCAATTTTCTGTTTTCCCTGAAACAGGACCTTGTGATGAATATGCAGAAGGTGCTTGTGCATTTAATATCTTTAAACTTAACTCATTGTGTCTTTCAACACACAATCTTCTGTTTTCCTTGATTTTTCTTCTCAATTCCTTTATTGCCTGATGTACTGCAGGCAAGGTCTGTGGCAGGTCCTCTCCTAAATCTTCATTTCTAAATTGTCTGGTTAAAGCTTCTACTAAGAAAAGAGTAGCAGGAGGCACATACCCTTTATTTGGAGAGTTCTTTGGACTAGAGGGTGATTTCTTCAAATGTTCTATCAGCAAGGATCTGTACATTTCTTTCATTTGCGAATCTGTAGCAGCCATCATTTGGGCAAAAATATTTTTACTGATTTCATCATAATCAGTCTTCATCATCCTGACTGCATTACATGTACAAATATTAGGATCATCACAATCACAATATTTACATTCTATACAATGGGGATCATTACATAATTCTTCATCAGATGATTCTTCTGAGTCAACAAAGTCAAAGTCATTTTCAGATCCTGAATTAGAAGATACCAACTCATCACAGCTGCTAGGAAGATCAAAAGAATTTATCTTTCCTTTCTTATTTCTATACTGGACTTTCTTCTTAGAAGAGTCTTTCTTTTCATTTGGACAATTTGGAGCTGTGTGACCTTTTTCGTTACAGTTGTAACAGATTATTTGTTTGTCATTGGAAAACATTTTTGTATGTTTGTAGGGCTTAGCTTTGTAATGTTTTCTTTTTGATTTTTCTTGGGAAATCTGGGAATTCTTTTTGAACTGCCTTTTCCTCCTCTTATGCCCCTCAGAATTTCCATCTTTACCAAGGTGCCATTGCTTGCAGAGTTGTTGATATCCATGTGGCTTTTAGGATTAGTGGCTACTCTTGCAATCTTCATTTGTGAGCATAATTCTACAATAATTGCTTTTACAGCTTGTCTGATTATGCCAAATTTATAGTCACCACCCTTTCCTGGTAGTTTGTTGATAATAGCTGAAGAAACCCATTGGGGAAGTGATGCAACAAAAATTTCCTTCCATTTTGGCTCAAGAATGAGATCTCGAGTCAATGTGTGCAGTCTGTGAAGGAATTCATTAAAATATTCATCAGCATATTATGCAATTTCATGGCCAGCAGAGTAATGGTAGTAATATCATTGGTTATCTGGGGAAAACCAATGAAGTTGACAGTAATAGCATAGAGTAATTTTCCTATCATGTTGCTGACAGGAAAATGGGTAACGGGATCTATGTGAGTAGTTCCATCTTCATTGAGAACAACAGCTTGTTCCCATCCTGCAAGGAGACTTGGATCTTTTAAAGTTTCAGCTTTTAGCCAGGAATCCAGTGTTCCTTCAAATCCTCCTATTATTCTCCTTGTAGCATTTATAGGAGCTATATCATCTGCAAGATAAGTCCTATAACACACAAGCATGGAATGTAAAACAGACATAATTTCAGCCTCTGTGCAATTATCAATATTCCATGAGTAAGTAGAATTTGCAGACCAATCCTTATGGTATTCTGATTTCATAAGATCTCTTCTATCAGGAGCAGGGTTCCAAGTAGTCTCCCATCTTGACCTTGATGATGTAGCATTGACTTGATCTTGATCATTATCAGATTGGTCTTGATCTGTAATAGAGAAGTTATTGATGCAAATCTCAAGATCTTCAATTTGTGGATCTGCTTCTATTTTGTGAAGAGTCATGTCAGATAGTGATGTTTCTATCTTATGAAAACTTGTATCATAACTTTCTTCTTCATCTTTAGTGTAAGAATCTTCAGATATGAAATTAGAAGATTCTGGTTTGCTAGATTTTTCAGTTTCTTTGGATTGCTTTATGGCAGGATGTGGGCTAAAGAAACTGGGGTTTGCAAACAGAGAGTATGGATGAGAGGAAGTAGGCGGTGGAAAGGTTATAGAGCTGGGTGTTCTGATAAGGCTTTCCACAGAAGGAGTAATAGAATATGGGACAGAAGTCTTGGGTTCTGAAAATATAGTTGTAGATTTATAGGCCTCAACCCTAGGCTTCTTTTTCAAGGATTCTATCCCTTGAGATACTTCCCAGAATTGCTTCTTTACAATATCTAGGGAATTACTGATCTTTACAATTTCTTTTCCATGAGCCGAGGTGGCTTCATGGGTCATTTTATCTATCTATCCTGTCTGTAAAGATAACCTGTCAAGACTCTTGGCGAGAGCCTTATCATTTTCTGCCAAAGTAGTCACAGTGCTATTCAAACAAACTGTATTGTAATCTTGTTTTCTCATAATACTTTCAAGCATAGTCTTCATCTCAGAGTTAGCAGTGTCAATATTTTCAAACTTAGAGCTGACAAATTTCTCAAGACTAGACAAGGCTAAATTTGTCCAATTAGTAGCACCCACAACATCTCTTGCTACTAGATTAGGATCATCAACATGAGATGGAAGTAATTTGTACAAATTTCCATCTTGGCTTCTTACCACAAAATTTTTCCAAGGGGGAAACTCTGTGTCTGTTTCTAAAAGGCTTCCATCAAGGAGTTCCCACTTGTGTTTATTTGGGGTCCTAGTCCGTATCATGTCTACTTGGAACTGAGAACAAATCTTTCTTAGTAATTTTTCTCCTTCAATTTGAACAGCAATCAGAGATCTGGGGATATTTGGCTTATTTAACATGCTCTGAATTTTTGGCTGAAAGACATGTGCTTTCAAAGGTGGAGGAATTACTACTTGATTTTCCTTCAACTTTTCTTCTACAAATTTTTCTGGATCCTTGATTCTTTTCTGCTTAGCCTGGTTCCTGAATTGTTTCATCAAGGATTGTTCTATTATATTTGCAGAAGGATAATACCATTCATAGAATGATATCCATTGGTTTTCTGCCTTCATCCATTCTTTCCATTTTTCAACATTGTCTGTTGAAGGCAGGATGATCATCTCTTGGAAGAAGCATTACTTCTTCAAAATATAAATGTTCCTTTTCATGTGTAAACATATCCCAATTGAACATTTTCTTTTTCCATTGATCATCAGGATCATATGGACTGATTCCTTTAAAAATCTTTAAAAAGGCAACTATCTCTGAATCAGAAGGAATTTCTACATGCCTTGGGATTTTATCAATGGGATTTCTTCTGTATTCAGGAATAGGTGAAGAATCAACATAACCTAAACCATAAGTAGAAGAACCGGATACAGTATGTACAAGTAGTTCTTCTTGTGGATTGAAAAATACAACCTTTTTGTATCTTTCTTCAGACGAGTCAGACGGAGGAGTAAATCTGATCATGTTTATCCTATGACGGTCTGATGACTCCCCATGTGGAGTTGGTGGTTCTGAAGAAAATTGACAAAAAGTTTTAGAGCAATGTGGATGATCACAGACTGAGTTGAAACGCTGAGATGGGCTTGGCTATGAAAACAATCTTCCAATAGAATCATACACTACTTGGTCAATTACAAATTGTGGAGGTGCAGAAGTCTGACCAGGATGTAACTGATTAATTGTAGTAGGGATTGCAGAGACAGAAGTAGAGGGTCCACCATGCTGAACTGTGTTAACTCTGGGAAATCTTGTGGTAACCTTTCCATCTATCTCTGTTATTATTGACTGTGCAGCAGCAACAGGTTTCTTTGTGGGTTTTCCCCAATTGGTTACCCAGTCATCAGGAGGACATAAATCATTTCGGGAAACATAGACTGGTGCTACAGGATTACAAGATGAATCATACTGGATAAGAGTGACTCGGCCTTCATCTTTATCAGGGGTATGTAATACAGCAGGGATTGTTGTATTATAGAATCTGACACAAGTAATATAGAAAATGGCCAAATTTTTTGATTTTGTTTTGAAACTTTCATACCCAGCGGTCTGGATACCTAAGGTTAGGCATTGCAAAACATTTGGGTCGTCAAGTGCGACAGAGAAATCTGGAAAAACATCATATTGTACAGGGCCTTCAGCAAGGCTTGTTTCAATGCCACCTATCATAGCTTGTGTAAATGTGGTCCATCGATTATCAAATAGGTCTGAGAATACATAGGCTTTTTGTCCTTTTCTATGTAGTGCATTCAGTCCTATCCTCACCATCCCCAGATGGACATACTGATAACCCGCTTTAATGGTTGCTTTCATATGTTTGCCTTCTAGGAGAGATAAGGTTAACATAGCATTCAAAGTTAAATCTGCTTTGATGGATTTCTCTTTGATTTTGATTTGACTAAGGGCATGGAAATTAAAAGAGGATAAATTTCTATATACATCATGCGGTGAAACTGGTGGAATTCTCCAATTAACAGAGGGATCTGTTTCTTCTTGTTCTATGATAGCTGAATTACCAGAAGTAGATTCAGATCTACATAACCCTTTCAATCCAGATTTTAATTTTTCTTCATCCTTCATAGTTCTAAAGTGCTTAGATCCAAAAATAGATTCAGAAGATTCAGCTGAAAAATTTCTAGAAGCATCCATTTTAGAGTAGATAAATACCCGTTCAAAAGTCTTGCAGAAAATGATGAGAAGAATTGCGGTCTTCTTCTGAAGGAGAAATTGCGGCAAATTCTCGTCCAACGTCTTCAACGCTCTCCAACGCCAACGCCGGAAACAACGAGCTCGAACGCTATTCAGGACTCAAGCGATTTTTTTCACTCAAACAATATCTCACAACAAAATATCAACTCAATGGACTCGCTACCTTCAGAGGAGTTCATCAGAGTTTAATAGCTGTTCATATGGAAAACTCAGAACATAAGTTTGGAAAAGTAAGGGAATAATGAAAGGCAGGGTAGCGAAGGTCTAAAAGCTATGAAAACTACACCAAGATTATCACTTAGAAATCCAGGAAAGAAAAGAGGCAGTAAAAAGCAAAACGAACTTTTGATGGAATGTGGAAAGATAATTATAGACTCAGGTAAGATGAAAGACCTATCCAGTTACTCCTTTACAAATATTTAATGATGAAGTTCACTTCTTGGAATATTAGGGGTCTAGGTAGTAAAAGAAAACAAAGATTACTTAGTAATAGGATGAAACAAGTAGCTTTGTATTTGATCTTCATCTAGGAAACTAAATGTTCCATTAAAAAAATAAAAGAGATTCACAACAAATGACTCAATAGATTTTAGTTTCTAGAAGTCAAAGTAGATAATATAGTAGGAGGTATTCTCACGCTTTGGAACCCCCAAAAAATTGACATTATAGATGCAGAGGCATCTAGGGATTATCTTTCAGTGGTAATTCACCCTGTGGGTGATAAGGAAATCTACCTGGTCACAAATGTGTATGGCCCCCAAAGAATGGATGGTAAACTCAAGCTTCTAGATTCCCTGTAGGATCTCAGGGAAAGACATGCAATAATCCCTTGGATCTTGGGGGTGATTTCAATATGATCAAATCGTTGTCGGAGAAAAAATGGGGTAACAAAATTCTAAATAAAGATTCTTGGGCATTTCAAACCTTCATAGACAATATGAAGCTAGTGGATATTGTTATGAGTAATGGTACCTTTACTTGGAACAATAAAAGAGGAGGAGAGTCTCAGGTGGCCTCCAAATTAGATAGATTCATAATCTTAGAAGATCTTATGCTCAAGGACAAGGACATAGTTGTAAGAGTTCTCCCCTTTAGATGCTCTAATCACTGGCTGGTGCAACTAGAAATTCAGGGCATTGGTACCCCCAGGAATAGACCTTTCAGAATTGAAAACATTTGGCTCTCCCACCCAGATTTCATCAACAACATAGCCAACTCGTGGGCAGAATATTTGAATATTAAGGGCACAAGAATGTTCCTTCTTCAAAAAAGACTAAAACATATCAAACTCAGGCTCAAGGAGTGGAACAAGAAGGAATATGGCAATATTTTTGAAGCAAAAAAATCTGTTGAGGGAAAAATGCAAGAACTCAACCAAACCCTTATCACGGAGGGTTTTGATAAAGATAGAAGTGATTAGGAAACCAAATATCATCAAGAATGGGAGAACTTATGTAAACAAGAGGATATTTTTTGCAGACAAAAATCCAGAGTGCAATGGCTAAAATAAGGAGAACGTAACACTAGATTTTTCCACAGATCCACTATGGCGAACAGAGCTCACAACAGGATTTCTTTGATCAAGGATGAGGGAGGTAACCTTCTCAATTCTCATGAAGAAATAGAAGCAGTGCTGGTTCAACACTTTCGTGGTATTGCACAGGAAACCTGTTCAGATAGAGAACAATCCATCAGGGTTATATCAAGACATATACCTAAGCTGGTTTCCAGAGAGGACAATTTCAACCTTAATAGACCAGTGTCAGAAGAGGAGGTTAGTGAGGTCCTAAAAGAAATGCAAAATGGTAA
Source organism: Pinus tabuliformis (assembly GCA_031772625.1). Classification (NCBI taxonomy): domain Eukaryota; kingdom Viridiplantae; phylum Streptophyta; class Pinopsida; order Pinales; family Pinaceae; genus Pinus; species Pinus tabuliformis. The sequence continues at coordinate 633,631,283 of CM062820.1, read as the reverse complement.
GGCACCAGGACCAAATGGATTCAATGTAGATTTCTTTAAAGCTTGCTGGAATATAGTCAAACATGACATTCTGAATGTAGTGGAAGACTCTAGGAGGGACAAAACCATATTGAAGGCACTTAATACCACCTTTATCTCCCTGATCCCTAAACAAGATTTGGTTCAAAATCCTGATAGGTTTAGGCCCATTACCTTGTGCAATGTGGTTTACAAGATAATATCCAAAATAGTGGCCAACAGACTCAAACCTCTTCTTCCTACCCTGGTGTCGGTTGAACAATCTGGATATGTGGAAGGTAGGCAAATCCTCAACAAAATAATTCAAGCTCATGAGGTGGTGCACTCACTGACAATCAATAGGAAGGTTGGAATGATCATGCAATTGGATATAGCCAAAGCTTATGATAAGATGAATTGCACCTATATCAGAAAAGTTCTCATTTCTTTTGGGTTTTATCAAAACTAGATCAGATGGGTAATGGCCCTAGTTACTTCTCCTAGCTTTTCAATTATTGGTAATGGTTCTCCCTCAGAGACTTTTATTCCTTCAAGAGGCCTCAGGCAGGGAGATCCACTCTCTCCCTTTCTCTTTATACTCATGATGGAAGGGTTGGGTCGATCTATCAAGCATGCTAATGTAGTTGGTAAAGTCAAAGGTCTTCAACTTTCTGAAGATGGTCAGGCCTTAACACATCAACAATTTATTGATGGTACCATGTTTTAGGGTATCCCCACAGTCAAAGAAGCTCTAGCTTATAAGCAAATGTTGAGAGTCTTTGCAATGGCTTCAGGTATGGAAGTTAATCTCTCCAAATCTAAGATTTCTTTCTTTAATACTCACATTGCTATTCAGAGAAATATTTCCAAAATTTTGGGCTTTCAAAGGGAGATCCTCCCTTAAAAATATTTGGGAGTTCCTCTAACGGCCAAACCTTTACACAAGAACATCTAGGAGCCAGTGATTAACAAATTGCACAATAAAATCAGGAAATGGACTATTAGATCTTTAAACTTGGCTGGTAGGTTTGTGCTAACCAAGGTTGTCCTACAATCAATCCCAATATTCATGCTATCAACTCTCCCAGCACCAAAAGGAGTCATGCAACAATTTAGAACCATACAAAGAGACTTTCTTTGGGGAAAGGGGGAAGAAAGAAAGAAATGGGCCTTGGTAGCATGGGAAAAAATCTGCAAACCTACAAACTATGAAGGGCTTGGATTGGATGATCCTGAGATTCTAAGCAAGGTTTTAGGAGCTAAATTATGGTGGCGATGGGTACAAGACCTAGAGGCTCTGTGGGCAATGATTTGGAAAGAAAAATATGCCAGCACTTGGCAAAACAATGATCTAATAAGAATGTCTGGAAATATAAAGGGCTCACACATTTGGAATAAGGCCTGGGATAATCGGGGCTTAGTTCAAGGAAACAACTTCTAGGAAATTAGAGAGGGAAACCTGGCCCTATTCTGGGAGGATAGATGGCAACAAGAACCTATATTGTTAAAGAAGACTTGAGGGCTCTCAACATACCAAAGGGTTATCTAAAGTAAAAGACTTTTGGGATCAAACTAACAGTATTGGAAAATGGAGAACCTGGAGGAACTTTGATTTTAGGGATGATAGCACCCTGAAGGCTAAAGCAGAGACTATAACAAAAAGGTTAGAACAAAGGAAGATTTTGAGGGGCAAGACCAACTAAGACGGGGCAGCAATAATGAGGGCGCCTTTAATCTTAAGGAATCAAAACTCATTCTCCTTGACCTAAGCTCACACGCTTCGGATAAGATTTGGAAAGACCTATGGAGACATCAAGGCTGGATGAAAATTAAACTCTTCATGTGGCTGGTTCAGCTTAGGAAAATTCTGACCTGGGATAATATTAGGAAGAGGGGTGTCCTGGGGCTTTCCAGATGTCAGCTCTGTGAAGCCCAAGAGGAAACTATGGAGCACCTTCTCAACAATTGTATTTTCACCTCCAGCTTGTGGGATTCATTTGCCACCATTTTCCAACAGACTGGCAGGGACAAAGGGAGTATCATCAATACCCTAAACAAATGGAGAAGAAACTTTTAAGATAATGAAGTTCTTGGCTCAGCATGGGCCATCATGCCAAGCTTCATTATTTGGAATGTCTAGAAAGAAAGGAACAATAGAGTCTTCAAGAATGAAAAGAGGCCATCCTAATGCCTTTTTGAGCAGATCTTAAAACAACTCAAGGAAACGGTCATCACTATTGTGCGAAATCTCCTTAAGAACCCACTTTCAGTAGATGATTTGAGAATTCTCAGTGAGATGGGTTTGCAGGGACTTATTCCTGAGGGACAAGATAGGAAAGTAATCTCCCTGGATTTTGAGCAAGATTTCTAGCATCCTCCCCCTAAGGGCTTCTTGAAATTTAACATTGATGGGGCTTCAAAAGGAAACCCGCGCACCGCTGGTTATGGAGGTGTGTTAAGGGATGAGAATGGAAGTGTCTTTTTCATCTTCTACTATCATTTAGGAAAAGCCACCAATAACATGGTAGAATTGATGGCTATGGAGCAATGTTTAGATTTCCTGGAACATGATAACTAACAAAATGTGATTGTTGAAGCAGATTCTGAGTTAATCATCAAATTGGTAAAGAGGATCAGCTGGGGAACAAAGCCAAAAAAATTCTCAAGGAACTGGAAGCTGATCCAGGGCTTTCAATGGATTCAGCATCACCTCCAGAGCCTTCGTAGAGTTAGCTTTAAACATGTACGAAGATCAGCCAATAAATTGGCGGATCTTTTGGCTAATCAAGGTGTGATCAGCACAGAGAACAGGGTTGCGATGAGCTGGCAAGAGCTACCTCAGAGTAGGTTAAAAGCGAATTGTCATGACCAGGAAGATGAATATAGGATCGTGTTTCGGAGTAGAGCCATGGAGACGGAGTCCAGTTCATTCAGGAGCTTTATGTTTTTCATATTTTCCACTTTCAGGTCTTCAGTGGGTTGCAGGCCATTTTCGACCATTGTAACCCGGGTAAGAACTTTTTTAGGGAATTCAGGTGGTAAACAGACAGGTGGTCCTGGTTCTTCGAAGAAAGGCAGGTTGGTAGGTGTTTCTTCTTTCCTTTATTCTAGAAGAGAAGGCACAACGAAAGGTCGGAACCCAGGCACTCTCGACGACCTCAATACCATGGGTTTTTAGTTCATGAACGATATACCGAGTCTGGGGCGGTTTTCCGGTGATTGCGGGTCTCACAAGTGGGATATGGTCTTTCTGATTTTGAAGTGATTCCATACAGCGGGCTACACATGGTGATGGGGTCGATTAGAATACCGCCCTCATCGCACACTATTGTTCGGTGATATTGGCCGGTGCGATATGATCCTCAGTCATTGGATCAAGCGAGGTGGATCGACGGTTGGGATTGATTGTGCAAGTTGGTGGTCTAGGTGGGTAAGTGTTGTGCTTCTTAACATTGCGAATTTGGCCATAGCCATTGGATTGGGTCAACAGGTTCATCGGTGAAGATTAAAGAGGCATGTCAGGAAGTTGGCGGGAAGCGTTAGTGCTCTTTATTCTTGGCAGGATGAAAATTGTTCCAGGCGGTGTTGTGGGGAAAAATGCCTATGCAGGACGATCCTATCCACCTAAGGTGTGACAGTGCCTTAGCAACAAACAGAAACAGCTATTCTAGTATTCTTCCTTTATGAATTAAGAATGAAGAGAGATGGACGGACTAACTGGTGTCTTTCGTTTGTCCCTCGATCCGGTTTCTCTTCTCTTTGAGAGTTCCCAGCTACTTGCCTTCTCGCTCGCCCAGCTTCAACAGGTCCCTGCAAGATCACAAGAAGAGAACACTACACAAAGACATAGATTCATATTCATAACTAGTTCAGGATTAGAAATAAACTAAATACACTAATGCAATCATACATCAAAGACACATCAGCATATAGGAGAAACCAAGATAGCTTTATTGATGAATAACAAGGTTCAGGAAGAGATACAACCCAGAGGGTTCCAATCCAGCATCTCCTTCCGAGCAAATGAAATTCCTATCTTCACCTTCCTTCAAAGCAGTAAGCACCCAATGATTCCAATCTCAAACCAACAGCAATTCTTTGCAATAACAAAATTCCAGCCTCTAGATCTCATGGAGGAGAGATCCATATATAGATGTTTGGAGAGAGGATGAGTCAGCTTGAGATCTGACTAGTGTCCTCTCCCTCTGTCATTTCTTGCTTCCACTTGGAGACTAAGAGCCTCTTACTCATCACTAGTCGAATTCCTTGAGGCAAGTGTCATTGGAGAAGATTCTGGAAGCTTCCAGGGTCTTTCCACCTCGTTGAATGAACTTGTCATTTGTCACTTCCCGCTCAGCGCACCCTGGTAGTGCTTCTACCTATGTTGCAGTGCACCTAGCCAGTGTAATCTCTGCATTTCAGGCAGACAGCTAGTGGAGCCTCTGAATTGATCCTGAATTGACTTGTTTTTGAGCAGTTTCTGGTGGAGAACTTCTGTGAATTGCTGTGGTTTGTTAGCCTTGTTCCTCTAGGGGTAGGAACAACATGTTTAGGGACTTTGGATCCCTTGGATTATGGACATTTCATGCTCAATGCTGTAAGGCACAAAAATTTCTATAATAGTTGCCCCCTAAAGTATGAGGCCGTTCATCGGGTAAAATGCTTTATTAGGAGGATCCGAAGTTCATTCAATGCTGGGAGGAGACCTGTAATAAGATACAATACAATACATTATTTTTCATACTGCTTTCATGATCTAGCTGAGGTGGGCATTCCCATGCTCAGCTTTATAAATTCATTTTTCTGTACATAGAACAGACAATCGTCTGATGGTAGACTGATAATTTTGATGAAATTATCATCCTTTGGGTAGGATGATTATCTGCTGCAATGATGTACATGTCAATGTCTTTATCTTTCCTGAATATATATCGCAGCCCGGATGGATGAAACTAGATCTGGGGTCTTCAAACTCGTTCGATCTTCACTCTAAGTACAAGTCGATCCATGTGAGAAATGTCTTGAAGTCGAACATGGAAAGACATCGCCTGATTACCGGTCAATGAGGTAAACCGTTAAGAAGCGCGAGAGGAATCACCGATAATGATAATGACCCTCAAGGTACTGCAGTACAATTCACGTGGTGTGAATAAAGGACTTGGCGTCGAACACCACGCAAAATCTTTCGGTCGAAGGTCATTGATGTATACCTGTCGCCGGAAGTGAGAAACTTGCCATTGAGGCATGCAAGCTTCAAAGTACTGAAGGGGTTGTTCCTAGATCATCTTCTTGGATAATGAGCTGATGTCGACAAGAAGCGATCCGTCAAAGGAGGGCCTTAATGTATCCCACATCAGTGACACGGAACGGAGCAAATGATTTTGATGGAGGTGAAAACGATCTGATGACATATGATTCAGGGTGGCGGTCATGAAAGGATGAAGGATAATGTATGGCAGTGGATGGGACACGGTTTACTTCTCTGAACGACTTCTCTTGAACATATGGCGACACTTATGCGATGGATCGGTAGCATTACCCAAAATATGGATGGTATGGCGAGACCATGGTGATGTGACCGGTGAATGAAACAACCCAACCCGACTGTGGTACGGAGGAAAAGTGTCATGTTCAAGAGCGACTTGCTACCATCAAAGTTTTCTTGAGTTTCTCCCAATTTTTCCCCAATCATTGCTGACCAGTACCTCTTTATTTTTGTCAAGCTTGAGGAGGATAACATATGCTTGTTCTAAAACTTGCCCTTTGGGCAAGCCCATCGCTATGTTTTAACGAGCCTAGTGATAGTGAAACTCGTTCTCGTCTAAAGACAAGTTTGTCGCTATTTAATGTTTTTAACGAGTCTAACGACAAAGATAACTCGGTCCTTTTCATTTTTAGAGAGTCTGAAAAGGTACGTAAAGTCAACTCCAAAAGTCCTTTTTCGTCATCTAATCCCTTAAGTCCGAAAAAGTATAAAACAATACAGAAGGGATGAGTTTTCGATAGTTTTAACGAGCCGAACAAAACAAGCGCTCGATCTTTTTGTGCAATAATCCCTCAGGTCCAAAAAGATTAAAATCTAGAGGAGGGATAGCACTTCCGGTCGCTTTAACGAGCTGGAAGGCCAAAACTCGGCAATCTTTTCATATTTTACGAGTCAGATGAAAAGAGCTTAAAGAAGACTCGTCTTTTGAGGAACGAGTGATAAAACGAGTTAGCAGCTGATTCCAGGTACGGGTTGGAATTTTCCAATCACGGCAGTGTCACAAGGATGGCTAGTGAAATAACTCTTCGCAGCTGTTCCTCAAAATGGGTAAACAATCATATGGAGGTGAACGATCGGCCAATGAAAAGTGGAGGTGACGGTGCAAACATGACCAAGGCTTTAATGGCTGATGATATTACATTCACGGTGGTTATTTACCGGAATAGTTCATTTTTGTAACGAGCTTAAACGCGGGTGGAAAGATTTGCTCGATCTTATGTTTATTTTTTAACGAGCATGAACTATGCGCTAAAACTGCTCGGATCTTGCGTTTATTTTTTAACGAGCATGAACTGTGTGCTAAAACTGCTCGATTAATCCAGTCATATGATAAGAATGTCTCATTGAAGATGCTATTTTTTATGGAGCTTAGATCTTACAAAGCTTTGCTCCGGATCCTTTCGTTATGCAAGTTCGGAAACGATTAATCCTACGAGTTTAAAGGGTTAGAACTACAGGTTTAAAGGGAGGACCTAAAAATTTAAAAAATAAATAGCCGCCCCCTGCTTGCACTCCAAAAGGTTTGCATGCCCCCAGGCATAAAGTACAATTTCAAGGTTACCCCTTCTTAGTCCAATAAAACATTTGTTTTTCCGGGAGAGGCCTACCTCTTTCAGGTTACCCAAAGATTGTCTCGTTAATCTTTCAAACAAAACACTTCTTCGGCGGTGTCTACCTAGATAGACAAAGGTGAATGACCTCAGTGCCAAACACGTAGCTTTGACAAGAGAATCTTATTCTAGAATAACACCTCTTCCTAGACGGACGGGGTACAGACTAGTCATATTCTCCCACGGAAACCTACCCTATACCCAAGGTTTTCCTGCCGAAGCAGACCAGGACGCATGCCCCCTGGGTTCCAGTCATATCCTCCTGGATTACTCGCGCTCATCAGGAGGACGGACCATGGGTTGAGACATTTCTTGAGTGAAGAGACCATTTAGGGATGGTATATGACTATTTGCGATGCATGATCCGGGGAATGAAAGTTGGTCCACGAGCTTGACCATTCTTCCTTCATGCGGAAAATACATTACTCTAAAGAGTGAGGAGACGATGGCTCCCATGCAATATATATAGTCTCGTCCAAGGAGTAGGTTATAATCCAAGGGTCCTTGAACGACCATCACGTTCATTTGAACGATCTTCCCTTTCAATGTGATAGGCACATTGGGGAGGATCCCTAAAGGTCGACTGGTTCCTTTATCAAAGCCTGTCAGATTTCTCATTTCAGGCAAAAGCGCTGGAAAACCAAGCGCTTTCCAAGCAATAGAGGAAAGGATATTCACAGATGCCCCCTCATCAATGATGGTGCCAGCCATTACCATTCTGTATATTTGAACGATAATTCTGAATGGTATACTTGCTGGCAAACGGGGTCTGCCTAGTTGGTTCCAGTCGAACGAGACAACTAGGTTGCTTGGTGGTGGGACCGAATAGACGGCCGGGTATGACTCTGACGAAGTTCCTTCCTGCGATAAAGGAATGGGCAAATTGCCCCCTTGTTCGCCGGAGTCTGTGTTGATGAAGAGAATTTGGACGGTGTCGTCTTTATTCTCCTCTGTGATGGTATCATTCGAAGATAGAACCTTTGAAGGCAAAACCGGGTCAACTGCCGCTTCAACCTTTTGAATTTCGTCAGGTATGGATTCAGACGGTTCATCCTCAATGATAGGTGCTTCGACTGACCACCTGAGCGGGCCAGCTGGGTTCTCAACTGGTGAAGGACTTGGCAGGAGTTTTTGATATCCAGGAGGAAGTTGCACTGGTAAAACCGGGCGATCTTCCAAAACTCTTTTAGCCTCGTCTAAGAAGGGACAACAGTGGAAGGCATGGTCGCCTTCACACAGTTTGCAGGGAAATCTAGCTTTCCCTCTCTGTCCTGTGACTTCACTTTCACTGGTTGACGGTGAGCTGTCAACATGGTTATCAGAGGTTGACGCCACCGAATTGTGCAAACGGGGAGACCAGTCCCTTAGTATCTGAGGGATGCAGGGACAATCTCTGTGGAAGTGGTCTCCCTTGCATATGACACATGGCGATTTAGGCCTAGTCAGTGCTGTGTGTGGATTTCTGTCAGACGACACTTGTTTGCCCCCAGTCGCTTTTGGCTCCTTCTTCTTCTTCTCTTTCTTCTTCTTTTCCTTCTCCTCCTTAGGAACTTGGTTTTTTGTTTTACCAGTTCCGTCAAGCGAAGAGGAAGGAGGAGAGGAAGAATTAGACGAAGTAGAAGGCTGGTGGGTAACTCTGGTCTGGTCTAACTGTTGATTCGACTGTTCAGGAATAGTGGTGTTCTGAACGACATTGGTTGAGAAGAGCCAGACCGGCAAGCCAATTGTCAGTCCTGGAAGCGACAATGTGGCCATATGGGGCGCACCAACATCTCCCCAAGAGGAGAAGGGACTAGGATTTCCACCAAGGGGAATTCCTTGGTTGGTGTGTTCCATTTACTCAACCTAAAGATCAACGCAGGAAGAAGGGGTGATTGTTCCGTTTAAAATAAATTTTAACGACGCTTTAGACACAACTTGCTTTTTCAATTTTAAAGAGTCGAGAAAAAGCTAAAGATGACTCTAGTCTCCTTCGATGTTTTAACGAGCCCGAAGTGACAAATGCTCGGATGGACTTTTTCCGTTATAGAGTCTGAAAAAGGCCAAAAGGAACTGCTCTGGAGTTCTAGGTAGAGGGTGTGCCAAACTTTTCGCAAAACCGCAGAATACTTTTTAAGGTACGGGCGGTCGATCTTCCTGAATGCTGTGTTCAGTGCATTGCGATCAGTAGGGCGGCCGACACAGCTTCCTAAAGATAAATGTTTTATGCCTATAGGGGTCTCCCAATATATACTCGACGGTACGTGGGAGCACAATCCATACTGGCGCTATCGTCCCTCAGGAGGAATCACCCACCATCAGCGAGATCGACAGTCACCAGGCTTTACGACGCCGGAACACGTCTCTAGCCTAGACCTCTATGTTGTGCGTTAAGTTACAAAGCGTTGTTAAGTTCATTCAATTTATTTTAGGTTGATCTTTTTAGAAGTTTGCCTTTTGAGGTTCACCACGAGATGTATGATACAATTCCTAAATGCAGTCTAAAGATGATAAGCAAGCTTTATCTCTTTTTCAACAATGAAAATCCTAGCTACAAAGGGAAAAGAAAGACACCATCTTTTCTCAAAGAGAAATCAGCACACTCTAATGCACTTTTCTTAAATCAAGCATGCAAACTATCAAGATGCAAATGCACAATGCAGGTGTTTGTTTTCCACTCTCTTAATATTGATGCCTAAAAAGAAAGCTTTTTGTACAACTTTGAATTTGCTTTTAAATGACAAATACAAACAAGTTTTCTTTTTCGAAATCAGAAAGGGTAGAAGAGAATACAACACTTTATGACTTTCGAAATGAACACTTGTTTTGACACTTAAAAGAGACAAACTAAAACCAAAAGCAAAAGTAAACGTATAATCAATCTGTCGACAGCCAATGAACTCTCTCCTAAGATCACAATCAACAGATCTGAATCAAGGGCTACAGGATGACTATTTCACTCTTGCAAAGGAAAACTGTAAATGACGCCACAAACACATAAAAACACTCACAGTCTTTTTGTACAAAAGGAGGCGGAATTTAAGCAGAGAAAAGGAGTTATCAGACAGGTACCTATGCTAGTTACAGGCTGCAAAAAACAGAGATCAAAACAGGGCAAAATAGAGCAGAGAACCCCAGCTGCACCAAGGCCTAACTGGATCAACGCACCCTCAACACAGAGGTTTTGACATTCAGCGCAGGTAGCCTTCACGGGACCTACGTTGAAATGCAAAACCCCTTCACAGAGTCTGCGCTGAAGGAGAAACAAGAGTTTCTCACTGGGTTTTGGGTCACAGTTTGCTATTTAATCTACAGTTTCAGGCCAAATCAAAGCAACAAGCAAGGTACAATCAAAGGGATGCTTTGAGGGAGGGCTAAGATCTATCACAAAGGATCATCAAATAATTTGTGAGTCCATTGTTCAGATCATAGACAAATCTAGTGATTGGATCAAAGCAGCAGCTGTCTACTTTGCATCTGAGAATAGCAGATGCAGTTTGATTGTTGTTGTTGAGTCTATGAAACAAACAATGATAGAGACACAAATAAAATGACTAAGCAGATCTCCCCAGTATGGTCGCCAATTTGTTGTGGGGAAAAATGCCTATGCAGGACGATCCTAGCCACCTAAGGTGTGACAGTGCCTTAGCAACAGATAGAAACAACTATTCTAGTATTCTTCCTTTATGAATTAAGAATGAAGAGAGATGGGCGGACTAACCGGTGTCTTCCATTTGTCCCTCAATCCGGTTTCTCTTCTCTTTGAGAGTTCCCAGCTACTTGCCTTCTCGCTCGCCCAGCTTCAACAGGTCCCTGCAAGATCACAAGAAGAGAACACTACACAAAGACATAGATTCATATTCATAACTAGTTCAGGATTAGAAATAAACTAAATACACTAATGCAATCATACATCAAAGACACATCAGCATATAGGAGAAACCAAGATAGCTTTATTGATGAATAACAAGGTTCAGGAAGAGATACAACCCAGAGGGTTCCAATCCAGCATCTCCTTCCTAGCAAATGAAATTCCTATCTTCACCTTCCTTCAAAGCATTAAGCACCCAATGATTCCAATCTCAAACCAACAACAATTCTTTGCAATAACAAAATTCCAGCCTCTAGATCTCATGGAGGAGAGATCCATATATAGATGTTTGGAGAGAGGATGAGTCAGCTTGAGATCTGACTAGTGTCCTCTCCCTCTGTCAGTTCTTGCTTCCACTTGGAGACTAAGAGCCTCTTACTCATCACTAGTCGAATTCCTTGAGGCAAGTGTCATTGGAGAAGATTCTGGAAGCTTCCAGGGTCTTTCCACCTCGTTGAATGAACTTGCCATTTGTCACTTCCTGCTCAGCGCACCCTGGTAGTGCTTCTACCTGCGTTGCAGTGCACCTATCCAGTGTAATCTCTGCATTTCAGCGCAGACAGCTAGTGGAGCCTCTGAATTGATCCTGAATTGACTTGTTTTTTAGCAGTTTCTGGTGGAGAACTTCTGTGAATTGCTGTGGTTTGTTAGCCTTGTTCCTCTAGGGGTAGGAACAACATGTTTAGGGACTTTGGATCCCTTGGATTATGGACATTTCATGCTCAATGTTGTAAGGCACAAAAATGTCTATAACAGGCGGGATGCATAATATTTTGGTTCGCTCTACAAATTCGTGGGTTGGTGGGTCTCTCGAATATGATATCTGCTTAGACCAATGCGTTGGTTCTGATGGCGGCTTCAACTTTGTTTTGCTTTTAAGAGTTTAGAGGTTTAGTTTGAAGGGGTAGGGGCTTGTGCCTCGGGCCTGTTCTCTGTAGGAATTTACAGGGTAAGTTCCTCAGACAGAACACCAAAGGACACCACTCACAACCAGATCGCAGATCAATACACCAGTATTTTTGATGTGGTTAAAACCATCAAAGAGGGAAACAGTGCACGGCCTGAGCCAACGCGGCCACTTCAGGAAATTTATTAATAAAAGAATGAAAATTTACATAAGCTTCTCTCATGCACGGATTACCCTACAAATGACCCTCCATGCACTTTAAATAGAAATCATGGACCAATCGGGTGTCAAGCCACGGATCAAGTGTCGGTAATACCGAGGAGAGAATGAACCATAGGATCACTACATATCGTGACCGTCGGATTGTATGTTACGAAATGTACAAGGTAAAGAAACACACTTTACCTAACTCTATACCTAACTCTATACTAGACCAAGTTGTACTTAACTATTTCCTATGTGTCAGAATATCCTAACATCCCCCCTTAAGAACAAATTGGGATAGCATTGAAGGATTTACAAATATGACACAATAGGAGAAGGAAGGACGCACTAGAGCCTATCCCCCCTTAGTGACAACTTCCTGAACTCCAACCATAAATTGAAGTTTAGTGAACTTCGCCTCTGTGAGAGCCTTTGTAAAGGTGTCTGCAACTTGATCATCTGTTGAACAATATTGCACTTCAAGAACATGGTCATGAATGAGCTTTCTGATGAAGTGCATGTGCAGTTCAATGTGTTTGTTGCGCTGATGTTGGACTGGATTTTTGCATAGCTGAATGGCACTTTGATTATCACACCAAAGTGTAGTCGGACGCTGCTGCTGAAAGCCAAACTCTGACAGGATCTGACGAAGCCACAAGGCTTCCTTACTAGCTTCTACGGCACCACGATACTCTGCTTCTGCTGATGAAAGAGAAATGGCACCTTGTTTCTTGCAAGCCCATGTAATAGGTCCCGAACCAAGAGTAAACACATAACCAGAAGTAGACTTTCGATCATCAGGGTCACCAGCCCAATCGGAATCAGTGAAACCAACCAATAGAGGAGATGCTTCGGCACTGTAATGAATCCCAAACTGAATTGTACCTCGAACATAACGAAGTATTCTTTTAGCTGCTTTCCAATGACTTTCACGTGGGTTTTTCATAAAACGAGCAACAAGGCCAATGGCAAAGGAAAGGTCAGGTCGAGTATGGGTTAGATACAAAAGTTTTCCTACAAGTTGATGGTATAAGGTAGCATCAACTTCAGGAGAAGTACAAGTGACTGAAAGTTTGACTCCAGACTGGAAGGGAGAAGGGGCTGGCTTACAATCTTCCATATGAAAATGGAGTAGAATATCAGAGGCATACTTGGACTGGGAAAAGGAAATACCCTCCTTGGATTACAAGACTTGAAGACCGAGAAAATAATGTAAGTGTCCTAAGTCTGTCATTTCAAATTTCCTTTTAAGGCTGGACTTCACATGGTTTATAAGGTTGGGATCATTACCAGTAAGGATAAGATCATCAACATAAAGAACAAGAATGATAAGGGACTTGCCCACTTTCTTGGTGTAGACAGTATTGTCAGAATGACACCTAGAAAAGCGAGACTCTAAAAGAAAGCTATCCATTTTGGCATACCAAGCTCGAGGAGCTTGCTTGAGACCATAAAGGGATTTCTTAAGCCGACAGACAAGGCTGGAGTCTGTTTTTATGAAGCCAATGGGTTGTTCCATGTAGTTTTCTTCATGCAAGTCCCCATGTAAGAAGGCAGATTTAACATCCATCTGATGGACTTCCCATTTGAACAAGGCAGCAAGGGAAAGAACAAGGCGGATAGAGTTCATTTTGGCAACAGGGGAGAAGGTTTCAGTGTAGTCAATGCCTTCAACCTATGAAAAACCTTTGGCAACAAGACGAGCTTTATGTTTATGAACTTTCCCATCTGGTCCATACTTGGTTCTGTAAACCCATTTGCATCTAACAAGTTTTTGTCCCTTTGGTAGAGCAACAAGATCCCATGTATCATTTGCCAATAATGAATGATATTCTTCATTCATAGCTGCTTCCCAATCTAGATGACCTGAAGCTTCTGCAAAGGTGTCAGGATCATAATTTACTGGAGCTTGAGCCAGTAAAGAAGAGGCTTTGTCAAACTAAGAACGTGTGCGTCGCTGATCTGTAGGATCACCGGCAAGATCACCTGCTGCATCTCAAGTAGCACGAACCCATTTTGGAAGCTGAGGAGCTGAAGGAGGATCCTGAGATGGTGGGGGAGGATTGTCATCCTCACTTTCATCATCTGAAGAAGAAATGTTTTCAAAAGTAGAAGAGATAGGGAGAGGTGGCACATCCGTCGGACTAGGCTCGCAGGCCGATATATTTTCATCAAATTTTACATCTCTTCTAATGATAACATTTTTGGACTTAAATAGAATAAGTCTATAGCCTTTGACATCTTCAGAATATCCAACAAAAGTACATTTTTCACTCTTAGGTTCTAAAGCTTTATGCTTTTCATCTGGAATATGGGCCCACGCTTCACTTCCAAAAACACGAAAGTAACTTACATCTGGTTTGATTGAGCTCCATGCTTCTTCTGGAGTGATATTCTTTAAATCCTTAGTGGGAGTGCGATTTATTATGTAATTTGCACAGTTAATTTCTTTTGCCCAAAAACTAAGACCAAGTCCTTTAGATTGTAGCATACAATTAGCCATTTCCTTTAAGGTGTGATTCTTCCTTTCAGCTACACCATTTTGTTATGGAGTATATGGAACAGTATGTTGCATTTGAATTCCATTCTCAGTGCAAAAGTTGATGAATGTGTTTTTAACATATTCTCTGCCATTATTAGATCTTAGCTTAAGAATTTGACGTCCAATTGTTTTTCAACAAAGGCCTTGAAGGCCAAAAATGTGTTAAATACTTCACTCTTGAGTTTTAAGAAGTATACCCAAGTGCGTCTGGAGAAATCATCAATGAAAGTTAAGAAATACTTGCAGCCAGAGAATGACATAACTGGAAGTGGACCACATAAATCACTATGCACAAGCTGTAGAGGGGCTGGGGCGTGCCAAGAGGCACGTTTTTCAAAACTGTCCCGATGATGTTTTCCGAGTACACATCCGGAACAAACACCATCTCTGCAAGATACCATAGGAAGACCTGTCACCATATTTTCTTTACATAGATGCTGAAGGGAGCGATAGTTTAAGTGACCAAATCGCTCATGCCAAAGTTTGCTCACTTCATCATTATGAGCAACAAATACTGAGGGAAGATTTGATGACCCAAAGTTGTGAAACTTATACAACCTTGTAGAATCATCAGCAATGCCAGTAGCCAAAATCTATTTAGGATCTCTTAAGTCCTTGATTACAACATCATGAGGTGAAAATTCAACGATTTTACCTTCACCTGAATGAGTTATTTGATATACAGATAGAAGGTTGCAGGATAAGGTTGGAACACATAATACATCATTAAACTGACCATTGTCTAGATGAACAGTTCCAGTCCCTACAACACAAAGAGATCTATCATCACCAACATATATATTTTTGGTGTTACAATCATTTAAAGAAGAAAACATGGCTTTGTTTTTGGCCATGTGATAAGAAGCTCCAGAATCAATGAGCCACTCATGAGAATGAGAAGAAGAAGATACATTTAGTGCATAGCCAGACCGAGATGCTTGACAACCACATGCAGAAAGTGCCATTCCTGAAGATGAAGTTGAAGGTGAAGAATGCTCCAAATGGATGTTATTTTCTTCATCGTTGCTTCCAAGGCTTCCATCTTCTTAAAGCATTTGTATTCTAAGTGGCCATCTCGATTACAAAAGTTGCAATGTCTATCAGTCTTCTTCCCTTTGTTTTTATTTGTCTTATCATTTTGTTGAAATGATTTTTCATTTTGAGGCTGAAATTGTTTAGGACCCTTGTTTGGTTTAGGACAATTCTTTTTAGGATATGACTTCTTAGGATTCTTTGAATTTGGTTGTTGCTGGGCAATTAACGCTTTCTTGGAAGAGTTTCCAAGATTAAGAAGACCAAGGTGTAAGAGTTTTTCTTGTTCTCTTATTAAAGAATCACAAAAAGAGTCAAAGGAAGGGGACTTGTAGTCTATTCCTCGAGAAATGAAGGCTTCTCTTGTAGAATGGAAGGTGGAAACAAACACAGAATAGGCTGGTCCCAACTTAGTAAGAATGGAATAGATAAGGTTACTATCTTCTTTCTTAACTTTAACACCTTCCAAGAGATATCTAAGGGTCTTGAACTTGGACAAGAAATCTTCAATGCAAGAAAAATTATTAGGGTCCAATGTAAGCAACTCATTTTCAAGTTGATGGGCTCTAAGTTCATTTGTAATCCCAAAAACTTTATTGATTTGTTTCATTGCTTCATCAAGAGTATCAAGTTCTACAATATGGAATCTAAGATCTAGAGAAATAGACATCCCTATCAATCCACGTGCTTGATCTTGCCTATTTTCCCATTTAGCAGCCTTATCTTCATCCTTCGGTTTCTTTTCTTGGCCTGAGGCTATGCTGTAGAGACCTTTGCTTCTAAGTAAATCCTCAATGTAGGACAACCATTGGAAGTAGTTGGTGCTGTCAAGGGTAACTTGGTATTGACTTTCCATTTCAACGGAAACTAAAGCTAAAGATGTTGAAACTAAGTGTTCCAATGGATAGATCTCGAAAAATTAGGCTGGTTTAAAAAAAATGGCTCTGAAAACGGCTTCCGGATGAAGAAGTTATGGCTTTTTGAAAAAACGTTGATGAAGTTGCTGACGAAGTGCGGGAATGTGCGGAATGAAAAAATCCGCCCCCACAAAATGGAGACTTGAACCAAGACCTCTACTCTCTTAAAATAGCTTTGAACTAATTGAGCTATACAAAAAATTTGAGAGAGAAAGAGAGAGAGAGGGGGGGGGTGCTTTGGGTTGCGTGCTTGCTTTGAGAAAGCTCTTTTTCCCTACAAAACAAAAAACACAAAATCGAACACGGACATGCAAAGAAAACGAACCTTACGGTTCGAAGTTAGCTTTAGCTGAAAAACTAAATATTTTTCTCAATGTTTTTGATTTTCCAAGATCACAGTAAGGCGCAGGGAAAAGAGCATACGCATGAGAAAAATCCTTCCTTTCTGTTTCTGATTTGCCCAGATCGCACAGAGTCGCAGGGCAAAGAGCATACACAGAAATGAAAGGTATAGATCTGGTAATAAAAAAGGCTAAATAAACCGAAATCGAAATAAACAGAGAGAAAATAACTGTAAACTGCAAATAAACACTCTATACCTCCAGATCTTAAAAATGACGCAGCTAGGGCTACCGGAAACCTTTTCGCGTGAAACGAAAGGGGTTCCTCACTAGAACAGATGCTCCCAACACAATAGAGCAGTCCTCTCGGCCCGAAAGCAGTCAGAAATAATAGATCTAGGAAACGACAGTTGGATGCAGTTCTACCAGCTTCATATTTGGATCACCAACGGACGCGGCCCTCAAATAGCTCTGGTACCATGTAGTAATTTATAGGGTAAGTTCCTCAGACAGAACACCAAAGGACACCGCTCACAACCAGATCGCAGATCAATACACCAGTATTTTTGACGTGGTTAAAACCCTCAAAGAGGGAAACAGTCCACGGCCTGAGCCAACGCGGCCACTTCAGGCAATTTATTAATAAAAGAATGAAAATTTACATAAGCTTCTCTCATGCACGGATTACCCTACAAATGACCCTCCATGTGCTTTAAATAGAAATCATGGACCAATCGGGTGTCAAGCCACGGATCAAGTGTCGGTAATACCGAGGAGAGAATGAACCGTCGGATCACTACATATCGTGACCGTCGGATTGTATGTTACAAAATGTACAAGGTAAAGAAACACACTTTACCTAACTCTATACTAGACCAAGTTGTACTTAACTATTTCCTATGTGTCGGAATATCCTAACATTCTCTGTTTAGTAGATGTAACAGAAATCAATTGGAGTCTCATCTACTTCATTAGAGATTTTTATGAAGTTGTTTGATTTGGTTTATTCTGCCCAAAATTTTAATAGAAAATTTAACCCAAAAAAATCTAAATCTCCGAAATTTAACAAAGATCCAAGTGTTCTGATCGTTTCAATGGCACGGTTTCGAAAATTTAACAAAGATCCAAGTGTTCTCACAATTTTAATGGCACAGTTTCGAAAATTTAACAAAAATCCAAGTGTTCTGAAAGTTTCAAGAACATAGTTTCTTACCTCATTAAAGGTTTTCGAATGTTTCTGACACTAAAAATCTTAAACATTTACCATTACATAGTTTCTTACCTCTTCAAAGATTTTCAAAGGTTTTTGATACTAAAAATCTTAAACATTTACCATTACATGTTGGTTGGTTAATCACCTTGTCCAAAGTCATGTTCTCTTAAACGTTTACTATTTCTTATTTTGGTAGGTGGTAGTTTATAGCCGTCCCTTACCATTTCTTATTTTTGTAGGCTGTAGTTTATAGCCATCTCGTAGAGTGGTTATTCACTTTGTTCAATCCATGTTATTTTAAATATTAGCCATTTCTTACATAGTATGTTTAGTGTATGATAATTTTTGAGAAGTTTTAGTTTATGGTAATTTTTTGTAATTATGAGCGAGTTTTAGGAGTAAAGTTGATCACTCATTCAAATTTTTATGGGCACAAGTCTCTTTTCATAGGGACGTTTATCTTCAAGCTTGGATGAGATTAGTTAATATTTTTTTGCCATTAATTTACTTTCAAAGGAAAAAAACATCTTTCTATTTGAAAATAAAAGTTTAACCTTAATTTTAAAAATCAGATAATGTTAGTGAAAAACAAATGTGACTAATAACATCTAGCAATAACCATATTAAAATTTCTCATTCAAACTATAAGTATAGGCTTCTTCCGTATTATACTATTCAATTATAACGTTTCCTTTATAACATCCCATACAGTTACTAAGAATCAATTCTTTGAATAGCAAAAGGCTTTTTATGCATTTTATTATCAATCAAACCTCCAGAGCCTGCAAACGATTATGGTCCATTCAACTTATCCATGGACCTAATAATCATTGCAATTATTCAAATATATTTTGCCACCAGGCATGCTGATTAGAAGACATACACACGATAACGACACATGGACGAAGTGACGAATCTGAAATGAGTCAGCCTTATCACCACCCAAATACAAAGTCAAACGAAAAATAATGATATACTCTTCAATGTTTGTCCAGTAGTGTTTTGAGATTGAAAGGTGTGATGAAGGAAGTATTTCCTTCCCAAAACTGGCTAAAAACCATCCAATAGACTCTCTCAGTGGGATGGTGTCCATCCCAAAATACATATTCCTCTGGACGGTTGCACAGAAAAGCTGTGTATTCTCCACGCTTATCCTTCGGAATCTCCAACCCACAAGATACAGCAGTGTTAAATGGCCCCGCTCCACAGCACGCAGACGTCGCGTTCTTAAAACCTGAAATCAAAGCAACGTCCCATATTGCATTTAGTCAATTCGCAAACCAAGCCACCCATATAATGTTTTCGAAATTTATACTGCTTTTTCAAATATCACTGATTTTTACCATAGGATTCACCGTGCTGAATTATATTTAATATGAAATCATAACTGTTAACGAACAGGATCGTTGCTCCATCTAAGTTTTTATTCAGCTGGTTGACGAGCTGCCTGAGACCATCATTATATGCCACAGCCAGCTGATTTGCAATTTCTACACATCCACCGTTATATGCCTTCACTCCTGCGAGCCTCGAATTTGGAATACATCCCAGAGGGCCGATATCTAATACAAGCAAGTTTCTTGCCCCATTTCTGTAAAGTGCCTGCAACATCACATATAGAGAATACCCAAAAATTATCAGAATCGAAAAAACAGGTCAATAATTAGCTGGTAAAAATAAAATATGAATGCTTTATACATACCAACAAGTGTTCGTTATATTTACTAAGCAGCAACTTAACGAAATCTTGGGCACTTGTAGAGTTTTGGAAGGTGGTATTCGCTAAATAGTTGAGGCCAATATCATTGCCACCACTGGTAATGGTATACAAGGACTTGGATAGATATTCTTTTGCATAATAATCTCCTCCAAGATTTTTACCTAGATCCGAAGAATAGTTGGCGAATTGGCGTATCTGGAGACTTAAAGGGATGATATTCTGCATAGCGAAAACACCAACCACGTTTAAGTGCTATTTTCAACATGTAAATTCTTCTCCATCAATTAGATAGAACATGTGTTTATTTTGGGACTCACCAAGTAATTGGCCGTGGAATCCAGTATTCCGCTTCCTGCAGATGCGAAATTAATACCTTGAGAGAAGTTAGACTGTGGGTTCAGATATGGAGGTGGAAAGGGCAACCCTAACTGAGTAGCTGCGGATACAAATATCATACGTATATCATAATCTCATGAAAAAATCAACCATATAATTATCACTAAGTTGGATGAGGTAGATAAATAGGTGACGAAAATACCGATGAAATCGTATGCAGTTCGGCCATTAGAGAAACGACCAGTGGGGCGATGGAAGAAGGTCTCTCCGTATGGCGGAAAATTAGCTTTGTCAGTTGTGTTGGCAATGAAATTGTTGGTACCAGCATCTGCTAGAGAATCCCCAAAAATGAAGATGGCAGGGACAGAGATATTAGGTAAATTAATGGCCGTAGCTAAAGGAAAATATAAAAGCAACACAAATAAGAACTCCATTATAAACTACTTCCCCTTCCTCTTCCCCTTCACGGAATTGATAAACTACTTCCCCTTCCTCTTCCCCTTCACGGAATTGATAGGACATATATACATGAAAACGAAATACAACGGCACTCTCCGTGTGACCCGCATCCTCATTTATGGAGAAAATTGATACAATTTGGGAATAAAATACGAATGAGTTCGGCGTAATGTAAAGTCGCTGAGCCTTAGTTTATTCAAATATCGAGGAGTTTAGTCCATCTATTTAGTTAGTTATTGTGTTTATAGTTATTGTGTTTATATCTAGTTAGAATATGGAGTAGTTATGTGAATTTATGAGTAGAAATATGGAGTAGTTAACCAAAACACAACGCGCTTTATTTTGAAAAATGATGTGATCGTAGATCACACAGGAAAAAATATTGTTAATATAACGTAACAATTCTACTGCATGTGAAAAGTGCCCATTTGTCGTCACGATTATCAATCCTCCACGTCAGATGACAGTCCACAAAATCTGGCAATGAGTTCGATCGATATGTAAGCCTCTGGCAATTTGTAAGGGCCAAGAACGTTGAATTAATCAGAAGAATCATGTTGAAAGTTTGTCAGAGGAAGATATCAGCAAGGAAGAGAAGCAGCAGAACCAGCAGCAAAATAAAGACAGCTAGTGGAGCAAGACAGCATAAGATATGAAGACCTGGAGGAGAACAACAGACAGAAGCAGCGACAAATGGAAAGTTGCAGCACAAGATATGGGACCCAAGCAAACAGAGATCTGAACACATGATCACGCCATCATGATTAATTTCAAACTTCCTAATGAGCATCAAGGCCAATTTTAATTTTTTATTTATGTAATAAAGGGAGTGTGACCTTTTAATTGTTTTATTAATTAATTATTTGTGAGAAATCTTAAATGTGAGAGAAATTAGTTTCTAGATTATTTAGAATTAATGAAGGAGGTTAAGTTGAAATTAGTTTCTATGTTTTAGGGATAAGATTTTATTTTTTAGGGATATTGAGAACTAAGTTTTAGGGATAAGAATCTATCTTTTTAGAGATGTGGAGAGATTTAGGGATTTGTTGAGATATTTTAGTGGTGTTGAGATATTAATGAGATTGAGCATTTAATTAGATCATTTTTAAAAATTGTATAAATAAGAGGGGGTTTTGAGAGAAAAACACATTGAGATTGTGGGTGAGAATGTGGTAGAGAGCTGGTTTTGAACAGCCAAGGCTGTAAGCCTCTGGCAATTTGTAAGGTTCAAGAACGTTGAATATTTGGCCAAGAATATCCATTTGTAAATAGGTTAATTTTTATGAAAATGTGATTTTGAGTTATGCGCCTTAATGGACTGGTTTATGTATGGTTAAATTCTGCCTAAGTAAGCTTTCGAATGTTGGGTATGATTTGAGAGTGTTAAATTTGTGATTAAGAGTTAAATCATGTGCCTTAGCTGAGTATTTATGGATGGAATTGAATATAATCTCTGCAAGAATGGTGATTGTAATTTTAAGGTTGAACCAGTCCTCTTAAATATAATCGATTGCAGTAAATGCTATTTACTGAGCGCCTGAAACCACAAGACATAAGTCTTGGGCAGAACTGAATTCGATTTATGTGAATATGTTTAGGTTTAAAGGTGGCTCTGCACATAAGCTATTAATATCAGTATGGCAATTGATAAATGGTACTGTTAAATCTATGTGTGTCCAGTCATTTGATTATCGATCTGTAGTATTGACAGCATTGGGAAATGAGGAAACACCCAGTGAATGTGAAGCATAGATATTCATAAGGAACCAAGTGAGTTTTGGTTTTAACATTGACGGATTGTATGAAAGCGTTCAGGTGATTCAATTCAGAAAGTAATGAATGTTGAATGTATTAAAAAGCCGACTGCTGTTATTGAATACGCTGGTGAATTGATGGAATTAAAGTCGATTGTAATAAGTCTGCATTCTCTGCGTGAAGGATTGTAATTCGTTACATTGAGTTACAGTTGTGGTGAAAGCGCTGTTTGTGTCAATCATTGTTAACTGTAGAAATCGATTGTGGGTGTTGGGTAAATCGATGGGTTTTTGAAATAGGCGCAGGGTTGACTCCAATGCAGTAGCAACGTATGCAGCTGGGAACAAAATCCGGTTTTAATTTATTTGCTGAAGAAGTCTTATAATCGATCTGGTAAGACGTGGAACCAGAATTGAATTTGGTAATTGTGAATTGAATTAATAATGGTATGAGGTATGTTGTAATTGAACCCCATGTACAGCGCTGAAATCTGAGAGAGTACTTTCAATTGTTAAGTGACGATTGATTGATATTGATTTATTTGTTAGCTTTTGGCTTTGAAGTGAAATTCAGTTGGTTGCGGTAGCAGAAACCTATTTGCAGAAGCGTGTGAACGAAACTGAACGCAATGTGATGGAACAAGTCGATGAATGGTAGCGAAAATGCTGTGATGGAGGATTTTCTGATGAATAGAACGTTGAATAAGACGGCGCAGTAAAGGTTAAGTGTAATAAAAGCGCTGGCAATTTGTTGCAGAAACGCAGAGTAGTATGGTAGTAAGGGCATATCAAGGTGAAAGGTCTCCAAGAATCAGAAAAGCAATTGATGAATTCGACTACAGATTGGCAAGTGGTAAGAATGTCTTCTGTTGTATTAAATAGAGATTGAAGACAGACTTTCAAAATCTGAACGACTGTATGTTTGAAAAGGGCGCATTGAATAAGGGTTAGTCTAAGCATTTCATTGCCTAAAATAATGTCAAATTAATATTAAAACATGGTCCATTGCTTCATTAAATTTTGGTCATGTTATTGGGTGGATGAGCATGTACAAGATTTGACATTGGAATTGAAATGAAGTCTCTAAATTGGATTGAGAATGCAGATTGTAATCGGATGATGTGTATAAACACACTTGGATGTTGGTAATTAAATGAATTAAATCTGGGTGTATATGGATAAGGTTGGATGAAAAGTTTATGAATTTCCCTGAAGAGGAGTAGATAGTGAAATTGATATAATTCCATATATGCTGGCATTAAATGGAATCAATAGTGAATGATTTTGAATATATGCTGAAGATAGCTTCCACATGCAAATGGTACAGTTGTGAAATTGCCAGCTGTTGAGATTTTGATTTGGCAAATTCTGAGATGCCGCTTATATGCACAGAGAGAAAGATTCTGGGGTTTGCAGGGTGACCTGCATCAATATGTTTGTTATATGAGGGCATTCGATGTTTTTAGAACCAAAATGGTGGCTTTTGGGTCCAGTGGCGGGAAGGTGGTCCTACTTTTGGGTTCTAACTACTTTGTAGTCAAGTAGGGATTGACTATTCTGCGTGACAGGCATGTCCTGTATTGCTAAACATTAAATACAAAAACCGTGACGTCTCATTTCACGTTTTGATTTTATCAAAATTAAATTAAATTAAATTAAATTAAAATAAAATAAATATAAATATAAATTTATATTTATATTAATAATTTTAAAATATATTACTTGTGAAGTAATGGAAACTCCAAAATTATATTACTTGCGAGTTCGAGGCGAGGTTGAAGTGGGCGGTTTTTCAGCATAGTAATAGGGTTGGGGAGCTTAGTGGATTGATACGTATGAAACAAGTAAAGCAAAATTCAATACTATATTAATTGTGAAGGTCGAGGTGAAGTTGAAGTGAGTGTTTCTTGGCATAATATTGTAGAAAAGTTTTAGTAAGGAAGGTATGAAGTTATTTTTTATCTTAGGTAATGAATGAATTAATAATTTTTTTGGTAAGTTTTTATTATATTAAAAGAAATTATATCATTAAATATATATATTTTGTAATTTTTCTGGGCTTAGTTTTATTAAATTTATTGGTTTGAAGATAACATCTAAATAGATAGTAAGTTTCTAGTACAATTTTATTAACCAAAGTTGAAATGGTTAGTGAAACCAAACAAAAATTAATACCATAATACAACCCACAACTATTAGGGATGAGAAGAATTGACCAGAGTAGGGTTCTCTCATCTAACACCAGGTGATGCAGGAGATCTAAAGTCATAGTGGACATTCTTTTCCATGTCTATAAGCCTCCCTTCGAAGTGTTCCAACTTCTCATAAATTATCCTTTCACTCTTCTACAAGGTGGTCAGACAATCTCGCATTTGCCACTGATTACGTTGGAGATTGTTCAAAAGTTCGATGACCACAATCTTGTCCTCGCGACAATCCTTGTTGAGTTGCTCTAAGAGGAGGGTCACATGTCTGAGTTGGATATGAAATATGTCTAAAAGGGGGATAGGGGGTGCGGGGGAGGAGGGTAATTCCACAGTTCCAAGTGTCTATGTAGGGATGGGGTCCAGAACCTCACCAAGACCACAGTCATCCATGATATGTTCTCCATGTTGACCCCTTGGTCCTACACCCATTCTCTCCCTTCCACATTAACAGTGCATAGTTCATTGAGATGGGTCCCAAAGAAACCTACAATTAAAGTTGAATCTCATTGGCCTACAATAGTCTACACAAGTATATTGACAAGTCCCCCCACTCAAACCATGATGCAACCAAAAAACCACAAACCCACGGTGTTGGCTCTCGTCATATCCCCGAGTTGAACAACTCAAACCAACCAGTGGACGACTCGATCACCAGCTTGACACCACCAGAAGGGAAACAAGAAACCCCCTACCCCTATGGCAAGCCATCGGCCTCAAATAGAATGAAATAACTGCATGGACTCTGAGGTGATCAACAAACAGATTGACTTTCCAAAAAACAACCTTTGTAACCACCCTCGTTGCAACAACCTTGCAAGGGAATTCTAATAACTCCGCACCCAAACATCGAGAATCACCCCACAATAAAAGTTGACACTAGGCGTGACTAGAAAGAGTGGAGGTTGAGCTCAAACTCTTCTAGCTAGGCCCTTTAAAAAACCACCAGAAACTCTCAATGTGACTGACCAAACCTCTATTATCACACCAATTCTCAACAAAATTCACATAAATAAGCTAGGGTTCCCCAAAGAAGGAATACCCACCTACAACATTGACAATGGAAAAAGAAAACTACTCATAAAAACCATAAATCCTTACCGATTTCCTTGTCAGAGGTCTACAGTCCAATTCCAACTAGCAATCCACCATGCAAAGACCCCACATTGTTGGTAACTCCTTAGAATTTTGAGAAATCTTCTAACTGATACTCAGTATGCTACGGTCCCACATTTTCTTTCCCTATATCACCTTATTGAATTCTTTAACTTTTCAACTTTCCACAGAGAATCACCAATCTTTTGCATTACCATACCCCATCTAGCTCTTGCATATTCCCATCATACACATGCATAATAGGACCAATGCTCACTATACCAAAACACAAATGTCTATCGGTGTGGCAAGAACCATCACATAAATAACCCATCTTCTCTCCTCAAGGCATGTCCACGTCACACAAACATGCATGTCATTGTCATTCAATCATTCAATACCCCCACCCCTTCTCTAAAATTCAACAATACTAGTGATGTGGCAGGCCTCCCACTGATCCTAATGTTTCCCCAGTCCATCACCCCCATTAGGGAAATGAATTGAATACATGTAGTAAGGTAAATTATGGAATTGAATTTTAAGAATTAAAGTTAAAATTAGGGTCAATTTAAATATATGAATGAGTTTAATTTGCATATTTATTTTGTAGTGTGGAGTAGTTTAACAATTTTATGTCTTGTTTTGTTTTGTTCTTCTTTTTTGTTTTGTTTTGTTTTGTTTTTGTTTTTGTTTTTGTTTTTTTTTGTTTTGTTGTTTTTTTGTTTTGTTTTTTTTTTTTTTTTTTTTTTAAATTTGAATTTGTTGATATATTTTTTAATAATATTGTTATTTTTAGTTATTTAAAATAACATTTTGGATACTTAAAGGAGTTCTATGCCCTAAAATATCTATGTGGCATTTGGATTGTGTAAACTATACAACTCAAAATTGTGATTCCAACAAATTCTTGCTAATTGACCAAAACATATAATTGAAAATAAATCAAAATATATAAAAATTAAACTATGATGATTTTATTAGTGTAAATTTAAAGTAGTTAAGTAACTTTAATAATAGAAGATGTTTTAATTATTCTTACAGTGTTAAATTAAACTTTTACTGTTAAAAATGGACAAAGTTATGTGTTGCTTATAAGGTGAGTTATTTATGAGTGTAGTGAAGGAAAAGTTAATTTTGTAGTAAATAGAGTTTATTTTCTAATAATTTTTCCTTAAGAATATTTTAAATACTTTTGATGGAATCTTGGAGTTCAAAAATCTGTAATTTTAAGATGCTTAAATGCAATTGGATTCGGTAGTCTCTATAGTTAAATTTCTTGTTTAAAACAAATAGTTTTTCAAACTTCAAATTCAGAAATTTTTTCTTGTTACATTATTAGACTTTAACAAAATAGGAGCACAGAGTTCAAGTGTTTATTGTCTTTGAAATGATATTAGGTTGGATTAAGGCGGTTCTTCATGTGGTTGTGTTGTCAGATTTTAGTTTTAGATTGAGATATATATTCCATTTAAATTTGATCTTAAGCATTTCTTTATAATGTGTAACATGACTCCAATTCACATATGGGCATATATCATTCTAGTTCATCCTTTATAAATTTGAATTTAAAAATTTATTCTAACCTAGATTTGTCATACTATGATGCCATGATTAATTATTCTCAATAGGGATCTAATACCATATACAACGTATATAACTAATTTCATACCAATTATATAAAAATCAAAAGCCCAATTAGAACTATGATATGACAAGGTAACAATATACCTCGCATATCAAACACATATGAAGTCCTAACAACATTTCTTTCCATGCATAATTGTAAGCATACCATCATAAAAAAAATATTAAACACATAAAACATGCCATCCAAAATCATATAATATAGAACATGTATCCTTTTATGAGGTCCCACCAATCCATAGTCACTACTATTTAATCTCTATCAACAATAGGTCACCCTCAATTTCAGGTTATCACTCCACTAGGAAAAGGGATACCTAGGGCTATTAGGTCTTATAATCAACAAAAAATAACTAGACCAAGGCACTAAACTCTAGTTCAAATTCCAACCTAACAACCTTTGATTCCTCATCATATTGCATAATTGAAAGACGTGTGTCCACTTCTCTACGTTGTAGTCCCTTAGGTGGCACCACTTCCCTCCAATATGTCCAACATGGATTGTTTAAGAACTCTGAGAGCTCTATGGTTCTAGGAACTCCAACTAATATAATGGAGTCTCTAGGCACTCCCTAGGTCTCACAGAAGGGAAACCTATTCCTAAAATTTATTTTCCTAGGTCTCCATCCTTCCCCAAGGAAATTGAAGGAGAATTTTCCACCCCTATCCACTTAGGATTTATAGCGTTACCGAAGTTAATAAGGTTATAGTGGATCCTATACTCTCACTCAACATATACCCAAATCAAAGGTGGAAATAAAGGAGTGATGGATTTATTGAGAATGATGGATTTCTCACGAAGCCTAAAGTTTGTATATCCATTCTCCTTTTATAACAAGTGGAAACCCTATAACTCCCTCCCCACACATGGTAATTCATCCCATGACTTAGGAACTTAGGATAAAAATCATGACATATGGTGTATTCTTTTAGGAATATTATTTGATTCCTTCACTAAAGCCCACTTGACTTAGTCCCTTTCATTAATCCCTTAGCCTCCTTTTCACTCATGGATTCCTTATCCTCCATGTTCTCTGACATGATTAGACTTAAGCAGTGATGTATTTTATTAATATATGAGTGTCATTATAATTTACATTTCTATGCTCACTGTCTTCTTAGAACACATGCCCTATTTTCTAATATCGCACAAGAACTCCAATCCCAAAACATACATACATAGACACTCTAACCCAAAAACCATACTAGATCACTAGCCTATAAAACATAAGTAAATTTAAAATCTAGGGGTATTACATTCCCCTCACCCTTATTTATGCACTATATTTAGTGCATTATATAAATATATAGAATCAAAATCCTAAAAAATATACAAGTACTCTTCTTGCATGGCATCCTCATGCTCCCAAATAGCACCTTCAGGAACAAAACAATTCCATTAGACCTTTACCAAGCTCATGGACCAATTCTTGAAAATTTTTACCTTCTTATACAATATTTGCACTACTTGTACCTGTAATTCACCCTCATGCTCAAACTGGATCAAAATCTAATCAATTACGCGGTTAGGATTAGGGACATACTTTTTAAGAAATGACACATAAAACACATTATGTATGCACATGGATGCAGGTATTACAAACATGTATGCAATAGGACCAATCATCTCTAGGATTTGAAATTGGCCATAATATATCATTGCTAGTTTTTGATAGCTTCCCACCCTTATTGAACATTCCTTAAATTTCACTTTCGAGAAGACATGCTCACCCACTCTGAATTCTTTGTGTGTTCTACCTTTTTATGCAATTTTTTTCTTCAATTTCTTCTTTAAATTTACCATATTCTCTTCTGTTTTTCAAGGTAATTTTGATCTAATAATAGCCTTATCAATTGGTTTATCCTAACTCATAAGTTTGTTTCATTTCCTATCATACAAGGCTTCAAATGGGATCATCTTTAAATATGCAAAAGGCCTATTTTTTATGAAATTAAACCAAATATAGTTACTATTATTGTTTTGATGGTTTGTCAATCACACATGTCCACATTATATCTTTGATCACTTGATTGATCCTATTTTTTTCCCATCTAACTATGGGTGATATACTTTTCTAAAAAAAAAAAATTCCCAAATAATGGGATGTTAGGAAGAGAAGGGATTCCATTATTTAACATTATATCTTATTCCATTGCTAAGAGAAACATTCGAGAGTGGTATCTTGTGAGTATAATGGAGGAGGAGGATCATGTAACATGCATTAAGGCCACAATGTCGAAAGGTAACTTCATAGAGAGTTCCCACTACTTTGTATATGTGTTTTTACAAATGAAGCAATGAGAGAAGAGAATAGGCCTCACCTTCTTGATATGTTTCTTATGATATTGGGTTTCTAAGGATAAACACTATTTCATTTGTGTGGATGGTGTATTATTGTTGCTATTTTCATTTTTTTGTTTTAGTTATTTCTCAAAATTCAAGCAAAGCTAGTAACTAATTACTCTCGGATCTACAGAAACATTAAATTTCATAGTTTAATATTTTAGAATATTATAAGATTTGTTGTGATGAACTATTCTACTGGAATATCCATGGAATTTTACAAATCATATTGGTATCACAAAAATTTTCATTGGAGTATTTGTGGGAAATTATAGGATCTAGGAATTGGTTTAAGAAGAAAAATCATAAAATCCTAGCAACGGTAGATGAGTTTGTTTACAACAACCCTTGAGATATAATATAAGTGAGGTTTTCAAGGAAGAAAGAGAAAGTAGTTGAAATTTCTCACAACTTGGTCCTCCTCATGGTGGTTCTAATAGGCAATATTTGACCATTTAGGGAGGATGAACGATCTAACTCAAAGATCAGATCATAAGGGAAACTAAGAGATCATGAAGAGCAAAAAAAAATCAAGGAAAGAAGCTATGAAAGAGAGGCCAACTTCCACTATCATTATCGATTAATCCCTAGACAAACCCCATGTTAAGCATAAAACCCCTTATTAAGCCCTAGATATTGGGTTATTACATTAATATTACTATATTTTTATGTAGGCCAAAGAATTTCAGTGTGCCCTTTCATTATAATTGTACTCTTTATATCCCTATATATATTTGTAAAAGTAGGTTTTCCCCTCATGGATTGTAATTATTAGATTCTTATCATTTTTAAGGTGCATGGTTCATAATATTTGGTATTATACTATACATACCAAAGGCTTTTCTACTTCGAATGAGTAATCGTGGCACTTTCAAATTTTTTAGGGAAGGAACTTCAGTCTGTGAAATTATTTAGAAAATGAGGAGAGATATTGATGTACATCTAATTAAAATTTTAGATTTTGTTTCACTATACTTCCAGACATACACCCTGTGGAAGTTAGGTTTTTTTAAATCCTCCTAGATTAGTTTCGAAAGAGTGATATATTGGATTTTTTGTTATCAACTCATTTTTAGGATACATCAGGCTATGAAACATTTAAGAGACTTATGAGAGGTATTATATATGGCTAATAAAAATTTTGGATTTTGGTTCAATACAAATTTAGAGATACACACTGTAGAAGTTATGGTTTCTGCATAGTTCTGAAATTATTTTCAAACTAGTGATATTGAAATTTCTATTGTAAATTTCTCCTAGGGAAATTTCAAATAGTGAATTTTTTAGCAATCTGAAAGGACATAATGAGTACATTAGCTAAAATTTTCGTAATCATATTTTAAAAAGTTGACATGTAACATGCTATACAAACTTTCTCTTGGGAAAAGGCCAAAATTCAGAAAGTTTTGGGAAGCTTACCATAACTTTCACTTGGCACATTAATTTTTTTTTAAACCTATGGAATTGTAGAGAAGACATATCAAAGTAATCTAGGCCAAAATTTTAGATTTAGAAGGGTTGTAATTTTATAAATATACTGGGACAAAAATAAACCATCTATATAATTTGTGAATTAGGGTCTTGAAAGGCGTGTAACAAATAATTAGAATAAATTTTGATTAGAAGAATTATTTTTGGTGATTTAAAAATTGTGATAAAGAGGATAAATAAGAGAATTATTATTTACTTTCATGGCTCCTAATGGTTCTTCAAAAATACTTCACCACTAAAATTTATAGAAATCCCATCCATTACTCATGAAGAAATAAAAGATGCTCATTGTCGGGTATCTAAATTCAAAAGTCAAGTGACACAGGTGCAAGAATAAGAGAAAAATTCAAAAAAGAGATGGAGGACAACATGGAAGGAATGCAAAAATCCAAGGAAGAAATACAAAAAACTATCTAGAGATAAATACAAGCATTCATGAATATCATGGAAAGATTCTCTTAGAGAGGATTTATGAAGGAGATATGGAGATCCAAGGAAATCGTGAGAATAAGGAGAACAATTGTGTTGGAAATTAATCACATATGGGGAATATTTATCACAATTAGAGAGCACAAATATTGAATCACAAAACTGTAATCATGATTTTTCACTTGAGGATCCACATCATCCCATCTTCTAGTTAACATGAAGGAAATTTTTCATTATGAACATTGATATGAGGAAGTATTATGGTAATGCTCTTATAGCTCAAATATCCTATATGGAGAAATAATTTGATATACACCAAATGACAACTTGGTTAAAACACAAAAACAAGATGAATAGAAAGCATATCAACATCAGAGTGCAATGGAATTTTAAGCGGGGGATTGGGTATTTCTAAGACTACAACCATATAAATAGTTGTCCCTCAACCAACAAAAGAAGGAAAATAACTTAGCAAAGAGGTACTATGTCCCCTATAATATGTTTCCCTTGTCTTCATGCAGACACCTAGTCATCCATGTTTCTATCTTAACGAATCTAATTAGCAACAAGATCCAAATCCAAACTATTTCACTAGATATTAATGGAAGTGGAAACATTGAATTAGAAATAGAAATAATCCAAGAGAAAAGGATTAAATGTATAATATATCAAGCAATTATTTAATAACTCATTAGATGAAAGAACCCACTAGTGGAAGAGGTAACATGGGAACATGATTTATTCATATAGAAACACTCACAATTAGTCAAGTGTTGAGGGCAACACTAGTTTGAAGGAGACCTACATGTTAAGCCCCAGATAAGCCCCATGTTAGCCCTAAAACCCCATATTAATCCTTGGATATTTATTTGTTACATCTCTTTTGTTATATTATTATGTAGGTAAAAATATTTCATTATACACTTTCAAGATAATTTTACCCTTTCCCTCCCAAATTCCAAGGAGACATATTCTTGAGATCATAAAATATTGTTTGATACATTGTATTCATTCTAAAAGGAGGTTCCCCCCTTGAAGTGGACTTCAATTATTGGATTCTAATCAATTTTAAGGAACATGTTTCATAATATTACCCCTTAATATTTCTTATTTAATTTGGACGAAAAAATGGATACCAATGTGCAATTGATGTAACAATGGTGAATAATTGGTTGAAATACATATAGTTCTAGTTTAGTATTCACCATATAGAAGAACAGTAGAATATTTAGTTTGTTAGACTGAGACTAAATGGACATACATTAACCTAGTTGAAAAGTCACATGGAGTCACTTAGGTTGGATTATGATCCGCCAATAACTAAGTGGGAGGATTTAAAACCCTAATTAAGTCATGTTTCTATCCTATTAGGTATAAAGAGGACTAATGGATCCATTAGGATTACTTCAAGAAAGGAAGTGTAGAGTTTGCAAGAGTACATCATTGATGTAGGAAGATGGATATCATGTTAGGTATCTATCCCAAGAACCTAGATGTACTCCTCAAGTATTTTGAAGGCCTATATATTCATTTGTGAAAGAAAATATTCAATCCTAGGATAGTTTATGTAGCTTGTGTGCAAGAAAAATAGCTAGAAAATAAAGGCAACAAAAAAGGACAATCAAGTGGTTCCAAATAGAATGAGAGCCTATATGCTACCAAGGAGAGAAGGAAGAAGTGGAGAGGGAAAGAAAATAATACAACAACCACTAGGCATTAGTTTAATGATCCAAGTAACAACCACAACCATTGAAATATCAATGGTACCACTAAGGAAAAGTCTTAGAAACTAAATCTACATCTATTCCATAAGAACCGTAAGAATGATGCTAAGAAGAAGAGCCTTTTAGCTATAAATTTAAGAAATCATGTAGTAAGTATCTCAAATTGATTTGTAATTTAGTGCAAAATGAGGTGAATTTGGGTATCCTTCATCACCAGGAAGATCACATTTAACTATATTTACATATTATGTAAGTGCGCACTACTCCTAGGGTCTAGTCCATTGTTCTTCGATATTTTAGTTCTATTTTTGTATACTACTTTTCTAGAGTTCAAGAATATATGTGTGGATTAGCATTTGGATTCTCATTTATTTTTTTGCTAATTCCATTCACAACCAACTCTATTTTTAGTATGTTTCCGCAGGTGATTAACTAAATCCATTTATGATTAGTTAAATAATACTCAAGTAGTCATTTTTGGACTCATATGTATGAACTAAAAAATTTAACTAGTAAACAATTACTTTCTTGGAAAAGGTTCTATATTTGTAATTTAATTATTCAATATTATTCAAACAATTTAAATTAATTTATTTGGCAATGTGTTTTGAATCGATCTCTTTATTCTCTAGATTGGCATGTGATCGGAAAATTTTACATCAACGACCCTTAAATTTTAATTTATAATTAAGTAGTTATTAATATTTTTAAAAATATCCATAATATGTTATGACTAGATACTTTTAATTTGTCTTTTAAATAATGGTGTAATATGTTCATGGAAGTTTATTGTAATTAGTTTAGGATTCCTTTATCTTATAATATTTATTTAAGACTTTTAAATATAGTACTTATTATATTTATTTGGGATTTTTGAAATGGTAATTATTATTACATCGAATGTGTTCTTTCATAAGACGATTTGCCACCGAATTTGGCAAGAGCCATTTGCAACGAGCCACATGTACTATCTATCCTTTTTACTCTGCAAAGGTAACATGTATGTGATGTATGTTTTTATTCCCGACCCAGTCACTTCTCAACTATCCAAAATTGGGGTGTAAAAATAAAGGAACTGGAATAGGGAATCGAAATGCTAGAAATTAGCTAAAGAAATGTTAAAATTTAACGTTGGTTTGAATGCCACTCACATTGAGTCATCCAAATGTCCACTGAACATTACCGAGAGACTAGGAGACCTAGGACTCTCCCAGCTATAATAATTTTCGAGTAACTACAAAAACTAACAGTTGTGGATTTGAATACTTTCTAAGTTATTGAAAAAGATAACATTTGTGGATTTGAAGTATCCACCATACTCGGCGTAAATGGATGGACATGGGAAACAAAATGGTTGTCTGGTAAACCACTGAGAGAAAGAAATATAAATTGTCACTATAAACATCCCAACGAGATGGGATCTTTGGGAAACTAAGAAAATAATTTTAATGAAAAATGTTGAAAGGTATGAATGCTAATTTGATGATTTTAATAGGAAATGTTAAAAGTATAGGAAAAGTGTTAATAATTTGCCATCAACATTTATACTAATTACCTTTTAATTTGTCTAAGTCATCTTTGTCCAAGTACCATTCCCTTGTGCCTTCTCTTTCAGTAAATTAAATTGTAATACATAGCAGCAAGATATTAAGTTCAACCTAAAATGCACATTGAATATCTAAAGGATGATTGTAATACATAGTTGTGAGATAGTAAGTCCAACCAAAAATGCACATAATGGAGAGTATCACTCTGATTTTACACACCTTTTTTAAAAATCTATCAATATCAAAGTTTATGAACCTCGTCCTTATGTGAACATCATTTTACAAAGAAAAAATAGTTGCATTTTTATTAAAAGAAAAGTAGTACATTAGCACAATTTAATTATATATAATAGGGATCAGACAACCCCATGATCACCATTAAGATACAACAATATAAAAAAGTTGAAAAACATGATAAAGACAAAACAGAGGACCCCTGAAAGAACACAGACATACAACTTGACATACTACAACCATATAAGAAAAGGCCAAAAAAACAACAATCTCATAATGCCCCAGTCAGAGGGAGAAAAACCAAACATGGCTCTAATAGTCACTAATCATCCAATTATAATGAATATATCCGGGAGCCAAAGAGAGTCCTTACCTGAACTAGAGGTCCTCCACTAAATTATTCTCATGGTAAATGTGAGAGAAGGAAATTCTCGTGAAGGACATCTTCATATCACAAATAAGAAACATCCAATGGTGAAGCAAAGGAGGAAAAAAGGAAGAAATGTCCCTAGCCCTATTGATAACAATATGGGAGTCCCCATAGATGTCAACTTCCTCAATGTCTAGCATAGTAGAGGGCACCCCACAATGCCAATAATTCTACCCTGCAATTAGAACCAACCCCGTTGAACCAAGAGAAATGGTAGGAGAGCTCTCGATAAAGGATAATGAAAACTCCATAGCCACACTAACCATATTGTGAAGCTCCATCAAAAAAGGAAATAGGGGAAGAAATTCCAAACTCATGCCTAAAACAGGGTCTTGAGTTTGGATTGGGGCACCAGAGGCCTATTTCTGAAAAGTAGGCATGAAATCTAATACAAGTTAGACTCACATATAGAACTAACTCTTGGAAAAAACAAGAATTTATGTTCCTCTAAATTACCCAGAGGGTATATAATGTAAGAAAACCATACTCCTGTTGGTACTCAAACTAGAAAGATAAACAATCACTAATAGAGGATCTGACCACCGATAAACTTAGGTTAAAGTAAAAGGAAACCTCCTGCCAAACCTCAATAGAAAAGGGAAAGATTAGGAAGAGGTGTAAGACATCCTCCTCTACCTTCGCACACATCGAGGAAATGTTGGGACCCTGTAATCCTCTTTTGGAGAGGTTCTCCCATGTTAAAATTCTGTTCATATATACCATCCAAGTAAAACATTTGAGTTAGGGGAGCCTCCCAGCACCACATCTTAGCAACTATAGAGGTTGGGAATATGAACCCTACTTCAGAGAGATGTAAGAGTATACCTCTTTGACCAAGATGCTTTCATTAATCTCCTTTCTACCCCACACAAGACGATCCAATCTGTTAGTCAAAACAAACCTTAATTGACATAGATTGAACCTACAATGTTCTCATTGTGCTTCCATCCAAGATGGAAGTGAAGGTATGAAGAACTAGGCCATGAGGGAGAGGAAAGGGAATAAAATGTGCTAGGGGAAATATGTACTAAATAATATCTTTTTGATTCATGGACAAAATTTAATGCATTGACCGAGAAGAGATGTCCCTCAGTCATACCTTTCATAGTATTAAGGCCAATAACGACCATGTCTCCACTACCAAATTCCCACCTCAAGTTACCACATAACCAGATTTTAGCCTTCATCAAACTGCACCAATGAAGGAATATTGCTTTTTTTTAGGAGCACTAGAGACTAGAGCAAACCCAATATTCCGAATTAGAGTTGTAAATATATTTGTCTTTAATACTTTAATGCCATATACCATCACCTGTACGAGCCCTCTAGAGATTTTTTGTGAGAAGGGAAAGGTTGAATATCTATGAACCATGAATGCCCCATTCCCCATCATCCACTTCTCTTGTGAGAGATTTTAGGTTGGCGAGACGAAAGTTTTTCCCTTTTCCAACACCGCTCCATAAGAAACCATTAATAATGGCATCAATTTTGTCGATGACAGCATTTGGTAGGTGGAATAGGAGCATCAAGTAAAATGAGATGCCATGTAATATTTCTTTAATCATCACAAGTTAACCTCCGAAGGAAATCCATTTCTACTCCCACAAACCCAATTTGTGCTTGAACTTATCAATAAGCTAGTCCCGATCATGGTTCCAATCACTGTTTGGTTTTAGATTGAAAACAAAATACTTGAAACCATCCATGAGAGATCGAGATTTAACACTGAAAATATTGGAAATTTCCTGAGTAGTCCTCACATCCACCTTATCAGATATCAAATTGGATTTGTCACAATTCATGAAGATACCAGAGGCTTTACCAAAAATAGACCTAATATGATGAAAATCTTATCATTCCTGAATTTGAACATGTCCAAGACAAATAAAGTCATCCACAAACATGAAGTGGTTGGATATTATGCTTCTAGACACCTTGTAGCCCTTGATCATACCATTTTTGGTTGCTTCATTGATGCCCCTAGTCAGCCCATCTACAACTAAGATGAATAGAAGAGGAGAGAGCACACATCCTTGGTGCATGCCTCGGGATATCTTAAATAAATATGTTGGGTTTCCATTAATTATAATACCCAAGTTTGCAAAGTATATACAAGCCATAATACATGCATAATGCCTTCTCTCAAGGCCTATCTTGTGAAGAATTGATCGCAGCAGGTACTAGTCAATCATATCATATGCTTTGACCAAATCTATTTTGATGAGGCATGCCTCCATATTCCAAGTTTTGATTGAGTGGATGAATTATTGTGAAATCTCCAATGTATCCTATATTCTTCTATTTGGAAGGAATCGAATTTCTCAAGAGAAATGTGAGGAGAAATAATATTTTTGTGTTTGTTAGATAATAATTTGGAGATAATGTTATAGATTGAATTACACAATGATTAGGCCTAAAGTCTTTGAAATAAGAAGTGTTTTTATATTTAGGGATAAAAGAGATGAAATTAGCATTGAATGCAACTAATATATGGATTTTACTTCGTGATTCTTCCACCATTTGTACCATATCAGATCCCATAATGTCAAAAAATTGACTGAAAAAATCAATTGGCCAGCCATCAGGGCTGGGACTTTTGTTTTTCACCATGGATTTCATAACCATGAATAATTCCTCTAACGTGATTGGACCATATAATATATCAATGGCCTCATACTCCACCATACACAGGAAGTGATTTGCAATCTCCATTTCTGCTATCACATTATCCAACTGTGAGGCAGTTTATAGGATTTTAAAATAACGGCCAACCTCCCTCCAGATGTCCTGTTGCAATGTGATCATATTATTCTAGTTGTCACTGATGTTCTAGATAGAATTTGATTGTTTTTTTTAAGCCACCCTATGAAAAAGGAAATGTTTCGATCACCATCCACAACCCAAGAAATCTTCCTTTTCATTCTCCAATAATATTTTTGTAATTTTAATAATCTATCTCTTTTTGTAGATAGTTCAATGATTTCTCTCTTTGTATACTCTTCAAAAAAATTGGGGCTTGTAATATCATTAATTTATGCAATTGTTTGATTGATGAGGTCCAACTCCCTTTCATGTTTTGATTTCCTCATCATGATCCATTGTTTGACCATAGATTTCAACTTTCTTAGCTTAAAAGTTAATTTCTCCATATAATGTTCTCGGAAATACTCCAAAGGTTGGGACCAATAATTTTTAACCAACTCTGCAAAATCATTTTCTTTGAGCCACATATGATTGAATTTAAAATGGATTCCCTTCATCTCACATTCCCATTCCACTCCAGGACTATGGCTTCATGTTCATAGATGTTTATAAATAAATACCTTGATTCTAACTCTTTCCATCCTTCATATATTGATAGATTGACAAGAAATTGGTCGAGTATATTTTTTATTCCATCTACACTATTAATCCCATTCCTCTAGGTAGGGCGAAGAGGATTAGGGAAAAATATCCTTTAGGAAATTGTGTGAAAGGAATTCTTTTCAAAAAACTATAAGCGGATTAGGGTTATTTTTTACACCCCAAACTTCACCCTCTTCCTATGTAAGATTCATATCCCCAACCAAAATGGGGTTCTGCATCTCCAAGAGACCACATGAATCCATATTCTCCCAGTAATTACTTCGATTGGAGTAGGGATCATATTTGTTGATAATACGAATCCTCTAATGTGTACCCCTATAGTATCCAGTCAAAATGATCCCCACCCTAGAATTGTATGATTTGAATTAGAAAATATTGGGTTTCACTTGGATACCAAGTCCTCGTATGGCCCAGATGTTCTTATAGCACAGATCAACCATGAATGAAAAAATTTCGAGAGTATATCCCTAGAAGATACCTTTTCAGACATAGTTTCCTATAAGAGCACAATCGACGACTTGTCTGTGAATATAATATTGGGCATGGACCTTATGTTTTAGGTAGATCCCAAGCCTTAGATGTTGATTGATATAATCTTCTCCATGTGGGCATGTAAGCAGGATAATCACCTCTAAGGCCCTGTGTATCAGAAGAGTCATTTGTGCGCATAATACCATTGGAGGAGCCAGGGTCAAACAGAGGATAAAGAGCCTCCTCTACAACTTCAAAAAATCATAAATTAATATTGTGTTCCACACTAGTATATGACAAAAATTTCTTATGTTTAATACTCTTATTCTTGTACTATGAAACATTATTTCTCCAATCATGATTATTAAGTGTGTCTTGATCCAAAAGTAAGGGCTTATTGGTCGATAGAGGCTCCAAAGAGAGAGATCTATCTCGGTCTTTGGTGAGAAGATCCCGATCCATCGACATATGAGATGTTATCTTCCCCAACTAATGAGTTAGCTGATAATTCATCATTGAGATGGGATTCGATGCTTTATCATTAATTTGGGCCAATTCTTTGGGTCTTAAAAGAGAAATAGGAGAATCAGATGAGCAACCCCTTTCTTTCTCTTTGTAGCGGTCAGGAAAAGAATGTGGCACAAACTTATATGAGATATCCATGTGTTAGCACTTGTGAGTTGAGACGGGAGAACTGATAGCTCTCGTATTACCATCATATGTGATATGCATATCATGTGACACCTAGGGGGCATTAATAATTACTGTGGAATATTTTTTGGCATGATCAACATCTGAAAATACTACTTTTCTCTCTATACTACGACGAATGCCACCAAGACGCATCAGACATGAAGCAATCAAGTGTAGAAATTTTGAATAATATAACACTTATTCACAGAGATTATCCTGATTATACACTATTTGTAGAATGCATGCATAATACATAACCTCCTCTACTATTGATCATCAATTTGCAGTATTTAGGAACAATCACATGCGCACATTGAAGCATCAATCACACATATCAACACAGTATATCACGGGGAAAGCATACGGCTGAAAACCCCCAACTATCTATATATTATATTGATTGGGAACATGTAACAATACATAGTACAATACTCCTCACAAGTACTCAGTACTATCTCCACCTGTTACACACAA
This sequence comes from Pinus tabuliformis, assembly GCA_031772625.1. Lineage (NCBI taxonomy): Eukaryota > Viridiplantae > Streptophyta > Pinopsida > Pinales > Pinaceae > Pinus > Pinus tabuliformis. Next base: position 633,590,989 of record CM062820.1, on the reverse strand, counting down.
ACTAGCTCAGATCTGAATCAATCACAGGTTCAAATCTCCTTCGCTGCTTGCCTACCTCCACTGCGCAATCCTGCATGAGAATAGATGAGAATGGCTGATCCAAACTCATATTTCCCTTGGCTGAACCACGCAATCCTCATTGGCAATACTCAATCCATTGATTGTGCAAATCTCATGCACAACTATAGTCACAACTGACAACTGTCTTGCCCTTTCACTCACCTCTAACACATGTCTCCACTGAACTGTCCATGCACTGAGTTAACTGATGTATTATTTAGTTGATTTATGAATTAATAATTAGTGAATTAATTAATAATTAATTCACATCACTCATCACTAGTGTATTTTGCAGTTAGACTAAATACAACTAGTTCAACCAAGTCACACTGACCACAACTCCATCAACTCCTCAATCAACTCCACCAAACTAAATCACTTGAGTTCTAACTGAAGTCCATCATGCAATAGCTCAAATAACCCATAAGAAAAGCGTATTTCCTTCTGGCAGTTGCATGTGCCACATCCGTAGCTCGAACTGAAGTGCTCCAAGAGGATAAGATAATGTTTATAGTCCAAATATTATTAAGAGCTAATAATATTCGACTGTTCTATTTTTAGCCTGGCAGTCTAAAAATAGACTCCGCCCAAATGTCTAAAAATAGAAGTCCATCTATTTTTACCAACATGACCAATCCTCCACAAATAGCATCCTACAACTCATAGACCATGATCCATATGTCTAAAAATAGACTTTGCACCAAAAATAGCCTGCGGGCCCACTTAGTGAAAGCGACTCCCTTCCACTAAGCTCCATCATCTTGTTGCATTTTCAACACTCCCTCTCAACAAGATATGGATTATCTGCAACCCCTATCTTGCCTTTGTAATGTTCTGCATGCAACACATTTGCCTGGTCCACTTGCTCCAACAACACTTGGAACAAAAACACTCCCAACTGACCACTATGTTGAGCTAGGAACATACTCTGATGCTGAAGCTCTACCTGCTGCTGACAAGTGCTCCCTCTCTAACATCTGTGCTACTGCAGCATCTCCATGCATCTCACACCATTGCACACTTCTCTGTGCCACCTAGCACTGTGCAAAACACTTGTGCCTCTCGCATTGCTGTAGCCTACTAGCTATGCGTTGTCCTGGGATTCCCTAAACTGTCGCTCTCTCTGCCACTCCATCCACATCTGTCTCTACCCAATCAATCAGTTCCTACTACTCCACATCGGGGCTCCTATAGCAAGGTCTCATCCAAGAGGTTGGGTACCTCAAGAATCCTGCCCCTCCTCCTTGGGACGATCAATCCACATCACCCCACCTCCTACCTGGAGGTATGGTTGCATGTGATCCCTCTGCCCACCTGGCTCGAAGTTTCCCCCTACTGGAGGTCTCTACATGAGTAGATGTCTCTACTTGATCTCCTCTCAGCTTCCCTTGCTGTGGCTACTCTACAACCTCCTGAAGTTGCTGCACCAATCGTGGCTCCTCCATAATCATCTGAGACTTCTTCTGGCTCTGCATGTTGAGAGGTAATACATGCTCCCTCTTAACCACTAAGTCTCCATTAGTTGCCTCGCTTCTCAAGGCTTTGCATGCAACTTGAACCTCAAGAGCATACATGTTCTTGACCCGTGAACCAATCTGCTTCACTTGTTTAGTGATGATGTGTCTAAGGAAAACCTTCCCTTACTGAAGACTACATCATAGCCTCTATCTTCTAGCATCGCGATCGACACCAACTTTCTCTTCAGTCCTAGTACATACTTGACATCAGTCAAGGTAAGGCAAGCTCCATGCTCCCTTTGAAAAATAACCGTGCCTACACCTGAGACACTATACTTCTCATCATTACCCATCACTATGAGTATCTGGAGGTCTTTCTCCTCCAAAGTACTGAACAAACTCTTGTCACCGGTCATGTGGAAAGAAGCTCCACTCTCAAGAAACCAACCACTTCCCACCATGGATGAAACCATGCATGTGAAGAGTGTGAAATCCAACTCAAACTGTGAAGCAAGTTCCTCACCTTCAGTTCCTTCCCTGGATCCCTTCTTGGATTTCCTCCGTGGACAATTTGCAGCATAATGGCCCACCTCATGACAACGAAAGCATCACACTTTCGATTTGTCAACCTTCTTCCCATCATTGGAAGAACTGGATTCGGAAAGAGAACCCTTCTCCTTCCCCTTCTTTGCTTTGGCAGCCAAAGCAAAATTTTCTTTATCAGATGCCTTTGATGAAGATCCATCCCTGGTATTCCGCCTGATCTCCTCCTGCACAATATCTGACCAAAGTCTCTCCCATCCTGGCAATTTCTCCTGACCATTGACAGACTCCTGATAGGAATGCCAACTCTTCGGAAGATCAAGGAGAGCCAAGCTCACCAAGTCCTCATCATTGAAAGTCACCCCCACACTTCCCATCTCATCTCGGCATTGGGTGAACTTCGTGAGATACTTGTGCATACTGTCTCCATTCTCACACTTAATGTTTCTGAGTTTATCCTTGAGCGCCAACTTCCTCTGGTTGCTCTTGCTTTGGAATAAATCTGTCAACACTTTCCACATCAAGTATGGAGAAGCCTTTCCATGTAGGTTGGATACAATGTGATCCTTCACGCCCTCCAATAGAATCCTTAGACACTTTGTTGTCTTCTTTTGCCAAGCCATAGCTTCAGCAGCATAAGTAGGTTTTGGGACTTCAGCATCTATGAAATCCTTTAACCCATTGTCATCTAACACGGCCTCCATCCTGTCTTTCCATGAAATATAATTCGAGCTGCCTTCAAGGGCATACTCCAATCGCAATCCGTTGAAATAAATTTCAACTTTGACACCAAGAAAACACTGCTGCAAATTCGAATTCCACCAGCTCAAAACTCAACCGCTTCTTATCTAAAATTCGTGAGAACAAAGTATTTCTTGTACGGATATTGACTATATGGGCATTCACCAAATATCTCACCTTCCAAAATAAGGATGAATCCAGAGGCTACTTGGCCCGATTACAGACTCTGCCTGAAGAAATAAAATGTAATCACTTTCTGAATAATAGATCTGATGATCAACTTTGCTCTGATACCATGTAGAAATTTTGAATAATATAACACTTATTCACAAAAATTATCCTGATTATACACTATTTTCAGAATGCATGCATAATACATAACCTCCTCTACTATTGATCATCAATTTGCAGTATTCAGAAGCAATCACATCTGCACATTGAAGCATCAATCACACATATCAACACAGTATATCACGGTTAAAGCATACAACTGAAAACCCCCAACTATCTGTATATTATATTGATTGAGAACATGTAACAATACATAGTACAATACTCCTCACAAGTACTCAGTACTATCTCCACCTGTTACACACAAACTAGCTCAGATTTGAATCAATCATAGGTTCAAATCTCCTCCGCTGCTTGCCTACCTCAAGTGCACAATCCTGCATGAGAATAGTGAGAATGGCTGATCCAAACTCGTATTTCCCTTGGCTGAACCACACAATCCTCATTGGCAATACTCAATCCATTGATTGTGCAAAACTCATGCACAACTATAGTCACAACTGACAGCTATCTTGCCCTTTCACTCACCTCTAACACTTGTCTCCACTGAACTGTCCATGCACTGAGTTAACTGATGTATTCTTTAGTTGATTTATGAGTTAATAATTAGTGAATTAATTAATAATTAATTCACATCACTCATCACTAGTGTATTCTGCAGTTAGACTAAATACAACTAGTTCAACCAAGTCAAACTAAACACAATCCATGAACTCCTCAATCAACTCCACCAAACGAAATCACTTGAGTTCTAACTGAAGTCCATCATGCAATAGCTCAACTAACCAATAAAAAAGCATATTTCTTTCTTGCAGTTGCATGTGCCACATTCGTAGCTCGAACTGAAGTGCTCCAAGAGGATAAGATAATGTTTATAGTCCAAATATTATTAAGAGCTAATATTATTCGACTGTTCTATTTTTAGCCTGGAATTCTAGAAATAGACTCCGCCCATATGTCTAAAAATAGAAGTCCATCTATTTTTACCAACATGACCAATCCTCCACAAATATCATCCTACAACTCATAGAACATGATCCATATGTCTAAAAATAGACATAGTCTAAAAATAGACTTTGCGCCAAAAATAGCCTGCGGGCCCACTTAGTGAAGGCGACTCCCTTCCACCAAGTTCCATCATCTTGTTGCATTTTCAACATCAAGTGTCCTATTTTATGGCATCCTAGACACCTAAATGGACTACCCCAGAAGTCCACCTATTGGTGAATGGAAAATGGCTCCCAACATATGTCCAAAGCTACGGGAAATCCCTTAGAGTAATCTACCTCGAACAAAAACCATGCAACTATTTTCTCAAGGAGACCAATAATACCTTCTTCCACATAAAATATCTTTCCAATATTATTGGCAATTGTCGATATTTCCTTCTTTGTCCAAAGTTCCAAAGTGAGGCTAGGAAGTTTTTCCTAGATAATATTCCATTTTGGAACTTATTTTATCAGGTTGAAACCCACAGTCCATCTCTGAAGACATAGAAAATCTTTTCCTTTTAGTGATCGGAGAGAAGCAACTTTTCTATGTTCGCAACCTCCAAAAAGTGGAAATCAAACCAACCCTTTATCATAACACTTAGCTTGGGCCTATACCTATTTTCCAAGATGGATGACCAAAATCTATTGACCCATTCCTTAATCTAAGCCCCTGACATTTTAATGTATTCCCATCTACCCACCAATACATGTTCTTTAAGCCTCATAGCATCTTCCCAATATACGTCCACACCAAGGATAAGTTTTTGGACTTCTGAATCAACTTTGATGGGTTTCTTACCCTGATGTCTTGAGTATGTTGACTTATCCTCTTTGCCTTTCTAGCCCTCATTATTAAGCCCATGAGCTTCCTTAGGATGAGCCTTCATAAAAGGAACAAGAGATAAAAGTATAGTGGAGCCAAACCCCCTGTCAGAGAATTCCTTTTTCAACTACTATGGTGACTTCAATCAAACCATAAACATCGATAATACTATCAATCACAGATGTAATGTCTTCTATTTTCAATGGGATACATACTCCCTCCTTTTCCGACCAGCGAAAATGCAGAGTCAATCAACATAGGTGTTATAGCCCCACCTGAAAACATGCATTTGTTGAGTCCTTTGCTACTATATCAAAACTTCCAGAGACTTCCTTTTTACCACCTTTACTGGTTAGGACCGACCACTTGATCACTCCCTGATCTGTACTATAGCATAAATCAAATGATATTATTTTTTTCAAATATGTTTCACTTCAGAGAATTGGAATTTTTTTGTCCACAGATGCTAATGCCACTTCACAGTGGATTGGTGGAAAAATATTCATGAGTCACAATTTTATCTTACATCTCCAGGAACATGTGGTCCCACTAATTCCCCAAATATATTGTCCATATCAGCCCCCGACAGTCTCACTATGATAATAAGAGTCAGAGAAAAAAAACCACACTACTCAAAAAAGTGCCCTTAGACAGGTTCGACTGGCTTGGCTCAATAAGGAAAGGTCATTCCAAATTTGGCTGGTTGAGATATTTGAACATGACCATTAAGGAGATCTAGGATAAAATCTAACCATGGTGTGAATGATAGTGATCGAATAAGAGAATTCAATCTCTCTGAGAGAGAAGAAAAATCCCAAGGAAAATCTTCCCAATGGATTCCCAACTCCCAAAAGCCACCAACCATAAATGGGCCGACCTCCTTCACCAACACTCACCCAACCAATTAATTGTTTTGAAAATTCGAATCCGAAAGAAACATCTTTCAAAACTTGGTTAGTTGAGATTATCTGCATAAGCCCTTTAAAGAGATTGAGGATGAAATCTGATCGTGGTATGATTTAAAGTGATTGAATAAGAGAATTACCTCTCTGAAAATGCTGACAAATCCTGAGAAAAATCTTTCAGTGGACTACCATCTCCCAAAAGCTACCAACCATAAATGGGCCAACGTCCTACACCTACACGCACCCAACCAAATAATTGTTTTGAAATTTTGAATATGAAAGAGTGCCACCACCAATCGCAGACCAGAAACAAACAAGGCACCACCAATTAGGGATACACATTGAAACCCATGGGAACCATATACTAAGCACACCCAGAAGAAGAAAAAAATCTTCAGTAATCAACAGAAAAAAATGATAATATCAACCACCTTTTAACGTGCAGGGGTCAAGCATTATGCAACACATAACATATGGACAATCAGATAACCAACTGCCTGGGAGAGGATATTGTGACTGATGACTTTCTTCAATATTTTTTATAGCCTTCTAGGAAGCATTCAATACAATAATGATAGACTCTACGTCAGCATAGATTGCACTAAACCCAATGGTAATAACATCTCCAACCAAAGCATTATTTACTTAATTCTACATGGTTATCTGGTAGTTTCTTCCCCCATGTACAAAACATCATGACTAATGTGCTACCTTAGCAACATTGATTCTTAGTAAGTGAATGAAAGAGATCATGGAGCATTTCAATACCTAACATTTTGCGCACCTCCACTAAATTATTTTCTCAAAAACAATTAATTTCCTTCTGAAGAAACATATTAAGCTTCCTCTAATAATGCAGGTCTCTTGATTTCCTTATTTTTTCGGCCTTTAGAGTGTCCATAATGATCAAAACAATAATTAAAATCGCTGCAACAATCAACCCCTCTAGTTGAAAGTGTTTAGGCACATTTGGGGGTGACATTATTTTCCCTAATATTCATCACCCTCTCACCATTTCATGAGAGTCACTCTCTCCCCATTGTGAAATGTAGCCTTCAAAACCTCCTAAACTTAAAACATTTGAAAATAAATTCTGAAACATATATTGCATGCCTATCAACAACAACAAAAGAATTCTAGTACAGATGCATGTTCGCTTGTCCATTTCCATTTTCTTGTTAATGCTTCAGCAACCCTATTATTTTGCATCTAGATAGTTTGACAGAACCACTACCTTCAGAATCTCCTCTCGTTGAATTCTCTCATCAGCTAGTCATGAACTGATAGAAAAGCACACCCATCTTATGAATTATTTATTCCATTTTATTCCATTTCAACCCTCAATCAATCCTCCACATACAGCTTGCTCTACACATATATTCATCTTAAAATTAGTAGTCTTGGCCATGCGTAAATGTGGATTGTGTGTAATTAGCTTTTGAACACACTTCTAACTTCAACTAAACTATACCCACCATTATTATTCATTTTTTATTAATAATCATTAAATTAGGAGTCCATGGGGTTTGAACCCAAAACCTCCACAAGAACAAGTAACTTAATAGGACTATGCCAACCATTGGGCGATCATAATTTTAACTCCAATCATAAGCTCTTTTCCGTCTTTGATCTTTATATTAATTTTTTTAATTTGAAGATAGGGTTGCAAATTTAAAATTCCAAGATAATTACGAAGAGAATAGCTTAAATATTTTTTGAAATTCCTTGAGCTAATTTCTTAAAATTAATGTCAAAATATGCTCATTTTTTATATTACTTTATTATTTGATATTTAGAGATACAACGATGAATAAAAGTTTTTGTGTTTATTGTTTTTTTGGTTTTTTTAAAGAATGTGAGATAATTTCTCAAAATTAATATCAAGATATGTGATTTTTTTTTTATATGTTACTTTATTATTTATTATTTGGGATTTAAAGATACAATAATCAATACAAGTGAATTTTCTTGTAGATCTAAGAAAGATAGATGAATGAAAATTTTAAAAGTCTTTTATCTTGAGAATCTTTCTTCTTTGTGAAGAATAATTTCTAAATATTTTATATCATTGTTGGTAGATTTAATAAAGTGAGATGAATGGCCTTTTTTTAAGTCTTCTATGTTGACAAATTTTCTTTCTGTAAAGAATAATTTTTAAATATCTTATATCATTGTTTGAGATTTAAAAATAAAATTGTGGAAAAATATATATGAATTGAGTTTGTCGCAAACAAAGGAAGATAATATTTTCCATATAAAAAAATAAATTTTTATATAAAAAAAATGTTTGTATTTATTTATAATTATTCTAAATTAATTTTTATTTTTATTTTTTATTCGTTTAGTATATTTTTATGTTCTCCATACCCTAATAATATGTAGTTTTTAATTTTAAATATTTTATTTATGATATTTTAAATCAAAGATTTTGATAAATAAATATACATGGAAACCATGATTAAACAATACATATTCTTAATTAAGCATATACCCCGGATATTTGATAGTTAATAACATGGTTTTACAAGAGATAGCATGGAGAGTGAAGAGGAAATTTAGAATATAATTACAAGAAATTTCATGCATACAAAGGGGATCCATGGAAAAGAGATCTATTTACTTGAGAAATTTAGCGCAAAGATTGAAAGAAGAGTAGTGAATCTTTAGTTTCTTAAGGATTGTCATGATAGCATCATTAGACAAAATTTAAATATTACTGTGGATAATCCAAATTCTTCTTCTACAAAAGATAATGACAAAATTCTGAAATCTAACCTTATTTCCCTATATGGAGGGGTTGCATGGAAAGAGATTTGTTTACTCGAGAAATCTAGGATAAAGATTGAAAGAAGAGAATCAAACCTTCAAATTATTAAGGATTGTTGTGATAGAATCATTAGACAAAATTCAAATTTTACTGTGGATAATCTGAATTCTTCTTCTACAAAAGATAACCACAAAAATCTGTAATCTAACTTTATTTCCCTATACGGAGAGGATGCATGGAAAAATATATGTTTACTCGAGATATCTAGTATAAAGATTGAAAGAAGAGCATTAGACCTTCAATTTCTTAAGTATTTTCGTGATAGAAACATTAGACAAAATTCAAATATTACTGTAGATAATCTGAATTCTTCTTCTACAAAAAATAACCACAGAAGTGTGAAATTTAACAAGAAATTTGATGTGTATTTGTAAACTAAGAACATAGTTACAACCAACTTTATGAGTATTTGCAACAAATTATTTTTCCACCTCCTGCCAACATACCATGATGGATTACTTTTGGATGTTTCCTTCTTTCTTTATTATGTTTTAAATTTTAGTTATGATAATTTTAGCAATTTACATAATCACATACCAAAAATAATTTACTTATTTATACAAGAAGTTTTGTCTTGAAAAGTATTCTCTTTATTTACTACTAAAGAGATCCTTTATATATTTTTGCTACATTTTATTTTTTTACCAATACTAATTTGCAATAACTATAAAAAAGCACAATTACATTATCGTATATGCAAATTACTTACCACTTAGAATTTTTAGAGAAATTATTTGATTTAATTGTTTCTCATTTAAAAAAAATCCTACCTATTATAGCCTCCAACACATAATGGGATATTCCAAATGTTTAAGAATAACTACTCCATAACAAATATCTAATTTAGTTATGATCTTTTAATCAAATTATAATGTATGTTATTTTAATATCTAATATGACCTATAGATTCTTTTGTTGACCCATCGATGGACTTTCTACTTTGAGAAAAGCAATATTGTTCTAACTAACAATGTATTCTCACATTCTATTTACTATTGAAATATGTAACATTTGCAACATGTGTACAACATCCACATTATATAACTTCTGCCAAGCTCTTATAGCTCACCCTTTTAATGGCGTATAAGATAGTTACAATTGATCCTCTTCTTTGTTAGTTAAAAAATTGATTTCGATTGTACATTTCATTCATTTCCAATTGCCTAATTTTAATGAGTTATTTTTACAATTGTTATTGATGTGACATAAGTGTGTTACTTTAAATTTAGTTATCCATTGTTCTCTTGGTTATTCAAGTTTTTTTTTTTTTTTTTCTATGTAAATGCTACTTCTATATTAAAAGGAGAAAATATGTACAGAGCTGGAGAAAATACAAGTAGGCCTAGGCCAGTACATGAACTGAGAAGGCTTGACTAATCTGTCTATCTGCCTTTGCTGGGTACCAAAAATTCCAATCTGTCCCATGATTTCTTGAGATTATAGAACCTAGACTCCTACTGATAGATATATGATGGCCACTAACAGAATAGTGCCATGTTACATTGTAAAGAGTGGAGCAAAAAAAGCTGGCTGTTATGGCATGAAGCCAACAGCAGTATCTGTATAAAGCCTGAAAACTGAGGAAATCTGAGAGAGACACTAGATGCGAAAACATAAAGACAAAAGACAGAGGATTGCAGACCGAAGTGAACTAAGTATGCTGGCTAGTCGATTCCGTCTGGACGCTGTCACCATGGCTTGGAGAATCAACCCAGATGACCATCCCGTCTTCAGGATCAGGAGGAGCTTGGGTACCTGAGACTTCTGCCACAGCATTCAAATCTGGCAATTGCATGATTTCCTGAATGGACAAATCGTTGCCTGAATCCTCCCTAATTTCTGCTGGCCGGGCGAGAGCACTCGGAGCAAACATCCCAACTTCGCGGCGCGTTCTGTAAACTTTGCCCTCCATGTCCGCGACAAAGACATCACTGTCATGAGCTCTGGAGGGGGAACCCGAATTTATGCAGCTAGGGTCCTCCTCCGTTATAAACACAGAGAAATTCACCACTACCTCTGGGCGAACTAGGCGACTTGGGAAACGAAAACGGAAGGACTGATAAGTTCCCTGAGGGAGCCAACATTCCTGCTCAGAATTGTCTGTGTCAGAAGGAGAAGGGGGCGCTTCATTGACAGGAGAAAGGGGCTGCACACTGCCCCTTTCCGAACTAACTCTCACGCCAGATCTACCCCCTCTTCTGGGGATGCCTCTATCCCGCGGCATTTTGCCCAAATCCTGAGAGCCAAGCTCACTGTAATGCCCAAGGATATTAAACTGCCATTGATGAGCCGAATAACGATTGCTGGACTCAATTAATAGAAGAACGACCATGATTGCTGCGTGTGGGAGGCTTTTGGCGCCTCCCCTTCTCTCCTTAGAACTCTGCGCCCACATACCAGGCATAAATGCCTCACCTCTCCTCTGCTGCGTTCGCCTGAGAGGAATGTCCCGTCGGCTCTGAGTCGAAGTAAATGCTGCCGTCCTGCAGCTTAAAAACTTGAATTCTCCACCGCCCTCCACGCGCATGGTCTGGCTCCTCCATCTGCGTCCATGTGGCTGTGTCATGGGGCTTTTAATAACAAGTGTGGACACCCGCATCCGGGTGCATATCCTTAATCAGAGATGTTTCCTGATTGATCATAGCCTGCAGTTTATCTATCTGTCTTTTAGAAGGAAGGCTATCTATGGTTCCTTCATAGTGAGTATCTTTTGCTTCCACTCCAAAGTTGGCTAAGAGATCCGCCATCTTATTTCCTTCACGTCTTGTATGTTTGAAGGTAATGGCGTGATGCTGTGAGAGCCAATGAGTTACTAACTCCAACCTCTGGGATAATCGCCAACTGCTACTTAATTTATGGACAGGCGATCCATTCTGGAGCTTTGTGGCTGTTCGGATGAGGATCTGCGAATCTCCCTCAACAATCAGGGGAAAGAAGTTTCTGGTGTGCGCCATTCTGAGACCTCGCCAAAGTCCTTCTAATTCTGCGGAGTTGTTAGTGTCCCAGCCTATAGTTCCCATGAAGATACCTAGAGGGTGCCCCTTGTAGTTCCTGAAAACACCTCCATAACCCGCTTGCCCAGGATTGCCTTTAGAAGCGCCATCAAAATTGAGTTGAATCATGCCTGCTGGGGGTGGGTTCCAAGAAGCTGAATCATTTTTGCTGCTTGCTGGATGTGTATCTATAGGTGGGGGGCAATGCAAGTTCATTTGCCAATTATCCCAAATTGCTTTTTCTTGAGGAAGAGTGGGGAAATCTTCGGGTTTCCAATCTTTGAGAGAGAGAGTTTCCATGATATTTTGATGGAAAAGGGTCCAAAGTTTCTCCAATGGCATTGTTTGATCTTTGAAAATTCTCCTATTACGTTCTTTCCATATATTCCACATCAGGAGCCCCGGAAGGAGAATCCATAATGCATTGAGAATATGGCTTTGGAATGGGCCAGGAGTTCCTTTGTTAATGGTGCCTTTGAGATCATGGTCCGTTCTTCTTTCTTTTTGACATCTGAAAGCAATTTTCTCCCATAATTTATTTCCAGTTGGACAATTTTGCATTAGATGAAGAGCTGTTTCTTCCTCCCTTCGACACATAAAGCAAATGGAAGGTCCTGAGAAACTTCTCTTTCTGAGATTGTCCCAGGTAAGAATGCGGTTATGGCATAGAAGCCAGAGGAAGGTAGAAACCTTCGGCCAGTTCAATGTATGCCAGACTTTGTCCCATAAGCTGTCTTTATGTGTTTGATCCTGTGTAATTATGCTGTAAGCCTCCTTGGTGGAGAAAACTCCTTTTTCTTTGTAGCCCCATCTGAGAATATCCGGATCAGCCGAGATTCTTATCTGCCTTTTTTGAAGCTCATTTTTGAGTAGCTGCTGGATAGGTTCATCACTATGCGGGAGGAGCAGGGTCGTCTTGGTTATTCAAGTTATGTATCCTCTAACAGAACATTAATCTTAGTCACTTCCATGAGTTTGAGTGCTAGTTTATTAACAATCCCACTTGACTTAGTCTTTCATTTTCTAACTACTTATTCACCACACTTCATAAACAAGTCAATAGTAGAGCATACTAGGTCTTGTATCGATGTGCTTCATCAGCATTCATTCAAGGCTTCCATATGTTAGCCACTAATGTGTTCATCCATTTTATTTTGCTCAATAAGTAACATAATTAGTTCTATCTTATGTCAATCCTCTATCTATTATATTTCCCAAACCAACTTATACTCTAGTCTAAACTTATCTTACTTACCACTCAAATTTTCAATACAATGTCTTACCCTAAATAATGTTATTTTTATCTACCAAACTTCCTACATTATCAAGATCCATTTCAAAGATCCCCCTCAAGAAATTTTTAAGTACTGAAGAAAAAGAATGTTGGTTCTATTTTAAACCATTTGAAACAGTGAGACATCAAATGAAATTTGTTAAGGACAAAATTGTTCAACATCAATTGAAAGGAGTCTATAAAACTAAATGCTCCCATGGAAAAATCTATATTAGTGAAACTAGTAGATCATTTAAAACAAGAATAGAGTAAAGGAGCAGTTTGTTGACATTAAAAATCAACGCTCTCACTCCTTTGCTTTGGCAGAACATTACCTCCTCACTAAGCAGCATATCTTCTCATAAAACACTTCTATCATTTCTAAGGAAGATCACTACTCCAGAAGAAGATTTAGAGAGGCTCTTGAGATTTTAAGACATCCAGAAAACCTCAATAGGGATGGCGGACTCGCAATTAGTAGAAATTGGCTCCCAATACATTAATTTATAAAACTAATTTATTATTCTCGTAATTAATTCTTTTGTATCAATTTATTGGCTTATTAATAAATAAATCAATAATATATTAACATTTATTAAATATTATTAGTACAAATATAATGATTTAATGTTATATTTTATTGTACAATAGTTTATTAATATATTTACTAATGGATCAAGGTATTGTATTATTATTAATGTATAAATACTTTCGTACTAATTCATTAATAATATAAAGTGCATTAATCTATTTATTTAAATATATTGGTTATATATATTATATTAATATATTATAATATTATGTCATAACTATTAATAATAGTAAAATATTATCATAATTTATTAATGATTCCTTAATTTATAGTCTATCCCTTAGATTATTATTCTATCAATATTTTTATTCCTTTATAGTAATAATTTCAATATAATTAGTTCTAATACTTTTAATTTCGTTTAAAAACAAAAATTAATATATTATTATGTAGCTAATTCTATTACATTATTATTAAATAAATATTTTCCATTGGTCGATTATATTGCCAATTTAATTTTTAACTTTAGCTTTTAGAATTTACTTTATGTTGGCTTAATTTTTTTTTCTTATTTCCTTTTTCTTATTTATTTATTTTCCCCTAACTTATCCTCTCATCAATTTACATTTTGATGATGGGACAAGTCAATTGAAAATGGTAACTGTGGATAAAACTAGGGAAGCAAATTATTCAAATTCTAAAGAAACTTGTTAAGAAGGATCGTTAGAAGGGAAACTTTGAATGAGATTAGTCTACTCTAAAAATTAAGATTAAAGATAGAGAGAAGGATGGCAGAGCTATGTTTCCTCAAAATTTGTATAGGCAACCTCCTTATACCATCGTTGGCCAGCAATAAACATAGACTTCCATCCAATAACAACTCTAAAGCATTTAATGGGTTAAGTCAGGGTCTAATGCGGGGTGAAATCAAAAGGACCACGTTTTAGTTAAGCTCTCTATTTGAAAAAGCATTTAGACTACACCTTAAACCTTTGGAACATTATTGATGTCAGCTCCTTTATTAAATCCAGTAAGGAAGGATACAATGCACCCAGAAGACAAAAGTTAAAACTATATAAACTTAGAAGACAGCATGATTTGGATTCAGCTGAGCAAGACTTTGTGACTCTTCTCTATGGGAGGCTTATTCGCGAGGCCAAAGCAGGGAGGGGTGAAAGTTCTCTGGCCAATTCGTGGAGTAATCGTTCCTCTGTCAGTTTTTATTGAAGTTTTTGGACTGGAAATTTCAGGTTGTGTATCATATTCTACTTTTGACATAAACATAGATTATAAAAGGAACTCAGCAGCGCTATAAGCTCGAACATTGACAACAATAGTGATTTTTCTTTCGTGGTGAATGCAGTAAATGGAAATGACAAATTAAACCTTTCAGATAACCCAATCGGTGAATTAGAATCCTATGATCTCAAATAGATAATAAGAACACCTCAAATATTAGTAAGGTCAAGTTTGAAATTAATAAAAAGTTACTTCAAACCATAATATTTTCAATATAGATTATAACCCTAACATGCACATTTCGAATCCAATAATAAATAAACTACACACTCTCTTCATAACCACTTGAATGATAATAAAATTTCAAATGAGAGTAATTTAATTTGTAATATGTCAAGAAAGAATATAACTCAAAATTACAATAATGATATTAATGATATTGAGACTATAAACAATTGTGATGATAATTTGAACAGTGCTCATAGGAATAATAACTACCCTAAAATTTCAAATGAGAGTAATTTAATTTGTAATATGTCAAGAAAGAATATAACTCAAAATTGCAATAACGATATTAATGATATTGAGACTATAAACAATTGTGATGATAATTTGAACAGTGCTCATAGGAATAGTAAACTACCCTAAAAATAATTATTGCCCTCAACCAAAAACTAAATTGAGTAAAAGCACAAAGATAATCAACCTATTTAATCACCCTTTGAGCAATATTAAAACTATCTTTTTCAATAAGGGAATCAACTTTGTCATTGCCCCTAAAGGCATCCCAATTGAAAGTATCATATGTTGTATTGAGGATAGAATACAACACGTTGATAGTGATGAAAAGAAGAAGATATAACGCAAGATTGTGCCTTAGTTCTCAGAAAGGTTAAACCTTCCAAAATAACTTGTCCAAGCACTAAAAAATCTAAAATATGATGTTAACATTGTTATACTCAAAGAGGATAAGGAAGGTGCCACCGCAATCCTTGATAAAGAAAGATACATTGAAAAAATGAAGGACCACCTCAATTGTGGTAGCTAAAGGAAGCTTGACAAGAACTCCATCTCTAAAGTATCTAAGGAGGTTAAGAAATCAATTAAGGAATCGAATCTTGATGAGAAAATTAAGAAAAAACTCCTCCTAACTGATGAGATAACACCAACAATCTACAATATCCCTAATTCTCATAAAAATATAGTTCCCATGAGAGCTATTGTTAATATCATTGGTTTTCCCACATATTAATTTTCCAAGTATATGGCTCAAAAATTGAGCCCCGTTGTTGACCACACTGACTCCTTCATAAAAGATTCATATGAATTTGTAAACTAATTAAGGATGAAAATGTCAATATGGATGACTTAATCATTAGTGTTGATTTAGTTTCATTATGCATAAATATTCCATTAAAATATGTTATCCAATTTCTTTATGAGGTTATTGACGTTGAGACAACTAAGCATGCATAAGTTTTCCTAAGCTCAATATTATTTAGCTTCCAAGGAGAATAGTATGAACAAGTCACAAGCGTTGCAAAGGGCTCCCCTCTTTCTCCAATTGTAGCCAACCTATAGATGGAAAAAATTGAGCATAAAGTAATTGAGTCATACCTATTGAAACCTAAAATATTGAAGAGATATGTCAATGATACTAATGTAAAATGCAAACATGGTAAAGAAGGACTCAATAAATTCCCAGTGCATCTAAATGGAATATCAAGTGACATAAAATTCATTATGGAACTAGAAGACAATAATTGTATTAATTTCCTAGATGTATTGATTACCAAAAATGAAGATGGGACCTTGGAACAACAAGTATTCAGGAAAATGACACATATTAATAATTACCTACATGTGGACTCCCACCATTACTATTACGAAACCAGCTCAATAAAAGATAGAAAAGATAAATCCACGCCTTAGAATTCAGCCTCTTCGAGGGGGCAACCTCCTTTAAATTACATAAATGAACAATTCTTCGATGATTCAAATGACAAAACCTCCTTTCTATGTATAGGAGTCTAAGGAGTCACAATATAACCCAACCGACCTAACAATAATAATATAAAGGCACAAAAATAACAATAGAGGGATTATATGGGGCAGAGTAATAAAAATATGGGGGCAATAGGGGCACAACAATGTTAATAAGGGATACAAATACAATATTAATGGGGTAATCACTAGTATTATAGGGACCTATCATGCCCCTCTCCTTCAAAAAAGGTGTTGTCCTCAATGATTGAGTAGTTCTGGATGCTTCTATATAAAATTCTCATCCTCCCATGTGGAATCTTCAGCAGATAAATTCTTCCACTTGATGAGATACTTCGAAATTGATTGATTTCGTAGCTGTCGAGTTCTTGTTTCTGTGACTGCTTCCGATTCCAATATAATTTTTCCTTCCTTGTCAAGTTCTGGCAATATTGTTTGAATTGGGAGTTTGTCGCCTATAACCTTCTTTAAACATGAAACATGGAAAACTGGGTGCACTCGAGATGTTGCAGGAAGCTCCAATTTGTATGCCATAGTACCAATCTTTTGCAACACCTTGTATGGACCATAATACTTGGTGATAATTTATTATCCTTCTTAGCTTGCTTGAGGGAATTTTGTTTATATGGTTGTAGCCATAGGAATACCCAATCGCCTACATCAAAACCTCTTTCGTTGCGATGTTGATCTGCCTATTGTTTCATTATGTTTTGTGCCAACACAAGGTTATCCTTTAAGAGTTGGAGGACCTGTTGTTGATGTTCAATGTGATGTTCCACTGCTTGAACCTTAGAATTTTCTCTTAAATATGATGTGATGGATGGTGGCTGATATCCATTAAGTGCCGTAAATGGGGTCATTTTTGTTGCTATATGGAAGGAAGTGTTATACCACCATTCAGCCAGAGGCAACCATTTGACCCGTTGTGTCTGTTTATCAGATACAAAGCAACGAAGATATCCTTCCAAACATTTGTTTACTATCTCAGTTTGCCCATCAGATTGAGGATGATAAGACGAGCTATGATCTAACTGAGTACCAAGACGAGAAAATAATTCTGTCCAAAAATTTCCAGTGAAAATGGGATCTATGTCACTTACAATAATCTCTGGGTTTCCATGTAGCTTTTGAATTGTTTCCATAAATGCAGTAGAAACTGTACTGGATTTCAATGGATGTGATAATGCACAAAAGTTTGCATACTTGGTAAGTCTGTCAACTACCACCATGATGACACTCTTTCCCTCAGACTTGGGTAAACCTATGATAAAATCCATTGAAACCTCCTCCCAACGTTGACTTGGAATCGATAAAGGTTGTAATAGACCCGGGGTCTTAATTGTTTCAACTTTATTTTGTTGGCAAACCAAACATTCTGCCACAAACTTTTGAATATCTGATTTAAGGACATCCCAAAAAAATTCCTTCTTAACCCTGTGGTAAGTTTTTAAAAATCCTGAATGCCCTCCTAAGGGAGAAGTGTGCAATTCCATAAGAATCTTTTGTTTGAGTTTCGAATTCTTACAGAGGTATAAGTGATCTTTGTACCATAATGAATCATTTTGCCAGCTAAATGTATCAGATGTACTGGAATCTTGTTGTAACTTTTAAATAAGTTCCCACGCTTCTTCATCATTCTTCCACTCCTCCCTTGCTTCATTTATCCAATCTGGTTGGATAATAGAAATGGCGCACAACAACGCTTCTACATCCTCATCCTTTCTTGAGAGTGCATCTGCCACCACATTTTGCTTCCCTTTTTTGTAGATGATTTCAAAGTCATAACCCCACATCTTTGTGACCCACTTTTGTTTCTCTTCAGAAGATAATCTTTGTTCTAAAAAGTATTCAAGGCTATCATGATCTATTTTTTACCTTGAAGTGTCTTCCCATTAGGTAGGGTCGCCATTTCTTAAGTGCATGTAGTATTGCCAACATTTCCTTCTCATAAATAGCTTTATGTAAAAACTTTCCCTTGATTGGACGACTTTCAAAAGCAATGGGTCTTTCATCTTGCATTAAAACAACACCAATTCCATTTCCTGAAGCATCACATTCCACAATAAAGGTTTTTTTGAAATCTGGTGTAGCTAAGACCGGTGCTTGGCACATTGCGTATTTAAGATGTTCAAAGGCCTTTGTTGCTTCTAGAGTCCATGAAAATGCATCTTTCTTCTATAATGTTGTTAGAGGTGCTGCTATTCTCCCATAATTCTTAACAAACTTGCGATAATACCCTGTCAACCTGAGAAATCCTCGCATATTCTTTATGGATGTGGGGATTTTCCATTCCTTAATGGCTTTAATTTTGCTAGGGTCTACCTCAACTCCTTCACGAGATACAATATGACCTAGATATTCCACCTCTTGTACTCCAAAGAAACATTTGGATCATTTTGCATATAATTGTTTCTCCTCCAATAGTTGTAGCACCCCGTCAACATGTTCAACATGATCCTTCCAAGACTTGCTGTAGATTAGTATATCATCAAAAAATACTAACACAAATTTTCTAAGGAAGGGTTTGAAAATGGAATTCATCAAACCTTGAAATGTAGAAGGTGCATTGGTAAGGTCAAAAGGCATGACCAAAAATTCATAATGACCCTCATGAGTTCTAAATGTTGTTTTTGGAATGTCTTCTGTCTTCATTCTGATTTGATGATATCCTGAACGAAGGTCCAATTTGGTGAAGTAAATTGATCCACGCAATTCATCCAATAATTCATCAATGACAGGAATGGGAAACTTATCTTTAATAGTGAGCTTGTTGAGCTCCCTGTAATCCGGACACATGTGCCATGATCCATCCTTCTTGTGCACCAATACTACTGGAGCAGAGAAAGAACTTTGACTAGGTTTAATTATACCAGCCTCTAGCATTTCTGTAACCATATGTTTAATTTCACTCTTTTGGGCATAGGGATATCTGTACAGCCTGATGTTTGGAGGAACACTTCCTGGAATCAGATGAATAACATGATCATGATCACGAATAGGTGGGAGACATTTGGGAGTCTCAAATACCTTGGAATGATTGTCCAAGACTTTTTGGAGATCTGGAGAAATAGATGATTCCGACGTGGAAACATCTAGCGAACATAATTGTGCAATTACACCTCTTAGTTCCTTTTTTAGAAGCTTTGTCATGCCATTAGAGCTGATTATCTTTCTTGGTTTCCCTGTAATACCCCTTAATTCGACTTCCTTTCCTTCTGCAGAAAATTTCATGAAGAGTTCTTGAAAATTAAAAGCTATTGTACCCAAGGATTGTAGCCATTGGACTCCTAGTACAACATCAGCACCCCCCATTGGAATGGAAAGCATTGAGCTAGTCAATACATATTTCCCATGGATAGCTTGATATTATGGAACTTTCCAGAGAAATTTATCGTTCCTCCATTTGCAATCATCACTTGACACTCTGGTGGTGGATATAGGAAGCAATTCAGTTATTTTGCTACCTTACAATGAATAAAATTGTGGGTACTTCCTAAATCAGTCAACACTATTACCTTTTTCTTCTTGATTTGTCCTTCTATCTTGATGGTTTGAGGAGTGGTAATTCCAGCCAATGCACTACAAGATATGGTCAGATTCATTTCTTCTTTATCTAGGCTTTTTCCTTGGAGTATATCCTCTTCCTTTGACCTTTCTTGCTCCTTTTCTTCTTCCTCTTCACAATCTATGTAGAATAATTTCTTCTCAACACACTTATGACCTTTAGTGTATTTGCTATCACAATTGTAACAAAGCCCTTTTGCTCTTTTTTCTTCCAATTGTTGTGGTGTCAACCTTATAGGTTGTGGAAGGCTAGGGGTAACAACACTTCCATCTTTATAGTTGTGACTGGTATGCTTCCTGGTTGCCATAATTTTGCTCTCCATTTTTCTTGCTAACCTGAATGCCTTCTCTAATGAATCAGGTTCCCAAAGGCGAACATCATGTTGGATATTTTTCCTTTAAAGTCCCTATGAACACATCAATTCTATGCTCCTCTGGAATATTTTTTACCCTGATGTTCAATTTTTGGAACTCTTCAATGTGCTCCATTATTGAACCCTTTTGTTTCAGACTTATAAATTGGCTAAAAAAAGTGTCGCTTTTTGTATCCTCATAATATGCTGTCAATTCTTCTGTAAAAATTGCCCAAGTGATAATTTGTTTACGAGAGCAAAGCCATTGATACCATACAAATCGATTTGGTTCCAAATATAAAGTTGCAATACGTACCTTTTGTGTGTTTTGCACATTATTGAGATCGAAAAATTGCTCCATCTGTAATATCCATGTTGCGGGATCCTTGCCATCAAACTTCCTCATATCGATTTTTGGAATATGGTGGGTCTTCGATCCAACATTAGAGTCTATGGAATCATGATTAACATTTCTTTTGTTCACATCATGAGTTTCCTTTACAACCTTTTCACCATTAGTAAGTATTTCTTGTAGAACATTTGTCAAATATGTCTTCAAATCTGCCATGTCTGTCTTCAAATCTGCCATGTCTCTCTTCAAATCTGTCTTCGAATCATCCATCTTAGCTTCCATGCCCTTTATCTTAGATTCCACACCATTTATCTTAGATTCCACGCCATTTATCTTAGCTTCTGTTAGCTTTTGTGAGCGTGACATTTGTTGCACTTGTTCTTGTAATTTTGATATATCATGTAGAATTTCTTCCTCTTCTTCATGAGTCATGCTTGAGCTTTCAGGTTCCTTACTGAGATTTTTCATTTTCTTTCCTTGGGGCATCAGTTACCGATAATAATTCTTTACTATGCCCTTTGAATTCCTTCAAACCAAGCTTACGCAAAAATTTAAAAAAAACTACACACCTTTTTCCACTTTGTAGAAGCCTGGTATTGAATCTGATGTATCTCTGTAATTTCGGATCATCCAGTTCTGAAATTGCGAGCTATAGTAGCCTTCTGCATCCTCTTTTCAATGCCACCAGCCTGATCCAAATTAGCTTCTCCAAGGAAGAGTTATGCAAAATCTCCCACAGTGACCTGCTTATAGACTAGTTCAGTAGAGAAAACTTGTACAACATGCCACGAGTCACTGTTTCAACCTTTGGCTCTAAAAAAATATATACAAGAAACTACAGTCTGTCCTCTTTCTGTACCTTCTTACGAAATTTCAATTCGATGTTCAGAAAGAAAGTTCTGATGATTTTCCCCAGGTCACCTGTTTGGAATGTAATTCAGGAGTCTGCAAGAAGACCAACTTCCTCAGATCATATCTCCGTAAATATAGCGCGAACATTTCTGAAATTTATACCCAAGATTCAATGCGATATCTTCTCAAATGGGTTTTTATTTTAGCTTCTGAAACGTCATAGAAAAAAAGTTATAGTGAAAATGCCACGATGACCTGTTGGGAGCAGCGAAACCCTAGAATCCAAAGCTCTGATACCAAATGTTATGAAACCAGCTCAAGAAAAGATAGAAAAGATAAATCCACGCCTTAGAATTCAGCCTCTTCGAGTGGGAAACCTTCTTTACATTACATAAATGAAAAATTCTTCGATGATTCAAATGACAAAACCTCCTTTCTATATATAGGAGTCTAAGGAGTCACAATATAACCCAGCCGACATAACATTAATAATATAAAGGCACAAAAATAACAATAGAGGGATTCTATGGGGCACAGTAATAAAATATGGGGGCAATAGGGGCACAACTACGTTAATAAGGGATACAACTACAATATTAATGGGGTAATCACTAGTATTATAGGGACCTATCAATTACCCAATTCAAAAATTTGGGATCCTCAATAAGTCGGCATTAAGAGTGGTTAGGATATGCGATAAAGATCACTTGGATCAAGAGTTGGACCACCTTAGTAATGCTTTTCAGAGGAATTGGATACAAATATAAGGACATTTCTAAATCCATCATGAAGAAAAAGATAAGATGAAACCCACAAAAAAATCGGCTAACTTGTTATCTTCCAACAAAAAAAGCATGCCTTCTGTACATACGTGGTGTAACTGACATAATAGCTAAAGGAATCAGAAAACATGAATATTGGTTCTATTTTAAACCATTTGAAACAATAAGACATAAAATTAAATCTATCAAGGACAAAACTGATCAACATTAGTTAAAACAAGAATAAAGTAGCATTGTGTTGACATTAAAAATTAATGCTCTCACTCTTATACTATTGCAGAACATTCCCTCCTCACTAAGCATCACATCTACTTAAAAAGCACTTATATCATTACTAAGGAAGACCACTGCTTAAAAAGAATATTCTTAGAGGCTCTTGAGATTTTAAGACATATGAACACATCAATAAGGATGATGGACTCGAAGTTAGTAGAAGCTAGCTAAATACTCTCTTAGCTCTAAATTATTGGTATTTATCCCTTTACACTAATTTATAAAACTAATTTATTATTCTAGTCCATTGATTCTAATATACCAATTTATTGGGTTATTAATAAGTAAACCAATAATCTATTAACTATTATTAATACAAATATATTAATTTAATTACATAGTTTATTATACAATATTTTATCAACATAATGGATGAAGGTACTATATTATTATTAATGAATCAATAGTTTTGTACTAATTAAGTAACAATATAAAGTACATTAATATATTCAATAAAATATTGGTTATCTATATTATATTAATATATTATAATATTATGTTATAATTATTAATACTATTAATATATTATAATATTATGTTTTAGTGTTATAAAATTGGCAAAAAATTGTTAAAAAAACCTCTGCTACAACATATGTTTGTGGTAGCAGATGTTTTAATGGAAATGATAATGAAACTTCATCACAACTAAAAAAATCTAGGCAGCAGAAAGTTTTAGCAGATGTTTTATTAGCGGTGTGCTTACTAGAAAAATCACACCGGTAGTGTAAGATTAAATAAAAGCACCAAGACTAGAAACAAATGTATGGGGCATTGATGCGCTAAATTTATAAAAGAAATAATTCTTTAATAATAAAAACTCATCGGCTCATACAATCTATGATACCATGCACTGGGGCGTTGAATGAAAACAACAATGTTGCCTGAAAAGTATACCGCCCAAGTGCTTAGGTCTTCCAAAAATGTCCCATATAGTACTTTTCATGAAGGACACCTAGGGAGGCAAAAAAACCTTGCATCCCTAGTGCTTTTATATTCTCCAATGCACCAGGTAGTTATGCATAATAATGCACCAGTGATGATGAGTTGTATAAACAACACTAGTGCTTTAAAAGTATAATTCTCAAGCGCTTATGTTCTTGAAAAATCCTTGGTGCTATACTTTTCACAAAATGCACCAGAGGAGGGAAAAAACTATTGTAGTACCGATGCTTTTACATAATCTAATGCACCGATGTGTCAAAGGTAACGATGCACTGATGTGTTAAAGGCAAATCACATTGGTGCATGAAATGTATATCTTTTCGGTGCATATTTATTTTACAAACACACCAGGATGACATTTTTTATTATTTTAAATATCATTGTTGAGAATTGGTATTCGGAATTGTGCACATTAATATACGATGTCTCGCTATCATTTTAATTTGTTTAGAAACATTGACTTGTGACAGTGCAATTATTATTACTTTTTAAAATTTGCTATTCATCAAAAAATAGACATATATCTTGTAACAATATTCATGTAAATTAAATTTTGACAAGTGAATTTGTATATGATGTTTGGATTAATTTGTTATATCATCAGATTTCACATCTCTTCATTATAATATTTAATTAGTGGTGTAGAATTTCATAGCGACATTGGACAACACAATAAAATAAAATAAAATGTATTTTATTATATATGAATAAAATATTATTTGTTATATAGAATGGGATAGCTATTGGTAAACCCTTGTATTTCAATTGGGACACTAAGTCCATTACTTTAAACAAATTGTTTGATTTTCACAGATAAATATTTTAAAAAATACAACAACTTGCATTGACATCCAAATAGATCATCATCATTTTCTAGAACTATTGTTAGAGGGCAAACTACTTCCATGAATTGGATTATTTGGACGAATGTTTTTTTGATTGAATATAATGTTTTCATACTCTTCAAGTTATGTCTTCAAAATAAAGTGTAATGAGTGTATCTACATTGGTGATAATAACTAAAATTGAAATAAATAATATAAATCAATGTAAATCGAAGAGCAATGTACCATAGCAATAAGTGAGTCATGAATTGTACACATTCCTTCAAAACCAAATGACATGCCTTGTTTCAACAACTCTTCTATTGGTGTAGTTATATACATTGTTTCATGTAAGTTTTATACCCCATAATAAATCATAGATTTATTATAAAGAATTTTTATTTTCTATTAATTGTAAACTTAGAGAAGTCAAAAAGCATAGATACTTACAAATTCCACAGTTAAATTTGACATGCCAATATATAATAATAACCCGTATTTAACTAAATGTTAATCAATTATTTTGATGGCTCTTCTTTGTATGTTACCACCTATTTGAAGATATTCAAGGATGGTTGTTGTAAAACAAGTTAAAATATACAAAAATGAAATCTTAAGTTCTTATAAGGAATTATTAACAGTTACTCACAAACTTTGATATCAACCCTTTTCTTCCTTGTCGTCTTGTTTTATGTGTTGAATGAGTTCCATTTTGTTTTCTTTTCTATAAGAAAAATATTGAAAATTAATATTTTATGCTAAATTATTTATTTATATGTATCTAATAGAAAAAATCAATGATTACATACATTTGAAGCACATTGTTGTTGAGATGGCTCCTCATGTGTTGCAATTATGTCAATTTCTTTGACCATTTCCTTGTACACTTTTTTGGACATTCCTACTAGCTTCTTTTGCATATTAACTCGTTGATCCTTTAGGATTTCCATAATCTTCCTAAAAAGTAATAAACTATTTTTATATTGATATATGAAAACTAAATATAACAAAATTGATATTAATAAACACACGCTTTGTAGTAATATATACATATAATTCTAGAAAAATATTTTAATTAGGAATATTACTTTTTGAATTATTTTTTGTGTTGTTATATGTTTTTTCTATTGCAAGTCTGACATGTCTCATTGACCATTGCTCTGGAAACGATTCATGTAGTTTAAATATAACTTGGTACTTGGAATCATTGGATTGATTTTTGTATTGTAAGCGGAAATTACGTCTATATGTTCATTCCACTATATCCCTCATAGTTTTGTGAAAGTTTTCTCCCCTTTCATTAACCTCCAACACCACTCCAATAATTTTATTTTCTTAGAACAACATTATTTTCCTTTGTTGTTGGTACACATAGAACAATAGACATATGTGAATTAATAGGTTGTTTGAAACATGTTATCTAATATAGTATATTAACAAAAAACAAAAACAAAAAAACAAAAACTAATATTGAATAATATTTTTTCATTCACCTTATTCATCCTTATGCAATTTTCCTATAAGGATTTTATGCTCTTCTCTAATTAGATAAGAAAGAATATTATGGAGCTTCCTCATTTTGTGGCTTTGCATGACACACATTAATTAATACATATTAATTAAATTTACATATAATTCAAACATATTAATTTTATAAAGAATTTACAATTACATTTACTTTTATTCTTTTTTGGATGTGTTGTCATTGTGTCGATCAATATTTTTGTTATTTGACAACTTCTCAAACATTGTTTTATCAATATAAATCCTATACCATTCAACACTGAAGCCATTAAATATATTTTATAAATAAATCACATAATTTTTAGCCAAAAAGAGGTTTGGTAGGTCGTGCGGTTATGTGCATAAACGCATGCCCCGATGCGTTTAATTTAGGAAATGCATCGAGGCATTTAATTTTTTAGCACCGATAGTGAAAATTATTTTTTTTAAGAACTTTAACTTAAGATGGTGTGATAAGTAATGATAAAATCACCACCATCACAGTGAAAAAAATGAAAAAACAAAAAATTAAACACAAGTTCTTTGGACTTAACAGTGCTATTTGGCAGAGGCTCACTAGTGTGTTATATTACTTAGGGCACACTAATAAATGGAAGTTGTTTTAAACAAAAAAGGGACCAGGCTGATAGGGTTTGGATATGATTCAAAAAATGGTCCCCCTACTTCACATGTCAAATGCCTTAGATAAGTAACACAAACCAATTAAATTTGATATTCCTAAATGAAAAGCCCTAATTGTGAAGTGGAAGAGGGAGTTAAACCTTAAGGTGAATTTTTCAATCACATAAGCAAGAAGAAGCAAGGGTTTAAGGTAAGTATTGATTATTTTAATTCATTTTATCTTTTCTGAAATTTAATTAAATCTAAAAAACAACAAAGGTTGTACAATAGTAAAATCAGTAGTAAAATTTTTACTACACATGTTTTTTTTTTGAACTTTAATTAGATCTATCAGAAATTGTGAACATTTTTATTAGTAAAATCCACAGTAAAATTTAAATTTTTTACTATGCAGGGTTTTGAGTGAATCACCATACTAGTCAAATTCTGATCTTCTATATAGTGCAGTTGTTCCAAGTAGTCTGATGCTTCACAATGCTCCTAGTATGTCTCTCTTGCAAATCTCTCCCTTGAAGTTTTGAGAAAAATAATGAAATAGTGAATAGCTTCTCACTATTTATAAGACTTTATGAAATTAAATTTCGAAAAATAAATTACTACTCATTTTTTCAACTTGAAAAAACTAAAATCATGCCTTTTTATTTTTTAGTTTTTCACAACATCAATGCATTTCATATTAAAAAGCATCGGTGCATATATTAGGATGAATTATCGGTGTGCTAATTTATTTTAACACATTGATATGATAGAATTCCTCTTTTATTTTCAGAATCTTAGAAAGAGATGCAGTTACTATTTAACACATCGACATTGTTATTATTTAAATGCATTGGTTCGGTTTGTTTTATAAGGGTGCCAATACGCTTTAAAAGTTATTTGAATTTTTATGTTCACATAAAATGATATATTTATCTCAAATTATCTTTTAGGATGCATCCACGTGAGTCACAATAGTTCACAGTATATATTTTCCATTTAAAGTCACCTTATTCTTGAAAATGGTTTGAAAACTGTATTGAAATTCATATTGTGGTTATATGGTTCTCGAAATTAATTTTATGTATGTATACAAAAAATTATTTCTAATTTTTCTCAAATGCCGGGAGAAAATGTCATAATATGAAATGGTCAATTCTTCAAATTCCAACTCATTTCATATTGTTCAATGACCTTCACATATTTCTCCCTTTCCATCTCCAGTAAATTTAGATTTTATTTATATTTCGATTATCTAATTGATTTTTTTTACCCATGTCAATTTGAATAAAAATGTATGCAAATTTTCAAGATCCTTATTCAAAATTGAGGTTAGATGCACAAAATATTCCACCAGTTCAAAATGTGAAGCTCTTATTAAGAGCAGCACACGACAAATAGTTGGTAGATGAAAATGGATAGCCACTTTACCCTACCAATTGTAATATGCCATATTTGAGTTATAACCCATGGTTAGCGATGGTAATAATTCTTTTGGGATAATGTAATTTTGAAAAACCAATTACATTGTTCTTACTAATATCATTGATGTACTAATGTTGATCATTTTTTTTAAAATTAGGATTCTAGTGATAATGAACGACCCACCTACCATCTTCCGGTCACCCCACTACGATGTCAAATTGAGAGAATATTTCATGAAGAAAAATACTTGGAGAGGAAGCACACAAAGAACGGTTGAATCAAACACCTATTCAATTCCCACTATGTCCAAATTCACCAATTAAGAATCACTATAACAATAGTAGTTCTTCATCACAAATTAGCAATGGAGGCAATCATATAGAGGTTGGTATGGATGATTACTTATGGGATATGACTACCATAGAGGAAATGATGTTAGATACATTCTAGAATGATGAGCTAGGGGATGATGCTCAAATCACTGATACCTTTTTTGAAAACCTAAAATATGCTTTCATCAACCATCTCTTTGTACCTAGCAGCCAGTCAACATCTACTCAGTTGGGGACAATGATGTTACTGTACAACTTGAAAGAAAATTTTGGCATGTCAAATGCAGGGAAAATTTTAAGAACCACCCTAAATTTACATGTATAATAAATGGGTGAATCCCCATGATACATTGGAAAAATGGGAGGCGATTTTATCAATAATATAATATGTATATATAATTGTTTTGGTGAATCTCTCACGAGATTAAATTATCTTGTAAATTCATGGAAAATATTTCACTGAATTATAAAATCTTGTAAGATCTTGGCAAACCTTTCACTGAAATAAAACATTGTGAAGTCTTGGCGAATGTTTTGTTAAAGTATGAAACCATATATTATAATAGGAAAACATATTCATTAAACTCTAATATACTAACATACATGTTTGGAAAAAAGAAACATAATTTTATCTTCCTACAAACAATGTTGAAAGTTTGAGTGGCCGTGTTTGTCGAGGATCTTACTGTACACTCTTTCATATCCTTCTATTAGTTTTGATAATATTCAAAAACAAAGTTCTTGTAGGTGTAATATTCCACAACAAAGAGAAATCTTTGAAACGACAGTCATTATAAGATCTATAATACCCAGCTTCAATACCTGCCTCATGCAAGGGTAATCAATATCTCGGGGATATGCACTAGCACCAACAATGATAAGATTGATCCTAAAAAGGGTGGCATTCTTCTCAAGCATCTCATAGTCAATGAATCCTATAGCCGAAGAAAAAAAACCTGACCATTAACACTTTGAACACTTCCCCAAAAGATTGGTTCAATATTTGTCAATAATGGAACTGTTTTCATCCTAATTATTATTAGACTGGAAATTTGAGCTCACCCGTGGACTAATCTAGACGATATGGCATTGATTCAAAGTAAATTGATGTAGCAAATACTCCTTTTTTTGCTATCATGAATCCATGAGACATATGCCCTCCATGTGGTAAGTCCAAACCCTAAATGTTGCAAAGAACTTTTTCACATGTTATAGGCCTAAATAGGAATGATAATATTATCAAAGGAGGTTCATAGTTCAGAACCATGCACACCATAATGCGATGATGTGGTTGGAGGAGAGTTGTATAAACAACAAAATTAGTTGGGGATCGAGATAATGGTTGAAAATTAACACCCATATACTGTTGTCAAGATGGAATGCTTCTAGGGCCCTCTGCTAGCAAAGGATCTCACTTTGGTCAATGAATTCATTGCCAGCATATTATATGCATGGCATAAATCCCAACCCAATGCAATAGTGAATAAATATAGAAAATGTCCAACAATTGTATCCATCATTGGGATAACAGATACTCATGCAACAACTACAGGTCTTTACACTATAATGTTGAACCCAAAAACAATTACACACATGTCAAACATTCAAACTAAAAAGTACAGGTCCAAAGGCTAAGAGAAACTGAGTTTAACAAGAAAAAAATACCAAGTGGCAAGAAGAAACTGCCAAGTAGCTCAGACACAATCACAATCATGATGGTTCCATTCTTCACATTCCAAGTTATATCTTCAGGCACTTACCTCTTACCAGGGAGTCCTTCTGAATACTTATTTTTTAGACATGATCCAACAGCTTCCATAAATGCCCACATTGTAAAATTTTCAAAAGAAATAAGTTCCAAGCCATTGAATTGCGATTGTTTTTCTTTCTCAATTATCACATTCATTTCACGATGGAGCTCACTTAGAGGAGGATATACAAATCTCTGCTTTCCCTCTACACAGAGTAATTTACAAACTAGATAAAGAAATCACAATAAATTTAGTACCCTCGGTAACTGAGGCGTGGTTTGACAAGAGCATTAATTGTATTATTGAGCTCTACAATTTCTGTTTGCTGGTGTCCAAGGGGAATCCAGATCAAGAACAAAGTCCTTATCAATCCATTCACTAACCATTAACTTAGCAAAAATATAAATAAAACCGAGGTATTTTTAGTTCATGAAATGAAGATAAGAAGCTTATTTGTAACAACTCAATTCACAAATGAATCTTCTAAACACCTCCAAGTTAAACTATACTCAACTATGATCTGTGCTTTCTTCACTTCATCTACAAATGGCAATATTATCAAGGATGTCACATAGGCTATCTATACATGTAGCAATTTCAACCAAAAATAAATACATAAATAAATAAATCAAAGCATGAATTTTGAACAACATGCACACCTAGGAAGTTGTAGGGTTGCACCAACATGAACGCCAAAGGATTTCCCATTGTCAAGCTTGTTGTGATACACAAAGGTTTATATGATGGGCATGACCTCAAAGTTTCAAACCTCCTAATTTTCTACTTTTATTTTGCCATGGAACCCCCAAAACTAGTTGTGAAGTTTTGGGCATCAAATTTGCAAATGGGTTCAAATTATATTGACCCAACAAGCCCATCCCTACTGCTCCACTGCCCATTATGATCTACAATGAATATGTTTGCACCTGAAACAAGAGCGATCCTCTGTGCCCACATCAAAATGTGAAAAATAATAAAATATTGGGAGACATGTGAATCCAGAACTTGATGTATTGTGGATAATTATCTGGCAGAGGTAAACATGAAAGACACCAAAAGTAGCACCAATTTGAATTTTCCTCATGCGTGTTGTTGACTTGGGTTTGAATCGTAGATATTATACAGAACAAGAATATCACACATGCAAGAGCAGTTGACTTAGGTTCGAATCACAAATAATATATATAACAAGAATATCACCTTGGCAAGCACCAGCAAAGCAAGCCCATGGATAAGTTTTATCAACCTCCAAATTGCAACCCACCTTGGAACTTTAACCTTTAGAGTCTCTTTTTGCCTTCATATAGGTATTCTATTTGATGATGTACCTGAAAAGGAGGGATCTCCTTGTATACAAAATTGTTACTACTTCTTTCTTGTCCAAATGGCTCTATAGGTGATTAGGGGCAATGATCTATGTTATTTGAGTGTTATATCATCAAACAATCCAACAAGGAAGCCTCCTTCCAAGTACCCTATCCTCAAATAAGGGGAGAATAACACCCCATACCTCCTGAGAAAAAATACAAATGAAGACCAACACGTGGTCTATTGTTTCCCCTTCACATTTGCATAGAGTACAAATTCCAGGACCCTACCTTGCCCTATTTTGCAGAACCTCTCACATCAAAACATTATTCGTTAGGGCCAACCACATAAAAATCATGGATTTCATTGAAGATTTAACTTTCCAAATTTTCCCCGCCACCAAGCTACTACTATTGCTTCATCATCAAAGATAGCCTTGTACCGCAAGCTAGCTGTCAACAATCATATGGTAGGATCGTTGGACCATACAACTTTCTTCCGTGAAGAAGACATGGAGACAAATTTTTGCTCCTAAATGCAACCAATGTTGAGTTTTAAAAAACAAATTGCTTGATTTTGTACTGAGCAACAACAAAATATACATAATTTCCTTGTGACAGAGTTACTAAGATGGAATCTTCATCTACAAACATTTACCTATCAGGATGAGAAAACACAAATCAAATTTCTTTCTTATTCCATAGACTCCAACTACGAGATTAAAAAAAAAAACACATCAAGTTTGTTTACCCCAACATGCCAACAAGTAGCAAGCCCCAACTATATAATATAAGAAAGTAGTAGGTATCCCAAAGGCCTAAAGGGGATCTAATGGAAATATGTGACCATTGTGAAAAACCTCCCAATCAATATATAAATATATAAATGTAGATTTACTATTATTTCAATTAGAAATATTCAATTAAATAATAAAATTTAATTACGTCTCTCCCAATCTAGATTTCTTATTAGCATAATTAACTACCTTCATACATCTTGCATTTTTTAACAACGTTGTAACATGTGGACCCAACCCCTACAGATCATTACGACAAACTAAGAATAACAGAGAAGATGAAAGGTTGTAAAAACCAACACATTTTCAAACAACTAATCCAACATCAGTACCTTAACTTTTCATGAAGATATCATATTGAGAACGTTTGAAAATGGTGGGAAATCTGGGCAGCCACTATCTCTCTTCTGCGAGGGCGATGCGAAAAGAGTGATAAGATTTCAATATTTTTATTTTTTTGGTTAAATAAGAAAAACCAATATTAATGGAGATATTCATATTTTTTACTAAGTTTTGTGAAGTGACTAAATGTAGCTTTAACCATTCACCTTAAGATTTTTTTTACAATATAATTTCCTAAGTTTATTTAATATCTTCATTATCATAAAACTAACCTATATCCATCTTAACTCCACATCTACCACTCTTAGAGAGATATATCCCTCTCAGCACTTGGTAGACTCGGAATTAAGATGGATCTAAGCTAATAGAATTTCCCCTTTAAATAGTTTAAGCTCACATGAATACCATGGTATTACCATGGGTTATCATAAACCTGAAGCTTAAAAACTACTATAGTAATTTATAAAAAATAATAAAAATAATAATTGATTTTTATTTTATTTATTATTTTAACCGAGTTAAAATGTTTAAGTGAGATTAAATTACAAGATCTGTTTTTACTCTTGATCTACCAAGCCCCGAGAGGGATCAAATATTTTTTCACTCTGTGCTAGTTTGCATATCACGATATTTGATCCCTCTCAGCGCTTAGTAGATCCAGAGTAAAGATGGATCTATGTTCGTTTAATTCCCCCCTTTAAATAGGCTACATTCCATGTGAATACCATGGGTCAATACCATGTGCCATCTTTATTTTTATTAATACTAATATTAGGGTTAATAATGGTTTTTTGCATGGTATTAATAATAATCTGGCCCATGGTATTTGGCCCATAGGCTTCACCTAAATATAACACATTTTTTGATTGTTCATAAATATAAGGTGACTTATGGAGTAAATATAAAAATTGTTTTATTTATTTACCATACCTCTCATTTATTTATATTTTTATCAATTTACCATAGCTCTTTTATAAATATGGTATTAGGCCCATAGGATTCACTTAAATAAAACCTTTTTTTTTAGCCTTCTTAAATAGAATGAGGGTTATGGACTAAATATAAAAAAGGTTTTATTTATTTACCATACCTCTAGTTTATTTATATTTTTATTTATTTACCATACCTTTGGAGTAAGTATAAAAAGATGTTTTATTTATTTACCATACCTCCACTTTATTTATATTTTTATTTATTTACACCCTTGTTGTTCGTAAATATAAGGTGACTTATGGAGTAAATATAAAAAAATGTTTTATTTATTCACCATACCTCTCGTTTATTTATATTTTTATTAATTTACCATACCTCTTTTATAAATATGGTATTTGGCCCATAGGATTCACTTAAATAAAACCTCTTTTTTTAGGCTTCTTAAACAGAAAGAGGGTTATGGACTAAATATAAAAAGAGATTTTATTTATTGACCATACTTTATTTGTATTTTTATTTATTTACCATACCTTTGGAGTAAGTATAAAAAGAGGTTTTATTTATTTACCATACCTCCACTTTATTTCTATTTTTATTTATTTACACCCTTGCCATCGATGAAAACCATATTTAAAAATAGGCAGCCATTCACAGAAGAAACCAGGGGGATTGGGACCAAATACAACCTCCCAAACCACCTACCAAACCAGAAAATGGGTGATTGCAAATGAATTTAACTTTGCAAAGCTGAAAATCAGGCGATTGTACTGGAATATAACCTCCAAAACCAGGCGAATCGGGTCAAGTGAGTTTTTTCATAGTTTATCTGCCCCTTTTTTTGTATAAATATATGAAATGGGTGTTTTATAAAAATTTCACCCCTCTAAAATGAAAAAACCCTTAAATTTCGCCCTTGGGCTAAAATTCGCCCCTAAAATTTACCATAGTCAAATGCATGTTTCTCAACAATATTGAGATAATTGACCATGGTCAATCCCTTATATTTTGATAAAAACACATATTTCATTAAGTTTGGAATTAAATAGTGGATATAGAATTTCAAAATAACCAAAAAATCAATCGAGTGATGTCCTTGTAGTAAAAAATTTCAAATTCTAATGAAATATGTTTTGAAATCTTGTCACACAATCAAAATTAAAAATGGTAGATTTTATGAATGTTAAATATTGACATTGTACATTTATATTTCCCACCAACTGCAGGTTATTCAAAGATAAGGTTCTTTCGAGTGATAATGTCTTGCCCGATAGTTGTAAAGAGGCAAATAAGTTGTTAAAAATTGGGTGTTGAGTACATATCATATCTCGATAGTTGCAAAGAGGAAAATAAGTTGTTAAAAATTGGGTGTTGAGTACATATCATATCATCCATGTTTGAATGATTGTATTCTATATAGATAAGAATATGCGGACAAAAAGATATGTTTGAAATGTGGGCATGATAGGTACCATAAGAAAAAGGGTAAATATCATGGTCCTCATCATCAGATATTGAGGCACATGCCTATTATCCCAAGGATTGAAAGGCTCTTTTGTTGCAAAGACTTAGTTATGTTGCTAAAATGGCATGCCTCACACAGAAATGACTTGGGAGTTATGTGAATCCAAACATATTTAATAGCCATGAAGCATATAAAGGATACATGGCCCGAAAACTTCAAGGATGAAGTATAAAGTCTATGAATCAGCATAGCCATGGATGGAATTAACCCATATTACATCTAAAAAACCAACTATTCTATTTGTCCTATAGTATTGATCAATAACAACATCCCCCCATGGTTTTCTATGAAGAATGAACATCTTATGTTGGCTCTCATAGTTCCTAGTAGAAAACAAGTGGAGAATATGGATATCTACTTACAACCATTGGTAGATGAGTTGAAGGAATTGTGGGAAGGGATACATGTATACAATGTATCAAGACTCATCACAATAGAGAGGAATTTTACTTTGTATGGAATATGTGCTTACACCACACATGGTTATCTAGGTTGAGGAGTTTTATCTGGTAAATTACATGTTTATTGATTTGTTTATATATGTAACAATTTTGTTTAAGATACTAATTTAATTCATTGCAATTGTTCTAATCTTAATGATAACTAGCATGTCATGGATACAATAATTTCAAACGTCTTGTAACAAAATAGTATCATCGATGTAAATTTTGTGGACCTTCTTCAAAGGCTAGGTGGTAAAACCACCTATGAAAACCCGTGTATGAATCCTCTAGGGTATTCCTCCCAAAATAACACACTTACAGAAGAGTAACATTCACTTTCAATGGTAAACCATAGAGAACCCAAAGTTCTACAAGAATGATAGTAATTGAATGACTTAAAGAATATGAGAGAGAGAGAAGAAGAAGGAGATGACAAAAAAAATTTATTCAAATGGGGAGCCTATGTTCGATGATCCAAAATTCTTTGACACCTATGTTGAGAAATTTCCCATTGGGATGAAGAGGAAATTTGTCTTTTATGAGATCCCATATTGTACGAGGGATTCACTGAATGAACCTCTAACATATCGCTTGCATTCATGAGATACTAAACAATACCCCTAATTTGACTGCATATTGGAAAATACCTCTAAAAATCATATTATATAATCCACTACCAATACGAACCCAATACACCTTTCCAATTTAAAAAAACCCTACTTTCACTAGATATTATAGGTATCCATTTTTTCATCAACATTTTTTACACCCCTTTATATTTTTACATTAACTTTGCCAATATAAAAACCATTTACTCCCTAATATATGTTCAATATATTATGTATTCTTTTTCTCAATATATTATTTCCCCAATATGAACTCATGTGGTATGGTATTGCTCCTCTAGTGAAGCCCTTGTCCCATATTGGTAGCATTTCAAGATTGCCCACTTACTAGATCCCATGCATATATTTAAAAATGTTTCATCTTCTTTATGGAGGCATATATCATTGAAATAAAATGACACATTGTTACACAAAAATATCATCACCATGATTATTTGCAGTCAGTATGGGTCTATCATCACTTGTACTGTCCTCCTAAGCAAGTTTTAGACCTCAACTCTTCAAATCAAGCTTTGGAAATGAGAGAAAGACATTAAAAATCAATGTAACTCTGGTTCCACACTTTCTCTCATGGTCACCTGCGGTCCCACACCTTCTGTGTACAAAAACTGCGGACCTGCCCGCTCTGTCCCTAATGGTGTAGGTGCGGACCCCTGTGAAAGTCAAAAGGTGCAAGTTTTATCTTAAAAAACTCACTTTGGGTTAATTCTAGAGGTTTCTAGAAGGAATTTTGACGTGGATTGTTCGCTCTGAGGTGGTTCATGCATCCCAAAAGAGAAGGAGCTAATCCCTCGATGAGAGGAGCTATCCCTTTGAAAGAGGGCTTTATCCCTTTGAAGGAGGACCTAGTAACCTCCCTCCATTGCACTATAAATACAGGCATTGGGCTGGTTGCTAAGGAGGTTAGAAGCTGAACATTTTTGAGGGTAAATGCTGGTGAAATCAAGACTTCCTAGTTGAGCTTAAGAGGAGAGATCACACATCTCTTTGGCTTCATTGGGAAGTGAGTGAAACTTGTCAAAGTAGAGGAGACTTCTTGCTGGACCCTGGGAGGAGCTTGTACAACGTCAAGGCAAAGGTTGTAAGGTTTTTCTTCTTTTGAATTAATACAATCAAACTCATTTTTCTCAACAAGTATCTTATGTTATTTGTTTCATGGACTCCTTGACTTTCATGTTAAATATGTTTTATGCAATTGGCTTTTCAGGTGCTATTTAATTTTTTTTGCCTTGTTTGTGTTTGCAGATTCGCGAAAAGGAGCGAGGGCATCCACAAGCTTGCGTTGGACCTAAGGTAGGCCCTCAAAACACTTGTTTACTATTGTTTATTAAAGCATATTTAGAGAAAGATAGTGTCTGGTTGGTTTTCTTGTCATTAGGTCTTCTTTAGATTCTAGGAAGGTCTATCTTGTCCGCAAGATCGACTTATTCCGTGTGACAAAATGGCGACTCCACTGGGGACTTGATTGTTTTCCTTGTTTTTACTTTGACCTGAGAAACTCTATTTTTGTTTCTGTTTTTGGCTTCTTGTGTGTAAAATTGGGTAGAGTTTGTAGATCCAGGGTTATTTTTCATTTTTCATAGCTTTGGGAGAGGACCGCACCCTAGCCGTTTGACACAGTGCGTACTTACCCGCAGCTTGGCTTTTAGCACAGAGCAGGACCGCACCTGTGCCAACTGTGGGCCTGAGGACCCTGTCAAAATTTTGAAAACCCTAAAATTTCCTCTGTCAGTCAGCTTAGTTTATGTTTAGAAATTGTTATCCACTGCCCAGACCTACATATAACTTGTCAGAAGCTTTCCTTGAATTGATTTCGTTAGTGTTAGGGTTTTAGGTGAAATTCCTAGGAGTTTTTCTTGTTGGGTTTGTTTTTCATTCCGGTTGTGTAGTGGCTCTAAGCTTAGAGGCTGTAGGTACTTCAGATCACCTTAGTGTCTACCAGCTTTCTTATGAGTCTGACCATTTATGAAATCTCCCCTTGTTTGAGGAATCCGCTTTGAGTTTTCTCTTTACAAACCTTCGAAAAGCTTGTGTTTGAAAGTTTGGATTTTCATTTTCAAAAATAAAACAAAATTGGTTGTTCTTGACTGATTTGTGATTCTGCATAAATTAGTCCTTAGCTTGCATCTAGTTGAGTAAAACATCCTTAAAAAAGACTTTTAGTAGGCTTTGACTTCAAATAGGTTTTTATAATTTGTAGCTCTCAAAGTTAGTCATTTGCATAGTTTTGAGTGTTTTATTTAAAAAATATAAAAATCTCTTTTGAAAAAAGTTTGTTTTTTGTAGTGTTTGAGTGCTTTGAAACGAAAAGGGAAATTTTTGTGAAATAACTAGTTGTCTCGTTTGAGTGCTTTGGAAAGGAAAAGCTCTTCTTTTAATTTGTTTAATTGAGAAAGATTTGTGTTTACAAAATATTTTTCATTCTCAAACTCTTTCTTAGTTTAAAAGTTCATCGAAGAGAAAAAGATTGTTTAGATCATCTTAGGTGCATTTTTAGTGATTTTGAGTCGAGTCTTCATACCACGAGTTTCATCTCCGCATCTTTGGACTTAAACAAAAACCACTAAAATTAACTCTTAAAGTAAAATTCACCTAGTAACATTTTTATTTCTAGGGCTCTGATACACCAACTTAGCTTAGGCTAGTGTCTTGGAGTAGGAGAGTAATTAACTCTCTAAGACAGTAAAAACAAACAAGCAGTTGTATCTTGTGGTAGGGAAGAAATCCAATTGTTGCATTTATGCTCTGGGAAAGCTCCTCTTAAAGGAGAAGCACAAGATCGTGTCCGAACCATTGTGGGAATCAATCCTTCCTCATTGGGAACGACGCCAGATATTCATGTATTAAAAACGGTAAACCGCGGACTAAACATTGTCGAGGAGCTTGGGGTCACTTGTTGGTAAACCTTGGATTATGTCAAGGAGCCTTCAAGGGGATTGAGCTTGCTACTCTGCCCTTGCGTGCGTATTGGATCGTAGACTGTTCCCCCAGGTGTATTTGTCTCAGTTGGTAACCTTAGTGGCCATATTCTTTAGGACTCTTCCTAAGGTGACAGTGGTGGGAAGATCCCACTGTACTTGGAACAGACGTCAGCTAGACTCACTTGGATTTTATGGGGGGTTCACTTCACTCGAGACGGTTAAGTGGAGGAACTTGTGCCAGTCTATTCACTAAGCAGGTTTCCGGGGTAACTGTTCCAACCGCCATTTCTGTATTGAACTCTGCGATGTTGGATTTCATCACCAACTAGTGTTTTCAGTTCGGAAAGTTACTGTTTGTGTGTGTTTGATCTTCTAGATTATTTAGGTGTGTGATTCAAATTTGTTTG
Source organism: Pinus tabuliformis (assembly GCA_031772625.1). Taxonomy (NCBI): domain Eukaryota; kingdom Viridiplantae; phylum Streptophyta; class Pinopsida; order Pinales; family Pinaceae; genus Pinus; species Pinus tabuliformis. Next base: position 633,551,440 of record CM062820.1, on the reverse strand, counting down.
GTTCTTTAGAGACCCTAGGTGATTTTTATTGAGATTTTACTTTGTTTGCGTGTGAAGTAGTTAAAAGTCTTTAACTGTGGCTGAATTACAAAGACAATCCCATAGACTTCGGGGCCAGTCTCCTAAGATTATAAACGTGGCTGAGTTACTGAGGAAGTCCCGTAGACTTCGGGGCCAACCTCCTGAGGAAGTACCGAGCCAACTTGAAGGCTTAAAAGTCCTCGTGACTCCTAGAGACAGTAGAGTTGGGTCACCTGAGGAAGGAGAATCTTCTTTGATAGTACATCCTGATTTTCAAATGCCAGTAGCAGAGTATAATCATCAGTCAGTGTCTGTCTCCGAAATCGCTGGTAGCTTTTCATCTACTAGTGATATAGGTGAATAACCCGAAATATCCGAGCCTGAAAGCGAATTTGCTGCTACTCCGAGATCGGGGTTTTTTTCTCCAACTTTTAGTGGTCCTGGTTCACCTAGGGTAGAAAGAGTAATCACTCAAGATCTTCCTTCTGGACTTATTTCTATTGAGGAACTTGCTCCGGAAGAAGAAGAAGTAGGCATCCCTATCCCTGAAAATCAACCGGTTATTGATCTAAGGGAGCGTGAATCGATTTTTTACAGTCCACCTAGGAGCAGTTCTTGGTATCTTTCTTTGACTAATTATTTAGAAAACTCAGGGTTAAGGTTTTCACCTCCTTGTGCTCCTTATCACTCAACACCTAGAGGTTTTTATACTCCCGTCAATATGGCTAGACAGTCATCCATGTTTACTCAATTGCCCGAATCTTTTTTGTATGGCGGTCCTTTTGTTCCCTCTGGGTATCAGTCCCTTTCTGGCACTTTTTTGGGAGCATCTCCTCAACCCATTGAGCAAGGGTTATTAACTGGAAGCAATGGTACAAAGTCGTTGAGCGTAGAAGACATCTTGATGATGTCAGTTTCTATTCCAAATCCTCAACCTCAAGGTGGCTAGTTACCGCCTGGGGGGCAGCCTCAATTAACGCCTGGGGGGCAACCTCAAGGTACACAATTTGCATATGGGGGGCAACCTCAAGGACAGTGCATACCTACGGGACAGTACGTTCCTCAAGGTCAACCCCAGACTCAATATGTACCCCAAGGTCAACCCCAGTATCAATTTATACCTCAAGGTCAACCCCAGTATCAGTATGTGCCTCAAGGGTATCAACCCCAAGGTCAATACTCGAACCAAGGTTTCCAACCACCCCAAGGTCAAACGTATGTTCAAGGAACGGGAAATGTACCTTTCAATTATCAATCCTACCCTCAACCCGGTTATGGTCCTCAATATTCTCAACCAATTATGGGTCAGTACCCGGAATGAATATAGTGTGGGATCCATCGCAAACCCAATAGGTGTTGCAGCCAAGTGTACAGTTGTCATCTCAAACTGGACAACCCTTAGTTTCTGGTACACCCCAGCAACCAGTCCAGTCTAATATTCAAATTTCTGTACCTTCGGTAGTTTCTCAGCCTGGGCCTAGTACACCTCGTACTTCACCTCAAACAACTGCTACAACTGCCGCAACATCTGTTCAATCTACCCCACCTACTTCTGGAGTATCGACAACTCCTGTTTCTACTATTCCTGTATCTACTCCTCAGAAAACTTTAGCACCGTCTGGATCTACGATTCAAACTTCGGTTCAGATGCCTGTAGGACAACCTGGTTTAAATACGGTTGTCACAAGTCAACCATAATTCACCTATCAACTGTACCAGGGACAGTACCAATTCGGTCCTGCTATCCAGCAGCCAGTTTATTAGTGTCAACCGTATCCTGGGTACACTTATCAACAACCTCAACAACCCCAGTACGGTCCGGTTAATCATGGTTTTCCGGGAGGATACAATATTCCAAACGCGATTCCTATTCCTAGTTATCCTGGATATCCTCCTCCTGGCACTGGTCTCATGACCCAGATTTTTAGGGATCCTAATCGGCAGTTACCATTTATCGCAACTTTGGACTTACCTGACTTTTCGCGCCTAACAAATGATCCCATTATTGGACACCAATACCGAATAAGTTGCCCAGTGACATTCCCAAATTCGAAGGTAAATCAGGAGAGGACCCGTCAAACCATGTGATGACTTACCACCTTTAGTGTGCGTCTAACTCCATCACAAATGATTCAATCCATCTTAGACTTTTCCAGCGCACTCTAATTGGTCTCGCGGCCAAGTGGTACATTGAGTTACCGCGAGGCACTTTTTATTATTTTAGTCAATTAGCTACCTCGTTTTTAACTCATTTTCAGTTGCCAGTCCGATATGACAATGGCACGGAATTGTTAACTTCGCTAAAACAATCGACATCCACTTACATTTTAGATCATATTCATGAGTGGAGACGTCGATGTCATTTAGTGAAGGTATTTATTTCGGATCAGATCTTGGCTGAGTGGTTTGTAAAATCTTTATTGCCAAAGATCACTGAAGATGCTGCTAAAGCAAGTGTTGTTACTGAGGAGAAAGTGATTGCTCAAGCACAGTACCTTGACTTGGTCTATACTCAGTCAGGTACGTTACATGAAAAAATCCCTGATCTTCCCAAGCAAAATCAAATCGCTGCAGCTCCTTCGGGATCTCATGCCGCTGATGGTATGATTGGCACGGTTAACACTAAAAGTAAGAAGAAGTCTTCCAAGAATTATTCCCCTATCATAACCTCATCTGACTCCCCGATAGGATATTCTTCTGCAGAGATTTCTGCCAATATTCACGTTTTAGAGTCATCTACAGCAAAATCAAAATCCGGTGGGAAGAAGAAAGGAAAGAATAAGAATAAAACGAGCAAAAGTTCAAAGGAGAAACCTGAAAAGGCGGAATCCAATGATGAAAAGTGCAAACCTCATTATCCTTGTCTCATTTGTGACGATGAACATTTTACAAGAGACTGCCCTCATCGTGCAGAGGTTGTGAAAATTGTCAAGGGTTCCCAAACTCCTGTTGTTTTGAAGGATCCTTTTCCGGCTCAAGACAGTAAGATGATAGGTTCATCCTCGAGTGACAATGAAGAACCCATACTGATGATGTCCCATGTTAGGATTGCGACTCGATCACAAGATTATGGTAGTAAGAGTCCTGTTGATGGTAAAGAAGTAGAATCTTCTCATTCTAATCCATCAACCTCATCTCCCGGTTCCGATCCACTACAGATCGAGAAACCTAATCTAGACTTGGTAATCAAACCGCCCGCCAAGGGTATACTTCGAAAGTCAGCTTTCAATCTACATGCGAGAGCGGCTCAGAATTATAACATTGTTGAGGATTTAGCTGTTTCACCCTCAGCAATGTCGGCTTTGGAAGTGCTGCAATCATGCCCAACACAACGTAAATTACTTTTGTCGGCTATAGGAGTTGTTGATGTTCAGGACCCGAACCTAATAATTTTCGATCTAGAAAATACTACACCACGTTTGCCTCATCAATTGGCTTTCCAGATTCTAGTGATAGTAAAAAACAGGCCTATTCATCGGACTGTAATTGATGAGGGAGCCTCAACGTGTATTATGTCGATACAGTGTTGGAGATCGCTTGGTTCTCCTTCGCTAAATCAATCCCCGACAATTCTAAAGGCCTTTGGTGGTCGTGGGTTTCATCCTTTTGGCATTCTACAGGATTTGCCTATAGGGGTTGAAGGAAAAACAGTTAGTCTAGATGTGGAGGTGGTTGATGCCCCTCTAGATTACAAACTTCTCTTGGGTCGAAGTTGGTCTTACGCTATGACAGCGGTCGTTTCATCGGTCTTTCGAGTAATAAAGTTTCCACGCAATGGAAAGATCGTAACAATAGACCAGCTGGCTTAATTTTCATCCGACCCAGCCTCTTTGGAGAGTATTCAGCATGTTGGTAAAACGACTATCCCATATAAGGATGTTGGAGTAGGATTAGTTAAAGATCCCGGTTTACTGGGAACTTTTCCTTTTCCTCCAATCAACGCATCATCTTCATTTGCAACCATTCATATGATTACATCAGACACCATTATTTATGATGATCCTTGGATCATTCCTTCTGAATCTGAGATAGACTCATTTGGTAATTTCATGCCTTTGAGTCCATATGAAATTGCCTATGAAGCCGTGCAGTCTTTTGCTGACCCGTGTTCAACCAAAAATGACTTAATGAATGTGGTCCTTGATGAATCACTTTTCACATCAACCTCGGATTTAACTATGTTTTCTGAACTTGTTCACTCTGATGAGAAAATTCGTAAAATCCTATGTGTAGATGATTTACCATGGGAAGATCTCCATCACAGATCTTCGTTTTTACCTGAGGATGATCGTTTTGAAAATGATTTCTCATCAATTTTTACAACTTAATATGTCAAGGAACCTCAGAACCCAATGAAACATCCCGATTCAGAGTTAAATTTGGGAAACATCTCTCGAACTATTCCTATTGACATTTCAGTTAAGCCCGGAATTGTTGAGAACATTCATATAGGTGCCTCGTGTACAGATGATGAAATTCAATTATATAAGGCCCTATTTCAAGAATTTCGCGACGTGTTTGCCTGGTCCTATGAGGAAATGCCAGGAATTGATCCCGCCATTGTTGTTCATGAGATCAAGACTTACCTGGACGCTAAACCCGTTTGGCAATGTTTGCGTCAGATTCACCCACGAAAAGTTGCTGCAATTAAAGCAGAAGTTGAAAAATTGTTGAAAGCAGGTTTCATTTATCCGATCCTTTTAACGGATTGGGTATCGAATATTGTTTCGGTTAACAGAAATAAGGGAACAATAAGAATATGCATCGACTATAGGGACATTAATCAAGCCTGTCCAAAGGACAATTACCCGACCCCCTATATCGATCAAATCATTGATGATTGTGCCGGCAGCGAAATATTTTCCTTTATGGACGGTTTTCCCTGATACAATCAAATCAACATTCTACCTGCCGATCAACCAAAAACGGCTTTCATTTGTCCATAGGGGACATTTGCTTATTGCAAATTACGTTTTGGGCTTAAGAATGCTAGAGCAACTTTTCAAAGGGCGATGTCTTGTGCGTTTCATGACATCAAGCACATTGTGCAACCGTATCTCGATGATTTGCCTGCTCATTCCTTACATCGAGCTGATCACCTCATCCATTTACGAGCAATATTTATGAGGTGTAGGCATTATCGTATTCGGTTGAACCCACACAAATGTGTCTTCTGTATAGAAACAGGTCGATTGTTGGGGTTTGTCGTTTCGAAAGCCAACATTCGCGTTGATCCCTCAAAGGTCGAAGCTATCATCAAATTTCCTCCTCCTTCGAGTCTTCGCCAACTCCAAAATTTGCAGGGGAAAGAAAACTTTTTACGACGATTCATTCCTAACTACGCCGAGGTTACAAAGGGTTTTACCCGGTTGTTGAAGCAGAACACTCCATTCTATTGGGATGAGATAGCTCAGAAATCTTTTGATGCACTTAAGCACGCATTGACCCATGCACCGTTGTTGCATCCTCCCAACTACAACCAGGATTACTTCTTGTATCTCGCCGCCTCTCATTCCACCATTGGAATGATCTTAGTTCAGGAATATGAATTCGGAACGGAACATGTGATATATTACCTCAGTCAAACCTTAAATCCCACTGAGCTAAAATACTCACATGTGGAGAAATTGTCATTGGCAGCTGTTCAAGCTGTCCAACGTTTTCGTCACTACATTTTACTACGTAAAACTACAGTAATTTCGGATTGCAACCCTATGATCTACATTTTGACCAAGCAATTGCTAGGGGGCAAGTACTCTAAATGGATCGTTATCCTGCAAGAGTTCAACTTGGAATTTGAGAATCTAAGTCTAAGAAATCTTTAGTTTTTGCGGAGTTAATGTGTGACTTCCCGCATGCTAACACGGAAACTGTGGCGGAGGAGCCCATTGCGGACGAATCCTTGTTTCTAATCAGCACTTTAGATCTGTGGTATGGGGATATTATCGTTTATCTCCAGAACCAATCCTTTCGGCCAGAAATTTGAAGGTCAGAACGTCGGAAAATTCGATTCCAGTCCCAACTATTCATAATTATTGGAGATACTCTTTATCGCCATGGGGCGGATTCTATTTTTCGCCGTTGCTTAACTCACGAGGAAGCTGAAAGGGTTCTAAATGACTGTCACTCTGGAGCGTGTGGCGGTCATATGTCTGGGTTTACCACAACCCAAAAGATATTGCGCGCTGGCTACTTCTGGCCGTCTTTATTTAAAGATTGTATTACGACGGTCTGAAAATGCCACAACTGCCAGATTTTTGATCGTAAGATGCGCGCTCCACCTGCTCCTCCCCACCCTATAATTGTCGTTGGTCCTTTTTCCAAATGGGGTATCGATTTTATTACATGTAACCCTCACTCGGATGTGGGGCATGCGTATATCATCCTTGAATTAGATTAATTTACTAAGTGGGCCAAGGCGATGCCTACATTCGAGGAAGATGGCAAGACAGCTACAATTTTCATGTTCAATCATATAATTGCTAGGTTTGGTGTCCCGCAAGCGATAATCACTGATCATGGGCATCATTTTCGAAACGTTATGATGACCGAACTTACAGGCCAGCTTGGTTTACGTCACGATAGTTCAACCCCTTATTATCCACAAGCTAATGGTCTGGTTGAATTCATCAACAAAATTTTAGTTATCATGATCCGACGAATCATTGGGATTCATCGGTCGAATTGGCACAACATGCTATTTTCAGCGCTCTGGGCATACCTAACTTCAGTAAAAACATCAACAGGGTTCACTCCTTTCCAACTAGTCTATGGTTTGGAAGCCGTGTTACCCATTGAATGCGAAATCCCGTCACTGCAAATGGCCATCAAATTACTTCCAGCCACTTCCGAAGAGGAAAATCGTTTGTTATACTTGGCTCAATTAGATGAGAATCGACGTGATGCTGCATTGGCGACCGAGACTCAGGAAAAACGCATGAAAGCTCAGTATGATCGAAATGTGACCCCTCGAAATTTTTCGGAAGGAGATCTAGTCTTAGTTTATGATCAAGCTAATGATAAATTAGGTGCTGGAAAATTCGTTCCTATGTGGCATGGTCCCTATGTTGTCAAGAAAAAGCTAGCCAAAGGGGCTTATGAATTGGTAGACTTTGATGGGGACTCTTTGGGTAAACCCAGAAATGGCCTTTACTTGAAGGGGTATTATGCTTAAAAGGATGGGTATGGCGATTTAGTTAGGATAGTTTTTTCTTTCTAGCCGGTGTGTTTTAGTTTAAACGGTGTGCTTAGCTTAGAGAGTGTTTTTTCGTCATTATTCCTGCTTATCTTGGTTTTACTCTTGATATTGCAGATGTCGATGCCTCTCCAAACATACATTGGTTTCACTGATGGTGCCTGTCATAATACACGTAACATCTCTTCCGCAGCTTAGGTTATCTATTCACCCTTTGACGAGTTAGTATCTATGCATGGGGTAAGCCTCGGTCAAACAACGAACAACATTGTCGAGTATAGTGCAGTGATTGAATTATTGTCTGAATCTATTTCATTTGGGATTCGGAGTTTGATAGTGAGGTTAGATTCTAAACTCGTTGTATTACAGCTTAATAGAGTGTATTCCATTAGAAATCTAGTGTTATTAAGATTATTTTTGAGAGTGCGTCTCTTGGAACGTGAATTTGATTACATTGAATATCAGCATATTCCGAGATCTTTAAATACATTAGAAGATGCAATTGCTTCTCGAATGTTAAATAAACATTTGCAATAATCACACATGTAAATTTAAAACCATTCCATAACATGATTTACAAGATAAGCCAGTAATAGTGATATATATATATATATATATAGGAGTGTGTCAAAAAATACATCGTCTTCGATCATAGGTTGAAAAACACCTTATGATCGGCAAAAATAATAAGTACAAAAAACAAAAATGTCACATGTGCCCACAATAGGCGATCATCCTATCACTGGTGATGATCTCTATAAGAAACCACTGCACGGGCCACCTTGCAAAGGAACCTCCTAAAAGGTCCCGGACTCTAATCACATAGCGCTGAAGTCGACGAGGAATGTCGTCTATAGTGGTCTCAGGAATATCTCCTGTCAAGCGCTCTAGATGACCCTCCAACTCGGCCAAAACCTCTGTTGATTCGTCCTGTGGGGTTGGCGTGGGTGCAACTGGTTGTCTCCTCTCAAAAGGCCGGAGAGCGGCTGGTCGCTGTGGACCCACATCTGCATTTTAAAATTTTTACTCTCAGTTTTGAGACGATGGAAAAATAACAAAAAAATTTAAATAGAAAAAATGTTGAAAAGGATTTTACCTGACTCGTCCCACTGCTCTCCTGGTGGAAGAACCATGTCTGGGTCACCACGAAAATCTATCCCAGCGTAAGGGAAGTCCTGAATGGAAAAGACCTGGTTTTCCAACCATTGGAAATACTCAGGTTTGAAGCGAGCAACCTCTGTCCTCTCATTCGGGTGACGGGCCATGACTGCGACCCATCGCATCAGTTTGGGCTCTCAAGGAAGCCCAGCTCCAACAGTAAGGTGCTGTGGGATCAACATAGGAACCCTCTCCAGACCAAAACTCACGACCAAAGCCCCATAACCAAAGGTCTTTAGTCGTCCGTTCTTGGCCCTGGTCAGTTGGGCTTTCACATTGGCTAACACGGCATCGCACCAGTTGAAGACGGTGCCTCGAAAGCAATCAACTGCCATACGCATCTGGGATCCAGTGGCAATATGTAATGCGGCAGCTCAGCAAAGTTTGGTGACAGCGAATGCAATCACCATGAGCTCAGGACGGTATATCGTCTTTATGTCTATCCCTTTGTCTCTAGCCTGGCTGTTGCAGTACTCTAGCCGGAGGCTATCGACAGACTGGCCACCTGGCCTAGTCCCGTGCAGAGTCAAGTCTTTGCCTCTCTTAGGCAAACCAGTCAAGAAATATATGTCCGTTGGCTCGATTTTGAGCTGGTGGCTGCCAATGAAGAAGCACTGGTCCTGTATGCTCCATCTGTCAACCAGCCACCGTAAGAAATCCACCTGAGCCCTCATGCCATGAATGGCCCAGAATTTGTACAATCCGCACGCCCTCAAAGCATCAAGTGAAGGCTGATGATTCCATGCGGCAGCATCCACATCCTCATGCTCTCGTTCACGCCAATCTAGCATGATGTACTCTTTGCATCAAGTATAAAGACAAATTAAAATGCTAGAAAATATTTTGTGTGGTCCATTTTTGAGAATTTTTGGGTTCAAAACCCTTGCGGCAGGGTATGCAACCTCCAGGTTAGACACAGTGCGTGGGACCGCACTTTTTCTACATGGAAGGTGCGGACCCCGAGATTTTTCCCAATGGAGAAAAAGTCGGGGTCCGCAGGCCCGCAATGGTAAACCTGCGGGCCCCCGCACGCGGGTTTTGCGCCTAAAAACCCTCCCAAAAATGAAAATAAAGGACTAAAACAAAAAATTAAATGGTTAAAAATGAAGAGTGGGATGATGTGGATTACCTGGAGAAGACGACGCTCGATTCCGACGGTTGGATTTCCCACAATCTTCACAGGAAGTTTTCTGAGCAAAAGAACTATTTTCTCACCCAAACTCAAACAGTGAAAATGAATTGACAAAGGCCCTTTTTATAAGTTTTTTGAGTAAATAAATTGCAAATTTGTTTATGTTTCACTTTGAAAAGGTATTTTGCGACGTTTTTATCCATTTCAAATAGGTATGAGTAATGTTTGTGTTTTTGTGCAGAATAAAGGATTATTCAGGCGAAATCTATCATTTTCGACAAAAAAACATGTAGAGTCATCTTTAAGCTCTTTTCCGACTCCTAAAACATGAAAAGATTGCCGAGTGTTTCTTTTAGACTCGTTAAAACGGAATTAGAAGACGGTCCACTTACATCTCTTTTCCGAAACATGAAAAGATTGCCGGATTTTTGTCGTTTCAAATTCGATATTGGTTATAAAACGACGTGTCATTGATCGCTTTTTTACTTTTTCGGGTCAAAGGCACTAATGACGAAAAGTACTCCTTGGTAGTAAAAGATCAAGCGGTTCTCTCAAGTATTATTTTATACTTTTTTGGGCTTGGGAGACACAAATTTACGAAAAAGGTCAACCCTGGAGTCTTCTTAAGTTTTTTTCAGACTCTCTGAAACTGAAAAACGCCGAGTTTCTCCTATACTGGACTCGTTAAAATTTCACAGTAAAGGACCTGTTCAATTACAAATAGGAATGAACCACTCCTTCTTAGGGTTTGAATTTAAACCAAGTTGGACTCATCCGAAGGATGAGCTTATAATCAAGCAAATGTTATCCTCCTCAAGCTTGTCAAAAATAAAGAGGTACTTGCCAGAAATCGTGGGGGAAAAGAGAGAAAAATGAGCCTATTTGTCATACTTTGTAACCACTCTTGAGCACGACACTTTTATTCACCTGGGTTGGGAAATCCTTTGCCTAACAGTTGATCAAACCACATTGAAAGTCTTCAGCCAGTTTCTGGGTATTAACTTTGGGTCAATTGTCACCAAACCATCTGTCGTGTCGTTATGTGTTCAAGAGGTCACTGCCAATAAGCCATTCATTTGCAAAATATCTGTCATCCATCTTGACCATCCCTGAGTCTGTCCTTGCAACTAAATTTCTTCAACTTGATCTATGATTTCGTGTTGTGGGCTTGCCTACGACGGGTCGCTTTCTATCGACATCAGCTCATTATCTAGAAAGATGATCTAGGAATCGTTAGTACCTTGAATTCTGCATGCCTCAATGGCAGGTTTCTCGCCTTTGACGACAGTTTACATCATTGAATTTCGATCAAAGGATTCCGTGACATGTTCGACATCAATACATTTATTCGCATCTCATGGATTGTACTGGGTACTTTGAGAGCCATTGACATCACTGGTGGTTTCTCTCACACTTGTTAACAGTTTACATCATTGACTGGAAATCAAGTGGTTTCTACCATGTTCGACATCAACACATTCATTCGCATGGATAGAATCGTACTATTTCAGGAAGTAGAAATGAAGATCCTAGATCTAGTTTCCACAATCCAGGCTGCGAGGAATTTTGTATTCATTATATAATGGACTATTCATAAACAGATGGCTACATCCATACTGTGTCCACATGAGTCTATACTTGTGATGTTTTACAAGATCATTCCTGTATCAGAGCAGTAGTTAGTTTCTAGTCAGTTTTTATCTGAGTATGGGAATGCCTACCTCAGCGATGATATGATCTCATATATATATTTTGCATTGAATGTTTTTACAGGTTCCAACCGGGTTCTCCACAAGATGATCCTCGAAATGATAAAGTACTTCACTCTTCCTAAATGATAAGAAATCCTCATATACTACAGACTTCGCACTTTAGGGGGCAATCTGTTACACAAAAATATCATCACCATGATTATTTGCAGTCAGTATGGGTCTATCATCACTTGTACTGTCCTCCTAAGCAAGTTTCAAACCTCAGCTCTTCAAATCAAGCTTTGGAACTGAGAGAAAGACATTAAAAATAAATGTAACTCTGGTTCTGCACTTTCTCTCATGGTCACCTGCGGTCCCGCACCTTCTGTGTACAAAAACTGCGGACCTGCCTGCTCTGTCCCTAACGGTGTAGGTGCAGACCCTTGTGAAAGTCAAAAGGCGCAAGTTTTATCTTTAAAAACTCACTTTGGGTTAATTATAGAGGTTTCTAGAAGGAATTTTGACATGGATTGTTCGCTCTGAGGTAGTTCATGCGTCCCAAAAGAGAAGGAGCTAATCCCTTGATGAGAGGAGCTATCCCTTTGAAAGAGGGCTTTATCCCTTTGAAGGAGGACCTAGTAACCTCCCTCCATTGCACTATAAATACAGGCATTGGGCTGGTTGCTAAGGAGGTTAGAAGCTAAACATTTTTGAGGGTAAATGCTGGTGAAATCAAGACATCCTAGTTGAGCTTAAGAGGAGAGATCACACATCTTTTTGGCTTCATTGGGAAGTGAGTGAAACTTGTCAAAGTAGAGGAGACTTCTTGCTGGACCCTGGGAGGAGCTTGTACAGCGTCAAGGCAAAGGTTGTAAGGTTCTTCTTCTTTTGAATTAATACAATCAAACTCATTTTTCTCAACAAGTATCTTATATTATTTGTTTCATGGACTCCTTGACTTTCATGTTAAATATGTTTTATGCAATTGGCTTTTCAGGTGCTATTTAATTTGTTTGCCTTGTTTGTGTTTGCAGATTCGCGAAAAGGAGCTCATTTGGATCAAAGGAGTGAGGGCATCCACAAGCTTGCGTTGGACCTAAGGTAGGCCCTCAAAACACTTGTTTTCTATTGTTTATTAAAGCATATTTAGAGAAAGATAGTGTCTGGTTGGTTTTCTTGTCATTAGGTCTTCTTTAGATTCTAGGAAGGTCTATCTTGTCCGCAAGATCGACTTATTCCATGTGACACACATTGATGATTAAGAGATATCTTATGTCTTAAAAAACTAAAAAGAAACATTAGCCAAAACAAGAAAGAAGAGGAGAGGTTGGTCCCCCTTGGTCTTTCAGAGAAGGTGATGTCGCATGGATTTTAAAGAAAGATGATCTTTCTTTGGCAAAGGAAGTTATAATGGGTTTACGGTGCCTTCTTTATATGGGTCTTCATTATGTTGTTGCTTCATTATGGAAGACCATTTGTTAGGGTTGAAATCACATGACCATTTGAACCTTCTAAGAGTACGTATGTCAAAAACATGATTTTATTATTTGTTATTATTTTTATGTCATGGGATATAATATAATTAATTTTTTAATGTGCTTACTTTGCAGTGCCATTATTCTTTGCTAGTGAGTGGGTGTGTGAACCATGTCATGCCATATCTAAATTATTTTCAATTGTACATTGGATCACATAAAAGGTTCCACAGTGGCTCAAGAGAAAGCTCAGATTGTTTGTATGTTTGAGAAAGAATTGCCGATGAGTTTCATGGACTTGTAGTTCATCTTCTAATTCACCTAGTAGATGAGGTTGAATTAGTTGGGGTGGTTTCTTGTCATTGGATGTTCTTCTTAAAGAGGTACATGAAGAAATTAAAAGGTTCTATTCTCCAAATGGAAAAGCTTGAGAATTATATGGTAGAGGGGTACATATCGTATGAGTCTTTCTGTTATGCCAGCGATTACATCAAGAATATTGATAAGGCACTAGGTGCGGTGATTTAGGACGATGAAAGGGATGAAGACAAAATAGAAGGGGAGCTTCTTTTAATGAATGGAAAAAGCTGCATGATAAAGAGTAAGTGACTTTTTATTTGTAATATTTCTACACAATAACGATTCACACTGAACTTTTATGTATATTTTTATCTCATATGTACTATATGTGTTGGTTTGATTTCATAAGTGAATTCAGAAATTGAAGTCGTCAACAAATTCATTCTTTACAATTGGGAAGAGACACGGTCGTGGGTTGCGTTAAACAAATACAAGAGGAGGAAATGAGAAAGTGACATGAAAGAATTCAGACGGTTGAATGGTAGAAGTGTGCCTCATCACGAAAATTTAAAATAAAATATGCCAATGATATGCCCTAACAGTTGGTTTGCTAACTAAGTCAGAGAGAAATACGGTGCATCTGGTTGTTACCAATGTGTTGAAGAGGATGTGCTAAACATAGGGATTGGGTGCAACAACTCGATAACAATCTCTTTCTATACATTTTTAACTTCATAATGTAACTTTGAATTGTAACATCTATATTTTATATTTTAATTATCATGACACTGTGATTTTTTCACTTTTTAATAGGTGCATTTGTTCTCATCTATGTGGTCATATGGACATAATTTTCACATGGATTATTTTGATGATGGATACATGACACAAGACTGTGGAGTGGAATTCAAGTTCAACCAATCTAATCATGTTAGCCACTGTGATCAAAACCTAATACAGGGGACGTTAGGTTATGTCAAAAATATGTAAGAGCTCACTGAAGTGAACTTCTCTTCATTACAATGTGTTATTTTTAGGTGAAAATGGTGGGAAACCTTTGATTGAAATAATGTAAAGGAATATCATGATAGTGGGTTGATATCTATCAACTTTATAAAGATGTGGAATGAAGCTAGGGAGACTTATGTTTTAACCAAACACTGCAACTAGGTTTTTTTTTACCCAGATGTGTTGGATAGGGATTGGTGGCTTGTATTAAGACACTACCCTAAATCAAAACATATTTTTGAGAATAATAGTGTTATCATGCCAAGCGAGGAAAACAATTAGGGTGATAATAATAGAAAGTGATATGTACTTGTGTTATTTCATCATTTATACTATTGTTGTATATTTGTATTTTCTTTACTTAGATAATTATATTGTTTTTTATTCTACTAATTATTGGCATTTTATATAATTGGTAAGATTCACAATTTTTTTTATATATTTTATTTTTCCACTGGAAACACTTTTACACTTAAAAGTAATTATTTCCAATTGTGTAATTTATAATCTAAAAATTTAAATTCTAACATGTTTGTTTAATTTAAATTTTGTGATAAGTTTAATTTGAATTTTTTGATAATTTGGTTTTCAAACTAGTCGTTTGTTAGTTTACATACTTTTATCATTACTTTTGGAAATGTTTAAATTATGCCCACAATGTTGACTAAAACCAAAATTAATGAAGTAATGTGAAAATTTAGGAGCAATCAACTTACAAAATAATGACAAGAACGAAAAGTACAGGAAGATTTGCATCCATAAACTTTTAGGGACAATAGAATGCTTATGATTAGAGATCATAAATTTTTTATAATAACAATTTTTAGGGTAGAAGAGCATATTAAAAAAGAGTAAATAGTACAATGGAAAATAACATTTATTCATATGTAATTGTGTTTTGAAAAGGAATTTAGTTAGGATGAATATGTATGAACTATGTAAAATTGAAAAATATTTACAATAATTTTACAATTATAGTTTCAACCATATTAAACATTGTAATTTATAAAAATACGTTTGCATTTTCTATTTAAAGTAAGTACTTTTTGCATGTAATTTCATATATAAAATTTGGATATAAGTTCACTAATATATAATCTATAATAAATATATATAATTTTATAAAAATAAACATCTTGATGATAATCATTTAAGAAACATAAACATAATCTAAAATACACGTTCAAATTCACTAACATCATATAATTATATACACCTCTAGCACATATAAACAACATTATCTAGCACACAAATCTAATTATTTAATAAGACATCATCTTTGTGATCACATCTAACAATATCCCATGCTAATTGTATTGTTTTTCACCATCTTGTTGGACTTTTATATAATTGGTAAGATATTAAATTTAAATTCGTGAGATATTAAATTCAAAATTAAATTGATGAGAGTTTCTATAAATATTAAATTTAAATTCCTTGAAACTATGATAACTTTAGTGATGAATTACATTTTATTAAAATATAATTTTTTAAGTTATATTAAATCTAAAATCTAAATTTTTTAAGTTGTTGTAAACAATTCTGACTTAAGTTTTTTAAATTCAACAATAGATTGAATTTTATAAATGAACTTAAAAGATTATTTTTTATATTTTTTAAATAAATATTTTTACAATAATTTATTGATTGCATTTTCTTTTTTATTAATTTAGAGATCAAAAATTAAAAAAGCAATTATAAGATTCAAATATACATATTAATTTAAAACATGTATTTTAAATAATTATTATAATTAATAAATATATATTTTTAATGATTCTTCATTCACAATTACTATTAATAAACAAACTTTAAATGATTAAGTTTATGAAATCAAATTAATTATAATGTTATTCTTATAATCCAATATTTTATTAACGATTTTTTTAATTATAGTTGATTTTATACACCAATTAGTATATATTTTAATTTTATTGTAAATATTTTGAAATTTTTATTTAATGAGTACATGTTGCAACATACGTTTTGAAAATTAATTGCGAAGGTTAATTAAATATTGTCTAACTCTTGTACTATAAGTACATGTCACAACTTTCTAATTTTTATGCTTGAATATGACTAGAAAGGTAGTTTCGTTTAGAGGTTTGTACAATTTAATTGTGTGTAAAAATTATTTTGTTTTGTAGTGACTATTGTTTAGACATGTTTTATAAACATTTATTTTTTGTTTCTATGTTTTCTATAGGGAGGGATGCTACTCGCAGCCCTTGTTTGAATAGGAATTTAGTTTGAATGAATATGTATTAACTATCTATGAAATAGAAAAAAATTATCTATGGTAATTTTACAATTAGTTTCAACCATATTAAAATTCGTAATTTATAAAAATATCTTTGCATTTTTTTATTTAAAGTAATTTGTTTTGCATGTAATTTCATATACAAAATTTTGATATAAGTTCACCAATACATAATCTATAATAGATATCATTTCATAAAATAAACAAACATAAGCATCATCTAATATACACATTTAAATTTGCTAACATCATCTAATTATATACACTGCTAACACATATAAACGTCAGTAGCTAGTACACAAATCTAATAATCTAAGAAGGCATCATCATCGTGATCACCTCTAAAAAACACAAGAATTATCTAACATCACCACACTAATCCTCAAATATACATCTCATATTGTCAAATAACTACTATAACATACACATCTCTCTGCAAGCACATTAAATGAACATATCTACCATTACCTAACAATATACACATCAACACCAACATATAAATTAAGTACATCAACATGAACAAAATATATATATATATATATATATATATATATATATATATATATATATATATATATATATAGATATACAAGTCAAATAACTGCTATAAAATATTTGATACAATAGTAGTAGTGGTAGTAGCAGAAGATGATGGATGGTCAAATTCCTGATCAAGAGTTGAAATATGAGGTGGAGGAGGAGCTAATTGGTCTACTCTCTAAGGAGAAACATGAGGTAGTGGGTGACCATGAGATGAATGAGGAGGACTAGGTGATCGAGTACTACCAAAAGGATGACCACCCTAATCATCATCATCTGATGGGGTAGTACTCGGTGAAGACTTTGTATTTGTTGCATAGTAGTGACCCCTACTCGATTCCAGTATACACATGTTAGCTCCAGCAATATGATGCATAAGACTCATCATATCGAGCAACAAGTCTATCCAAAGCTCCAGGAGCATAGGATCCTCCTTGTGTCTCCAGTTGTCATAGGGAGACTCATGCCTCAACCAAATATCTAGAGATTTGATCACCCAAATTCAATATCAGGCCTATGACGCAACCTCATGCCCACGTATATCTGGTCAGGATGTCTAGCCTCATCCTCTATGGCCTTGGTTATCTCTGCATCTCCATCCGGTGACGGAAGAGGCATGTACCCAATGAATGTGTCTATGTCTCAAAAATATATATTACACAACAATAATTAGAGAGTTTCATTGAAGAATTTAATAAAACAAGTTAAAGAATGCTATAGAATAAATTATATTCTAATTAGTTAAGACAATAAAATGAAACTATATTAATTTAAATAAAACACTAATATTACCTCTAGCCTTTGTTAATTGATCCTGTGTGAAGTGGATGTTGGGAGACTATTAGCAATACACCCTCGCATAAGGACACAATACGAAGATGAACATGTGGTCCGCCTCACTACCCAGTAGCTCTAGTGCCTCAATAGAAATCTTGGTCAAATACTCTAGTTGGCCCCTCTTGGACATCATCTCGCCCCAGATGCGCATATGCATCTCAGTCATTGGCTTAGGAGAGCGACGGTCAAAATTAGGCCTCGTCTCTCGAAACCTCTCAAAAAATAAACAAAAAATCTCTAAAGCAAAAGGGAAGTCCATCCTACCATGTATCATCTCATGACATCCATCTAAAGCTATACAAAACTGTCACTAAAAATAACAAATCATTTGATACATTGTGGCCTATGGACCAAAGAACCGACATAAAACAAAAGAGGGAAACTAATGCACTACCCATCACTTGTATGGTGTGCAATGGTACTCACTGATAGTGAGAGGAACCTAACATCCTTTGCACCAAAAGAAACGATAAGTAGTTGTCCACTAGATACCTAAAAATCTATTAGAGAAACTAGATGATCCCAAACATATCTCTAAGATTAGACAAGTTGACGCTCTTCTGCAATACCATGGGGGACATCAAGTAAACGGGGAAAATCCTCCGCTCTCCTATATAGGCTAGTGATAAAATAATTTCCTCCTCATTAGGTTGAAACCACTAATTAGGACTAACACAGAAAACTTATCGGTGGAAATTCCACTAACAGATCAATTGTGCCAACAACCTAGAGTCCACCTTCAGGGATGTAACCTCTTCATAGTACTTAAGGAGACCTAAATTCATCAAAAGGCCTTGGTTCGCTGCCGTAGTAGGGTGAGGGTACAAATCCCTCTCCCTCTCTCATGCCTCCCACGATCGTACCATATTGTACAGGTAAACTCTTTGCTCTTCCTGTTGTTCCTCCTTTCTCCTCCAATGTCTTTGCATGATTGACATTTGAAATACATCAGCCTCATACATAAAACATTAATTACTTTTATTGAATTAAAAATGTGTTTATAATATATTAATTTCAATTAAAAAAAATCAACACCGATCTACCAAAACACCAAGAAGACACCAGATATGATGCACAAAAAAAACAAGAAAGCATCAAAAATGGTGTGTACATTGACTTAATGCATCGACTTGATTTATTTTTTTAGTGTGGTGCATAGACACAAAATTTCACACAGATGCATTAATTTTACATCGACATACCGCACTAGAACATTGAGGTTTAAATATTGGGTGTTTCATTGGGAAAAAATAAATGCATTGAGAAGTTAATTTTACTAGATGCACCGTCGTAAAAATTATAATTTTTTAAGTGGTGTTCATGAAATTTAACGTTCCAATGGGTTTCAATTTACCCAACGCACCAAACCACTAACGGTGTGTTAATGTTACACAATGATTTGCGGTGCACTTTGTAATTTACAGGGTGCACCATGAATGATGCAGGTCAAATGTTTCAAATGCATCGT
Source organism: Pinus tabuliformis (assembly GCA_031772625.1). Lineage (NCBI taxonomy): Eukaryota > Viridiplantae > Streptophyta > Pinopsida > Pinales > Pinaceae > Pinus > Pinus tabuliformis. The sequence goes on along the minus strand of CM062820.1, from coordinate 633,532,355 downwards.
GAAGAAAATAAAAATAAAAACAATGCATTTTTTTACTTAATTTTCAATTTTACTCTATTAAAAAATAGTTTAGGGAGAAACATAGACATTACGACATTACGTGTATATTTTCTCATCAGGGAGGCATGGTGTCCAAGTAAATGAAAAAAAAAAATTAAGTTGCTCGTTTAGGTTTAAATATTGGGTGGTGTGTTAGGAAGAAATAAACGCACAGGGAAGTTAATTTTACCAAACTCACAACCATAAAAATTATAATTTTTAAACCTAGATGCAAGTGTCACTGCAGAACATTTATGAGGATTTACTCCTCGCCGGCAGCTGTCCCTATACTTGGCTCGCGGATGCGGATCCCACAATCCCATAGCATTCAATATGAATTTGCCAGGGTACAGAATAATGGTCACGCATTTGGTATTGAATGCGTGCTTGGCTCGAGAGACTATGTGCGGAGATTTATCCATGGCCTGGTCTCTGGTTTATGCAATTGCCCTCCTCGGCTCTTTCTACTTCCGCCCGCAATTCTTCCTGCACCCCTGATTCGTTCAGGCTACTTGGAAGCTCATCTGGTTTCTAAGTCTGGCCTGGTCCACATGTGCTCAGCCCTTTCCCCTTTGGTTCTGCCAATTTCCCTTCCCTGGTATCTTTGTTAATTCAAAAATGGTTCGTCGTCGTGGAGTCTCTCACCGTGGAGGCACCTCTGGCAATCAAGGCCGTGCCTCTCAATCTGCTCCCCAGAACATTGTCCCTCTCGCTTCTACTTCCCTGTCCTCTCCGCATTTTGGTCATGCCAGGCGTCTCCTGCACAACTCCTTTCAAACAACCCGCTTCAAATTCCATAGCAGGCTCAATAAGCCCGTTCTGTCAGCCAGTATCACTATAATCCTTGCTGAGGAGGAGGATAAGCCCAGCAGCTCGGCCCACACCACCACGTCTCAGTCTCAGGATGATAGTGTCCTTTAGGGGGAGGTGGCTGGGGTCGTGTTCAACGGTGACAACATGCAGGAAGAAGGCAATGTGCCTGAAGCTCCTCAACCTACGACATACTCCACTCAGCACAATGTGCTTGCATGTGAGCCGGTTCGTCCTCCAGGAAACATTTTGAATTTGGTGATTCCTCCATATGGTGGTGTCACGGGAGATGCAGATAATGCGGTCATCATGCGGATTGGCTCTCCTAGCCAGGTGGATAAGGATGCTCTTGACTCTCCTAAACATGTTTAATGAATTTGATTCAATGCCTACTAATGGCATTCTTGCCTTTGTTCTGTTTCTTTTTATGTTATGCATCTCTGGATATTGTCAACTCTGTTCTTGCTTCCGTTCTTGTTTTTGTATCGATGCGAGCCAATATAGTCTTATGAACAGTAACAAGTCATGGCTCAGCAAGCCTTGTTTTTGCTTTAATTTTGTATATGGCGGTTATGACAGAAGGTTTATCAGCAAAGCCATAGTCGGCGATAGTACTCTAGTGTTAGACACAGAACTGGTTTACTTTCTTGTCTGTCAGGGACTTATAAATCATGTTTCAAGGTCTCTCAATCCTGGAAGGGCGGTTAAAAGGATCTGTATGTATCAGAATCTCTAGTTGAGGGCTGGCTTCAGCCCCCCTCGGAGGTCTTGACCTCTTTGTACATATTTTTTCTCTCTTTTTTTTTTAATAGAAATAGTCTTTACGCAAAAAAAAAAAAAAAAATTATAATTTTTAAAATGGTGCATAGTGAAATTTAACGACAAAATGTGTTCCAATTTACCCAATGCACCGAACCACTAATGGTGCGTTAATGTTACACAATGATTTGTGGTGCACCCTATAAACTCACAAGGTGCACCGTGAACGGTGCAAGCCAAACTTTTTGAATGCACCACGAAGAAAAAAATTAAAAAACAATCCATTTTTAAACTTAATTTTCAATTCTACTCCACTAAAAAAATAATTTATGGAGAAACATAGACGTTACGTGGATATTTGCTTATCGAGGAAGCATGGTTTCCAAGTAAATGCAAAAAGCAAATTTCACCATTATTTAAAAAAATTCAAAAGTCATGCAATGAGCAACTGAAGGAAGGATGGAAAGAAGGGGAAGTACTAATGGTAGGGAATTTCACAGAGGAAAAAGTGGCACCAATGCTTGGGAGCTCTACAACATTGTAAGTGGAAAAAATGAAGTGTACGCCCAATAATTTATTTTTGTTTAACCTTGTTCTATTGCATTCGAGTAACCACACCAAAGCGTATTATTGATGTAGTGCACCATGTTTTTTTAAATTTAAAACCTTACCATAGTGCACCATTTTAGTTATGCATCAAAGTGTTTCAAAGCAATAATAGCAATGGCACTTTGTGGGAGTATAACACCAAAATGGTGAAAATGAATTTTACGACCAATATGCAATATATGCACTTGTGCTTCAATTTCACCTAGTGCTTGAGGTCATTCCTAAAATGTAAAAGCATCGGGGCTTCATGGGAGTATATCATCGAAATGGTTAAAACAAATTTTACAACCAAAATTTTTTTAAACTTAAACTAGCCTGGTGCTATTGAGTAGTGTTAGCACCATGGAATTAACTCTAGGCTGAAAAGAGGATCACAGGGGTAACCACAAACCTCTTGTAAACTAAGGTCCAACCCCACCTTAGAGAGGGCTCTGTCCCTGTCTCGAGATATCAATCGCCTAACAACTGATAGATTTGGGTTTTAGACTCTCTATGAATTATCAGAAATTGATTTTTGGTTTAATTTGTTGAAGTTGGGTATGAAGGATGAGGGCTATTTTGGGTCAAAGTTACAGATCCAAGTGAATAATGGAAATAACATATTTTGTGATAGGGGAAGATATGAAAACTTATTGGTGATTTATCAAAAGTTCATTGTAGCAGAGATATAACTGGGTTAGGAGAAAAAATGACAAACTAAGCATCAAACGGTATATGATTTAGATTTTCCATGAAAGAAAAATCACACAACGATCAACTGAAAACTAAACCAAAGAAAGTACATGAATTTTGAAATAAATTTCTTTTAGTTGAGAAAAACAAAATTATACAATATTAAAATATATTTGAAAAATAGATCTAAAAACAAAATATATGTTATTCATGAAGGCAAACAAACAAGTAAAGCATGACATAGGTATCCCTATTCAAGCATCATTCACCTTCTTCTATTCATATGGAAAAGTAATGCAATACAAAATAGCCTTAGTCTCTTATAGTTCAAACCCAACCAAACCCTTTTGTAATGTCTTTCTCTTCTTAAAATCAATTAGGAATATTTTCTTGCACAAAAAAGAAATACTAAATACAAGGTATCTCTTATCAGCTAAGAAGATCGAGACAAACTTAATTTGGAAACATCATGTCTTAAAGATTAGATAAAAAAATTCAGTAAAATTGAGTTCATAAAATCAGTCTTATCCACCTATCCATACCTATCCTGATCACTAACATAATTATGGAAGGTCCAAAAATAACCAAAATACAAATGCAAGCTTGAGTGACAAGTTGCGGAGGAGTTGTGCAGCGACTGTACAGTAGACTTCTAGCTCAACATGGTTATAGGTTTTATTGGATGAAATCGATTCGATGGGTACATTAGAGATAGTGTTGGGTTGGTGTCGGACCCACTTGATGCATCCTTTAATGCGTGTAGACCCCAGAAATGCCTAGTCACCAGTTGTACAACAGAATTCAAATTTTGATTTTTTTTTTTTTTTTATTTCCCACTCTAAAAACATTGTAATATATGTAAATCCATTGCATACACCTCATAGATCCGATCATGCATCAAATATTAAAAAAATTTCATAGTTTCATAAAAAGAAATGACCTCTTGTGCTTGCAAAATGAGCCCTTCGATACACATATTTTTGACTTTCAGCAGCATGTAGTTTTAAAAATGAAAAAACCCACCTCATTCAAGAGACCAAAGCTACCTCCTCCTCTTCTTGGTAGATGATGCTTTGGTTTATTTGTTGGATATTGTTTTGATTTCTTTAGATAGTTGTGCTATTATGGGTAGATTGCTAGGTAACTGTGACTGTTTGATTTTCTTGAGTTGTCTCCTAGCCCTTGACAGCTTCTATTTCATCAACCTTAATCTCCTCCTCATAATTATATTTCTTGTGTAATATCTCTTTATCTGTCTATGTAAGGGAAGATTTCATTTTAAGTCTATTTTGGCTTTATCAACTGTGTCATTATTTTTTGCTATTTGATCAACTATCAATTGGGAGACCCCAATCTCGTCAAATAGCCTATCATACTCCTTCCATTCATCAAATTAAAGCTTCTGTTTTGATGGTATGGTTTCTTTCATCTACTCTTTCCCTTCGGTTCTTGACCTTGTCATAGGCTTCCTTAGTTCTACATTGGGTTCTCTTACCTCCTCTACATCAATCACATGTTTTTGTTAATCTTCGATTTTAGGTCTAGGAGGCTTCCTCGGAAACTCACTTTTGTTATGCTAGGTTTCTTATTCTATTGTGTGCCTGAGCTCTCGGTTCTCCTTCTACAAATAGGAAATCTTAAGATCATATTTAGTAAGGTTGTCCTGCAACTTTGTAATTTCAAGGTATTTATCTTCCATTTGAACATACTGCTCACCCCTTACACCCTATGATGGTATATCCCTTGGGAGATCAATGGTGTTTTGATAGGTTGGCTCCTCACTCAACTTTTTGGTAGAAAATCTAGTCCTCGGTCTATGACGAAATTGTGTTTCTTCATGGGAAACTTGTGTATTTCCTTTCCCCTTACTAGTTGCTCTCCTATCCCTCATTGGTCCTTCACTATCTCTTCAACTTTATGTGCCTCTTCATTTTATTCTATAGGATAAATGGCTACATGAGCCAGTAATCGTGAAGTTGATAAGAAACCATCCCAAGACAATTTTTTTCTTTAACTCATGCAAAACTAATAGTTTGATTAGTGAAAAATGGAACAAGTTAAGAAAGTGTTTCTCTCCCTTAGACTGAACTCTTATTGCCATCTTTCCCAAGTGTTTGAGTAGGTAATAAGCTAAGTTTAGGCTCCTCTTTTCAGTGAAAGGCACAAGCAGCCTAATGGGATACTGGTACACCTTGCTGAAGCGACCTTCACATGTAAAATACCTTTGTATTACCTTCAAAAGTTGGTTGTAGTGGTTTGATAAGTAGTTTCTTGGGAATTTAGTTTCATATTTGTCTTTGTACTAAGGTTTTTCAAACTCTTTAAAATGTGAGGCATCCGACTCCATTCCTTTGAACTACCTTTCACCCTATAAAGGGATTTCTGTCACTTGAGAAATATTTTATTTAGACACAGTAAATTCTAAATCTCCAATTTTGACCTTGTCACCTTTAAAATTTAGGGCAAACATACTAGCAAGCTAGAAGTGGTGGCCATGTGTTTGAATTTTCTCACAAAAGGCTATGCATCATGTCTCTTTGAATGCCACTCTGATTGCAGGGTCAACATTCACCATCTATAAACTTCTGTGATCAACATGAACTACCTCTCCTCCCTTTGCTTTGCTTCTACTCCTTGGGCTTTCCATAAAAACTACAACACACACTTTCAGCTATGTTTTCATGGAATACATCAAGTCTATGAAGAAAAGGTTAACTCATAGTGCAATGCGAAATGAAAAGGATGACAACATGATGAAGTGAGGTGCCAGCATGATGAATAGATCCAACTAATAGGGTTTTCACAAGAGTTAAATGACTTTGGGTCTTAGGAAAATTTGTATTCCTAGACAACCTTTTTACATACCAGATCATAAAAGTGGGAATGTGCAAAGAAAATTATGCCAATTAACATGAAATTTGATTGATGGGCTATGCATAAATACACATTAACACATACAAACTGACACACAAACCCTAAACATTTCAATAATCGTGAACACAAACCAATCAATACATAGGGCATTGCGTAGCGATTATGTAGAAAATGCACAAAATATTTACTAATAAATGTCTAGTTGGTTTTCTAAAGAAAATTGTAGCTAGAGAATATGTTTTCTACCTTAGACAACATGCAAGCTGGATTGGAAGTAATGGGAGACTAGAATTTACCTCTGCATGGAGCTTGAATCGGATATGTAGTGGTTTCACAACAACTATGTGGTTTAGAATATACGCAGTAGTTGTGAAGCAACCTTCTCCCACTCGAAAAACATGCCTTTGAAACTTTGCCAAGCTACTTTCGGCCTTATGTTGTGCGACCTTTCAAACCTTCTCAGAGTGCAAACTATGGATTGGAGAGAGAATGAGGGCAACATGAACAAAAAATTGAAAGTTTGTGCTCCATATGCCTTGTTATGGTGTTGAATGTAAACTTTGGGTAAATGGGTTATCATAATCATGAATTTTGAATTATGGGTGATGATGATGAATTATGAGTTTAGGGGTATGTAATGGAAATGATGATGAGAGATGATTTTGAGGGAGTGGGTTGTATGTGATGGTAAATTTGAATCAAGGGAATCTATCATAGTAAATGATGCGTGGAAGAAGTATATAAAGGTGAGTTATGAATTTATGAAAGGTGAAATGTGAATGGTGACATGGGGATATGATGGACACCACTAACAAACCCATAGAAAATTAACAAATAGGACTTGACTACTATGGTTTTAACTTGTGACAAATGGAAACCCCATGAAATGCTGCCCATGAATCCTTAATGCCTCTACATGAAAAATGACCTTATGACCTATTGATGGTGTTTGACCTACCAACATGTTAGGGGATCTCCCCGGTAAGAAGTCCCAACTAGACCCCAGAATATTTAGTGTAGGAGTCCCAACAGTGGGGTAGTACGTTATCACCTTGACCATGGCTGTGTGCAATGGTAAGTATGATTTCGTTGTTGGTAGCAAGGGTAGCAAGTCAAGGAAGGTGCATGAGAGGCCCTAACACATGGAACGGGGGATAAGTGTGCCCCTTAGAAACCTATGATAGCACACAACCTGAAAGGGAACACACGAGCAGAAACACATCACAAGCTGAAAAGAAGGATAATCAACGATCGAAAGTGATGGTTATACCAATAGCACATTTCATTAAGATTCATACAAACATATACATAATAGTACATACATACATGTGTAAATAATAGCTACATATATCATTAGAGTAACCAGGATAGCCGAACAACAATAAGAACATATGCATGAAACACATTGGCTCTGTTATATTAAGAAAGTTAAAGATCCAATCATACATACAACTGTGACCAACCACTATTCCCGATAGCAGAACATTATAGTCGTTGTCGCCTGCTCCTCTAAAGAGATATACTAGCTCTGCACAGTGGAGGAGTTGAGGATTGTTACAATACACTCCAAGCTTTCTCGAAGATACACCTATAGGTATATTGGCTCCCAAAAGCCTCTACAATGAGTTATAAGGCTCTACAAATAGAAAAGGGTGGGGTGACCCTTGACATTCCCCTTTGTGACTCTTCACCTACCCTCATGACTCTATTGGCATTACGATGTATGTGTTGTACTTAATCGAAACCCACTCGTGGCAGAACAACTCACTTGTATATGGTGACTTATGAGCCCTAGAAATGGGTAACTATATGGGCTCATTTTGCCTAATATTCTTATTTAATCCACCATTCTCCATAGTTTTATGCATGCTTTTGAATATGTTTATGTTAATTGTGTGAATAGGAATAGTCACTTTACCACAAGGTCTAACCCGTGCTTATTGCAGATTTTTGGACATTTTTGGGACCAAGAGCAGGCATTTATGAGCACATTGGTAGCTCTGTATCAGGACATTTTTGAGCTTCTTCTTGTAAACAGTTTTTGGATGTAGCTATTATTTTTTGATCAATGAAGATGAATCTTGCTTTGCGCCAGCTCTGATCTTTCTTAGGAGGCTGTAGCTCTTGGGGTTGGGCCCAACCCAAGTTCCAGTACCTCCTTTGTGTAATTCTATGTGTTTTTCTTGCATTCATAGACTAATTTCTATTGTTTAGGTTAAAATCTTGCTTCATTTCTTGGGTTGCTTTTGATGATTTAGATAGTTGTTCATGCTTCAGGTTGATTTGAGAGTTTTGTAACAAAAAATATCCACAAAAAGGCTACCAAGTAGTCCCTGATCTCAGTTCTCCCTCCTTGGGATCATGAATTGAGACCAAGGTACACTTGCTGCCACAAAACACTGTTTTTGCCTTCTAATGCAATTGCTAGTGTTAGACTTAGAATTGGAAAAGTTGATATCAGTTGTGTCTACATGTTCAGATATGTTCTTTCTTAGTTTCCATAGTTCTTTTGCATTATTTCCTGTTTATACACTATTGTTCATCATATTTCTGGTTTTTAAGAGTAGATTAGGTCAAAGTAGATAGATCTTTGCTTTTTTCTTTGTTTGGATCAGTTTTTGGAAAGTAATTTGTAGAACACCTGTAATACATTCCTACCTACCCGTCCTCCATCATACAACCTGTTCCAACCCCTCACTCAAGATTTCTTCCTTTCATTTGCCACACTTCTCCAACTAACCCTAATTTCTATATTTTTGTGCAACATTGCTTTCTACATCCTTGAAAAAATCCAACCATCTTCATCACTCCTTAGCTTCATTTACCAGGTCCCACACCTCTTAACATCCTTATCGATCCTTCATTTCCACTTCCCCACCATTTTTCCTCCATGAATCCTCTAAAATTCACTTTCATCCCGTTCTTGTAGAATTTCCTGTAGATCCCCTGCAGCGTCCTGTAGAGGATAACGTGAGAAGTTTTTCGAGATCTGAGCGTGGTGGAAATATCCAAAAGGGTGCTAGGGACCCCTTAGGTCCTCTCCATACCTTTCTAACCCCCTGCAAAAAGCCACTCCATTTTCTTTCGCCAATAAACCTCTGCACAGTCAAAAATAGTTAAAACGCATGCATAATCATTTTTGCATAAAATTGCTCAAAAATACAAAAAGATGATTTTTCCATATTTCCTTTCAGAAGTAGCTTAAACACATGTAATTTACCTCTGCAATAGTCCATGGCATCCATTTCAGTAGTGGTACATCTCTTTTCTTGCACAAGTAGGATTAGTCTGTAAAATTAGGGTTTGCATTTCCTTTCAGCTTTCATCTTCTTTCTGTAAGTAAACTAGCCTCTTTTGAGTTAGCCTTCATCCATCATAGTTGAAAGCTTCTTATAAGAACTCATAGAAGTTGGCTTAAGCTCCTAGCGAACTTGTGCCAACTGATCAAGTGACAGCCTATAGTAAGAGCTAGTACTTGTGCATATAGCATGATCGCTTCCAAGTTTGTTACGAACTACCGGGTTGATAAAAGTAAAGTAGGGAATCCCAGGAGTTGCAACATCATTGCTGAAATACTGGAGCTCACCACCTTTTTGGCGGCGTTTCCGGGGAAGTGTAAGAGTATTTTGTGATTACTTCTTTTCTTCTATTTTCTACTGCAAACATTCTACTAAGTAGTTTATTTCAACAAAGAGTAGAGTAGTCACTTCCTTTCCATTCTGCAATTTCAATTCAGTAACCATAGATTAGACATTTCCTGCTGTCATTTCAATTCCATAATTTCATTTCAGTAAGCGTAGATTAGCATTTCCTACTTCCATTTCAATTTCGAAATTTCATTTCAGCAAAATAGATTAGTCCTTTCCCGCTTTCATTTCAATTCTGCAATTTCATTTCAGCAAAATAGACTAGTCCTTTCCTGCTTTCATTTCAATTCTACCTTTTCATTTCAGAAAGATATATTTTAGTTATTTTCAGTTCAATCTATTTCACTTTTTTTAGGTACAAGCAGAAAAAAACAACAAAAATCACCCAAAAAAAAGAGATTTCATTTCATGCCTCGTAGGAACCGAGATAATTCAGGAAAATTCCTACCCAACACCCCCACCATATCACTGAGGCACCCTTCTCTCTTCTTTGGTGGCAATGATCTTGAAGAATCTATAGGTGAACCTCCAGAGATATACGAAGATCCTATAATAGAAGAAGAACAAGAAACCATTCCTTCTGAGACCATGGCTGAAAACAGAAATGGTAATGGGGAGAGAGTAGAAGGTACCTTTCCCATTTGAGAGGCCAATGGGGACACAAAAATGAAAAACATCAGTCCCTCAACCTTACCTCACTTCCATTGGTTGACTACTGAAGACCCTGATACCTTCTTGTTTGAGTTTGTTGTCCTTGAACTTATGACTATGCAGAAGACGAGCAAAAGTTGAAACTCTTTCCTTCTACCCTCAAGGATGCAGCACTCCGTTGGTTCATGGGGCTACCTGGAAATAGTATCAAAACTTGGGCTCAAATGCAGCAAGCCTTTAAGAACAAATACCGGGACTACTGTAGGTCAAAGGATACAAAGGAAGAAATCTTTTGAATGACCATGGGAAGTGATGAATCTTTAGAAAACTATGAAGAGAGGTTTCAACTTAGTTATAAAAGGTCTACGTGCACACTTGACCCCGAATCTCTAAAGTTGGTTTTGCTCAGAGGAGTGCCTGAAGACGTTCTAGATACCCTCCATTTGTTGTCTGGGGGGAGACATCTACCAGCTACCTTATGATGACATAATGACTGTATTTAGAAACCATTCTAGGGCAACTAGAATGATAGGTAGGGGAAGTCAACTCTTAGCCAATACCCCTTTATCTAGTTCATTCCTTAAAAATGAGTTTTCAAATCAAATGGAAGATTTAAAAAGCAAGATGAGACAGACCATTGCCATGCAAATGGATACCTTGCAAATCCAAAAGAATCAAGAGGAAGCCGAGAGGGCTTTGGCCATCTTTTGTCCCAGGTGCACCAGAAAGTATCCTAGGAATGAATGTCCATTGCACTCTATAGAAGTGTGTTTTCTGTGAAGAAGACCATCCTACAAATCAGTGCCCTTCCTTGCCCAGATTTAAAGCTATGTACCAAGGGGCTGAAGGAGCCACTGAACCACTCTACTTCATGAAGCAAAGGAGAACACATGGACCAAGACCTTACCAGCAGGGGATGCAAGGGACATCCTAGATTTATTACAACCCCAATCAAGCCACTTCCATGCCTTCTTGGGGTCCCCTTGCTCATCCTTCCTAGTCCACACCCCCTCCTTGGTCATATCCTCCTCAATACCATACTCAACCAGCTGCTCACTCGTTTCATTCTCACACTCAACCACAACCTCAGCGGAATGCACCTCATTAGGGGTGGAGGCCCCAATACAACTCCCCTCCCGCTCGTTTTCCTCCACCACCTGCTCAACCACAACCATTACCTCCTGCTCCTGCAAGACAACCCCAGATACCTGCTCAACTGAACCCAAACCTCAATAACGGATAGGCCCAGTAGGTATATACTATAGAAACCAAATGCCCTACCTATGCTATGGAGATTCAAGAGATCAACCTACGATCTGGGAAGGTCCTCCCAGATAGAAAACCCCCTCCTAAGGAGGACGAGGAAGAGAAACAAGAAAGTGAACCCAAAGCCATTCCACCCTTTCCTGAGAGACTAACTGGAACCACGCAACCAAACCCAGAAGAAACTGAACTTCTTGGAGAACTTAAACAGTTATGTGTGAAAATACCACTTCTCCAGGCCATAAAAGATGTACCAATCTACAATAAGTTGATCAAAGAGAAGTGTTTTAGGCACCCAGGTAGGCGCAAGAGAGATGCCCCAACTATTAATGTCATAGGACAACTGTCTGACCTAATGTTGGGACAGATAATCTGTCCAAAATATTTGGACCCTGGGATTCTTGTAGTTGATGTCCACATAAATGGCACCATAATCCCCCACACTTCGATTGATCTAGGGGCTGCCATTAACGTAATGACCAGGGACACTATGCTCAAACTCAACCTTCAGAGTTACCTAAGAAAGACCTCAACAGTACTACAGTTGGCAGACCGCTCCACTGTGACTCCTGAAGGGATTGTGGAAGATGTCATGGTCTCTATTGATTCTTGGGAGTACCCAGCTGACTTCTTGGTCCTTCAACCAAAGGCAAAACTCAGTAGGTATCCCCTCATCTTGGGAAGGCCTTGGTTAGCTACCGCAGATGCTTACATCAGTTGTCGAGCCGGGAGCATGACCATCGAGAATGGGCATATGTCCAAACAGCTAGTCTTATATCCTCCTGCCCAACCTCTGCTAGAACATGACTTACCTCTCTGGTTCGAGGAGGAAGATGAAGATGAAGTCTACTCTGCCCCATTGTGCACAGTGGAAGCCACTAGGGGAGGTCCTCAAACCGAGGATGATCTTATTAAGAATTTGATTCAAAATCCACCCCCCAGTGTGCTGCTATTAGAAGAGTTGGTGGAAGAAACCCAAGCCAGTGCTTTAGTTGATCTCTGTGTGGCTTATCTGACCTCTCTCCGAGTTAAGAATGTGGAATTTGGCCATGAAATAACCTTGAAGATCAACTCATCCCTATCCACCTCTCAGGAGAAAGAGCTGTGTAGCTTATTGAACAACCATTTGGATGATTTTGCTTGGAGCTATAAGGAGATGAAAGGAGTCCATCCTTCAGTCTATACCCATCACATCTACATTAGAGAGGATTGTAAACTAGTCGGGTAGCCTCAAAGGAGGATGAATCTTGCCCTTAAGGACATTGTCAAAGAAGAACTGCAAAAGTTGTTGGATGTAGGATTCATCTACCCCATCTCTGACAGTGAGTGGGTTTATCCTTTGGTGCTTGTGCCCAAGAAAAATGGGAAGTGGAGAATCTGTGTAGATTATCGAGAACTTAAAAAAGCCACCAAGAATGACCATTTCCCTTTTCCTTTCATAGATCAAGTGTTAGATGGCCTGGCAGGGAAGAAGTTCTTTTCCTTCCTAGATGGGTTTAGCAGGTTCAATCAGATCCAAATCGGCCTCAAAGACCAAGATAAGACCACTTTCACTTGTCCATGGGGTACCTTTACCTATCGGTCCTTCCCTTTGGGTTATGCAATGCTCCTGCCACTTTCCGAAGAGCAGTACTGAGTATATTCGCTTAGATGGTTCATGATTTAGTGGAAATCTCTATGGATGACTTTACCCCTTATGGTTCTAACTTCCGAGAAGCTCTGACTAACTTGAGGAAAGTTTTAGCCAAGTGCATTGAGATGAACCCATCCCTTAGTCCTGATAAATGTGAATTCCTAATGACTGAAGGGACCGTGCTAGGTCATACAATTTCTCAGCAAGGTTTACAGGTGGATCCCAACAAGATTGCTATCATCCAAAGGGTCCCACCTCCTCAAAAGGTAAGAGATGTTCAGAGTTTTCTAGGCTTAGCAGGATATTATAGAAGATTCATTAAATATTTCAGTAAGCTAGCCTCTCCATTGTTTGGTATTTTGGGAAAAGATGCTAAGTTCATATGGACTGACAACTGTCAAGAGGCTCTGGATGCTTTGAAAGGTAAGCTGATAACTGCCCCAATCTTGAGAGGTCCAAACTGGGCCCTACCTTTCCACATTCACACAGATGCCTCGAACAAAGCCATAGGAGTAGCCCTAGGACAAGTTGAGGAGAAGCTACCATATGACATATATTTTATTAGTAAAAGCCTGTCCAAGGCGAAGTTAAACTATACTGTAACCGAGAAAGATCTCCTGGCTGTAGTCCATTCCCTAAACAAGTTCAGACACTACATCACTGGCTATCAAACCTTTGTGCATACTGATCATTCTGCAATTAGGTATTTGATGAACAAACCTAATGTAAATGCTCGTATCATTAGATGGTTACTTTTATTGCAGCAATTTGATTTGACCATTGTTGATAAGCCAGGTAAGGAAAATGTTGTTGCTGATTTTCTGTCTAGACTAGATTTGCCTGCAGGTGAAGGAGGGATGGTGGATGATCAGATGCCAGATGAACACCTGTTTTCCATTTCAGTACTCTCTCCACGGTTTGCTGATATAGCAAATTATTTGGTTTCAGCACAGTTTCTGCCATACCCATCCTCAAAAGAGAAGAGAAAGATCGTGAGGAAAAGTGCCCCATTCACTTGGATTGGGGGCAATATTTTTAAGCTTGGCCCAGATCATATTTTGAGGTGATGTGTCAGGGACAAGGAAGTTTTTGACATCCTCTTAACCTATCATGATGGGCCCTGTGGAGGCCACTTTGCACCAAAGAGAACCACCTTCAAAATTCTACATGCAGGTTACTATTGGCCCACTCTTCACTAAGATGTCAGGAGATACATCAGCCAATGTAACAGATGTCAAAGGATGGGGAAACCTACTCCAAAGGATGAAATGCCCTTGCAGCCTCAAGTGACATTTGAGCCATTTGAGAAGTGGGGCATGGACTTTGTGGGTCCTATCAACCCTCATTCAAAACATAGGTCCTACATCATTGTGTGCATGGATTACCTAACAAAGTGGGAAGAAACAAAGGAAATCAAAGCAACAATAGAAGAAAAGGTAGCTGAGTTTTTGAGGGAAAATATCTTCTACAAGTTTGGCTACCCAAGAGAATTAGTCACAGATCAAGGAAGTCAGTTTACCTCTAACCTGATTGAAGACCTGCTCACTCATCACAATATTAAGCACAGAACTTCCACCCCTTATCATATGTAAGAAAATGGACAAGTGGAATTACTAACAAAGCTTTGGAAGGGATTTTAACTAAGGTAGTGAGTAGTAGCAGAAAAGATTGGGAAGATCGCTTGGTTGAGGCCACCTGGGCCTATAACACTACTTGGAAAACTACAACAGGTTTCACACCCTATGAGCTGGTCTACGGGAAGAAGGCTTTGTTGTACATAGAATTTGAATATAACACATTAAGGTTGGTAGCACAGCTAGACCTAGATACCAGCCATGCACAACAGGAAAGATTGCTTCCGGTGAATGGATTAGATGAACAGAGAATGCAGACCCTTCTCCACTCAGAGGTAATCCAACTTCAGAGAAAGATATGGCATGACCGACACCTCAAAGAAAAGCAATTTTAGCTAGGAGATTGGGCAATGTTATATGATTCAAGGTACAAGGATTTCAAGGGCAAGCTGACGACAAGATGGTTGGGACCATATATAGTGGAAACATGCAATGACAATGGTTCAGTCCTTATTCGGACCATTGATGAAGAAGCCATCCCCATGCTCGTCAATGGGAATAGATTGAAAATCTACAAGAATCCCCTTTCTAAGCAAGAGTTCATTGAGACTCTTAGCAAATTAGTATTGGTAATGGAACAGGTTCTTGTCTCCACTCTACCTACATCATGAAGAAAAAACACAAAAAAAATAGAAAAAACACAGAAAAAAGAAAAAAGAATAAAAGATCCTTAGGTGAAAACCTCTTAGAGGTGCCCAGGGTAGACAGTGAGGGTGAAAACCTCTTGGAGGCGCCCCAGTCGTCTCAAACAAAAAAAAAGAGAAAAAAGAACAAGAAAGAAAATATAAATATCTAATTTTTGTTGAATAAATTGCAGGTTGCAGGAAGGTCATTACAGGTTTTTGGAGAATTGCGCAAGTCAAAGACAAAGGACATGACCAAGATGAATGAATCCCTCACAATCCATTCCTCCATCATCGTTACCTTTCCCCAAGATCTGGTCTGATTTGGTCCGAAGTGCCACATCCTACAGGAAGCTCTATATCTTCTACAGGAGGATCCTATAGAAACTACAGACAAGACAAAATCGGTCTCAGAAGAGGATCCGAGGGTTTGAGATCTGTCTATAAGGTCTATAAACCTCCCTGCCTCCATCCCTCACCATATGTCATCCTTTTCCATCTCTGTACACCTCCATTCCACTCGTTTTCATGTCCTTGCACAATCACGCAAAGATCCTGTTTTTTTATGCTGTAAACAAATTTTACTGACCAATCAAAACAACAGTTTTTCTTTTCACTCACCATACCTGCTACCCTCCATCTGATATTCCTTTCTAGTAGAGACCCTCATCAGTAATTATAGCCCTACTCATTTTATCTTGAATCTTAGAAGGAGAAGCAGCTACAAGAAATCCTACAGTATTCTTGTAGCAGCTGATCCCTCTGAAACATGCATGAGCTTTTTTTGAATGTGTAAACATCAGCAACGGTCCAAGGTCGAGCATGCAAAACGCAAGCAGCCACAACAATGAAGAAATGGGTTCCAACATCCGAAATGTGCATAACATGGCCGCAACTGCATAGGTAAGTGACTAAACCTATTTTGCAATTACATGAATTATATTTCAAGGTTACGTAACTATGGGAATGGTTCGGTTTGAATGTGTAGAAATTTTGAATAATATGACACATATTCACAGAGATTATCCTGATTATACACTTATAAGTGGGACATGCATAATACATAACCTCCTCTATGTTGATCATCAATTTACAGAAGCAGAAACATTCACAGGCGTACATAGAAGCATCAATCGTGCACATATCAACACAGTATTTTCCCGGGGAAAGAATCTCGCTAAAAACCCCAACTATCTGTATATTATGGTGATTGAATCATGTAACAATACAAAGTACAATTCTTATCAGAAGCATTCCAGTACCATCTCCACCTGTTACACACAATACAACTCAAATCTGATCTCCAAATCTATTCCACTGCTTGCCTGCCTCCACAGCTCAATACCTCCTCAAGAATGAATGAGAATGGTTTACCAAAATCATATTTAACCTCCAAAAAATCACTCACACTGGGAAATATGTGAGCAGAGGCTATAATACTTGGTATTGGCCAATTCATTGGCATACTCAATCCCTTTGATTGTGCAAATCATCATGAACAACTATAGTCACAACTGATAGCAATCTGATCCTCTAACACCTGTCCATGCTGAACTAAACATGCACTGACATGCAACTGAGTTAACTGATGTATTCTATAGTTGCATTACGAGTTAATAATTAGTTTAACAACTCATCATTAGTCTATTTTCAGTTAGACTAATTACAATTATTTTAACCAAGTCAAACTAAACACAACTTCATTAACTCTACAATCAACTCCACCAAACTCAACTGATTGAGTTCTAACTGAAGTCATGCATGCAACAACTCAACTGACCCACAAAGAAAGCGTACTTTGTTTTGACAGTTGCATGTGCCGCATTTGTAGCTCAAACTGAAGTGCTCCAAGAGAATAAGATCAAGTTTATAGTCCATATATTATTATGAGACAATAATATTTGACTTTTCTATTTTTGACAGCCAGTCTAAAAATAGACTGTGATCACTCCTACTGTGATCACTCCTGCTGTGGCCATTCCTGCTGTGATCATCCCTGCTATGGTCACTCCTGCTGTGATCATCCCTGTTGGGATCCAAAATAGAACTTGCACCATAATTTGCCTACGGGCCCACTTAGTGAAGGCGACTCTTTTCACTAAGATCCATCATCTTGTTGCATTCTCAACAAGCATTTCTTGTTGCACACTTTTCAACACTCCCTACAAGAAAGGCTTCCTCTCAAACCTGATCCTGTAACTCTGGAATGTTCTCCATGCAACACATCTGGCCGGTCCACTTGCTCTGTCATCAAAGTCTCTGACTGCTATTGCCTCTGTCGACTGAAGACTATGCATCTATGTGCTCTTCAGTATCTGACTGCTCTAGCCTCTGTCACTTTGAAATCTAACTGCATCCGTGCTGCTGCTGGTTCTATCTCCTAGCATTGCATCCGCACTGCACCTCCCAATTGACCTCCCAGTTGGGCTAGAAACACCCTCTGATGCTGAAGCTCTACCTTCTGCTGACAAGTGCTCCCTCTCTAACATCTGCGCTACTGCAACATCTCCATGCATCTCACACCATTTCACACCTCTCTGTGCCACGTAGCACTGTGTAAAACACTTGTGCCTCTCGCATTGCTGCAGCCTGCTAGCTATGCGCTGTCCTGGGATTCCCTGCACTGTCGCTCTCTCTGCCACTCCATCCACATTTTTCTCTACTTAATCAGTCAGTTCCTGCTACTCCACATCAGGGCTCCCGTAGCAAGGTCTCATCTAAGAGGTTGGGTACCTCAAGGATCTTGCCCCTCCTCCTTGGGACGGTCAATCCACATCACCCCACCTCCTACCTGGAGGTATGGCTGCATGCGATCCCTCAGCCCACCTGGCACGAAGTTTCCCCCTACTGGAGGTCTTTGGATGAGTAGATGTCTCTACCCGATCTCCTCTCAGCTTCTCATGTTGTGGCTCCTCCACAACCTCCTGAAGCTGCTGCACCAATCGTGGCTCCTCCACAATCGTCTGAGACTTCTTCTAGCTCTGCATGTTAAGAGGTAATATACGCTCCCTCTCAACCACCAAGTCTCCATCATTTGCCTCACTACTCAAGGCTTTTCATGCATCTTGAACCTCAAGAGCATACAGGTTCTTGACCCTTGAACCAATCTGCTTCACCTGTCAAGTGATGATGTGTCTGAGGAAAACCTTTCCCTTACTGAAGACTACATCATAGTGTCTGTCTTCCAGCATCGCGGTCGACACCAAGTTTCTCTTCAGTCTTGGTACATACTTGACATCGGTCAAGGTAAGGTGAGCTCCATGCTCCCTCTGAAAAATAACCGTGCCTACACCTGAGACACTATAATTCTCATCATTACCCATCCCTATGAGTATCTGGAGATCTTTCTCCTCCAAAGTACTGAACAAACTTTTTTCACCGGTCATGTGGAAAGAAGCTCCACTATCAAGAAACCAACCACTTCCCACCATGGATGAAACCATGCATGCGAAGAGTGTGAAATCCAACTCAAATTGTAAAGCAAGTGCCTCACCTTCAGATCCTTCCCCGGATCCCTTCTTGGACTTCTTCTTTGGGCAATTAGTAGCATAATGACCCAACTCATGACAACGAAAGCATCTCACCTTTGCCTTGTCAACCTTCTTCCCATCATTAGAAGAACTGGATTCGGAAAGAGAAACCTTCCCCTTCTCCTTCTTCGCCTTACTCGCTAAGGCACAGTTCTCCTCATCCTGCATGGATGAAGAACCATCTCTGGTGCTCCGTCTAATCTCCTCCTACACAAGATCTGACCAAAGTCTCTCTCATCCTGGCAGTTTCTCCCTTCCATTCACTGAGTCCTCGTAGCTATGCCAACTCTTAGGAAGGTCAAGGAGTGCTAGACTCACCATCCTCATCCGATAGTCACCCCCACACTTCCCAGCTCATCCCGGCATTGGATGAACTTCATGAGATACCTGGGAATACTGTCTCTATTCTCACACTTAATGTTTCTGAGTTTTGCCCTTACTTTGGAATTAAATTCGAATTCCACCAGCTCAAAACTCAACCGCTTCTGATCTAGAATTCATGAGAACAAAGTATTTCTTGTACAAAGATTGACTGTCTGGGCATTCACCGGATATCTCACCTTCCAAAATAAGGATGAATCCAGAGGCTACCTAGCCTGATTACAGACTCTGCCTGAAGAAATAGAATGTAAACACTTTCTAAATAATAGATCTGATGATCAATCCTCACTTGATATCCTGTAAAAATCTCTTCTACAAATCAAGCAGCTCTGATACCATGTATAAATTTTGAATAATATTGTTATAGCTCCAAATCTCACTCTTATGGTTTGTGATGTTGTACTCATGGCCTAGGGCAACCCCTCCTTCTAGACCTGGTCCTAAAATTTAAAAAACAGTGTTTTATCCCTTATAGGCGACATTGCCCTGAGTTAAACACGTGTATACGCGGGTATGTGTATATCCAACCCACGTGTATGTATTAAAACACTTAAAAAAATATAAAACTCCTTATTTTCGGGCGCAGATTGCGGGTTTTACCTGCTGATCACCTGTTAGTGCCCATGGCCCAACTATTCCCAACCAACTCCTAACTAAAAAACTACTTTGGAGATGGTATAAAAAGACCTTAAAGGGAAGGCCTAAAGGAGGAGAGAAGAGAGAGAAAGGTTATGCTAAGATTTTTCCCTTGACCAGGTCTGAAGTCCCTTGTGCCTTCTGCACTTCCCCCATTTTGTATAGGAAACCTTTGTTTCCTTGTGTGTTGATGTTCATCCACCATTTATGACATCATGGAGAGAGTCATAGAAGGAGTTTGTTAGAGGCTTGAGGCTGGAACGGATCCAGAAGGAAGCTTTGCTTGGAGCCTGCTGAAGGTGACTCAGGTGAAAATATTCCTTTTTATGTACTTTATTTGTCTATAATAAAAGAAACACATGTCTTGGTTCCCGAAATGAATCTTCTTTATGTTAATGATATTCATGCTTAGAATTCATATATAAAAGGTTGTTTGGATTTCAGAACTAACTACCTTTCTTTGTAACATGAAGATGGTTTCCTTATAAGTTTTGTCCATATACTACTGTGTTCTTTGAATTGGTTGTTTTGCAGGACAAAAGAGAAGAAGGGAACTCCAAGAAGGGTTTGGACCCTAAAGGCCTTCTCAAACGTAGGACCAAGGGTACGTACCCTTATCATAGAATTTGCTTACAATAGCATAATGGCTGTATGAATGCATGTTTCTTTGAATAGATAACTTTCAGTTTGCTAGGGTTTCAACCCAAAAAGCCCTAGGGGAGTAATTCTCTCTATCAGAATTGGCGACTCCACTGGGGACAACACTCTTGTTGTTCCTAGTTTGGGTGTTTTTCAAGCCAATCAGGGCTCAGCTGCCTTGTCTGCTTGCTGTTACTGTCTAGTCTGTTCTTGAACTTTAAGCTTTGCCAGTTTCTTCAGTTTGTTTTTTTTTATTTTTCTTCAAGCTTTTCATATACGTTGTTTTTCTTAGATACAGAGGCGTATATACGCTTGTTTATTTGAGAAAACCCGTGTATACGCAAGTTTCCTCAAACACAGTCGCATATACACGCAATCTGTACTTCAGTACAGTCGCGTATATATTGAAATTTTTAAGATTTATAAATCTTTTTAGTCTCTGAAGGTTTGTCTGGTGGTTTGAGTCAGTCTGAAATAGTCAATTTCTAGTATCAGTTATTTGTTTTACAACGAGCATCTCGTTCTGAATTCTCTCTGAGTATAAGGATTATTGGTCTTATTTTTTGTTGATTGCAAGCGTCATCGTTTTTTTCTAAAGCATGGAAGATTTCTTACTAGGAATCTTGGCTGCTCTGATTCATCAGAGTAGGGAGATTGATCACAATATTTGTGTTAATCTTGCTTTTGGTGACTTTTTTGTTTGCTTGACAAAATCGCTTTTTGTGACCATTCACTTCTTTCTTTCATGAAAGTTGTTGTTTGACACTTTCTTAGAATTTGTCTTTTTGATATTTTGGTTTTCATTGTCAAAGCTTTCATTGCTACTTTTGATTGTTAGGAGCGATTTTAAACACATTTATTTTTGTTGAGTTTTCATCCATTGAGTGATGTCAATTCGCAAAAGTGTTTGATTGCCTATTCTTCAATCACAAGTTTCAGTGTTGAGAGCATCTTTTGAAAAGACTCTTTTGTTTGTTGCTTTGAAGAAAATCTTTTGAAAATCTTAGTTTTGCTTTCTTGAACTTGATTTTCATTTGGTTTCCTTTTAGTAAAGTGAAAGTGCTTTATGTTTGTCTTAGTACTTGTTTTTAGTGTTTAGACGAAATGAATGGTAACATCTCATATTCCATCTAGGCATTTTAAGTGGCAAGATAAAGATTGATAATCAAGCAACTTTCATTTTTTGTTTTTAGAGTAGTTTTAAATCTTGCATCCACATATAGTTGTTGCATTAGGATAGATTTGCATCCCCTTTTTAGGCATATATAACTTTGTTAGCTTTTGTGAGTGTGAAGTGTGAATTAAAGAAAAAAAAGGAAAATTTGTTTTATTAGAATTACCTCTGAACCCTATAGAAATTGCTCTTCATCGAAAAACGAAAAAGTGCATGTGCATGTAGTTAAGTTTTTATTAATTTCTTTTGCGTCAAAAAACACCACTAGTTTCACTTCCATTACCTTGTGACTTAAAGAACAACCTAATAAAATCAAGCGCTAACTAAAATTCACTAGAACTTTTTGTTTTAGTCAGTTACACCAACAAGATTAGGATTTTAGGGCCTTGGATTAGGCGAGTGGAGAGTTAACTCTCCAAGGCCATATAAACATCAAATGTAGGAGTCTGAATAACGAGAGAAAATCCAATAGCGTTAGGAAGACCAGGAAAGCTCCAGATCTGGGAGTTAAGCACGAGGGTCTATGAAGACAGGGAAGAGAGATACCCCCTCTCCTACTTGTCCGAAATTACCTCACGACTGTTCCGCCTGGCTTCTGCGACGAGTTGGTATCCATAGTTGCTGCTCCTAGGGAACTACACAGGTGGCTGCGGAGGGGAATCCCGTGGCACCTGAGGTCGATGTTGCATCACTCTCGACAGTACTACCGGAGGGCACCCTTGCGAAGCTTGGGGTCTTGCACCGGCGCAGGCTGTTGTTAGGAGGTTAGCGTAACTTCCTCTGATACCTTCGCTGATAGGACTGGGCCCTCATCATCCCAGACTATCTTCGGAAGGCCCCTTAATTCACTTTCTAGTATTTTGTTGTCCGGTCTTAATCACCCGGAGCGGAAATACTTGGAAGTTGTTTGACTGGCTATATCTTTAGGGACTTTATAGTGTGTGCTCTGTGCTCCTAGTTGGCCTAGCTTTCAATTTTTTGAGTCTTTAATTAGATCATAACAAAAAATTCAAAGTGGCTGACCGATCTCCAAGATGGTCACGAAGCGTTCGTGGTCTTTCGCCACCAATTTTAGAGCCTTCTCCTAGAAGGCGCAGAGCCAATACTACCAGTGGGTTCTGTCCCACGCCGGTTGACGCATCGGGGATTTATCCTCCTCTCGGGGGCATTAGCGGCCAAGCAAGGCCTGGCACTTCTGAACAAGAGAGGGACACTCCAGTCCTTTCTCGAGTTCTCTTTCAAGCGGAGAATAACATAGAGGTAGAAGAACTTTCAGAGTCGTTAGTAGCTCCAAATTCTCCTCTACCATCTAGTCATCCAGACGTACTACAATACATTGGGACTCTGACTCATAGACCGTCAAGTCCAGGTTACGCTACGTGCTTACCATCGATGAGCACTACTGGAAGCATGGCTTCTACAAGTGCTACGACTATGCAAACCCCAACATCGGTGCAAGGGGGAGGAACCATTTCCGTCTCCTCTGCTTCCTTGTTTGTATCTTTTGCTAGCACATCTTTAGTCGGGTCTACCTCCATTCCGTCCACGAGTGGAAATGCCCAAACCAATGCTTTTTGTACTGGATTCTTCCCATTTGGCACCCACTCACAGGGTATTCCATCGGTTCTGTTTAGTGCCGCTACGTCCATGATGGGTGGATCGGCTTCATTCCAGGGTTTTCCTTTTGGAAGTGGTCATATACCACATTCCAACCCGACAATAGGATCCATGCCTTTTTATTCTGTAGGACAAAGCAAAAATCCTTTCCAAGGTTGGAATAACCCTAGGGTTAGTAGCGCGGGAACTCGGAATCCGTTTATCGGCCAACAAGGGAATAGGCCATACTCCACGGTTAGCTCATTTCAAACTATTCCTCCTCTAGCTTCGGCTTGGAATCCGTATCAGGGGTTATCAACTCCTTACAATCCTTTAGGAGGAAACTTTGCTGGTTATGGAGGTTATACGGCCGGAGTTGGTCAAACTC
This sequence comes from Pinus tabuliformis, assembly GCA_031772625.1. Classification (NCBI taxonomy): domain Eukaryota; kingdom Viridiplantae; phylum Streptophyta; class Pinopsida; order Pinales; family Pinaceae; genus Pinus; species Pinus tabuliformis. The sequence continues at coordinate 633,508,797 of CM062820.1, read as the reverse complement.
CGAATTTTGTTGGATCACAAGGCTTGCCTTTTGGCTCAGCTGGTTCTACTGGTTACTTTGGGAAACCTGGTGCCTCTCAAATTCCAGGACAATCTTTTCAGAGCTTTGGAAGTTTTGCCCAGTCCAGGTGGAACCCCCAAGGTCCACCTAGGCTTCCGTTTCTGGCAACGTTGAACTTACCAGATCTCACTATGTTAACAAATGACCCAGTCAAGTACAATCCGGCCTGGCCTCCGGTCCCAACCAAACTCCCTTCGGACATTCCAAAATTCGAAGGGAAGAGTGGTGAAGACCCAGGCGACCATGTAACCACATTCCATTTGTGGTGCTCATCTAACTCCCTTATCGATGACTCGATTAGGTTGAGACTCTTTCAGCGCACCTTGACTGGTAATGTGGCCAAATGGTATATAGAGTTGCCAGGGGGCAACTTTACATCGTTCGCTGACTTAGCCAATATCTTATTAAATCATTTTCAGTTGCCTGTCCGCTATGATGTCGGAACTGAACTTCTGGCCACCTTTCGTTAGGATAAGGCAACCCACATTTCTGACCATATTCAGGAATGGAGACAGAGAAAGAGGCTCATTAAAGCCGAAATCCCTTCGGAGTACCGTCTCGAGTGGTTTTTGAAGTCTTTACAACCCGAGATCTCCAAGGATGTCTCCATGTCTGGAGTCTATTCTAAGGAGCAAGCCATTTTTAGGGCCCAACAATTAGAATTGATCTACTCTCAGTCTAGTATCCTACAGAAATACTTGCCAGATGCTCCTGGATCTACGGTTGACGTAGCTAAGTCGAAGCCAGGTCCGCACACGGATGGTATCATTGGGTCAGTAGATACAACTACGGTGAACTTGTTGAATCAATTGCAACAGTTGTCTTTGCAAGCTGCTTCTAACAACCAAGTCACATCGTCTAATCCCCCCACTTCCCAAACTTCTTCAATAAATGCCATCCAATCTGATAACCCCAAAGGAAGTCAAAATTCCAATGGGAAAAAGAAAGGACAAGGTAAGAAAAAGAACCAGGATGGGAAGCCTGATGCAAATAAATCCGGCAACAACGCTGGTGGTGGTAGAAATGAGTCAAGAGATAAAGTTAAGTTTCCATGCAAATTGTGCAGTGGAGACCATCTAACTCATCTCTGCCCTAAGATTGAAGACGCTCAGTGCTTGTTAGGACAGCAAGGGACTTCTAGTTCTCAAGCTGTGTTAACCAACCCATTTCCCCAAGGGCAGCAACTTCTTGCTGGCGCGAGTTCAAACCATGGAACCTCCGCCGGGGGCAACCAGGAAGCGGAAAAATCGCCAAATGTTTTCATGATGGGTTCTAATGTCCATGTGGCTACTCGGTCATGTGATTATGGTGAAGCCGAAACTTCCAAGGACAAGATTGTTCCCGGAAGTACTGACCTTCATATTGAGCGACCCCCTGTCGAGACTATACCACGGATACCGAAAGGTTCTGCTAAACGCGCGATGATTAATCCTAATGCTAGGGCCACCCAGAATTACTCCATTATGGAGGATCTGGCTCAAAGTCCGTGCGCTATGTCCGCTTTAGAGGTTCTCCAGTCGTGTCCGGCTTAGAGAAGTGCTTTACTCTCCGCAATTGGAGCAGTCGATTCAGCTAACTCTTTAGTGCTCACTTTTGACATGTTAAATGTCAAAAAGCGACTCCCTCATCATATGGCTTTCCAAATAAAGTCTACATACCGAAAAATCAATATTTTTAACACCGTGATAGATGAAGGAGATTCCACATGCGTTATGTCGATGTCATGCTGGAAGGCTATTGGATCACCTTCGACTGTTCCTTCACCCACCATTTTGACTACATTTGATGGTCATTCTCACAAGCCGTATGGGATTATCCCGGCCTTTCCTATATGTATTGGGGGAAAGGTCGTCAATATTGAAGTAGAGGTCGTAGACGCTAACCTAGACTATAATCTCCTATTAGGAAGGAACTGGGTATACGAGATGGATGACGTTGTTTCGACTCCGTTTCGTGTCATTTTCTTTCCTCATGAGGGGGAAATCGTTAAGGTTGATCAATTGGACTATTGTCCAGTCGATCCTCAAGAAAGCTCTGACTCTACTGTCCCTTTAATGGATAACCCTCACCCGCCAACTAAGAATTTAGGAGTAGGGATGTATTCCTCATTGATGGGTACATTTGATCTTCCCTCTCCTTTCGCTAAAATCAATGCTATTTCATCATCAAAGGAGTCTCCTCGAGAAGAGTTCTTTCGAACTCGTTATTTTTCAGACCCTTGGACCTTGCCTTCACCTACAACCACATTAGTTGAAGGACAAGTAAATGGAATGGCATTCCCTATATCTACAGCTGAGCTTAGATATCAGTCTATCGTAGACTCTGCAGACAACCATTCTACTCCTTTTTCCGAAGAGGAGTTAGATGGTCATGTGGCCCTGGCTTGGAGCCTTGTTTCTACCTCTGCCTTGGACTTCTTAGATTCGGTTTTACCTTCTGAAGAAGCAATCCTCGAAGTAATGATGGGTATATATCGACCTTGGGAAGACTTACACCATTGTTCATATTTTCTTCCCCCATTGCAGGAAGTAGAATCTAGATTCTCTGAGCTCCTCACTAGTGATGTTTGTACGGTGTCAAACCCTTTGGCTCCAGCACACATTCGTGTCGAAGGTAATATGTCGGTAATTTCAAAAACGATACCTATAAAAATCTCTAGCGACCCTAGTGTCATCGAGAATATCTTCATCGGAATTGAGTGTTCCCCTGAAGAAATTCAAATCTACACCGACCTGTTCAAGGAATATCGTGATGTATTTGCTTGGTCTTATGAAGAAATTCCTGGCATTGATCCTTCTATAGTTCAACATGAGATCAAGACATATGAAAACGCGAAACCAGTTCGTCAGAGGCTTCGGCCGGTTAATCCTAGGAAAGCTGCAACTATCAAAGCTGAGGTTGAGAAGCTACTAAAGGCGGGTTTTATATACCCTGTTCCTCTTACTGATTGGGTTTCTAATCCAGTCCCTGTGGACAAAAAGCAAGGAACAATCCGAGTATGCATCGATTTTAGGGACCTAAACAAGGCTTGTCCGAAAGATAATTACCCCACGCCATTCATTGATCAGATTATCGACGAGTGTGCGGGTAATAAAATTTTTTCCTTCATGGATGGTTTTTCAGGTTATAATCAAATCTCTATCCGTCATGAAGATCAACATAAGATAACTTTTATATGTCCCTGGGGTACCTTTGCATATAGAAAGATGCCTTTTGGTCTTAAAAATGCTGGAGCCACCTTTCAGCGGGCCATGTCATATGCTTTCCACGACATCAAACATGTCATCGAGGCATACTTGGATGATCTCGCTGCTCGTTCTCGAAAGAGAACTGATCATCCTAGTCATCTTCGATTGGTTTTTGAACGATGTCGTTTTTATAAAATCCAGTTGAATCCCAACAAGTGCGTTTTTGCGGTTACGTTCAGTCGGTTGTTAGGGTTCATTGTGTCTAATGAAGGGATTCGGGTTGATCCCTTCAAGGTTGAGGCAATAGTTCAGTTGCCTCCCCCGGCCTCAATTCGACAACTTCAAAGTCTTCAAGGGAAGGCTAATTTCTTAATACGGTTTATAGCAAACTATGCCGAGATCACTAAAGGGTTTATGCGTTTGCTATGGAAAGGAGTTCCATTTGTGTGGGATGACTTTGCGCAACGCTCGTTTGATGCTTTGAAAAAGGCATTAGTCTCTGCCCCGCTTTTGAGTCCACCGATTATGGTAGAGACTTCCTTTTATATCTTGCCGCAGCAGAATCAACCATTGGTATGGTTCTAGTTCAGGAGGATGATGCTCTCACCGAGCACGTGATTTATTATTTGAGTCGAGGCTTAATAGGTGCTGAACTTTGCTATTCTCCGGTGGAGAAGTTGGCCTTGGCAGCTGCCTATGCTGTCCAGAGGCTCCGTCATTATATCTTGCTATGCAAAACTTTTGTCTTAGCGACGGCCAATCCATTTCAATTTGTCCTTAGTAGGTGAGTGATTGGGGGAAAATATAATAGATGGATAGTCATTTTGCAAGAATTATATCTCGAGTTCTTGTCTGCCAGGTCTAAGAAACCCATGGTTTTCGTGGAGCTAATTTCTGAGCTTCCTTGTGGAGAGGATACTGTTTATGAGGAAAGTTTTCCCGACGAACATTTATTCCTCATCTCTTCACTCGACCCTTGGTATGGAGATATCATTGTCTATCTCCAGACTTTGAAGTTTCCCTCTACTTTCTCCATGGATGAACGTCGAAAATTACGTCACCTGGCTAAAAACTATGTTATCATTGGTGACACATTATACCGTCGAGGGGTTGATTCCATCCTTCGGCGCTGTTTAACCTTAGAGGAAGTAGAGTCTGTGCTCAATGACTGCCACAGTGGAGCTTGTGGTGGTCATTTATCAGGGCTTGCTACAGCCCAGCGCATCTTACGTGCTAGCTACTTTTGGCCTTCACTCTTTAAAGACTGTGTGGAAGCGGTCAAACGCTGTCACCCATGTCAAATTTTTACTCGGAAGATGCGCGCGCATCCAACTCCCCTTTCTCTCGTTGTCACCGTTGGTCCCTTTACTAAGTGGGGTATTGATTTTACAACTTGTAATCCACCTTCAGCGACAAATCACAAGTACATTATCGTGGCTGTAGACTACCTTACGAAGTGGGCTGAGGCCATGCCTACTTATAAGAATGATAGTGACACGACAGCTTTGTTTCTTTTCAATCAGGTTATCTCAAGATTCGGTATCCCAAGAGAGATTGGCATTGACCATGGCAGTCATTTCCAGAATCAGCTGATGTCTGAATTGGCTCTTAAATTAGGTTTCTGCCAAGAGCACTCGTCCCCTTATTATCCTCAGGCCAATGGACAGGTTGAGGCAGTCAATAAAACTCTTAAGACGATACTCCAACGGACAATCGATAAAAATCGGTCCAATTGGCACATTATGTTGTATTCGGCTCTTTGGGCATACCGAACCTCCCTCAAAACAGCTACTGGTTTTACTCCTTTTCAGTTGGTTTATGGGATGGAATCTATCTTTACGGTTGAATGTGAAATTCCATCTCTTAAGTTGGCTGTTGAGCTTCTTCCTGAGACTTCGAGTCTCGAAGAGCACATAGTTCACTTGGAACATCTCGATGAGCAGCGTCGAGATGCCGCCACGATGAATGAGGCCCATAAGAAAAGGGTTAAAATGCAGTATGATAAGTCTGTCCATCCTCGAGTCTTTTCTGAAGGTGACCTTGTCCTGGTCTATGACCAAGATAAGGACACCTTGGGGGCAGGCAAATTTAAGCCTATGTGGTACGGTCCTTTCATTATTAAACGAGTTTTAGAAAAAGGATCATATGAGTTAATTGATTTTGAGGGAAATAAGCTGGCGGAGCCCCGAAACGGGCTCTACCTAAAGAAGTACTTTGCTTAGTTTTGACCAAGCAATGGCTTCTTTGTATTTTATGTATATTTGTACATATATCATCGAGAGTTTTCTGATATCAACACTTTTTGGTCTGCTGTGGTAGGTGTTGATGGATGATTTGGTCTATTTTGGGTTCGCCGATGGTGCTAGTCGGCACACTTGGAATCTTGCTTCCGCAGCTTGGGTACTCTATTATCCAACTGGTCAATTGATGGCGTCAAGAGGCATGTTCATCGGTCCTGCTTCAAACAATATGGCCGAGTATACTGCTGTTATTAATTTATTATCTGAGGCAATCTCTTATGGGATCGACTCGTTGGTAGTATATCTTGATTCTCAATTGATAGTGTCTCAATTAAATAACATTTATCGGGTACGGGATCCATCTTTATATCGCCAGTATTTAAGGGTGAGGTTGTTGCAAAGATCATTTACTTATATTAATTATTTGCATATTCCAAGATCTCATAATTGGTTAGCTAATTCTATCGCTAATCAAGCATTAGACTGGCATATCAATCATTCATCACAATAAAATCAAGCATCAAAAAGTCAAACTGTATATATATATATATATATATATATATATATATATATATATCGTAAAACGTCTCGAGTGTACATATGTGTGTCCAAAAAATATACAAAATTGCGACTCAAATGCCCATAATCATGTCTGGCATATCTAATGCCTCGGCTCAGGATGAGTGCCTAAGTATGTCACTATAGCATTGGCCACACGCCGAAAAATGCAAACCCAGTCACTTGGCATGCCAACCACATGACGTTGCATATCCTCAGGAAGGTCCTTTATGACGGCCATCGGTACTCAGCAGCTCAGTCTCGCCAAGTGTCGCTGGACGTTGTTCAGAGTCCGTTCTGTATGTCAGCAGCCGCCTCTTCGGCTCCTCGACCGCGCCGTCCATGCCGCGGGAATCCATCTGGTCGTACCGGCCCGATGTCTGGAACATGATCATCATATCAGTCATTTGAATCTCATCAAAAATATTTTTCAAGATTCATCATATTTGAAAAAAAAAAAAAAAAAACATAAAATCAAAAAATCTTACCAATCTTGCCCCATGCTGCATTCGGTGGTAATGGTAGATCAAGATCTCCTCGGAAATCCAGCCCAGCATAGGGTTAGTCATCCACGGCGATGATCTGCTGATCCCACCAGGTGAAGAAGTCATCATCGAAGGCAGTCCTTGGGACCTCCCCACCGCCCAGATGTTTCATCAGATCAGCCCATCGGCCCATGCGTGGATCGCGTGCGGTGCTGACGGAAACTGCTACCCTGGGGCGGAGTGCAGGAACCTTCTCGAAAAAGAAAGTACACAAGATGCTCCCATATCCAAAGTTTTTAGTCTGACCCCTCCTGATAGAAGTGAGCTGGCTCTTCATGATGGCCAGAAGAGGAGTACACCAGTCAAACACAGTAGTGAGATAGTCAACTGCCACGCTCATGTTTTGCCGTGATGCCTGATGCAGAGAGGATGATCCGTTCACTCGAGCCATGGTAAACAGGATTATCCTAAGTGATAAACTCGCCACACGTGTGATGGAAATCTGGCTCCCAACCTTCTTGGGATGTCCCGGGCAGTATATCTGTATATAGTCCTCTATCGAAAGGGCACTTCGTGTCCTGCCCCGGGACTGTACTACCTCTCCCCTTCAAGAAAGGCCCGTGATAAAATATATATCCTCCACTTCTACCCTGAGCGGCATTTGATCGATCATAAAGGCTTCCTCATCGACATCCCAATAATCAATGAGCATCTCCAGCAAACGCGTGTTCGCTTTCATATTTGGCAATTTGAAAAATTTAAGCAAACCGCATCCCCGGAGTGCATCTAATGCTTCTGGACTGTTCATAACTTCATTGTCTACCGCTGCATGTTCTCTTTCACGCCACGTGATAAGCATCCTGAGAAAAAATTGAGTTTAAACCGTTAGTTTTTGTTTCAAAATGATTCGCGGCGTATACGCGGGTCCCTGTGCACACAGTCGCGTATAGGGCCCGCATGTACGCGGGTTCAATATTACCAACCCGCGTATACGCCGCGAGCGAATTTTTGACAAAAGTTCAACGGTGAAACATCAACCAAAAATCCTAAAACCTGTCACAATCAATTGCAAGTTAAGTATAAGGGTTACCTGGAGGTATTCGACGAATTTGAACGGTTGAATCTGGCTGTGGGAAGTTTGCTCCTTTTGCTCCAAATCTTTTGCTCTCAAACTCAAATGGTAAAAATGGTGAGTCCAAAATGATTTTTATAAGTTTTGAAAATGCAAATTTTTTTCAAAATTTTATTTTGTTTGGCCTCATGTGACTTTTAACTTGGGAGCTTGGAATGTCGAGATTGGTTTATTTTTCAGGACATTTTGGACGTTTTTCGACAGTTCGAGACGGTTCCATGACTGCTGACCCGTCATGGCAGGTATCGTGTTCTCACTGGCATATAGGTTAGGGACACCATTTTTCCGTTGCATTATGCATACTAGCCTCCATTTGACCGATACATCTGCCATAGGGTCGATCCCATCATGTTATGGTTCGTAAGCCATCTTCACTCGCCAACTCTTTAAATCATGACACGATGGTAGAGCCATCCTTTACATGGGCATCCTAGTTAGCACCTCATTGACATTTGTTGCCCATGCTGCTCCGTTTTGAGTAGGCTCGGGAGTCCTCTGTAGTCTTGCCATGACTTATGCGTTGAAGACTCATTCCTCTCAGCTTCTCCGCTTTGTTCTGGCCATATACCCTAGAGGCTCCTTTGTGTTGAGTTGTACTACTGCATTGCATGTTGACCACTTGCACCTTTTGGCCTAGAGCCGGCTTCACTTGGACTCGTGTTTAAGCCAACTTTTGACCATGACATCTGCAAAATCAACCTTGCATTCCCTTGACTTCTCGCTTGACACACCTTGACCCGTGGAAAGAACATATCTTTGAGTGTCACTGACCAATTTTCACCTCCCTGCATTGAGCATAGGAACATTCCTTTCCCAGGAACTAGATCATATGTTTCACCGACACTCATTCTCTCCACTGTACCATAGCATTCTTTTATTCTTTTTCCGGCTTAACAGAAAAAGACAAAAAAAATAAATATTCCAAAAAGAGCGGGAACAGGACATTATTTCCATTTATTGTTGGCAGCTAGAGTCAGTCGTGTCGCCCTTGAACAAAGCACTCAAAACAAAGTCTCCTCCCTATGGGTGGGATTTAGTTTGACTTAGGTACGCCATAACCTTGTTATTGAGTCAGTTCTCCACCGATCGGTTATCTCTTCCAATCATATGGAGGGTTCGTTCGTGCCTCCTGCATGGTGAACTTATATAGAGTCATCATATGCTGCCACATAGTCACATTGAGTTGTGCTTTTGTTCAAGGGAAGTTAACCTGAGTCGGCCTCTCTGCGGTGTCTCTTGACTCATCTTTTAGTCGGCCATCCCTGGTTGTCAGTGTCATGTCTATCATCACGTCAGTTATATTGGTCCTTTACTCGTGCCGGTTTGAGAAGGTCCCCATTGACTTCTTGCCAGCGGGTCTTGTCCTTATCGACGACGACATCTTGCTCTGAGGATGGGCCTAGAGCTGCACTCCGGCCCTATCTTCATTATTGATAGGTTACCTTGTGCTCAGCATCAATCAGTATCATGGGTCTTTGACTGAGTGGTTTCCCTTGTGTTTGAAATCAGCTTAAATTATCACACATTGGGATTCATGCAGTACCTTCATTTCCATTTGACCCTATTGGTGGATACCTCGCCTCTGTGTCAGCTTTCATTATTGGTTGGTTCAGAGTGTTTCTGCCGTGCGCTAGCCACATCTTGTGTACGTCGGAAACGTACATTGGTTGGGTTACTACATATTTTTCGTCTGATTCCTTCCACATTATTGGCCTACGAGTTACACTCGTGCTAGATTGACGAAGGATGCCTTAATGCCTTCCTTCTAGCGGATCTTTCCCTATCGACTCCGACTCATTGCTCTGGGGCAAAGATATAGAGTCCATTTGGCAGTACCTTGGGGTTTACAGTCATTAGTGGCAGATCCTTCGCTATCGACAGTGAGAAACCATCATTGTCTCCTGATCGATAGATTCTTACAGGTGTTCGACTACAGCTCATCTATTCACACTTGTTAGATTGTACTGGGTACCTTGACGCTCATTATCATTATCGGTGAGTAGTCTCGCGTTTGTTAACGGTATACATCAATGACCGGTAATCAAACAATTTCTCACATGGTCGACCTCAGATCATTTATTCCCATGGTGTAGAAATGTACCATGGCAGTCGGTGAAGACCTCAAGTTGTATCAGCATTCATTGGTTCACTTGACAGTTGCTCCTGTTGCTGCTAGTTGATACCACTCCACTTTATATGTTGCAGTTAGTCATGGCGACATCTTATATGCTGGCACCTGAGTTTGCAGTGTAGTACCATCCTATTCCATCATGTTCAGGTGGTATCTTTTGGGATCAGTTTTTGATATCAGTGATCCATTGCATCTTTCAACATCATTGACAACCTTATATGTGATATTCAGACATATACTTGTTCATTATGATCAGATGATCCATTATGTATCTTTCAGTCATTTATACTTGTATACTTAGTGGATCCTCTTGTACTTGATATGCGGACATGCTTTACTTTTTCTGAGTATGGGTATGCTCGCCTCAGACAGTGTTTCTTTCTGATCTCCTTTGGTGGCTTGGCAGGCTGAATTCTGGTGAAGTCCTCCTCGGTTTTTGACAGACTTCCTTTCCATGTACTCGCATAATATATTTTGGCCATCATGTACCCCTTCTGACCTCATATATTAGGGGGCATCTATTATAGCTCCAAATCTCACTCTTATGGTTTGTGATGTTGTACTCATGGCCTAGGGCAACCCCTCCTTCCAGACCTGGTCCTAAAATTTAAAAAACAGTGTTTTATCCCTTATACACGACATTGCCCTGAGTTAAACGCGTGTATACGCGGGTATGTGTATAGCCAACCCGCATGTATGTATTAAAACACTTAAAAAAATATAAAACTCCTTATTTTCGGGCGGAGATCGCGGGTTTTACCTGCTGATCACCTGTTAGTGCCCATGGCCCAACTGTTACCAACCAACTCCTAACTAAAAAACTACTTTGGAGATGGTATAAAAAGACCTCCAAGGGAAGGCCTAAGGGAGGAGAGAAGAGAGAGAAAGGTTATGCTGAGATTTTTCCCTTGACCAGGTCTGAAGTCCCTTGTGCCTTCTGCACTTCCCCCATTTTGTACAGGAAACCTTTGTTTCCTTGTTTGTTGATGTTCATCCACCATTTATGACATCATGGAGAGAGTCATAGGAGGAGTTTGTTAGAGGCTTGAGGCTGGAACGGATCCGAAAGGAAGCTTTGCTTGGAGCCTGCTGAAGGTGACTCAGGTGAAAATATTCCTTTTTATGTACTTTATTTGTCTATAATAAAAGAAACACATGTCTTGGTTCTCGAAATGAATCTTCTTTATGTTAATGATATTCATGCTTAGAATTCATATATAAAAGGTTGTTCGGATTTCATAACTAACTACCTTTCTTTGTAACATGAAGATGGTTTCTTTATAAGTTTTGTCCATATACTACTGTGTTCTTTGAATTGGTTGTTTTGCAGGACAAAAGAGAAGAAGGGAACTCCAAGAAGGGTTTGGACCCTAAAGGCCTTCTCAAACGTAGGACCAAAGGTACGTACCCTTATCATATAATTTGCTTGCAATAGCATAATGGCTGTATGAATGCATGTTTCTTTGAATAGATAACTTTCAGTCTGCTAGGGTTTCAACCCAAAAAGCCCTAGGGGAGTAATTCTCTCTGTCAAATATGAGACATATTCATAGAGATTATCCTGATTATACACTTATAATTAGAACATGCATAATACATAACCTCCTCTACATTGATCATCAATTTACAGAAGCAAAAACATTCACAGGCGTACATAGAAGCATCAATCGCACATATCAACACAGTATTTTCCCGGGCAAAGCATCTCGCTAAAAACCCCAACTATATGTATATTATAGTGATTGAATCATGTAACAATACAAAGTACAATTCTTATCAGAAGCAATCTAGTACCAGCTTCACCTATCACACACAATTACTCAGATCTAATCTCCAAATCTATTCCACTGCTTGCTTGCCTCCACAGCTCAATACCTGCTCAAGAATGAATGAGAATGGTTTACCAAACTCGTATTTAACCTCCAAAGAATCACTCACACTGGGAAAGACGTGAGAAGAGGCTATAATACTTGGTATTGGCCAATTCATTGGCATACTCAATCCCTTTGATTGTGCAAATCATCATGCACAACTATAGTCACAACTGATAGCTATCTGCTCCTCTAACACCTATCCATGCTGAACTGAACATGCACTAACATGCAACTGAGTTAACTGATGTATTCTATAGTTGCATGATGATTTAATAATTAGTTTAACAACTCATCATTAGTCTATTTGTAGTTAGACTAATTACAACTAGTTTAACCAAGTCAAACTAAATACAACTTCATTAACTCTACAATCAACTCCACCAAACTCAACTGATTGAGTTCTAACTGAAGTCATGCATGCAACAACTCAAATGACCCACAAAGAAAGCGTAATTCCTTTTGACAGCTGCATGTGCCACATCTGTAGCTCAAACTGAAGTGCTCCAAGAGAATAAGATCAAGTTTATAGTCCATATATTATTATGAGACAATAATATTTGACTTTTCTATTTTTGGCAGCTAGTCTAAAAATAGACTTTGATCGCTCCTGCTGTGATCACTCCTACTGTGATCACTCTTGCTGTGGTCACTCCTACTGTGATCATCCCTGCTATGGTCACTCCTGCTGTGATCATCCCTGTTGGGATCCAAAAATAGAACTTGCGCCATAATTTGCCTATGGGCCCACTTAGTGAAGGCGACTCTTTTCACTAAGCTCCATCATCTTGTTGCATTCTCAACAAGCATTTCTTGTTGCACACCTCCATTTCTAGCTAAGAAATTGAACATCCCATATTTCCTCCTTCAGTCTTTGATTGAATGTGGTACAAAGCTAAATGCAAGAGTCCCAGATTATTTAGCCCACCATGGACTCATCAAACTGTTGGTGGAAGATTCTTTACACACCTATACTGTCCCCATAGCTTGGGAAATCTTCAGGAATATGTCCAGGGATGACAACATCAAAAATTTGGTTGAGAACATTAGCCCAACCAGTAGTGATGAGGGGGAGAAAATTGAAGAAACTAACAAGAGCATTAATGAGGGAACACAGGAAATTCAAGCAGAGCGTAAAACAGAGGAAGAACACAAGGAAAAAGAGGAATTTGACAAGACTGTTGAACCTAAGACAGCAAAGGAGAAAACAAGAAAAATAGAGAACAAAAAAAAGACAAAGATAGGAAAGAAGAAGGCCAAGAAGGCCCAAAAGAAGGTTGCCACAACCAAGGCAGGTACCCAGCAAGAGAAAGGAGAGACACACCCTAAGATATTAGGGACACAAGCAGAAACAGGGGGCATAGATATTTCTACAGGAAGTGAAGAAAAAAACAGTAGGAAGAGAAATCCCTTGAAATGTTGGAAAGAGAGGCAACAACTGTGCTTGCTGCATTAAGCACACCTACAAAACAAGGAGGAAAAAGAAAAAGGACCTCCATGTACTTTAAAGCCAGAAAAAGCACAAGGATCAAAGTAGGCAAACCTCAACCACCATCCAAGGAACTGATTGTCATTGAGGACTCACCCACTAAAAATAAGGAAGAGTCTCCTTCCAAGATATCCATCACCTATGAAAGAGGAAGCCCAAAAACCTTTACATGGAAAGAGAAAATGAAGTTGATGGACTCAAAGGCAGTTCTACAGGAAGTTGCAACATCTCTATAGGAAACTCTAGCCAAGTTAAAAGAGTCTGAGAAATTGAAGGAGAATGTAGCTAAACAATCACAAGGGGAGAGAAAAACTGAAGAAATACTTGAACCTACCCCTCAACCTGATTTGGGCTCATATTACAATCTGTTAGAGGGTGGGAAAATTATCCCACAGAAATTTCTTGTACCATTATTTTTCGAATTAGAGAAATAGAGGATCAGAACACACACATGGATGAAAATCGCCAAATCTAAGGGATTTGAGGACATAGGCCACATGGAGGATAAGTTAAAAGATTAAGGGGAGAATTGGCCATGGTAATGCATGTAGAACGCTGCAAAAGAGCCCAGCTGTAGGAGGAGAATGAGCTACTAAAAAAATAGTTGCAGCTACAGGAAGCCCACAAGGAAGATAGGCTGTCCATTTTGGGAGGGAAACAGCAGCAAAAAGGACTTTAAAGCAGACAAGGACACAACTGGGAAACAACAGAAAGAGGAAGAGCTACAAACTAATGTGGAGATGATAACAAAACTGCTAGGAAAATAAATACAATTTTTGAAACAACAGTTGTAAGATAAAGAGGCCCAATTGGCCTGCATGGCCAGTTGGGCAATAGAAGCCTTACAATGTAGGAAACCTGCTAAATCTTATGCATTATACATTAAATACCAATGGTTGCAATCTCAAATTAACACACTGTCCCAAAGGGGCACCACTCCATTTTAGAATTACAATCAGCTTTTGCAATTATGTGACAATAGCTCAGCAGAAGATAAGGCCAAGATGGCAGAATTCTATTTGCATAACTTGGCGCTACCTAACATGAACCTATGGGACCCAAACACTGTATTAGGAGATCTACAACTAATGGCCATGGCTTCTTGGCTAAGCCATGAGGAAAAAAGGGGAGTAGAGATTTAGAAGATTATGGCCAGGGAACTAAATGATCCACTTATGATCAGGGCAGAACCAGAAGATCCTTCAACCCTTATATATTCCCATCGATACCTTATAGACAACCCTCAAATCATGCCTAACTATGTGGAAAGACAAGCTTAGGCCATTGCTCACTTTGAGGACATGGAAAGACTGTTTGGTGATAATTGCATTCATGCTTGCAAAAGGAGATGGAACACCTTGTCCCATGGTCTGAAAATAAGAGAGTACCACTCCCCAACTAGGATGAGGGAGGCTATGAGAAGAGTGCCCCTATATAAACAATCAACTCAGAACCTGAAAGCAGTTGGATTGGCCTTAAGTTCAGCACTTCACTATTGTTGGGGCTGTTAGAAGGGGTCAAGGACGAAGAGGAGCAAAGGAAATGGGAGGAGGTAGACAGAAAGGAAGGGTTTCATGATAGGGAAGAGGACATCACCTCAGAGGTCTGGGATGTCAGAGAGGCATTCAAAGCAATCAAGGATGATGAACTGGATTAGTTTCTCAGAGGATGAGCAACACATTTAGCAGGTGGGTGATGATGAGCCACGGAAATGGGTAACTATATGGGTTCATTTTGCCTAATGTTCTCGTTTAATCCACCATTCTCCATAGTTTTGTGCAAGATTTTGAATATGTTTATGTTAATTATGTGAATGGGAATAGTCACTTTACCACAAGGTCTAATACATGCTTATTGCAGATTTTTGGACATTTTTGGGACCAAGATCAGGCATTTATGAGCAGTTTGGTAGCCAAATACGAGGAAACAAGGCTGAGGATTTGTAGGAGGGATGTTTGCTGCACTAAATGACCCCTTCCTCGAGTTCTCCACCATCAGCTTGGAGTTTTACATCCCACCAAAGATGATTTCAAGGGCAGCCGAGCAGGTCTAGTGAAGTGGTTGATTAACTGTAGTTTTGGGCAGCCAAGCTCCTCAACTTAAGGAGGACTGTTGGGGGTCCTCGTATGCATAAGTAGGAAGGCTTCTAGCCTTGGGAGTTTAGTCATTTTGTTAGTTTATTTTCACACATTAGTGCAGCTCTATATCAGGACATTTTCGAGCTTCTTCTTGTAAACTATTTTTGGATGTAGCTATTATCTTTTGATCAATGAAGATGAATCTTGCTTTGCGCCCACTCTGATCTTTCTTAGGAGGTTGTAGCTCTTGGGGTTTGGCCCAACCCAAGTGCCAATACCTCCTTTGTGTACTTTTATGTGTTTTTCTTGCATTCATAGACTAATTTCTGTTGTTTAGGTTAAAATCTTGCTTCATTTCTTAGGTTTCTTTTGATGATTTATATAGTTGTTCATGCTTCAGGTTGATTTGACAGTTTTGTAACAAAAAAAATCCAAAAAAAGGTTACCAAGCAGTCCTTGATCTCAGTTCTCCCTCCTTGGGATCATGAATTGAGACCAAGGTCCACTTGCTGCCACAAAACATTGTTTTTGCCTTCTAATGCAATTGCTAGTGTTAGACTTAGAATTGGAAAAGTTGATATCAGTTGTGTCTACATGTTCAGATCTGTTCTTTCTTATTTTCCATAGCTCTCTTACATTATTTCCTATTTATACATTGTTGTTCATCATATTTCTGGTTTTTAAGAGTAGATTAGGTCAAAGTAGATAAATCTTTGTTTTTTTCTTTGTTTGGATCAGTTTTTGGAAAGTAATGTGCAAAACACCTATAATACATTCCTACCTACCCTTCCTCCACCATATAACCTGTTCCAACCCCTCACTCAAGATTTTTTCCCTTCATTTTCCACACTTCCCCAACTAACCCTAATTTCTATATTTGTGTGCAACATTGCTTTCTACATCCTTGAACAAATCCAACCATCTTCATCAGTCCTTAGCTTCATTTACCAGGTCCCACACCTCTTAACATCCTTATCCATCTTTCATTTCCACTTCACCATTTTTCCTCCATCAATCCTCTAAAAATAACTTTTGGCCTGTTCATGTAGAATTTCCTGTGGACCCCCTGCAGCCTCCAGTAGAAGATAACGCACAGTTTTTCGAGATCTGAGCACAGTGGAAATCTCCAGAAGGGTGATAGGGACCCCTTAGGTCCTCTCCATACCTTCCTAACACCCTGCAAACAACCACTCCATTTTCTTTTGCCAATAAACCTCTGCACAGTAAAAAATAGTTAAAACACATGCATAATAATTTTTGCATAAAATTGCTCAAAAATACAAAAAGATGATTTTTCCATATTTCCTTTCAAAATTAGCTTAAAGACATGTATTTTACCTCTACAATAGTCCATGGCATCCATTTCAGTAGTGGTACATCTCTTTTCTTGCACAAGTAGGGTTAGTCTGTAAAACTAGGGTTTGCTAGTGTTTGCATTTCCTTTCAGCTTTCATCTTCTTTATGCAAGTAGACTATCCTCTTTTGAGTTAGCCTTCATCCATCACAGTGAAAAAGCTTCTTCTAAGAACTCACAGAATTTGGCTTAAGCTCCTAGCGAGCTTGTGCCAGCTGATTAAGTGACATCCTGCAGTAAGAGCTAGTACTTGTGCATATAGGACCATCGCTTCCAAGTTTGTTACAAACTACCTGGTTGATAAAAGTAAAGTAGGGAGTCCCAAGAGTTGCAGCATCATTGCTGCAATATTGGAGCTTACCAGTAACTAGATGAATCTACATAAGAAATACTAGATGTGAAAGAATGCATGATAGTAGTGTTTACAAATGTGATGAAATGCAAGGCAGCTTTAAGGAATTAGTTCAGAAGGCAACTCACTCAGATGAAAGATCACAGTATAGCAAGTAAACAAAAAAGAATGGAAAATCAGTGTTCAAAGAATGAGGAAAGAGAGGTATATGCAGGTTCACCATTGAAGAAGTTGCGTATACACGCAGGTTCATTGTATACAAGTCATGCACACGCACTTCACAGAAGGAAAAGCGTGTATAACTTGGAAAACTAAATTTTTGGTCCGAAGTATTTCATCCATGGTATTGGTCCAAGGTATCTGGTCCGAGGTATTGACCCTAGGTATTTTTTCCAAGGTATTGGTCCTCTGTGGTTTTGATCCATGGTATTGGGAAAGGCCTAAAACTATAAAAGGATGAGAAGATCATTAGGCCAAGGTGTGCAAGTATCGAATATCTGATGAAGTGTGAGATATAATATGTAGGTTATGGCTTATGGTGGTGTGCTTGATCTAAACTAAGGATAAACCTTAGCATTTGATGAAGGATAAGGTCTAATGATGCATTAGGATCTTAAGGCTTGAAGTGAATTATATTTATGTGGTTTGATCATGTATAACTGGCACATGTTGTAGTGTGTAAATATGATGATCTCGGTATGACTGAAGTCTAGAACAATTGTAATGTTTAAATCATCATTTACAGATCCATACGCAGGTTCACTTTAGAAAAGGAGCGTATACACGCTGGTTCTTCATATCAAAGCAAAATATACATCATAAATTTGATTTGCAGATCTGTATGTTAGTTTGCTTTGAGGAAAGCACGTATGCACGTAGGTTAGACACATGGAAGTGGCGTATACCTTATAAAATATGTTTTAGTTGCTTCTATTTTTCGTTGTAGTGTTCTGGGTTCTGGCTTGGGTTCTGGTTACTATATTCTGGTGACAGCATTCTGAATGATCAGATTGATGGGTTGTCAAAGTGATTGATTGATTCAGTTGTGGTTGGTTCAAAAGGGGTTTGGTTGATGTAGATATATTTGATGATTGAATGATGTTGTCGATGGATCCTGTCTGAAAATTTATGAAATGTAATCCCTGGTAGAAAAGAGAAGGTTGTAGCCTTTTGTAGGCCGGCACCTACATACTAGTAAACATATCAGCTAGTAGAAGAGCTAGGGGGTTGTAGCTCCCTTCCAGCGGAAGCTAGAGAATGAGAGAAGGTTGTAGCCTTCTGCAAGTAGAAGCCTTCGTACTGGTATAAGACTGCACCAGTACAAAAATTGTAAACATAATTTTCTTATTATTAAAAGAAGACAAAGACAATAGCAGCAGGTGGTTTTTTCCCACATTGGGTTTCCACCTTATATCTTGGTGTTCTTGTGTGTTGCTTATGTGTGATGCGTTATTCTACTTTTACTACACTGTCTAATGAATTCCTGATATACTGATTAAAGTTCAATACATGATAATTTGGGTAAATCTAAAGATCTATGCATATACACTGGTAAAAGAAAACAAAGTGTAAGTAAAAAGAGCTACTATACTCATGAAGATAGCGATGGTTTATCAAATAGTGATGAAGATGAAAATAGTAATGACTATAGACTTTTGATGGCTTATGAAGAAGATGATTTCTTGGATGCTTGAGATGAAAATTACCTTTATGAAGAAATATCTAAACTCAAAATCTATTTAGAAGAAAAGAATATGATTATAGATACCTTGGCATACCAACTTGCTGAAAGAGAAACACACAATGAAAAACTAGAATGTGAAATTTTGGGTCTAAGAAAGGATCTCGAGAAAAAAGAATCTCTCAATCTTAGATTTACTAAAGGATTAGAAACCTTAAATGAAGTTATCAAAGTGCAGCGTTCTCCTCTAATAAAGATGGGTCTTGGATATATTGAAGAAACATCTCAATCACAAAAGTTGTCAACCTCCACTAAAAGCTATCTTGATGCAACAAAGACTAGTGGACAGTTTGACAATTGTCAGCAAAGGCATAAAGCAGATCACCAGGTAAATCAGGCTAAATTTACTTCAAGGATGAACAGAAGCCATAACCAACCTCAGGTAAATTGTACTCATTTTTCTTCAAAGATGAATATCAATAGAAACTACAATCATCAGGTCAGTAGATTCGATAATTGCATGAACTTCTTTAATGGTCAATGTTTCTAATGTCATAATTTTGGACACGAAGCTACTCAATGTGTTGCTTACAAAACCATCATTACTAGAGAAGCACGAAATCAAAGGAATGTGGCGGGGATCAAGAAAAGTTCCTATAATAACTTTTCTCTTCTTGAAAATGAAATAGAATGCTCAATCGGTAACAACTTTGAGCATGAAGAATCTGAATGCAGGAGTAAATTTCGGAAAATATCTCAAACGGAGCAAACTCCATTAAAGCCCAAAATATGGAGAAAGAAAGAACCACAAACAGAAATATGTGGTATAGCCTTGTATGCAGAAGGACAAGAAAACTAGTGGTACATCGACAGTGGATGCTCAAAACATATGACAAGTGACAAAGAAAAACTACACTCATATGATGCCTTTGAAAAAGAAAAGAGTGTCTCATTTGGAAACGACACTCCTATTGTCATAAAAGGTAAAGGCTTTGTTTTCTTGAAAGTTAAATTTAAAGGAGAAACCATGATCACAGGTACAAGAATACCAAACAACTTATAGACATACTCAAGGGAGGAAAACAACAGTGCTATCTAAGAAAAAAATTATGAAAACTGGCTATGGCACAAAAGATTGGGACATCTAGGCTTTTCTCAAATAAGAAAAGCATGCAGATTCCAGGATGTTCATGATCTTCCAGATATCAATATTCCTAAAAATACTATATGCAAATCATGTCAATTTGGTAGCAAACCAGATCTCACTTCATCGAAAGGAAGGGTCAGCTAGTAAGCCTCTTGAACTTGTTCATACTAATTTATATGGACCATCAAGGAAAAAGTCACCTCGTGGAGAAGAATACTTTATATTGTTCATTGATGATTTTTACAGAATGTGTTGGATAGGTCTTCTAAAGCATAAAGATGAAGCATTTGAAAAGTTCAAAGCCTTCAAAGCTTTGGTTGAAAATGAATTAGATCGCAAAATCAAATGCCTCAGATCTGATCGAGGAGGGGAATTTACCTCGGATGAATTCTTTGACTTTTGTGAACAACATGGAATAAAAAGGCAGTTCTCCACTACAAGGACTCCTCAGCAAAATGGAGTGGTAGAAAGGATGAACAGAACTGTTCAACAAATGGCTCGTGCTATGCTAGATGAATCTGGAACTCCTGCAACCTTCCGGGGTGAAGCGACATTCGCTGTTGTCACTATTCTCAACTAAGGAAATGTTTGAGTAAACAACACTTAAACTCCACATGAACTTTGGTATGGTAAGACTCCTACTGTAAAATACTTCAAAGTTTTTGGAAGAAAATGTTACATCAAAGGGGCTGACGAAAAACTTGGTAAGTTTGAACCCAGAGCAGATGAAGGTTTTCTTCTTGGCTACTCTTCCCGAAGTAAAGGATATAAATTTTATAATAAAAGACATGGGAAAATTATTGAAAGTATTAATGTTGTGGTTGATGAAACATGCAAAAATACAAAATAGATAAAAACTGAAGATTATGGCAATGAAGAAGATGAGCATCAATTTTCCTCATCAAATCACATTGATTCTGAAGAAGAAACCAATGAAGCACCAGAAGAAGAGATAATGGTAGAAGAAAAGACTTCGTCCAGGTATGTTCAGAAAAATCATCCAGAAACTTAAATTTTAGGGGAAAAAGGGGCAGGTGTGTAGACAAGAAGAACTATTATAGAAGCCTCAAGCTATTTAGCATCACTATCTTCCACTGAACCTCAAAATGTAAATGATTCATACAAAGATGAATGTTGGGTCAAGGCCATGAATGAAGAACTTGAGAAAATTGAAAAGAATAATACTTGGGAATTAGTTCCTAGACCTCACGATAAAAATATCATAGGAACCAAATGGATATTCAAAAGCAAGCTGAACGAAAATGGAGAAGTTACCAGAAACAAAGCCAGAATCATTTGGAAAGGATATGCTCAACAAGAAGGTAAAGATTTTTAAGAAACTTTTTCACCTGTTGCTAGACTTCAAGCCATAAGAATGTTTTTTTCTCTTTCTAGTTTTCAGAAATTCAAAGTATACCAAATGGATGTAAAATCTGACTTTCTTAATGGAGACTTAGAAGAAGAAGTCTATATTGAACAACCAGAAGGATTCATTCTTTGAAATGATGCAAAAATTGTATGTTAATGAGAATCACAAAGCCATATTACAAAGCCATAAAACCATATGTACATCGAATTAACTCACAAACAATAAACTGGAAAAAAACCAGAGAGCCATCATGTGGTCTCTCATACTCATGTAATTCTCTCTCATATCAAATAATTTAATAATACATTTAAATACATGAGAAAGTGGTCTTAAGATAGTGCGTCTATCTTAGACTCACTTGGTTGAGACAATTTCTCAACTTACACACTAATTTAGGAGAGCTAGTTGGAGAGAATCTCTCATCCAAACTAGAATACTTAGTTTGAGGAATTCTCATGATTTTATTTATTTAATTTAATAATTGGATTTATTATTGTTTTTTAAGAGAGTTAGGTTAAAATTCCCCCCCTCAATGATAAATCCAAGGTGAACAAGGAACCATCTTCCAAGTTCTGAAGTTGATCCTCAAAAAACATTTGCCTGAAAAACCGCCAAAGCTGGATGCTGAAAAAAACTCAAATCTGAAGAGAACATGAATCAGCTGCATGTCTGATTCATCTCTGAATGTCGCTTGACAACTCCATCATGTGCCAAGCTACAAAAGGATCCAACTGTCCTTTGCTTGAAAACAACATCCGGTGTCCACTGACACAATTTGATGAACGCCCACTGGCGTATTTGCTGATGATGATCGCCCACTGGCTGAAGATGTCAAAAAACAACTCAATGTTACTTTTGCTATGATGAAAGTTGCTCACTGCTAGAGAAAAATTCCGACTGGCTCATGAAGATGCCCACTAGCTGCTTCGCTGATGTTGTCGAGACTTTCAGTCTGACAACCACTTGTAAATTTCATTGACATTTCCCCCCTTTGTCAACTGAAAGGAGATACAATCTTCTCCAAAATATATCTGAACTCCCCCCCTTCAGTTGTAGGAGAGTTTCACTGTTGTACTCCCTCGTTCAATTGCATGATAGTAGCATCATCGGTTCACTATTGGCTGCACTATGTGTGATTGTAGTCAGTTGTAAAACTGAGACAATCTTTTGACTGTGGATGACCATCCCAAGGATTGATCCACATTTCTTATGTATGTAAAGGTGTATGAACCATTCCCTTTATGCATATAAAAATAGACCTACTATACAATATGTGTCTTTTCAAAAACTTTTCACCAACGATATAAAAAAGACGTAGAGATGTTAACTGATCCAATGCAGAGACATCAAACAATGCACACCTCACGCAACTGTGTTTCAGACATAGTCCTCTAAATCTTCTAGCAACTGCAGCTACAACCCAGTACCGACTCTTCCACCTCACAAATTCATGTACAATGTTGATTCTCCTCACGGTGATTCATTGTTGGCTACACTTCCATGTTGATCATTTCTTGAAACTGGACTCCAAGCTGGTCATTTCTTAAACTCGACTCCACCACGTGTAACTATGTTCATAGGCAAACATATTGGATTCTTTGCACTGCTTCCCTTTATTTTTCTGAGTTTGCTTCATCTCATTTTCTACATGAACAAGTGCTTGAACAAAAGGTCAAACTAGAGTATGTCCCGTCCAAAGAACAGGTTGCTGATATATTTACTAAACCACTGCCCAGAGAGAAATTTGAATATCTCAGACAAAAGCTAGGAGTAGTTGTTGCATCATCCTACTGGTAAATCCTAATTTCTTCAAATAAAGGTAGTTATATGTGAGTTTCATAAAGCATAGTTGCGTACATACGTGGGTTTTAGTGAGCATAGTTGCATATATGTTGGTTTGAAGGAAAGCAGTGGACCAGACTCAGGAAAAAGGGGTCTACTATGGTTTTGTCAATTATCTGCTATGTTTGATGATGGTTTCACTCTGTTGATAACATGTGGAAATATATTGGTTCTCATAAACTTGTTGATAACTTGATGTATATTTGATTGATTATGATGCTTTGATATCTCTTACTGACATATGCAATGATCAAATCTGACAGTGAACAGGTGGAATAGGTTCAGGGGGAGAACATGGTTGATGATAGTTTGGGAACTAACGATGGACATATACAGGTTGTTGGTCTAGATGTTGATTGACAGATGCTGCTAAAGGTGCAAATCATATGATAGTTGTTGATGATTATCATGGTCTTGTCTAAGATATTTGGTCTATGTTATATATGTCATGTACATCTTTTAATGCAAAGGTCATAATTTGTAACCCCACTATTTGGGATGGATGATGTAATGTTTTTGTTTTGACATATATAAACAATTTCTATATCCCACTTGGCTGGGTGGATGAGTCAAATTTGGTATATCCCCACTTGGTTGGGAGATGGATGTATGTATGAGTCATTGGTGATAGGAAGGGCATTTATGATGTATGTATAGAGTCATGTTCTTCTTTTAGAACATCTTTTTGTAGACTTTGCTTATGCTCAGGGGGAGCATGGAATCGATCATGGGAGCTCAATCAGCACACTTCAGCATATCAGAGAATTCAACATGCACTCAGGGGGAGCATGACCCTTTTCCCTTGATGTCAAAGGGGGAGAGTGACTTGGTATGGTTGTTCTTGCCATCAAGTCCAAAGGGGGAGATTGTTCACATTATGATGTATTTGTTGTACTTGATGGCAACACACTTATAACATAACAACTCAATTGTATATGGTAACTAGATGAATCTACATAAGAAATACTAGATGTGACAGAATGCATGACAGTAGTGTTTACAGATGTGATGAAATGTAGGGCAGCTTCAAGGAATCAGTTCAGAAGGCAACTTACTCAGATGAAAGATCATAGTATAGCAACTAAACAACAAATAATGGTAGATCAGTCTTCAAAGAATGAAGAAAGAGAGGTATACGCAGGTTCACCATTGACCAAGCTGCGTATACATGCAGGTTCACTGTATACAAGTCACGTATACATACACACGCACTTTCATAGAATGAAAAGTGCATATACCTTGGAAAAGTAAATTTTTGGTTCAAAGTATTTGGTCCATGGTATTTTGATCCATGGTATTGGTCCAAGGTATTTGGTCCGAGTTATTGACCCTAGGTATTTGGTCCAAGGTATTGGTCCTAAGTGGTTTTGGTCCATGGTATTGAGAAAGACCTAAAACTATAAGAGGAGAAGATCATTAGGCCAAGGTGTGCAAGTATCGAATATCTAATGAAGTGTGAGATCTAATATGCAAGTTATTAGCTTATGGTGGTGTGCCCGATCTAAACCAAGGATGAACCTTTGCGTTTGATGAAGGATAAGATCTAATGATGTATTAGGATCTTAAGGCTTGAAGTGAATTATCTTTATGTGGTTTGATCATGTATAACTGGCAATGTTGTAGTCTATAAATATGATGATCTGGGTATGACTGAATTCTAGAATAGTTGTAATGTTTAAATAATCATTTACAGATCTGTACACAAGTTCACTTTAGAAAATGAGCGTATACACACTGGTTCTACATATCAAAGCATTGTATACATCATAAATTTGGTTTGCAGATCTGTACGCTAGTTCACTTTGAGGAAAGCGCGTATGCACGTAGGTTCGACACATGGAAGTAGTGTATACCTTATAAAGTATGTTTTAGTTTCTTCTGTCTGCTATTGCAGTGTTCTGGGTTCTGGTTACTGTATTCTGGCGACATCCTTCTGAAAGATCAGATTGATGGGTTGTTAAAGTGATTGATTGATTTGGTTGTGGTTGGTTCAAAAGGAGATTGGTTGATGCAGATATATTTGATGATTGAATGATGTTGTTGATGGATCCAGTCTGAAAATTTATGAAATGTGGTCGCTGGTAGAAAAGAGAAGGTTGTAGCCTTATTTAGGCCAACACCTACATACTAGAAAACATATCAGCTAGTAGAAGAGCTAGGGGGTTGTAGCTCCTTTCCAGTAGAAGCTGGAGAATGAGAGAAGGTTGTAACCTTCTATAGGTAGAAGCTTGCGTACTGGTATAAGACTGCACCAGTACAAAAATTGTAAACAAAACTTTCTTATTACTAAAAGAAGACAGAGATGACAACAACAGGTGGTTTTTACCCACATTGTGTTTCCACCATATATCTTGGTGTTCTTGTGTGTTACTTATGTGTGATGCTTTATTCTTCTTTTACTACATTGTCTAATGAATTACTGATATACTAATTAAAGTTCAATACATGATAATTTGGGTAAATCTAAATATCTCTCCATATACGCTGGTTGCATTAAGTATAGTTGAGTATACCCGCTAGTTCACTGAGCTGAAGTAGCGTATACAAATCAGTTTTTGAAAATTAAATTATTGATCTGATAATACTGATTCACCACCCCTCCCATTATTATTTCCAATAGACTCTTCAACTACTACATGACTGTTACATTCTACTATCGACACTTGGTCTTTCAATTTTACAATAGTTACATTACATTCTACACATGTACCCATGTGAGACAAAATATGCTTTAGAAAGCCATGTAAGATGTCACTAAGACTCAGGAAGTTGTGGGAAGACCAACTCTTCAAGCTATGTGAAGCTCGTCAAATAACATGTGCATCATAGTCTTTAGTGCAGTCACACCAGCAACATACTAATGCGTAGTGTCTGCGTTGATCTCCTAGTCTATGCTAATGGATACGTGCATCAATTCATCAAAGTAAATGTCCATCTCCAGTCGGCTTGGTTCTTTGAATTGCCTCAGTGAGTGTGCCAATAGATGGGATCACATGTGTGTGCATAATGAAATCCATGCTCCTGAACACCTGTGCATGTGAAGCCTGCAAGCCAGTGATGAACTGCAGGAGTTCCTCCTAGTTCCGGATCTGACTTCATATGTGTTCCTTCCACTCTACCGACTTTGGATTCATCAAATTTGGAAAGTGCAATGGGGCTCCTTTGTACCTCATTTTCCATGGTTGCATGCGATCAACAACAGTGTGCATCTTTGACAAGATGTGTGCTCTCCTAGCATAGCATTGTTTCCAACCGTTCAGATGGAAAATTGACTTATGCACGGTGATAAATATGGAATACAACGTCTGCATGACTATCTCTAGAGTGGATAGTTATCACTCTCTTCAACTCTACTCTGGCAGACGTTGTAACATGTTCTCCTCCCTGCTTGGTTGCTTGTAACTCCTTCACCATACGCTCATTCTCTGCTATCTAGAATATAACACTTGAGCTGGTGGCTTCGCCATAGTCTTTGGTAGCATCAACCAATGCTACTGGATGCCTGCACACATCATATACGATCACTTGTTCTTCACACTGTGTCAGAGATATATGGACATCCGAAGTGGGCACTCTGTGCGACTGCACAACTATGTGTTGTGACTCGTCGAAAGATATGTCGTACATCTCTGCTTCTGAATCATCTTCAAGGATATTTGTGTCTCCTTGATTGCTTGGCACTTACTCTTCTTTTGGATCTGGTGAAGATGGTGGGTGACCTCTTGGACCTGAGGAGTGAGGTGAATATCCTAATCTGGCTCTGGCTTAACCATATTCATGTCCATCTGCTATAGCATATGTTCAATCTTTTGAGCCAAGTCCTACTCCAGCAACTACTCACCTTGTCTACTTTGTGCCAGCTGCTTGGATGATTCTATAACTTATATGGACATAGTTTCATCAATATGTGCATGTTGTAACTCCTAATATACATGTTCCTATTGTGCTTCCTTCTCTCTTCTCCGTAGCTCCTGTTATTCCTGAGTTGTTGCTTCAACTCCTGCAACTCCTTTTCTGTTTCCTCCATCCTCTGTCTCTCTCCTTGCCTTTGTGTGATCCTCCTATCACATTGTCACCTCTTAGCCTCAATTTCCAAAGCTACTTTCAACACAAGTGGATCTTCTTTGAACTTGTAGCTTTTCTCCGCCTCTGTGTTGTTAACAACCTTCCTCTTTCCTTTGTCACGCATAGGTTTTCTACCCTTTGTTGTTGATGATGCTGCTCTCTGAGATGTTGCTTCGCTATGCTTTTCTAACCACTCTACAACTATGTTGATCAGTTCATTAATCCTAGAGAAGTGATAGGAGTATCTCCATGGGTCTTCCTCAGGCCAATGACATGCCCCGTGGATCCAAGGATGTTGCACTCTCACATAGTGTTCCTTCACTAAGCAATGCGAGTCATAGAGGTTAAAACATCTGGTGCCGAAGGTGAATCTCTTAAATTCCTCTATCTCGGCCTTAACATGCTTGAGATTCTAAATCTCACACAACTTGATCTGCAAAGGAAGAGTGGGCCAAGGTTCCTTCTTCTTCATGTGCAGTCTCGTTAACAACCCTTTCGAGATGGGATATGACACCTCTTGCATGATGAGCTTGTCCATGGAAAACTTTGTTAAAACATGTGGAGCCTTCTCTATGTTGTACATTCATATGAAGGTGGTAAGGGGTGAGGCATACCAATCTGTTATGTCGATCAATGCATCCATTGCTTCCTGCGACAAGCAAAGTGGTACTTGGTCAAATATCATTATGTACACTGGGGTGACGAAGTGCTGATAACTGTATGATAACTCCGCAGAAGTTACATTTAGAGAAAAACTTGCAATAAGTGTGCACAGAGGTTTGTGAAGGTGTCCATGCCCAACCCAAGCCTAGGAACTGCTGACGAGCACATAATACATCTAGTATGTAAGCGGAAATGTATATCTTTGCTTGCTAACCCTTGGGCGGATGTCGGGCTTCTGTTACTTGTTCCTTCAACCTAAGATCCAACATGTCGGACCAGTTGCAAGGTATTCCTTCACTCGCCAGTTGATCCAACACGATCAACCAACTTTGCGAGAAGGTCTCTATGCTCTCTTGGCCATATAAGCAGCGTGAAAATATGACCAAGAATTGATATTCCTTCTGCAGTACCTTCGTCTAGTAAACCTAGTTGGATGTTTTCTTGAACTTGGCTGACTCTTTCACCCAGATCTTCAAGATATCTCTTGTGTTTGCACTTTTGTTGGGTCTGGTGAAGGGTTTTTCCATCATGATCACCGGTTGTGGCAAGTGATACATCTCCTAAAATTCCTTCCCCCTGAAGGTAGAAAGTTATGTTCCACTAACTTTACTCAATGCCACTATCTCAAGGTCAGTATGCAAGACAATCCAATGGATCATGTCCACGCATGGACATGTGGGATATCTGCATGCAATCCAGTACAAGCCATACTTGTCTATGTTGACGTAGACCCTGCGGTCTTCTAGATTTTCCTCAAATGTGCCCGAGAATGTATCATTAATTTCCTACCATTTCATCTTGATATCTTTGTCTATAAATAGGTTTGTGTCTTCACAGATAGGTAAGCTCATAGACACTTGCTCAACTGCATCTCCAATTGCACTTTCAACGGTGTCCTTTGAACCTTCTCTCTTGGAGGTTATTGTACTTGTACTGCTAAGATACAGATGAACACGTGTGATACCTGTAGACTGAGAAACACACATGGAAAGAAATATGCCAGTTTAAAACCAAAACAAACTTGAAGACTAACATGAAAGATACTCAGGTGACTAACTGAAAAGATTGCACAATTTTCATGTGAGGATGGGAGACTAACTACCAAAATTGCGCAAGGCATTGTCCTAACTATCAGTAGGCTAACTGACTACTGAAACTGTGCAATGGATAATCCATCCTAGCTTATTGAGGACTAAAACTGAGAAATTTTCAATTTCAGTCAGCAGTGACTACAAACTAGCAAACCACATTTGCGCAATTTCTGGGGCCAGCAAGGCATTGTCTCTCATATTTGTGCAGAAAAAGCCTAGAGGCCAGTGTTGGGCCATCTTTACACAATTTATGTGAGGAATGTTGAGCCTTCACTCTCAGAAATGTGCATTTTCATCTGAGCAAGACAAGGTCCGGGCCAAGGCAGCCTAGACTGCCTGACGGGCGACTAAAAACATGAAAGGCCTGAATGCATGGCGAATCTTAGTGCAAATAGTGAGTGCAGGATTCCAAAAATGGGGAAACAAGCATATTTGTGAAGCGATTCTCCACAACTATGATTGTCAGTGCAGAAACAATGTCATGCATGCGATAGTAGTGAGATGCAATGAAAAACTTGAAACAATGCTTCTAAAAGCTAACATGCATTAAAACGATAGGAAGCATTCAAGAAAACCAATCAAACTGCACTCACACAAGTTTAAATACAAAAAGAAATAGGAAAGAAGCAAAAGCCATAAAGAGCGGACTTACCCGGAAAAAGATGAGCTGAATGTGTCGAATGCTCCTAGATGTGATGTGGGATGTCAGGGTTCCAAGGTCCATGTGAGGAATGAGCACTAAAGCGAAAAATAAATAAGTTGATAAGATCAAGGATTATGACGTGCATGCCACAAATCTAGGAAAAAGTGACACTTGGTTGGAGGTTTCTAAAATGACTTTTTCATGTAACCTCTAGCTGCTAAAAATGGATTCCTAAAATCAAGCGATGTTTTTTTTTCTTTTTTTCTTTTTTGAAAAAAGTAGCCCATGCATGCAAATCAAGATTCCTCAGTACTAGAGGGGACTAATCAACCTGGGAGCACATGCAACAACGTACAAGTTTGGAAATGCCATTTGCACAGTTTCTGGGCTGAGAAAGTCTGGTTGTCCCTCATGCATTGTGCAATTTCTGGACGGAAGCCCTAGTTGTCAGTCAAAATTGCACAATTTTTTAGATGAAGACCACTGTTGGGCTGCATTGCACATCTTTCAGAGGGAATGATACCTGGATGGATTGGGCATTTCTAGAGCCTAGCAGGCAGCCCAAATGGATTGCATTATTTCTAGAGGGAAGGCTGATTGCCCTCTAGAATTGCGCAATTTCTTAGGTGAGAATCATAACCAGAAAATGACTAAGTCCAAGAGTTTTAACCTGTGGGTGGGAGACAAACAATTTGACAATCACATGCTAGTAAGCCATTGAAGCTCAACAAAATCATTTGTAATTAGAGAATGCACAAGACATGTTGCTAAGGATGGTTGGTAGGGAGGCTCCAAAATGAAGCTAAGGCAAAATTTTGGAGGGTGTTTGTAGCCGCTACAACACTTGGTGACACATTGCTAGAACTCCAACTCTCTGAATGGACCTTGTTTCTTGAAAATCAAGTCTAACTCCTCCAGAAGTGTTATTCAATTCTTAGATCATCTTAGTTTCCACACTAGCTTGATTGAAATATGTACCACTTGCCGTGCTCTTGGTCGGTTAAAACACATTCCAAGCCAAGTCAAAATAGTTGTTTCGATTGTGGATGAGGGGTATATTGGTGCATAAGCAATATGATAGTCAGCGTCTAAGTTTGAACTCTGGTGTTTCTCTGCTACTAGTAGACCTGGACAGTACCCCGGCAGAGTCACGTAGTAACACAACCATTGTTTTGCTACCAGTGAGCCTAATCGGTACCCCGATGGAGTTACTTGCATCACCTCTTTGTGCAAGAAGCCTTTCTCTTCTTTCCCCTTATTCATTTTCAAATTTTTCACATTTTCATTTTTTCAATTTTCATTTTTCAAGAACTATGCATAAGCACTTATTTATTTCAGAGGTGGAAGAGGGATCCCGACTTATTGAGAGCAGAAGAGGTTGTTCCTTCAGAGAAGTATTTTGTATATACCTTTGAGATACTTGCTAATATTTCCCCCCTCACCTTAATCTACTTTACTGCACTGACAAGGTTTAACCCAAAAACAACCGATTAGAGTAGGTGGTACTAGTTAGTGTGCAAGGAATGTGTTTTCATCAAGTTTCACTTTGAACAGAACATATTTTCCAGTGGTGTATCATTGATTGAAGAAAAGAAGTTCTACATAAATACAGAGGACAACAGATAACCAAGTACTAACAACTGTACAAGTCCTCTTGTACTTCACACTCCTTATTTCAAAATTCCCACATAGTTTAATGCAAAACTAGCCTACGAACGTAAACAAGTAAACAAGAAAAAAAAAACAAATAGCTGAAGCAAATATGAAAGCAAAGAAAGTAAGCAAAGAAAGCAAGCAAGAAAAAAAACAACAAAGAAAGACAACAAACATGCATGCAAGTAAACAAGACAAAAGAAAACACTATTCCTCCTCCTAAGCTACCGGTGCATGGGTCTGATCATGTGAAGTGTTATTTTCAATGCAAGCACCGGTGCATTGGTTGACCCATGTTGGTGAAGGCATGGTTCGCGAGGAGAACAGTAAGGTGAACCAACAAACATGAAATATATAACAATGAAAACAAGCACACTCTGAGTTTAAATGTGTCCACAGAAAAGAAAAAAGTGAAAGCACATGACATGCACTTTGTGGACCTACGATGGAGTTGTGTTATACTACGTGTAGATGTTAATCATATGCATTATATTGATTGTGACATGCAAGAAAATGTGAGAAACATAGACAACTTGCATCGCGCAAGTGTGCTTACTGTGTAAGATTCCTCTAGTGCATGAGTAATTGGATCATGTTGTTCGAGTGGAGGAAGTGAAATCTATGTGTTAGATTGATCTTCAATGCATACAAATGAGTGATGAGGAGCCTTGGGTTTTTCAACAATTTCCTGATCAGAAGTGAAACCAACCTCAAGACAGTGAGGGCCTGACATAACCATTAGCTTAGGTTGAAGTGCCTCGACAGGCTGTGGGGTTTTGACTTCATCGACAGATAGATCATCATAAACAAGTGGTTTTGAAAGATCAATACCGATAGAATCAACATCATGATCGAATATGGGAGTAAACGGATCACGAAAACTACGATTAAAAAAATAAATGATTTCATCGACATCCTCATGATGAGATAAATCAAATAGAGGGGTAGATGAGAAGCAAGAATGTTCACCATCTTCGTTTCTGTAAAAGCTAGATGAAAAATCAAGTGGATTTTCAATGAAGAATTTATCCTCTTCATTGTCGAATGATGGAATGAAATCGGGTGTGTTCTGCAAATGATCAACAATGGATGCATCCATGGATGGATTTACACAAGGAAAATCACATATAGCAGAATCACCAAAGATGTCAGGAAAAAGCGGAGGAGGCATGAATAGAATGAGGTCATCCTTCACCATGGGTTGATGTTCAAGTTCCTAGTCATACTCATCATAAATGACACCAAAGGTTAGTTGTGCAACACCAACTCCATTAGTACCTTGATCCTCGTTCACAATAGGTGTAGATTCCAGAATGAAATAACTAAAGATACTACAGGAGGATCTAAAGAACATAAAGACATAGGTTGAGGTAACAAAGGCATGTGACAACCCATGGGCTTTCCAACCAAATCTGCATGGAAATTGAGAGTAGTGATCATGGCTACATGTGACAGTTGAACATATGAGTGTGCATGTTCTCCCACATCATTATGTGGTGGTGGAGCTGTTTGATGAGGGGAAGGCAGATAGTCACTTGTGACAATGACTGTGTCCTCCTATGATTATGTAGCTCCATCTTCGAAGTATGCTGAGAGGGGTTTGAACTTCAATTTCATTTTGAGATAGAATGATTTGTGAAGGCAATATAATTCAAATATGTCCCAAATATATTGGAATTTCATCTAGTTTTTTGCAGCTTCAAAATGAAGTACACGGAAGCACTACCAAAAATCAATAGGCGATTCATGCAGATTCTTACGTTGTTTTAGCATTTTTTTGTCAAGAGGTTTGGGATGAAAATGATGGAAAGTATATTCAATTAGATCACAAAACTGTTTAAGCGAGTGCACACAATCGTGAGGTAGGTTGCACGACAATCATTCCAGAGATTCATGAAGTGTGTGTGAAAGAAGCAAGCCGACCTCGACTTCATCAAACTCATCTACATCCTCCAAGAATGCAAGGAATTCATGTAAGTGCTCAAGCCAAGCCACTTTGCCTTCACCATCGTACGTGAATTCTAACAAGAGATCATAAAACTCCCTTCTGATGTCAATGGGTTGTGCTTTAAACAAACATCACGGAGGGATAAATCTAATGATTTCCATGATAGATGTGTGAAGCTTCAAAATAGTATGTGAGGGCTCAACTTTTCATTTTTCCCTCCTTCTAGTGCCAGAAATGTTGATGGTGTTGGGCCCACCAACATGTCAAGGGATCTCCTCGGTAAGAAGTCCCAACTAGATCTCAGAGCATTTGGTGTAGGAGTCCCAGCAGTGGGGTAGTAGGGCATTGCCTTGACCGCAGTATGTCCTTGTCGGCAGCAAGGGTTTAACATTTGCAGAAAGTAAAGGAAGGTGCATGAAAGGCTCTAACACCTGGAACGGGGGATGAGTGCAACCCATGGAAACTTGTGATAGCACGCAGCCTGAAAGCGAAGACACAAGTAGAAAGACATCACAAGCTAGAAATCAAGATAACCGACGATCCAAAGTGATGGTTATACCAACAATGGATTTCATTAACATTCATAGAAACATATACAAAATATTCCATACATGCATGCATAAATAATAGTTACATGTATCATTTGAGTAACCAGGATAGCCAAACTACAATAACAACATATGCATGAAACATGTTGGCTCTGTTATATTAAGAAAGTGAAAGATCAAATCATACATACAATCATGACCAACCACTAGTCTCGATAGTGAAACTTTATAGTCACTTCCGCCTGCTCCTCCAAAGAGATATACTAGCTCTGCATTGTGGAGAGGCCAAGGCTCGTTACAATAAACTCCTAGCTTTCTCTAAGATACACCTATAGGAATCTTGGCTCCCAAAAGCCTCTACAATGAGTTATGAGATTCTATAAATAGAAAATGGTAGGGTGATCCTTGAAATTCCCCTTTGTGACTCTTCACCTACCCTCATGACTCTTCAACTACTACATGACTCTTACATTCTACTCTCGGCACTTGGTCTTTCACTTTTACAACATGCTACATTACAATCTACACATGTACCCATGCGATACGAAATAGGCTTGAGAAATTGATGCAAGATATCACTAAGACTCGGAAAGTTGTGTGAAGATGAACTCTTCGAAATCCTTGCAATGATCGAGGGTGGCGAACTGATGTCAAGCTTGGTAGTCCGTTATGATGTCCATGTGCTCTATGGTGACATCCTTCTGAAATCAAACTCTTGCCTATGTTGCATCTGGGTACACTTATTTTGTACCTTTGTCCTAGTCATTTGATAACATGCACATCATACTCTGGAGTGTAGGTTGACCAACAACATATTGATGCATAATGTCTATGCTGATCTCCAAGTTTGTGTTGGTGGCTACGCACGTCAACTCATCAAAGTACATGTCTAGTTCCAATCGGACTTGGTTCTTTGACTTCAACTCGATGAGTGTGCCAATGGATGGGATCACATGCATGCACATAATGACATCTTTTCTCCTGAACACCTGTGCATGTGAAGCCTGCAAATTGGTGATGAACTGAGAGAGTTCCTCATAGTTCTAGATCTAACTCTGAATGTCTACCTTCAACTCTATCGCCTTTGAACTCATCATGTTTGGAAAGTGCAATGGAGATCCTTTGTACCTCATTGTCCATGTTTGCATGTGATCGACATCAGTGTGTAGATTTGAGAAGATGCGTGCTATCCTAGCATAGAGTTGAGATGGACAACTGGCTTATGCATGGTGACGAATATGGAGTACAACATCTGCATGACTCTCGAGAGAGACGATACTTCATCCAGTATCACTCTCTTCAATTCTGCTCTGGCGGATGATGTAACCTGTTATCCTCCTTGCTTTGCTGCTTGTAGCTCCTTAGCCATATGCTCATTCTCAGCTATCAAGAATCTAACACTCGAGTTAGTGGCTTTAGCATATGCTCTGGTAGCATCGTCCGATGTTGCTAGATGCTTCCACACATCAGATACAATCACTCATTCTTCAAATTGTGTAGGAGATATATGGACATCCGAAGTGGGCACTCTGCATGACTACACAACTTTTTGTTGTGACTCGTCGAAAGATATGTTGTGCATCTCCACTTCTAGATTGTCTTCAAGGGTCTCTGTGTCTCCTTTATCGCTTGGGAATTTCTTTAGTTTTGGATCTAGTGAAGCCGTTGGGGTGACCTCTTGGTCCTGAGGCATGAGTTCAATATCCTGATCTCACTTTGGCTGAGCCATATCCGTGTCCATCTGCTCTAGCATATGTTCAATCTCTTGAGCCAAGTCCTACTTCTGCGACTGCTCACCCTATCTGCTTTGTTCCAGCTTCTCGAATGAGTCTATAAGCTGTATGGGCACAGTTTCATCAATCTGTGCATGTTGTGCCTCCTACTACTCTTCCTTCTCTCTTTTGCGCATCTCTTATTCTTCCCTGAGTTGCCACTTCAGCTCCTACAACTCCTTTTCTATTTCCTCCATCCTTTATTTCTCTCTTTTCCTATGTGTGATCCTCCTATTGCATTGTCATCTCTTAGCCTCAATTTCCAAAGCTAATTTCAACGCAAGTGGACTGCTTTGAACTTGCAGCTTTTCTCTGCCTCTGCGCTGTCAACAACCTTCCTCTTTCCTTTGTCATGTGCAGGTTTGTTACCCTCTATTGTTGTTGATGATGCTTCTCCCTAAGATGCTACTTCCCTCTGCTTTGCTATACACTCTACAACTATACTAACTGGTCCATTAAGCCTGGAGAAGTGATAGAAGCATCTCCATGGTTCTTCCTCAAGCTAATGACACGCCCTATGGATCTAAGGATGTTTCACTCTCACACAATGGTCCCTCACTAAGCATTACAGGTCATACAGGTTAAAACATTTGGTGTCGAAGGTGAATCTATTCAATTCCTCTATCTCAGCCTCAACATGTTTGAGATTTTGAATCTCATACAACCCGATCTACAAAGGAAGAGCAGGCCAAGGTGCCTTTTTCTTCCTGTGTAGTCTTGATGAAAACCCTATCGAGATATGATATGACACTTCTTACATGACAAGCTTGTCCATGAAAAATTTCGGTAAAACATGCAGAGCCTTCTCTGCATTGTACATCAGTATGAAGGTGCCAAGGGGTGAGGCATACCAATCTACTATGTCGATCAATGCCTCCATTGCTACCTATGACATGAAAGGTGGATCCTGCTCAAATATCATTCTTTACACCAGGGTGAAAAAGTGGTTTGATAACTATATGATAACTCCACAGAAAGTTTCATTTAGAGAACAACTTGCAATAAGTGTGCACAGAGGTTTTTGAATGTGTCCATGCCCAACCCAAGCCTAGGAACTACTAACGAGAATAGATTGAATCTAGTATGTAAGCAGACATGTATTTCTTCTCTTGTTGACCCTTGGGCAGATGTTGGACTTCTGTTACCTGTTCCTTCAACCTGAGAGCCAACACGTCCGACTAGTAGAAAGGTGTTCCTTCACTCATTAGTTGATCCAACACAATCACCCCACCTTGCAGGAAGTTCTCTATGTCCTCTTGGTTGTATAAGCGGCGTGCAAATATGACCAAGAACTGATATGCCTTCCATAGTATCTTTGTCTTGTGAACCTAGCTAGGCATTGTCCTGAACTTGGTTGACTCTTTCACCCAGCTCTTTAAGATATTTCTTGAGTTTTCACTATTGTTGGGTTTGCTAAAGGGTTTCTCCATTGTGATTAGCGGTTGTGGCAAGTGATACATCTCCTAAAATTCCTTCGCCCTGAAGATTGAAATTTTTGTTCCACTAACATTGCTCAATAGCGTTGTCTAGGGATTAGTATGCGAGACAATCTAGTGGATCATGTCGGCACATGGAAACGTGGGATACCTACATGCAATACGGTATAAGCCAGACTTGTATATGCTGACATGGACCCTGCAGTCTTCCAGCTTTTCCTCAAATATGCCTGAGAATATATCATTTATGTCCTACCATTTCATCTTGATATCTTTTTCTATGAACAACTTAGTGTCTTCATAGATAGGCAAGCTCATAGACACTTGCTCAACTATATCTCCAGTTGCACTTTCAACGATGTCCTTTGACCCTACTCTTTTGGAGGCCATTGTATTTGTA
Source organism: Pinus tabuliformis (assembly GCA_031772625.1). Classification (NCBI taxonomy): domain Eukaryota; kingdom Viridiplantae; phylum Streptophyta; class Pinopsida; order Pinales; family Pinaceae; genus Pinus; species Pinus tabuliformis. Next base: position 633,471,601 of record CM062820.1, on the reverse strand, counting down.
CTTCTGAGAGATGGAAGAACACCTACGATACCTGGAGAGAGAGAAATAGAAATGGAAATAAATCTATTAGTTGAAAGCCAAAGTCAATTTGAGGACTAGCATTCAACATACCCGGGTGACTAACTTGAAAGATTGCACAATTTTCACCGGGAGGCTGGGAGACTGACTGCGAAAACTGTGAAAGCCACAGTCTGGACTGTTAGGAGGTTGAATGAATACTGAAATTGTGCAATGCATAGTACAGCCTGGCCTGCTGAGGACTGAAATTCCACAATGCACAGTTTCAGTCAGCCGTGACTGCAAACCAGCAAACTGTATTTGTGCAATTTCAGGGGCCAGCAAGGCATTGCCTCTCAGAATTGTGCAGAGCAAACCTTGAGGCTAGTGCTAGGATAGATTTGCACAATTTTTGGGAGGAAGGTGGTGCCTTCACTCTCACAAATGCGCATTACCATCCGGTCAAGGCAAGGTTTGGGCCAAGGCAGCCCAGACCCGCCGACGGGCAACTGAAAACATGAAAGGTTTGAATGCATGGAGAATCTAAGTGCAAACAACAATGAGTGATCATGCATGCAAATAGTGAGCGCGGGATTCATAAAATAGGAAAATAAGCACGTGTGTGAAGCAAGTTGTTGTAATAGCAATCGTCAGTGAAAAATAGTCTCATGCGTGCAACAACAGTGAGATGCACTGAAAAACTTGAAATAATGCTTCTACAAGCTAACATGCATTAAAAAGATAATAAGCGTTCAAAAAAACCAAGAAAATTGCACTCACACAAGCTGAAATACAAAAACCAACAGAAAAGAAGCAAAAGACATGAAGAGTAGACTTACCCGAAAAAAGCTATGTCGAATGTGTCGAATGCTCCTAAATGCAATGTGGGATGTCAGAGCTCCAAGATTGATGTGGAATGATATCTGAAGTGTCAAATAAATAAGTTGATAAGATCGAGGCTCATGACGCATGTTAGCCTTGTTATGCAGCGCTGACTTTCTAAGGTCAGAAGGAAGCACGGTCCATTTGGTTGTGTCCAAAGGGGGGGGTGCTCACATTTGGTCATTTTTCCCTTTCTTCCTTCACTCAGTTCCCCTCTAAACCTTTCCCATTCCCTAAATAAACCATAAAACCCTACCCAGATTCCCTCATGCGCTCATAAAACCCTCATCGCTTTCTCGCCGTTGATCATTCCCAGATAATCTAACGACCCACATCACACCCGATACAGTGACCCGCTCAACCATTGTTCACCGTTAGATCATCTCCGCCGAGATCTGATGGTCTTCGCATTCATTGCGTTGGCAACCTGATAGAGCAATAGCACGTAATGATAGTGGTTTCTCTCTCTCATTCGCTACTACGTGTCAATAATTGAATTGAATCGCTCGGCCCTGGGCATTTACCACTTAGCGCTCGAAAGCGGTGTGATGAAAACTGTTACCGCCCGACCAAACCGCCCTCACCCGTTAAACGCCCGTGCAACTTCGTTTCCCGATGATCATCCGATCTGTCTACTAAATATCCAACGACCCCAACTCACCCCGCTCTCACCTCAGCCGATAGCCTCTGTCGAGCCATCTCCGCCGTTCATTTCCACGATCCGACGGTCATTCTCCTTGCTCACCCAAATCATCCACCTACCCATGCATTCCACGTCCTATGACCATTCCGTTGCTCAAAGAATGAGATGACCAGCTCTGCCAGCATCAGTCACAGTTAGATCCCCAACAACCATATTTAACATAAAGTATGGCCAAAGGAGAAAAGGACATAACACGACTCTGTAACTGAATTTATCAGTCACGAACTCCACCGGTACGAGCACTCCAACCACCTAAAGTACAACACAACACATAAATAGATTGGATTCACCCACTGAATCATGAAACCTCATCCAGAGACTCCATCATGTGGTTAAATGCAGTTGGTGGTCAATTATGACCCCTCCATACCTAAATGGCCAAGTGCCCTAGTATTGTAAACTTATAAATATCCAGAAGTAAGATGTAATCAAGGTTGGCATTTGATGTAAGGTTTAACTTCTGGAGACTGTAGACATTTTGTCTCTTGCAGCGTCTCATCTTCATTTTCAGAAAATACAAGCTTCTTTTGTTGTTAACTGCTCACTGTCCACTTTCCCCTATTCTAAGCTTGTACCTGATAGGATGTGTTCTTTACCTCTTGATGTTTAGCACTAGATAACTGTCATCTTATCTCTGTGTTAGAATATTGAATGCATCACTAAATAGGTTGTTCAGGTTTCTTTCTATCTAATGCAGGAGAGCTATCATCCTGTCTTTGCATTAATAGATTAGATTTATAGGTTTATTTACTAGTTGCAACTGGCCATCACTTGGTCTTGTGTATCTACTGGTGTGGTTAGTATTCTCCATATTCACCTAATATCTAAAACTGTGAGCATTGGTGGTCTAAAGGCTTGTAGTCTGAGGGTGTTCATGCATGCCTGGAGTGAAACAAAATAGAAGTAACACATATTTCATTAAATTTGGAAGTTTTTTAGTACAAGGCCTTCAACAACATTCATTCTTTTGTAAATTTCCATATTAACTTGATTCAACATTAAAATAATTTTAGTAATCTCAAATCAATTAGAAATCGTGAATAGGTCAAACATGGCGTTGTTATGTACAATAGTATCAATACACAATAAGAGTGTGAAATCAAAATTAAAATACATTTATAAACTTATATGAATACATATAACTAAATGAAATTCAATAAATAACTTCCCATTCATGTCCAGTATCAACAATGATTTTTTCTTCAAGTCATATTGGATTCTAATAATGAAATTATTTAAACCACAAATAAACTATTTAAGAATTGAAAATGACAAAATGCTAATATGGATTGGAAAATCAATGTCTTATGGTGAAAATTTTTTAAATACAACCATATTTTACCCATCTCTTTAATGAGTCTAGATGGTCCACTTAACACATAATTTGTTAATTAATTATTCCATGTTTTATTAAGAAGAGAATTTTGTTTTACATAGAGTTTTGTTTCAAAACAATACAATATGAGATTAATACAGTCTTAATAAATTACGTGATAGACAAATAAACGTCAATAAATGGATTCCTTATTAAATTAAATGAGATGAGATGATTGCATATGCAAATAGTTGATTTAAGAATATATGAAAAAAAAATATGGGTTAAAAATTGAATGCCCTACAATTTAACGAGTAGTATTCACTTATGAGCCATCACCCATTAGCCTACATAGTCCACTTAATACTTATTATCAAGAAATTAAAAGACTTATTTTTTGAAAAAATGCATCATAATATATGGATATTATAAATCACATTTATATACTCATATTAATGGACATAACTAAGTACAAGTCAATAATATAATTCTAGCTCAAGTGATGATTTCAATTTATTTAAAATACAAATTAACAAAAAAAATGACTAAATAATGAAATTAGATGCCTTACAATTCAAAAAGTTCAATGACACATAATTCATCCATGATTGTGTCTATCAAACTTTGATAATCCACTTATAAATTATTATCATCATATATATGTTTTTTTAAGAAATGCAAAATTATTTAGAATACATTTTTATCTCAAAAATTATATATCACGTTTATGCACTCATATTAGTGCATTTTATATGTAAACAATGAATAACTCACTTTGTACATTGTTGATTTTAAATATGATATGATTGCAGTTACAACCATTAATTGATTCAAACATATAAATTTATGAAAACTATCAATTGAGAAATCACATATCTTATGCTTCAAAAATATCAAATCATTTACCTATGACACATTTCTCATTAGCCTTGCTAGTGAATTATGCATTGTGAATAGTGAATAATGCACATAACATTTATCAAGTAAATTATTATAATTCCTTTAGTAAGAATAGCACTTTTGTTTTCAAGTATTTTATTACAAGGCCTTCAACAATATTCATTGTTTTGTAAATCATCATATTAACTTGATTCAACATTAAAATAGTTTTAGTAATTTCAAACCAATTAGAGATCATGAATAGGTCAAACATGGGGTTGTTATGTACAATAGTATCAATACACAAAAGGAGTGTGAAATCAAACTCTGAGAAGAAATTGATTTAAGCTAAATCATATTAGTATGGCAACTCTAACCCCCTTTCCTCCAACCTACAGGGGATTTGTTGATTGAATAATGGTGATGTGAAGATCTTATTGTAAATGACAATGATAAGTGTCCCTTGCATTTCTTTGAAACTAGTCTTCTAAAACCTTAGTAAAATGTTCTTGTACTCAATTTCTTACAGTCCCTATGTGCCTTTATGAAGCACTAATGAGGGGGTCATTATTCATCTTCATAGCATGCAAACATCCACTATAAAAGTTATACATTGTTGATCTAGGTATTTCAAGAAGGTTAGGCACCATTGATCTATCTACACTCAAATCCAAGTACATCAAATGAGAGTTATTAAATGGGTATTCAAGTCATTCCATTATGATGGACAATGTCACAAATTGAAGTAAACAAGAAACTTTAGTGGGGAATTCTTGTAAGTAGTGGAGGCAAGGGTTTTCAAATATTAGCACAGTTGATGGTAGTGTGGATATTGATCCCTCCTTGTCAACACTGTCAAAACCAATAATAGTCTCGATGTAAATTTAGTGTCAACCAACTATATGGAAAACCATGATTGATCATTACTTTCACTAAGAAGAGAAAATGATAAGCATTTTTAATGGGGAAGAAATAAGTGTGAAACATAACTCATGTTTTTTAGTTGAAATTTATATAAGTCCCCGTGTTATTTAATTGTTAAATACTTAATGTAAATACAAATAAATTATCATTAAGATATCGATTTTGAAGATTAAATATGTATTAAAAGGCATTCATCTATGACACTTGATTTTTCATATAGTCTGAATAAACCACTTAAAAATTATAAACTTATATGAATACATATAACTAAATGAAATTCAGTAAATAACTTATGAGTCTTGTTGGATTCAATGAGATTATTTTAAGTACAAATAGTTTATTTAAGAATTGAAATCTACAAAATGTTAATATTGATGGGAAAAACATGTCATATGGTGAAAAAAGTTTAAAGGCATCCATTTATGGCCCATCTCTTGAATGAGCTTAAATAGTCTAGTTAATGCTCATGGTGAAGTCATTAATCCATGTTTTATTAGAAAGTTCATTTTCTTTACATGGATCTTTTATTCTAGAAATAGAAATTTCACATTTATACATTCATATTAAACCACGTGATAGTTAAATAAAAATCAATTAATGGTTTCTTGACTTATTGACTTATATGACATGATTGCATATAGGAATGATTGATTTAATAATGCATAGTTAGAAAAAATTGTCAATTCAAAATAGAATAAACCAGTTAGAACTCATAAATAATTGATTTTAAATTATTAATTTTCTAAAAATATGTATTTTTACTTACATTGAGATCTTTATTTCAAAAATAAATTCCATTTATACATATATACATACTAAATATAGTTTAATACATACTTGTCTTGTTGGTTTCTATGAGATGATTTCAATTACAAATAATTTATTTAAGAATTGAAATTTATGAAATGTTAATAAAGGTGGGAAAATCAAATTCCATATGTTGCTTAAAGTTTAAATACATGTATTTATGACTTGTACCTTGATATAAATTTAACAATCTACTTAACATTCATTACCAATTAATTATTCCATGTGTTGTTAGGACAAACATTTCAAATTACATGGAGTTTTATTTAAAAAAAAAGTGTCACATTTACACACTTAGATATATGGCTTTATATAGACCACTTAAAACTCATTATCAATTAATTATAATTTTTTTGTAAAATATATATATTTACTTACATTAAGAGTTACATTTAGAAAATGCATCACATTTATGAACTTCTATCAATGCATATAGCCAAATAGAATTCTTCAACTCATATTGGATTCTATGAAATTATTTAAACCACAAATAAAATATTTAAGAAATGAAAATGAAAAAATGCAAATATGGATTAGAAAATCAATGTCTTTGGTGCAAAAAGTTTAAATACAACCATTTTTTACCCATCTCTTTAATGAGTCTAGATGGTCCACTTAACAGATTGTTAATTAATTATTCCATGTTTTATTAAGAAGATAATTTTGTTTTTCATGGAGTTTTTTTTCAAAACCATAGAATATGAGATTAATACACTCTTAATAAATTCCATGATAGACAAATAAAAGTCAACAAATGGATTCCTTAGTAAATTAAATGAGATGAGATGATTGCATATACAAATAGTTGATTTAAGAATATATGAAAAAAAATATATGGGTTAAAAATTGAATGCCCTACAATTTAATGAGTGGTATTCACTTATGTGTTGAGAATGCAACAAGATGATGGAGCTTAGTGGAAAGAAGTCACCTTCACTAAGTGGGCCCGCAGGCTATTTTTGGCGCAAAGTCTATTTTTAGACATATGGATCATGGTCTATGAGTTGCAGGATGATATTTGTGGATGATTGGTCATGTTGGTAAAAATAGATGGATTTCTATTTTTGGACATATCGGCGGTTTTTATTTTTAGACTGCCAAGCTAAAAATAGAACAGTCGAATATTATTAGCTCATAATAATATTTGGACTATAAACATTATCTTATCCTCTTGGAGCACTTCAGTTTGAGCTACATATGTGGCACATGCAGCTGTTAGAAGGAAATAAGCTTTTCTTGTGGGTCAGTTGAGCTATTGCATGCTGGACTTCAGTTAGGACTCATGTGGTTGAGTTTGGTGAAGTTGATTGTGGAGTTGATGGAGTTGTGTTCAGTTTGACTTGGTTAAACTAGTTGTATTTTAGTCTAACTAAAGAATACACTAGTGATGAGTTGTGTGAATTAATTATTAATTAATTCATTAATTATTAACTCATAAAGCAACTAAAGACTACATCAGTTAACTCAGTGCATGCACAGTTCAGTGGAGACATGTGTTAGAGGTTGAGATTGCTATCAGTTGTGACTATAGTTGTGCATGAGATTTGCACATGCATGGATGGAGATTGCCCATTAGGCTTGCATAGTATAACCAAGGGAATTCGAATTCACAGAGTGATTGATTCTCTTGTAGGATTGCGCAGTGGAGGCAGGCAAACAGTGGAGTAGATTTGAGGCATCAGATCTGAGCTAGTTTGTGTGTAATAGGTGGAGATAGTACTGAGTGCTTGTGAGGAGTATTGTACTATGTATTGTTACATGTTCTATATCATTATAATATACAGATAGTGTGGGGTTTTCAGCTGTATGCTTTCCCCGGGTTACATACTGTGTTAATGTGCGCATGCGATTAATGTTTCATTGTTTTTAATGCTGCTAAATTGATGATCAACATAGAGGAGGTTATGTATTGTGCATGTATTCCGCAATAGTGTATAATGGGGATAATCTCTGTGAATAAGTGTCATATTATTCAAAATTTCTGCATGGTATCAAAGCCGTTTATCATCATATCTATTATTTAGAAAGTGTTTACATTTTATTTCTTCAGGTAGAGTCTGTAATCGGGCAAGGTAGCCTCTCGATTGATCCTTCCTTTGGAAGGTGAGATATCCGGTAAAAGCCCATACAGTCAATCTCTGTACGATAAATACTTTGTTCTCACGAATTTTAGATCAGAGGCGGTTGAGTTTTGAGCTGGTGGAATTCGAATTTGCAGCAGTGTTTCTTGGTGTCAACGTTGTAATGTCTTCCAATGGATTGCGATTGGAATATGCTCTTGATGGCAGCTCGAACTATATTGCATGGAAGGACATGATGGAGGTGGTGTTAGATGATAATGGGTTGAAGGAGTTCATAGAGGTTGAGGTCCCAAAGCCTACTGATACTGCACAAGTTGATGCTTGGCAAAAGAAGACAACGAAGTGTTGAAGGATTCTATTGGAGGGCATGAAGGATCACATTGTGTCCAGCCTGCATGGAGAGGCTTCTCCATACTTGATGTGGAAGAATTGACAAATCTATTCCAAAGCAAGAGCGATCAGAGGAAGCTGGCGCTCAAGGATAAACTCAGAAACATTAAATACGAGAATGGAGACAGCATGCCCAAGTATCTCATGAAGTTCACTCAGTGCAGGGATGAGCTGGGAAGTGTGGGGGTGACTGTCGATGATGAGGACTTTGTGAGCTTGGATATCCTTGGTCTTCCAAAGAGTTGGCATTCCTATTAGGACTCTATCAATGGTCAGGATAAATTGCGAGGATGGGAGAGACTTTGGTCAGATCTTGTGCAGGAGGAGATCAGGCGAAATACCAGGGATGGATCTTCATCAAAGGCAACTGATGAAGAAAATTACGCTTTGGCTGCCAAAGCAAAGAAGGGGAAGAACAAGAAAGCTTCTCATTCCAATGAGAAAGGCAAGAAGCAGGACATGTCCAAGGTGAATTTCTTTCACTGTCACCAGCATAGACACAATGCCACTAATTGTCCGCAGAAGAAGAAAAATAAGCAAGCTACTGGATTTGCAGCAGGAGAGGCCTTAGCCTCATTGTTTGAGCTTGATTTTTCATTGATCACATGCTTGGTATCAAGTGTGATGGGATCGGTATGGTTCTTGGACAGTGGTGCGTCTTTTCACATGACATGAGATCGAGATTTGTTTTCTGATCTAGAGGAGAAAGATCTTGGAGTGCACATCGAGATGGGCGATGATGGTAGATACAGTGCGACCGATATCGATACCATTTCCTTTGAGAGGGAGTCTGGTAAACCCTTCGTATTAAAGGAAGTGATGCATGTTCCATGATTGAAGAAGAATCTTATCTCTGTGGCGATGTTAGAAGACAAGGGATATGATGTTGTTTTTAGCGAGGGAAAGGCTTCCTCCATAGTAAGACAACTCGATAAACCCAGAAGATAGGGGTTCGAGTCAGGAACCTTTATCAGTTGCATGTAGATGGCTGTAGAGCAATGGCATGCAAGGCATAAGGATTGGTGAGCCGAGATGATGGTGAGCTGTGGCACAGGAGATTGGGTCACCTTCACCATGGAGCCTTGAAGAGACTGCAGTAGATCACTACAGGGCTTCCTAAAGGCACTCTTGCGCAGTCAGATCAGTGCAAGGGTTGTACTTTGGGAAAGTTTGTGAAAGCCACCTTTCATGAGAAGGATAGTTGTGCCACGATGATCCTTGAAAGAATTCACACAAACGTGTGTGGACCTTTCTCAATACCTTTGGCAGCAAAACACAGGTATTATGTGATCTTTGTTGATGATTTCTCTCGAAAGTGATGGATCTGCTTCATGCAGAAGAAGAGCGAGACATACTCAAAGTTCTATGAGTTCAAAGCACTGGTCGAGAAGGAGTCGGGGAAGAAGGTGAAGGCTCTTAGGAGCGATAATGGTGGTGAATACATCTCTGTCGAGTTCAAAGATTTCTGCAGCGTAGAAGGGATTTGAAGAGAGCTCATAGCTCCCCATAACCCACAGCGGAACGAGGTTGCTAAACAGAAGAACAAAACGATCATGGGTGTTGCACGGGTGATGTTGCATGATCAGGGCCTACCCCTTCACTTGTGGGCGGAAGCATGCAATACTGCAGTATATGTGCAGAACTGTTGTCCTCACAGGATACTTGGCATGAGTACACCCGAGGAGGCTTATTCTGGTAAGAAGCCTGATCTTTCTCATTTGAGGATCTTTGGTGCTAACGTTTACATGCATGTGACGAAGGATGCCAGGAAGAAGCTGGAGCTAACCGCAGAGGTTGGGATATTTGTGGGGTACACTGATACGCCCCACAACTATCGTGTGTATTTGCCAGACAGTGGCAAGACTGTTGTGCGATGGAATATAAAATTTCAGAAGGAGAAAGCCATGAAGTGTTTGCTTGAGAGGGAGCCACACTTGCATGCAGATGAGGAACTATTATTCCTAAGGATGAGCTTCAGGACATGGATCAGCCACAGGATGAAGTTCATGGAGTGGAAGAGACCACTCATGCAGCGCAAACCATCAGAGGGTGAAAGGGCTTGACAGAAGCTGAGCGACTGGCTCAAGATTTAGAGAAGGTTGTAGGACCACCTACAACTCAACGTAGACAGAGATAGTCACCCAATTGGTACACTGGATGCATGGCTCTTGTGAGCAAATGTGTTGTGACTGAGCCATCCTCTTTCGAGGAAGCTGTGGAGGATCCCGCATGGGCAGATGCCATGGTGGAAGTGTATGATTCGATTATCAGAAAAAATGCATGGGAGATTGTCCCAAGACCGGAAGGGAAATCAGTGGTGGGTTCGAGATGGACCTACAAAGTTAAGCAGGTAGCTGACGAGAGTGTGGAGAAGTACAAGGCAAGGTTTTTTGCTCGAGGCTTTTCACAAATATAGGGGATCAATTATGAGGAGACCTTTGCACATGTCGCAATGTATTCTTCCATACATACAGTTCTTACTCTCTCAGCACATATGGGGTGGCACATTCATCAGATGGATGTGAAGACTGTGTTCCTCAACCGATTCATTGAGGAGGAGGTGTACATAGAACTGCTCGAAGGTTTCAAGATCTTCAACAACGAGTCGCATGTGTGCAGGCTCAAGAGAGCACTGTATGGGTTGAAACAAGCACCATGTGCTTAGTACACATGGATAGATAGTTATTTCACCGGACTTGGATTCTCCAAGAGTGAGGCAGATCCTAACCTATACCAGATTGTGGTGGAGGGTAAGTTGCTTATCATTGTACTTTATGTAGATGATTTGATTCTAACAGGTGATGAGCTATTGATACTTTCATGCAAGGATGATCTTGCTAAGGAGTTTGAGATGAAGGACTTGGGCCTCCTTCACTATTTCCTGGGATTGGAAATCTGGGAGCGCAGTGATGGACTATTTGTTTCTCAGGGTAAGTATGCTCGGGAGATACTGGAGAAGTTCAACATGCATGGCTGCAAGCCTGTTGATACTCCTCTTCCTGGAGGTTGGAGGAAGGAGGATGCTACTTTAGCAGAAGTAGTGGATGCCACTATTTATCGACAGTTGGTGGGGTCGCTTATGTATCTGGTCAATACACGAACCGATATATGTTATGCTGTTAACCAGCTTTCACAAGCTATGGTTAAGCCAACCAAGCTCTTCTAGAAGGCAAGCAAGCATGTATTGCGTTATCTAAGAGGCACATCGGGATATGGATTGTGGTACAGATAGGAGGATGAGGTGAAGCTATGTGGCTTCACAGATGCAGATTGGGTAGGGAGCCCAACGGACAGAAAGAGCACATCTGGAGGGGTCTTCAGTATTGGTTCTACAGTAGTTTCTTGGTACAGCAGGAAGCAGAGATCTGTGGCACTCAGTTCAACAGAGGCCAAGTATATGGCATCAAGTTTGGCTGCATGCGAGGCTATATGGGTGAGGAAGATCCTGGTCGGGTTGTTCGGTTCATACTTGGAGCCTACTGTGATTTATTGTGATAACCAGAGTTGCATTAAACTCTCGGCTAATCTAGTATTTCTTGATAGATCTAAGCACATTGACATCAGGTACCATCATATCAGAGATTGTGTGCAGCGAAGAATCATGTTACTTTCATACATTCCAACGGAGGATCAGGATGTTGATATCTTGACGAAGGCACTCACCAGGAGCAAATTCGAATACCACCGAGGCAGGATAGGGGTTGCTGATAATCCATATCTTGTTGAGAGGGAGTGTTGAGAATGCAACAAGATGATGACGCTTAGTTGAAAGAAGTCACCTTCACTAAGTGGGCCCATAGGTTATTTTTGGCGCAAAGTCTATTTTTAGACATATGGATCATGGTCTATGAGTTGCAGGATGCTATTTGTGGATGATTGGTCATGTTGGTAAAAATAGATGGATTTCTATTTTTAGACATATGGGCAGTTTCTATTTTTAGACTGCGAGGCTAAAAATAGAACATTCAAATATCATTAGCTCATAATAATATTTGGACTATAAACATTATCTTATCCTCTTGGAGCACTTCAATTTGAGCTACAGATGTGGCACATGCAACTGTCAGAAGGAAATACGCTTTTCTTGTGGGTTAGTTGAGCTATTGCATGCAAGACTTTAGTTAGGACTCATGTGGTTGAGTTTGGTGGAGTTGATTATGGAGTTGATGGAGTTGTGTTCAATTTGACTTGGTTAAACTAGTTGTATTTTAGTGTAACTTAAAGAATACACTAGTGATGAGACAGGTGTTAGAGGTTGAGATTGCTATCAGTTGTGACTATAGTTGTGCATGAGATTTTCACATGCATGGATGGAGATTTCCCATGAGGCTTGCGTAGTATAACCAAGGGAATTCGAATTCACAGAGTAATTGATTCTCGTGCAGGATTGCGTAGTGGAGGCAAGCAAACAGTGGAGGAGATTTGAGGCATCAGATCTGAGCTAGTTTGTGTGTAACAGGTGGAGATAGTACTGAGTACTTTTGAGGAGTATTGTACTATGTATTGTTACATGTTCTCCTTCATTATAATATACAGATAGTGTGGGGTTTTCAGTTGTATGCTTTCCCCGGGTTACACACTGTGTTATTGTGTGCATGCGATTAATGTTTCATTGTTTTTAATGCTGCTAAATTGATGATCGACGTAGAGGAGGTTATGTATTGTGCATGTATTCTGCAATAGTGTATAATCGGGATAATCTCTATGAATAAGTGTCATATTATTCAAAATTTCTACATTATGAGCCATCACCCATTAAGCCTAAATAGTCCACTTAATACTTATTATCAAGAAACTAAAAGACATTTTTTTCGAAAAAAAAATGCATCATAGTATACTCATATTGATGGACATAACTAAGTACAAGTCAATAATATAATTCTATCTCAAGTGATATGATTTCAATTTATTTAAAATACAAATCTACAAAAAAATGACTTTAAATAATGAAAATAGATGACTTACAGTCCAAAAAGTTCAATGACATAATTCATCCATGATAATGTCTAATGAAACCTTGATAATCCCCTTATCAATCATTATCATCATGTATATGTTTTTTTAAGAAATGCAAAATCATTTAAAATATATTTTTTATCTCAAAAATTACATATCACATTTATGCACTTATATTAGTGCATTTTATATGTAAATAATGAATCACTGACTTTGTGCCTTGTTGATTTTCAATATGATATGATTACAGTTACAACCATTAGTTGATATAAGCATATAAATTTATGAAAACTATCGATTGAGAAATCATGTATCTTATGCTTCAAAAAGATCAAATCATTTACCTATGACACATTTATCATTAGCCTTAATAGTGAATAATTCATTGTGGATAGTGAATAATGCACATAACATTTATCAAGTAAATTATTATAATTTCCTTAGTAAGAATAGCACCTTTGTTTGCAAGGAGTTCTATTTCAAAACTTATATTTCACATTTATATATGATTATTGATACATATAAGTAAACATAAGTCATTAACAATAACATGCCTTGATGGTTCATGTAAGATAATTAGAGTGGTAAACAATTTATTTAAGAACACACGCGTGCGTGCACACACATCTTAGAAAAAAATTTGATACAACAAAGTCATTTCAAAAACAATTATAAATAATAAAAAATATACATATTAATATAATTCGCATCCCATATATTTCAAAAAATTTAAAATCATACAAATTGATTCAACAAAAACTATGTCCAAAATATATTGAAAAATTAGAATGTACTTTTCAACAAATTTATAATGGAAATTATCTCCATCAACTAAAATGAAGTACATGTTCTATTGAACATTTGAATGTACTCAAGTTTTTGTTTGATACGATGAAGTGTCTTAAGAAAGGGGAATAAAACTTGCAGAAGCCACATATATTTCTCTTTTCCTGTATATGATTTTATCAAGATGTGGTTTGATCGATATCCTATGAATTGAGATGTATGCTTTTTTGTATCTATTAGAAATACATTTGATTCTTCATAATTATCTCCATATTGGGACCACACATCAATAACTTTTTGTCATAAAATTGTCTTGTTCTCCCTGCTTCCAATTTTATTTGCAAATGACAATGAGACCTGTCCCATGCAAATTTAAATTCCTCTATATCAATATTTGATTTTTCAAGTACTTTTCAGATGTACTTCTCAGTGATATTTAATGTCCATATTGCGACATCATAATTTCTTAAGCAATATTTTAATACTTATGACTGAAAAGGCCTTAAAAAAAAGGACCTATCACCAAACTGCCAATCTGGTTCTCTTTGAATATGAAATTTTGTTCATCTTTGGTGTATGATTGGAAGAATACTCCTTCCATTTCAAATATCAACAACATCTTCTAACTTTTAGTAATGCCCATCTGCATCTGCACTGTAACCACATGTATGATATTAACATATCTTCACTTCAACACTTCATTACTTAAGGACATAAACACCTATCATTTTAAAATTGATGTTAATATTTATTATGAATTATTTCCATTTGTATGCTAAGGTAATTTTACAATGAGTTCAAAGTATGACAAAGTACAAATACAATTGCCCCATTAAAATGAACAAACAAATAATATGTTTACTTTATACATACAACCTAATACCTTTATTTAATTTGTATGGAATAAAAGTCTTATAAGAATGCATTGACCCACCATTTAAATCAATGATTTTAAGACTTCTAATGATTTATTTAATTGCAACTGAAAAATATAATTAGAATGGTCTAGTGCAAGTAAACAAACTAATTATATATTATTTTTCACATACAATATAATACAATTTTTAAATTTCAAACCTAATTAATTATATGTTAATCTATAAAGTTTCTACCTTAGTTTCTTTTGGTGCTTCTTTTAGTACAAATTGTATGTTTATTGTTGGTGTTACATACAACTTAATATAGTTTTTCAACTTATATGGAATAAAAAAGGTTATAAGAATGCAATGGGTCATCCTTCACATTACTAATTTATAAGAGGTATAACAATAACTTAAACCACATTTAAAGCAAATAATTGTAATGATCTAATTAAAACAAATAGACCAGTTATCTATTAATTTTACATACAATGTAATCCATTGTAAAAAAAATATATAGCATGGGAAATTTTAATATGAAAACATTAAATGACCATTCATCTCACCAAAAATAAAGAAAATAAAATTATTTTATTTTTGGTAATGACAAACCAAATCAACAATTATTTTATTATTGTTGTGAAATAAAAGTAATAATTCATGATGTCATACATATAATAGCATGAAATAGACATCGGTAATCTTAAGGTACTTCTAAATGTAATTGAACATCCTTCAAAATAGCTCGCACATCCGTAGCCTTGTTGAGTTTATGCAATATTCTCCATAGCTCATTGATCAACCAATTATCCCCTTGATTTTCTCCAGTGAATGGAGAGGCAAGAATCACATTTTCTTTTGGATTCTCTTTCACTCTCTCAATTAAACAATCAACTATAATAGTATTGGTTGCGTCATATTGGGTATGCATTTCCTACACCTTTTTCAATGATTTAGTGTGTATAACTTTCGTTGGATTGTCAATGACCTTATGTCCCTTTCGTGGTTTACAGTCTGAAGCAGTCCACTTAAACAAAACTTTATCTTGTAATGTTTCTAAAACCAACTTTTTTAGAAATCTTGTTGTGCTTTGTTTCAAAGCTGTTGTCCAAATTGCAATGTCAAGAGATTCATTTTTGAAACACATTTCAAAAAATGATTTTGCATGTGGATGAATCCAAAATATTTTTTTCTCTATTGTGTAATCAGCATCAACTCCCATTTTCTCAATATGCCCTTTGTTTGTTGCTTCATCATCGATGCTATGGTAAAAAATGTCCTTTAGTTCAAAAACAACTAGTTTATTTTCAGTTATTTTGGCTGCAACACAATGGAAAATAATCTAGTCAAACCATTTTATTCATGTTACAAAAATTATTGAAAAAAAATTGTTGAAACAATACACTTACCTTGAGAGGTTTTCGCACTATTTATAGATGAAACAATAATTTATTTTATCATCTTGATAGAACCTGGAGTAAACATATTACACCTTCAATCAAATACCAATACCAAGAAAAACATTAGTAATGCAACCTTTAAAAAGAAAAACACACCCACACACACACCTTTAACATTATTTTGATTGTTAATTTTATCTTTTTTATTTGTTCCTATAATAAAAATATACAACGTTATGGAAGAATAATAAGATAAACAATAAGACAAGTTATAAGTATATGATATGCCACTATCTTCATATTTGTACCATTGCACCTCATCATCATGTTTGTTACCTTTAGTTGTCTCCAAATTAAACATATAAAACATTTTGAATTGTGAAAATGAATAGAATCATTAAATAATAAGGAAAACAAGTGGACAAATTATAAGTACCTGATGTTATATTTTTTTCTTGATTAAATTTTTGTTTAACTTTCATTTGATCGATGTCTTGGCTCTCCTTGCTTGGTGCTATAATAAACTTAAAAAAAAATGTTATAAATTACATATCATTTTCGGGATTCAACTGCGTTAAGTAAGTCATTCACGTATGACCATTTCCATGAGAGGTAGCCGTAAGTGACTAATTTCTCATGATTTGAATAGTTCACTTAGCACTCATTGCATCGGGTGATGCTCACAGGGGTGAAGAAGTGGGATTGAAACTGGTGAAATAAATCACATAGCGTCAATCATCACTTCCGGGGCTTACACCCGGTAACCAGGACTTCCCAGGAGGTCACCCATCCCAGATCTCCTCTGGCTCAAGCGCACTTAACTGTGGAGTTTTCCCCACATTCAAGTCCACTTAGCTTGCTACCCCATTTGCAAAACCTTAGCAAGTATTGTGCCTCATGAACCATTCAAGTAGAGATCCCTTCACTCTTTTTGAATTTAAGTATAGGGGGTTTACGCAGTGACAATGAGCAATGAACAAAATTCATTAAACAACTATACAAAAAAAGAATCATCTATAATCGTCCATAATAATATTTTGGTCTTGATTGTAGTTTTGTGGGATAGTCCCCTGGTCATTATATTCATTCTCTTTATTTCCAACTACAATCAACATATGAAATGATATGAATCACGATAATAAAAATAATAATTTAGAATAATAATAAAATAAATAAATAAATAAAGATAGAGTTATGTTGATTAATACCCATTTCTATCTCCATCGTTCCATGGTCATTGTCTTGATTAATTCCATTCATCTCATAATTCCCTGTAATAGTCATGCAAAAATGTTATGAATAGGGAAATTAAATAAATTGAAAAATTATCAAGAGCAAAAACCAAAAAAATTATGTACCTGGTGTTATCACAAAATCAAGCACTGAAGGGCTGCTGATCAGGTAGACTCTGTGTAACTATTTCAGACCAAGCTTTTGACTAAGGATTAGCCTCCCTAGCCTGAGAGGGCTCTCTCAAGAAAAGTTATTGATTTTGAATGTTGATAAGAGGGCTAACTCTTGTACAATAGATTTCATGAACTTGCTGGCTGGACAAATATACAAATACATCCATTGGGCTTATGGAGTCAAACATGCTACAACAAACAATGATATTTCCTCTACATAGAAGTCAGGGCATGTGACATTTAAATGTTCAAAATATAACTCTTATAAAACCACAGTTCATAGAAGAGTACAGGAAGTCAGAGCAACATATGTGAATTCTGAGTGATTACTCCTCTAAGCAACTGAAAAAATACATGAAGGACAAAGTAAAACAATACATCTTGAACATGGAAATGCTGTATGAATCCTGAGAAGAAAGGCATATATCTTATATTACTGCAAACTGTTCTTTACACAAGCCAAAATAGCACTCTGTTTTCATTAAATATCCAACCCTTTCTACCTCTAACCTTGGCCCATATATAGGCAAGCAAACTAAAACACCTCGAGCTTCCTCCTCCAGAATGAGGGGAGCCTCGAAGGTGGCTATTAACTATTCCTATATGCTACTAACTAATGCATTAATTACAAACATGCTGAACTATAATTACACACAATCCTAATCAAACTAAAATACTAATTTCATTCTCCTCGCAGGCTTGATGCTTTCTTGGATGCTGGACAGCTGTATGATTTCCATTATGGCTAAGATATGTTAAGGGAGCATTCACCGAGCAAGCTGGTCTCGGATGCTAGCTGTAAGACAGCCTATTAATTGATAAAATTAATCATCCTATATCCACGGTCCCCTGTCTTCCATTCCTCTTCATCATTTAAAAACAAGTCTGCTGTTCTTTAATTCTTCCCAAACACCGCATATCACCACACCTTTCAAATGAGCTGGAAACTTTATGAGCTGAAAAGGTGTCTGCAGTTGTTTGTTGGCCCTTAACATAATATGTTTTCCATCGCCCTGAAATATAGGGAGCTGTTCCTGTTTGTCGGCCTTTTGTCTCCCAACATTCTCCTAAAATATAGCAGCCTGCTCCCAAATCCTTTAATGACCCCAAGTATGGAGTGATGCCAGGTTTCTGATGTGCTGTAGGTGGTCTTTGATAGACATCTATTCCTTTTCCTCAAACCCCCGCTCACCGTGTCACACTAGCTGCTCTGCGCTTTTAAAATCATCACCTACAGCAGTTTCGTAGCGCGCTACGAAACTGCTGTGTGATTAAAAGAAAACACAATCTCCATCAATAAATTTAGCTGTCTTTGATTAACTAGGAAGAAAAGATGTATACCAATTATTGGTAATGAAGACAAAATCTTTCCCAAAAGATTCACTAAAGTGTTTACTATTTGAAAGATTCAGAATCCTTGAAGCTTCAATGGCTGTCTCCATTCAATGCCATCATTCTTCTGTTCACATTTCTGGTCTTCACTCTGCCCCAACTAGATGTGCTTGTCACTGCAGCATTATAACTAGAGCTATCTGTTTTCCTGAAAGTACTTGTGACCCAAGAAAAACAAAAACTTGCTAATTAAATGGCTCAAACAACCTTGATGAATGCCTCCAAACTTAATTTCTGAAATCTTTTCACTATATCAATAATACGCATTCCTCAAATATAAAACCTTGGAAAAGTCTGTATAGCAGCTCCACATGATCATTCCTAATTCTCACCATGCTTCTCTCACAATGAGGTTTCTTGTAATTATTTTGCTCTTCTCTCACAGCTTGGTTTTTCTTATAGAAATCCAAATCTTTTCCAGCACCTTCACAAAACCTATCCTTCTGAGCGGATGGTTTTTTCAATTGAACTTCCATATTATCAAATTTAGAAGTGTCCTCCTGAGAAAGACTCTTTCTCTTCAACGGACTAACCCGTTGACTATTGATGCTTGTTTGCATTCCATCCCCAGGATCATAAGGCTTTATTGCCTCTTTATGCAATAGTCGAGCTTTCCTATTTCCTCATGAGATACCCTCAGAACCTACTCCAATGTAAAATTTAGATCCTGGACAATCTTGACACAGTCCTTAAATTGCCTATACTTCTTGGAGATCATCATTTGCAACACATTTGAGTAACTCTGAATATTTGCCTCACCAGTAAATGTTAGTTGAGACATACAAGGAAATCCTTTGAGTTTTTTGAAAAGCTATAAACCAAAACTGAACAGAGCATTTGAATTATGCCAGTATTCTAAATGAGGCCGCGCGCATTTCTTTCAGAAGTAATAGGAATAAAGATCGATCCCTAAGAACCGAGCAAAAGAACATAATTCTCCCACAGGATTTTGAAGAGAAGTGCCACTGAGAGTACACCATGCTCTTTCTTAACTTGATGTGTTCCTTGAGACCATGTGGACTGCCTTGCAGACATCTTTCTGCTTCGAACCCTTCTATCCTTCAAAACGCTGTCTTATTCAGCAAAATTTTCATCTTCCATACAAAACAAGTCTTCTAGCTCTGCCATGGTATAACGATACAGAGAATATTGCTAATCTGGATTGCATTCACAAAGTCATTTTTGCATGTTGTAGACAGACAAAAGCACCTGGTGTTAACTGTACACAACAACAGAAAGATGTAAAAATATCAACATATAATACATTCTGGATCCTCCTCAGTACCGCCAACATGTTCAGGATACTTTTAAATTCACATCTTCTGCGCAATTCAATCTACAATTGAAACCCTTGCTGTTGTAATTTGAACTCTGAGATATACTCTGAACCTTCTCCTTCCGGGCACTATTATGCAAATCTGACATTGATGCTCTCTGCGCGCCTCAGGCAACCCAAAAACACAATAACAGAAACTGAAACATGATAATGGAAACAGAAATCTTCATATCCCCTGTTGTTTTCGAATCATGCATAAATACTAGCCCTCGAATGTCTCCTTTCACTCCATCAGCTATTAAAATCTACTTTATAATCTCCCTTTCCAGTTGTCGTTGTGATTCTGGTGATTTTGCTAATGTATATAGCCATCTGAAGCGCCACATCGCAATCCGGGTGTCAATAATAGTGGCGACCTTGTGGCAATCAAACCCTCATAAAAGCCACTTGACATTTGGCGGTTAATCACTACATTTCGATAAAGAAAACTCTAAGACTGAAATTGTCAAACAGTTAATGCGCATTCCCCGTGGCAATATAGAGCATCCAACAACACCTCATGATCAAATGCGCCGCCTTCTAAGAGACCACGAATTCTGTATTTCTGAATATCGACAATAATGCCAAACTGGATTTGATTCGGGCTCCAACTTCAATAACCGTCTTATGGTGCTCTCGACCTCCCTCATTCACCGGTACCATGATATGCTCCATTCCATTACCAGTGAAAAATAATCCACCAGGTCCAATCTGAAGTGCTCGCACTTCATTTCTTGAGAATACTCTACCTCGTTCATGAAACGATGGCAAGTCATAAAGGCGCACACTCTTATCATTGCATGAACAAAGCAAAATAGGTTTGGCTTGTTCATCATTCATTATGCACAGCGCAAGAACACCATGTTCTTCAATACGAGTGTAAATCTCTTCAAGAGCTATAGTTGATGTAGCAGCCCAAACCTTCACTGTGCCATCCAAAGAACACGACAAGAGAAATTGGTCCCAACAAAGAAGAGACATTACAACTGATGTGTGATTTCTCAAGGTTTGGATACATTGAAAAGTTTCCAGGTCCCAAACTTTTATTGTGTGGTCCATAGAGGCAGAGTAAAGTTTGTCTTTCTGTGAGACTTATGAGACAACAGGCAACATATGCCTTGTGAGGGAAGTTGCAGGGTCAAATGTATTGGTTGTAGGATTAAACTTCCATGCTAAAATGGTGCCATCATGTGTTCCAGCCAAAATCATTTGATCAGCGATCGCCAGAGCATGCACTTGTCCATTAGGGCTGTCTAATAATAGCTCTGTCAAGTTGACGGTATTCAAAGCCTTGACAGCATTACGAAGGCCGACAAAAAGCCACGGACCTTCACTTAGAAGGCATCCAACTCCACTGTCGTCGCCTAAGGGGATATTTGTTCCCTGTCCTGTATGGCAGTCCCAGGCTATAAGCTTATTATGTCGGCCAACAGAATAGAGTTTGGCAGAGCCTAAATGTGAAAGAAAAGCAATTCCTCGAATAGGCTTGTTATCATGGCCAACCAGCTTAATCATGAAAGTGACATCGGAACCTCCAATAAAATGGGAGTGCAGCTATCTGCAGTTGTCTTTTGCATACTTGCAATTGCCTGTGTGTGAATTGTGTCCTCCTTGGACATACTGTCATTGCTCTCATCAACATTCCTGGAGGGAAGCAAAACTCTATACAATAAGCATGCTAGGATTTGGACCTTCGCTGAAAACTCGAACCAATTCCCAATTTCGTAGCACGCTACGAAACCACGCAAACAGGTAGCGCTGCGAAACTGCTAAAAATAATTCTGGCGCTGCGAAAACACCCACTCTTTAAGCCAGGCTAAAATTTTTTGACTACACTATTTTCAGTGATAACACCTGGTATGATAACTTCTTCCTCTCCTCCTTCTCCTCCTATTTCCATCTCTATACTTTTTTCAACATCATGAGCACTATGTTGATTAATTTTTTGCTTCCCACTTTCATCATTCTCTGTTTTAGAATCTCCATCATTAATTATTTTAGTAAACACTTTGACAATTAAGAAATATGAACAAAATATTATCCAAAGTATTATAAGAAAAAAAAAGTGAATTGTAGTACCTGAATTTTCCAAGAAGTTAATGGATCCTAGATTTGATAGTTGAAAAGATTTGTAATTACTTAACATGATTTTCCTTTGTGTCTCTCTTTTCACAACACATGAAATTCTTCTTCCATATGTACAACAGGCCTTGATTAAATTTGTCCCCGCATAAAGAGAAATAACCACTTTTGCATCACTACATTGTTGGTATTTTTCCAATAAATCCATCCAGAAATCATAATCTCTCTCATTTTCATCAAAGGTGTCTTCAAATGTGTGAGAGTATTTGATAGCCTCCAAAATTTTTAATTCTGAAGTCTAGAAATGTATAGTAAGAACTATATCATAACTATAATTGTTTTGGGACTTATATTCATAAATTCCACTAGTCATTTTATAGTTGAACTTGGAATTCTTTATGGAAATTTCCAAAGACTGGCGTACATCATTACAAAACCAAAGTTCTACTAAGAGAACTGTAGTAAATTCATTCAACTCATTTTTTTCGATAAGAAATCGAAAAAATTCAATATAATATCCCTTGTGGAATTGTTCTTTTTTCAAAGCCAGTGTATCCAAAACAACAAGATCAGTGTGTGAAATTGGTTGCAACTGACATGGAAAAGACTGTAGAAGTGTTCACAAAAGATCAAGGCCCCCAAAATGACAACCAAATTCAAAATTGTTGTCAACCTGTTGATCCATTTATTATTCTGTCAAGGACTCCACATGTTTGGTGAGAAAGGGACTCTATCTTTGTATTACGTGTTCTTTTGACATAAGTAGACCCCTCCACCGTGTTGCAAAAATTGTTAAATATGATATCATTAATTTCATAATGCTCAAGAATGTTGAATGTAGTAAAAGTCATCTCATTCAAGTTATGATCATGACTTTGACAATATGTAACCATTGCATCCAATATTGTTCTGTTGCTTTTCAATTTAGAACAATAATCTCTTAATTTTGTGGCATTTGATGGATGATTAAGTGGAATAGAAAACCAAATGGTTCCATCCAATAGCTTGTTTGATACTGAAGCAATTTCCTCCATGGTTAATCCCTGAAGGGGCCGAAGAGTAGCTATTGTCAAACTGTGTAGACTATTTCTCTTGTAGTTCTCAAAATCGGGTGGGCTTGGAGAACACTTTAATGTGCCTAGTTGGTAACAGTTAAAAACAGTGTCCCATTTATCCCAAAAAGGTTCTTCAAGATATAAGAGAAATTTTTTATCAGAAAAATTTGTAATTGGACAATCGAAGAATGAGCACAACATTTCATCATCAACCTGATAAAAAAATAAACATAAACTAATAAGAATTCAATGTAAAAATGAAACTAAATAAGGTGTTATAAACTAATGAGAATTCATTATAAATATGAGAAAATATGACTTATATTATCAACTTTAGTAATTTATCTACAATAAAAATAGATACAATAATAAAATGTTAAATGTAAAAATAATTAAAATTACATACCTTGTCTTCAACCATCTTAGAACATCCAATCCTCCTTTTCTTTAATTTGTCATTGGCAATTAAGAAATGCCTTGCCAAGCAGACACAATCAATAAATGGAGTTTTGAAGAATACCTTATTTGCAGAATTTAATTGACAACAAATGTGGATCACCTCAGTTGGTTCAACTGATGGATGCAAGAATCGAGCATTACGTTTTTTATATATATTTTTTTTCGCTTTTGTAGATACATTATATTTAGGATTTGTTAAAATTTCTTTCACTGATTGAATGGTGTGTTGACCATCAACTATCCAAAAATCGATATTCTTGGAATTTAGATCTGTCTCATTTATAATTTTGATAGATTTTACCAATGGATCAAACTCATTGATGTCAAATGGAATCAGAAGAGCATTGGGTAATGAGGTTTGAAATTTTTCTAGGAGTGATTTCACAAATACTTGAACATTTAAATCATCTCGTGATCTTAATTTGAACACTTTGGGGGCTTTTATATATCTTTCAACAACCACTTTTCTACTAAATGAGTTTGAAAATCGATAGCAATGCTTGAAGGCTTCATGAATCTCATCACATTGATTTGCAAGGTTTGTTGTCTCATATTCAACTTTCCTAGTTTTTTGAAATTCTGTAGTAGGCTTGAAATCACTTTCTGTTATGTTCTCCTCCAAATGAGATAAGTATACTCTTCTCAAAGTAAGTAATTGAGAATCAAGTTTATCATCTGGTATTTTATCAAGAAATTTACCTTTTTTTGTAAATGAAAAAGTACAGATGATGTTTTTTACTTCTTACATAGCGATATCTCATAACGGTGGCGATGCGTTTTAAAAGATCCGTGCAACTATTTAGTCCAGATTTAGATAAGCTCTCATAGTTATCCAACTTGAACATTGAATTCTTTATCGTATTTGTTGAATCAGTACTTGAAGCTTCAATCAAATCTGGTCTAAAATTTGTATACTCCATTTGACATGAAATTAATTTTACCTCATTTTCTTTAATCATTTCCACTTGAAAGTCAATGTCATTTTCATTGAAAGCATAGAAATTAATTATTATTCCTAATATCTCTAGTTCTTTTCCATCTATTGGTCCAAATAGATACATATCAGGAAACATATTCAGGGGAGCTTCTATTTCGATGTACCAATCTTGCACAAACTCATATTTATTAGATGTATTGTATTTTTTAATCATTTCAAAAGTAGATGTAGAAGGTGTTATTGACACTGCCATTTGAGTTGAATAACTTTTTTTTTTTTTAAGTGATAGTTGTAACATTTCATTTGATTTAGGGCCAACCAATTCTACAAATAACAACAAAAAAATATTTGCATGAGTCAAAATGAAAATATAATTTCAAATATTGTCACGTAATGTTCTTTTAAATATTGAAAAATCACCTAATCTAACCATTTCTAAGAGAGTGTACATAAAATATAAAACCGCCATACCAGTTGAAGGAGGCATCGTTTGTATATCACTTATTTTTTGTTTCTTCTTTACTACTTTACTTCGAATTTTAGGCACACCAGATTCCACAGTTTCTAGAAAAAAAATATGGAATATATGAAATACCAAATATTATTAACCAACCTTATAATACACGATTTCCATTTACATGCACAATAATAAATGAGTACATATTTTAATGCAAGTTTACTGTATGACACCAAAAATTATCACCTCGGTAAAATTGCTAGGAAAAGAAACCACCTAATCCAACTGTTTCTAAAAAAGTAAAAAAAATATAAAACCACCATACCAGTTGAAGGAGGCATCATTTGTATATCACTTGTTTTTCTTTTTCTCTTCACTACTTTACTTCGAATTTCATGCACACCAATTTCCACAATTTCTAGAAAAAAAAAATATGGAAGACATGAAATACCAAATATTATTAAACAACCTTATAATACATGATTTCCATTTACACACACAATAATAAATAAGTACATATGTTATGCAAGTTTACTATATGACACCAAAAGTTATCACCCAACTAAAATTGCTCGGAAAAATAAAAATTACCCATGTTAGTATGGGTTGTCCTTATTAAAACACCACTCCTAAGGCTATTTCCATGGTTTTTATTAATCAATAAGCAGTTATTAACATAATGTCTAACGATTGTAACAAAGTATAAACTAATTTTAAAATTTTCATACCATTTAAAGAATTTGGTGTCCTGTTTCTTGAACTTCCTTTTTCCTTGGATGCTTCCTTTGAATTCTCGCTAGCTTCATAGTCCATGGTTTCTGAAAATAAAGTAAAAAAATATTATCACAATTTCAAATTATTGAAGAAAATATGAATTTATAAATACTATAACTACTACTAACGCCATAATTATATGTGTAACAAAACGAACAAGAACAATAACAAGTGTAGAACTCACAATAATAGCTAATCAAGTGTAGAACATGTGTTAGATTTCCTCTTAGCGCAAACTCAAGCTCCTAGAAACATTGTAGAGTGAGAAATCTAGCAAGTGCTAGATTTATGTCTACCATAAATATAAGCATGTTTCCAACAATAACATTGTAGAGTGTAAGAATTCTAGATTGTGTTAAATTTTCTTCCAACACAAACACAAGCACATTTTGTTTGAAAGAAATCTAACACATGTTATATTTAATTCGAGCATAAACACAAGAACATAGCAACATTGTAGGACTAAATAAGTCTAATGTGTGCTAGATTAACAACATTGCAATGTAAAATAAAATACGACATGTGTTAGATTTCCTTTTAGTGCAAACTCAAGCACATAGAAACATTGTAGAGTGAGAAATCTAGTAAGTGCTAGACTTATGTCTACCACAAATACAAGCACATTGCCAACAAAAACATTGTAGAGTATAAGAAATCTAGCTTGTGTTAAATTTTCTTCCAATACAAACACAAGCACATTTAAATTTGAAAGAAATCTAACACATGTTATATTTCCTTCTAGCACAAACACAAGAGCATAACAACATTGTAGGACTAAATAAGTCTAATGTTTTCTAGATTAACAACATTGCAATGTAAAAGAAAATCTAACATGTGTTAGATTTCCTTTTAGCACAAAATCAAGCACATAGAAACATTGGAGAGTGAGAAATCTACCAAGTGCTAGATTTATGTCTACCACAAATATAACCACATTACCAACAAAAACATTGTAGAGTATAAGAATTCTAGATTGTGTTAAATTCTCTTCCAACACAAAGACAAGCACATTTGAATTTGAACGAAATCTAACACATGTTATATTTTCTTCCAGCACAAACACGAGAACATAACAACATTGTAGGACTAAATAAGTATAATGTGTGCTAGATTAACAACATTGCAATGTAAAATAAAATCTAACATGTGTTAGATTTCCTTTTAGCGCAAACATGAGCACATAGAAACATTGAAGGGTGAGAAATCTAGCAAGTGCTAGATTTATGTCTACCACAAATACAAGCATGTTGCCAACGTACAGTATAAGAAATCTGGCTTGTGTTAAATTTTCTTCCAACACAAACACAAGCACATTTAAATCTGAAAGAAATCTAACACATGTCATATTTCCTTCTAGCACAAACACAAGAACATAACAACATTTTAGGACTAAATAGGTCTAATTTGTGCTAGATTAACAACATTGCGATGTAAAAGAAAATGTAACATGTGTTAGATTTCCTTTCGGCGCAAACTCAAGCACATAGAAACATTGTAGATTCAGAAATCTCGCAAGTGCTAGATTTATGTCTACCACAAATACAAGCACGTTGCCAACAAAAACATTGTAGAGTATAAGAAATCTAGCTTGTGATAGATTTTCTTCCAACACAAACACAAGCACATTTAAATTTGAAATAAATCTAACACATGCTATATTTCCTTCTAGCCCAAACACAAATACATAACAACATTGTAGGACCAAATAAGTCTAATGTGTGCTAGATTAACAATATTGCAATGTAAAAGAGAATCTAACACATGTTAGATTTCCTTTTAGCGCAAACTCAAGCACATAGAAACATTGTAGAGTGAGAAATCTAGCAAGTGCTAGATTTATGTCTACCACAAATACAAGCACGTTGCCAACAACAACATTGTAGAGTATAAGAAATCTAGTTTGTGTTAAATTTTCTTCCAACACAAACACAAGCACATTTAAATTTGAAAGAAATCTAACACATGCTATATTTCCTTCTATCACAAAGAAAAGTACATAACAACATTGTAGGACTAAATAAGTCTAATGTGTGCTAGATTAACAACATTGCAATGTAAAAGAAAATCTGACATGTGTTCGATTTCATTTTAGCACAAACTCAAGCACATAGAAACATTGTAGAATGAGAAATCTAGCAAGTGTTAGATTTATGTCTACCACAAATACAAGCACGTTGCGAACAACAACATTGTAGAGTATAAGAATTATAGACTATGTTAATTTTTCCTCCAACACAAACAATCACATTTTCATTTGAAAGAAATCTAACACATGTTATATTACCTTCAAGCACAAACACAAGAGCATAACAACATTGTAGGAATAAATAAGTCTTATGTGTGCTAAATTAACAACATTGCAATGTAAAATAAAATCTAACATGTGTTAGATTTCCTTTTAGCGCAAACTTGAGCACATAGAAACATTGTAGATTGAGAAATCTAGCAAGTGCTAGATTTATGTCTACCACAAATACAAGCACAATGCCAAAAACAACATTGTAGAGTATAAGAAATCTAGGTTGCGTTAAATTTTCTTCCAACACAAAGACAAGCACATCTAAATTTGAAAGAAATCTAACACATGCTATATTTCCTTCTAGCACAAACACAAGAACATAACAAAATTTTAGGACTAAATAAGTCTAATGTGTGCTAAACTAACAACATTGCAATGTAAAAGAAAACCTAACTTGTGTTAGATTTCCTTTTAGCGCAAACTCAAGCACATAGAAACATTGTAGAGTGAGAAATCTAATAAGTTGTGATGGATTTCTCACACAAAAACAATCTCATACTCATCTCCACATCCCTCCACTTACTTCCTCCCCATCTAGAGATGCATATACATGTTTTTAAACGCATCAAGTAAATTGTCTCTCTCACTTGTGTGAAATCCTGGG